>OY390727.1:1033069-2233069 GCA_959613375.1 Heteropelma amictum
TCGCTGATAATAGCCAGCAGGGGGCGGAGTATAAGGAAAAATGAATGAGTCTGATCGAACAGTCGCCTGAAATACACATTTCGGATGAAAATCAACATGGACGGTGCAATCAAACGTGTATAGCCTGACACGTCGCGTCAATTGTCGGGGTTCGCGCGAGTGTGTGTTCCGTTTGTCCCGTCCGCGATTGTCGGTCAACACGCGTATACGGAGAATAAAATAACAAGTTACAGAGGGAGCCGTACACGTACGCACCGATATGGTTGGAAAAATCGAAGGCTCGTCGAGGCGAAAGGGAGATGCGGAGATTAGGCCGCAAAATATATGTAGTATGGTATGTGCGACGATGAGCAGCTACATACGGAAACACAGCCCCTGAAAGGGGTACGTAAGATTCAGGCATGGCAGTTTCAACCTCGATTCCAAGCTGCGCGGAGGGGGGGGAGAGTGTGTGCACGGCGTCGCTGGTGGCACACACGACGACGCATCGCCAATCGGAGCAAGGACGATTATCGGCGAAGCAACCCTGTATCCCGAACCAACCAACCCGGCGCCGCTGAAATCCCAGTAGGATTCGACAATAACGTGTACTCGATATATATCTCGAGCGGCTTATATACATGACACATCGTATACAGGCTGTCCTACGAGTGCACACTGATAACGGAATGTCAAATTGGGGATAAAACTCAAAATCGAAGAGTCTCGGGTGTGTGGAAAACACCGGAAAGAAAAAAAAAGGCCATTTTTGTTCTACGTACTTCCGGTTTTTGCTTTTTGGAGGGTTAAAAGCGAGTTCCATCTCGCGAACAATCGAGAACGCCGAGTTTGGGCGAGGTTGGAAGAATTTTACCTCGCTGTGGAGATTGCCAAATTTGGATCGAAATGCGGTAATTGTGGAATGAGTTTTGGAGTATTTCAGCCAGAATCGGATTTTGAAAATATCGTCACCGACTTTTGGGACACCCTGTATGTGCCAGGGTGCGGGAGCCAGCGGAGGTTTTTCAGCAAAGAACGGAGAGAAATTCTCTCACGTTCGCCACTGAATTCTCCGAGCTCCCTATTGAACATCGAAGCCAGATTACGCTCCGACTTTCGTTTTTTTTTCCCTCGCTCTCGCTGAATTCTATCCATCGCACCCTCGACGGAACCTCGAATAGTCCGAAAAAAAGAGCAAACTTTGTGTACGAATGAAATTACGGTCGAAAAACACGGAAAAGCCCATATACTCCGAAATGAAGGAGGGCCAAAGACGGAAATTTTCGAGCGAGAGTAATATAACCCGCTCGATTCCGCGAGGTTCGGTTGAGAAAGAAGGGAATAAACCGCGGTAATGAGTGATTTTACAGCACGAAAAATACGCGCCGATAAAAGCTTTGAGAAAAAAATTTTACGAGAGCGAAAGAGCCACCGAATTCTCCGAGCTCCCTATTGAACATCGAAGCCAGATTACGCTCCGACTTTCGTTTTTTTTTCCCTCGCTCTCGCTGAATTCTATCCATCGCACCCTCGACGGAACCTCGAATAGTCCGAAAAAAAGAGCAAACTTTGTGTACGAATGAAATTACGGTCGAAAAACACGGAAAAGCCCATATACTCCGAAATGAAGGAGGGCCAAAGACGGAAATTTTCGAGCGAGAGTAATTCAACCCGCTCGATTCCACGAGGATCGGTTGAGAAAGAAGGGAATAAACCGCGGTAATGAGTGATTTTACAGCACGAAAAATACGCGCCGATAAAAGCTTCGAGATAAAAATTTTACGAGAGCGAAGGAGCCACGTGACACGCAGGAGAAAAGTCTAGCCGAGACGGCGCGTACGAGCGATGAAAAGCGCCGCAGCCTCCGCGAGAATGTAATCTCAACGAGTCCGTCCTCGAGGAGAAAATCCGATAAACCTGTAGGAAAGCCAAATGGAGAAGAAACGAAGAGAAAAAAGGGTCAAAACAGCGAGCAGCGTCCGAGACGAGCGGCGATAAAGTATCTCGCGATAATCAGCTTTTTCGCGGGCTTGTGCGAGTGCGTAATAAAAAAAAAGTACACGTCGAAACGTTCCGACTCACTTTCATCAGTCTGAGGCGCCGACAGGATGGCGCTGTGCTTCTTCTTGACTTCCTCGACGTTCGTCTGGATCGTGTCGATCATTTCGCGTATCTCCTCGACCTTGATGAAACACACAAAAAAAGGATAAGGAACATTTCGTTACAAGCGTGCTCCCGCAATCGTCTCTCGTGATTATTTTCATATTTATCGACTTTTTCGCTCACAGGAGGGGGAGAGGCGATATCAGGAAGGTTAATTTCCGTTTGCTCATTCCGGCCGATTAGTCGGGGAGATGGAAAAACTCGTTTTCGAAAATTGGGACGCGTCGCCCGTACGACGACGCTGCGAATAATCGCGAGGTCGCGGCACGAGCTCCGCCTCGAATACAAAACGAATCCGATCGGAGGTGAGTTCGCGGGAAGACGAGACAAACCGGAAAACGAAAAGAAGCTTTTGTGCATTTTTCTTTTTTCTTTCTGATCCATTTTTCTCTCGCGATTTTTTTTTCTTCGGCAAGGCAGACGCTACAAAAACGCGGAAATGGAGGTTTATGACGAATGGAGAAGGTGGAATTGCGAGGGGCGCGGATAGATCCGAACCGGAAGTCCACTTGTGCCAACGGGATTCCGCCGCGTTTTGAGACGTCAAATTTGACACTCTTTTCGTGCGAAATTTGCGCAAACGCTGAACCCTTTTGCGGCTGAAGGACTGAACTGACGTGGACGAAATTCAGCAGGCGGGAGGAGGGCGAGGAGGGTCCGCCGGTCGATCGCGAGCCCTCTCGGGCTGAGAAAGACGAGAAAGTCGCGAGAGAAGAAACGCCAGGTTGGAAAAGGCGAGAACGAGGGTGCAAAGAAGGCGGAGAATCTCGAATGCACGCGCGGCGTAATGGAAACTCGCGTCTCTCGACCCCATTTTTTTTTTCTCAACCGGGGGAACGCTCTCCGAGAGTCGCACACTCGGCATAACGGGACGCGATTAAAAGCCACTCCGATATCCACTTTCGACTTTAGCGAAAAATTCTAGCCTCGCGATTTTGACGAAGAAGCAAAGAAAACGAGAAAAGAGGGAAAAAAAACCGGAAAAAGATATCCGAAAACTTTTTTTTTTTCCTCTTCTTTTGCGCTCGACTCGGGCGGGTCGCGATGAATTCGTCGCTCGACTCCGGCACGACTCCATCTCCACTTCCGGTTAGAGAGAATATAAATTTACGCGAATTACGAGAGTTTTCCCAGAGGGTGTTTGAAGGGTTAGCCATGGAGGCTGGGGGGAGAGAGGGGAAGGGAGATTACAGCGCGGTTATACTCGTGGAAATTTTACGCTGTATGCGCGTCTTTTCCCATCTCGCGGGAGATCATTACTGAGGCAAGAACGAGAGGGGGGATGCGGAACTCGCGAGTGTACGGCAAATACCCAATTAAGCTGCACGTAACGAAGTGCAAGCGCGGTCTCGCGCTTCACAACCCGTACGGCGGTACAAGGATATTTACGATCCTCGTTTTGGTATTGGATCGCGAATCAGCGGGTCTGAAAAACTCGGTGGGAAGCTCTCGGGCGAGAATCAACTTTGCGGAAAGTTTGAGGACCGAGGAGGACAAAGTTCGTTCGTCAGAAACGTCGAAAAACGGTCCATTCTCTAAAGATCTCTCGACGATAGTTGTAATCATTTTTAACAACCCGGATAATGATAATTATTGAAAATGCTGTTTTTTTTTTGTTTTTCGGCAGCAAAATGGGTTTGAGAAAAATCGTCGCGGAGGTACATCGAACTTTGGCGCGTGTAACGCGAGCGAAAATGTCGGAAATCAAGGGGTCGTTCGCGAGGGTTGTAAATTAGCTACCGCGGGAGAGCGACGGGTCGAGCGAAAGGGGAAACTACGCGGACGAGAAACAAACGCGTTCGTGCGCGTGTAAACGCCGAGTGTTTTGAGAAACGAGGACGCACCGCGCCTCTCGTCACCGTGGAATATCGATCGGAAAAACGAAAGAGAGAACGAAACGCGATAAAATACTCGATTGTCAAACTCGGCCGCGTCGTGCGGCGAGAAAAAAAATCGTACGGGCTGTAAGGCGTGAAAAACTGGACGTTTTTCTTTCGCGAAGGAAAGAAAGAGGGCGCAACGAAAGAGTCGGGATGTTTCGGTGCGAGGAGTCGTTCGAAAACGTTCGAAAATTCGGATTTCTTTCATTTTCGGTTTTTTTTTTTTCCCACCCACGAGAGCGAAATAATTTGGAAAATACCCCAACGAGAATTGGAATCGCGCCAAGTTATGAGCGATAAAAGCGGAAGGAGGGATGGATCGGGGAAGGATAACGATTATGCAGTAAGCCAGTCACGGCCGACTCGATCCTGTCTGCATCAGCGGCTCGCGATTGAGCGAAAAGTCCGTTTCTCCCGTCGACGAAAATCCAAAAGAACGACTTGCGCCTTTTTTCTCCGTTCCAAGCGTTATTCGCCTCGTTAATTCGACGGAACGCTGGATTAAAATAAGAAAAAAAAATTATTAAAGAAATTTCAAGAGAAACTTTTGATTCCAGAGGCTTTTTGAGGAATTATGAAAAACGTGGGGAATGAAAAACCGTAAAATGAGGATTGAATCGAGCGAAAAAAAACGATTAAAGAAATTTCAAGAGAAACGCTTGATTCCAGAGGCTTTTTGAGGAATTATGAAAAACGTGAGGAATGAAAAGCCGTAAAATGAGGATTGAATCGAGCGAAAAAAAACGATTAAAGAAATTTCAAGAGAAACGTTTGATTCCAGAGACTTTTTGAGGAATTATGAAAAACGTGAGGAATGAAAAGCCGTAAAATGAGGATTGAATCGAGCGAAAAAAAACGATTAAAGAAATTTCAAGAGAAACGTTTGATTCCAGAGGCTTTTTGAGGAATTATGAAAAACGTGAGGAACGAAAAACCGTAAAATGAGGATTGAATCGAGCGAAAAAAAACGATTAAAGAAATTTCAAGAGAAACGCTTGATTCCAGAGGCTTTTTGAGGAATTATGAAAAACGTGAGGAACGAAAAACCGTAAAATGAGGATTGAATCGAGCGAAAAAAAACGATTAAAGAAATTTCAAGAGAAACTTTTGATTCCAGAGGCTTTTTGAGGAATTATGAAAAACGTGAGGAATGAAAAACCGTAAAATGAAGATTGAATCGAGCGAAAAAAAACGATTAAAGAAATTTCAAGAGAAACGTTTGATTCCAGAGGCTTTTTGAGGAATTATGAAAAACGTGAGGAATGAAAAACCGTAAAATGAGGATTGAATCGAGCGAAAAAAAACGATTAAAGAAATTTCAAGAGAAACGTTTGATTCCAGAGGCTTTTTGAGGAATTATGAAAAACGTGAGGAATGAAAAACCGTAAAATGAGGATTGAATCGAGCGAAAAAAAACGATTAAAGAAATTTCAAGAGAAACGTTTGATTCCAGAGACTTTTTGAGGAATTATGAAAAACGTGAGGAATGAAAAGCCGTAAAATGAGGATTGAATCGAGCGAAAAAAAACAATTAAAGAAATTTCAAGAGAAACTTTTGATTCCAGAGGCTTTTTGAGGAATTATGAAAAACGTGAGGAACGAAAAACCGTAAAATGAAGATTGAATCGAGCGAAAAAAAACGATTAAAGAAATTTCAAGAGAAACTTTTGATTCCAGAGGCTTTTTGAGGAATTATGAAAAACGTGAGGAATGAAAAACCGTAAAATGAAGATTGAATCGAGCGAAAAAAAACGATTAAAGAAATTTCAAGAGAAACGTTTGATTCCAGAGGCTTTTTGAGGAATTATGAAAAACGTGAGGAATGAAAAACCGTAAAATGAGGATTGAATCGAGCGAAAAAAAACGATTAAAGAAATTTCAAGAGAAACGTTTGATTCCAGAGGCTTTTTGAGGAATTATGAAAAACGTGAGGAATGAAAAACCGTAAAATGAGGATTGAATCGAGCGAAAAAAAACGATTAAAGAAATTTCATGAGAAACTTTTGATTCCAGAGGCTTTTTGAAGAATTATGAAAAACGTGAGGAATGAAAAGCCGTAAAATGAGGATTGAATCGAGCGAAAAAAAACGATTAAAGAAATTTCAAGAGAAACTTTTGATTCCAGAGGCTTTTTGAGGAATTATGAAAAACGTGGGGAACGAAAAACCGTAAAATGAGAGAAATGAGGATGGAATCGAGCGAAAAGAAACGTTTCGTTGAATGCACGAAAGATGCAGGAAAGGATTCATTAATAACGAGACGTCGATGTTCTCCGAACCGGCAATGGGAATTTAAGCTGGCCGACGGCGGGGTCAACGCTCGCGAGATTCATCCGCTTTGGTGTGCTTCATCGATTTCAGCTTAAAATACCGAAAACGGAGCAGGGCGGTTCGGCGTTTGGACCAAACTCCTCCGTCTTGCGCGAGGGTGTTTTTCGCGGATGTTGGTCGACTTTGACTCGAGAGAAGCTCGCGTCTTGAGCGGAAAAATTGACGCTCGGGACTTTGCCGGGCGCGAAGCTTCGTAAAAGCAGAGGACGAGATCGAGTGGGCAGGTATCACGGGGGAGAACCAAGCGTGGGCGACGTCAAAGCGTCACCGAGGATCAGAGAGCAAACTCGATAGCCGCAGAATCATCACCGGGAAAGCGTCGGATGCTGGGAAGACCGCGTCAGGAAAGGAGGGGGGGGCTTTCGTGGGCGTAAATGTCGCGTACGTTTCAGCAATTTCCGAGAAGGAAATTTCACGCTCTTTTTCGCTCGCGTTCGTTTGGAATTTCGAAAAATCGTCATTTTCGAATTTCAAACGTGCGACGATTTTTTTTTTACATCCATTGTTACGAGTGGCGAATTCGCGTAGTTTTTTTTGAAAAGGTACTCACCTCCGCGAAAAATTCCGTCATGAAATCATCCGGACCACCCACGGGAACGGACACCTCGTCGGCCACGTCGTCATCGTCGGACTGAGCCTAGAGTGGGAAGAAAATGTTTTTGTACTTTGAAAGGCACGTGAAAAATCGCGAAAATCGTACATCCGAGAGTGGAAAAAACGCGGGTTGATTGAAGGAAAACGCGAAAAAGCACGATTTCCAAGTTTCTTTACCGACTTTTCGATTACCGACGGAGTGGGCGAGTTTTGCTCGCGAATATTCTATTAGGCAAATATTCGCGAAGCAACCGCGCAAACTTTCCTTCGAATTTCTCCAGGGCACGGGAGGGAAAATTACCCCGCGACGCTTCCTCGAGTCGAGACTCTCGAGAGGAAACGAAAAGCCGAAGAAAAGAATCGAAACTGAATTGTTTGGAATTTCCCACTTTTCGTACGACGCGAATTACGCGAACGTCGAAATCGTGCTTATTCGGTGACAAAAAAACAGAGCCGGTATGTATTCGATTCGATAACACATGTAAAAATGTCAAAAAACTTGATTTTCAGTTTTGAAAATTCGATAATTGACCCGTCGTCCGTAAATGGTCTTTCGGCACCCGTTGAGACCCGTCGATTATTCAGCCTGCTGATGTGCGCTCGAGAAGTTCCGAAAAAATCCGTGCTCATTGCTGGAACGTTCTACGCGATTTATCGATCGTTGGTTAGTAGGAAAATCATTTTTTACACATGTTTTTCGTTGGACAAACAAAGCTGCTGCGATGCAGTCGGTGTTTGAATTTCGTTTCTCGTTCTCCGAGGAGACGAATTTTTGCAAAACCCTTACACGCGCGTTATCTCGATGTTTATACGGGGAAAAGCTCGAGTGGTACAAACGCACGAGGGACGTCCGACGCTCGGACGTAAATAAATACGCGGCGCGCGAGAGAGAGAGAGCGCAGCTTTTAGAAATCGTGCGAAAGCGAGCTGGTCCTGCGATTGCTTTGTTTACGGGTCAAGGATAATCGCACACACGACGACGACGAAGCTCAACACCGTAAACTCGCTGCTCGAGTTTCGCAACACTTCCGACTCTCTCCTTCCGTTATTATTTTTCCGAAATTTCATAAGAAAAAAGTAGACAAAAAGATCGAACGATTTTCGTCAAACAAAATGCCTCAAACGACAACGGGAATGACAACTTTTTTCTTCTTCACGGATATTCACCGATCGTTGCGAGAAAAATAATTGCAAAGCCCGCGATAAATTGCGTCATTGTGGTTTTGAAAATGGCTGAAAAAATAACGAAACCTTTCGCGAGATTTCCTGCGTGTTTTTTTCCGTGTGACCCTCTCGTTCTCGTCTCGCATTGTTCTCGATGAAAAGGAGAAACGAGAAAACGCTCGGGCACCGACGGTGATAATTTTATTGAAGAAAAAAAAAGCCGGAATGGCATTGAGGCAAAAAAAAACACATCGTTTCGTAATATTTTAACGAGCGTTTAGCTGTAGGATTCAGTTGGAAAAATTCGTCGAGGTCTTTCAAAAAAAATGCATCAACGAGACGAAAATTTGCTTTGGCCAAAGAATGTATACTCGCGTACGATAATAATGATGATTATTATTATTGCATTCGTTGAAATTAACGTGGGACAAAAAAAAAGATAAAAACATCGACGATTTTAGTCACACTGACGAGGGGACTACCTTAATGATTGCCGTGTTGTCACGAAGGAAAAAAAAATGTGACGGAAGCTAGGTATAACCGTGACTTCACTGTGTACGCGCGTTCGTTCATCGCTGATGAAACAGGAAGTAACTCCTCGTCGTTTACCGAGAGGCAGGAGATTGAAAAAAAAAAACAAAAGCAAGAAAAATTCGAGAAACGTTGATTGAATGTTTGATTTTTTTTAGAAAACAATAAAAAGAATTGTGCGATTGTCATTCCCAAAGATGGCGATATTTATCAAAAGAAATTCGCAATCGTGACGATCGAGAATTTTTTTTTCTCGTCTCTGGTTTTCACTCTATCGGACAGTCATCGTTTTGCTTCGGACACGAAGAAAAAAGATCGTTTAATACGTCAAAATAAGTAACTGCTTGAATCGGGGTGCGGTCGTTACTTGTGATGAAAATTATACCCGATGACTCGGGCAAACGATGTTATAGGAAAGAGAAGAGAGAGAGAGCGCGTTTTAAACACCTGTCATCGAATAGATACCGTTAAGATACAGGACGCGCCGGTATTCCGGCGTTTTCCACATAAATCTTGGCGAGCCTGGGCGTCCGTCGACTCGTCTTATATTCTACACGCAAAAAGCAACGAGAGAAACGAGAAAACTGCAGCGATTTCGCTCGGCACGTCAATGATCTGTCAAAACGGTCGTGGAAATCGGGGTGGGGCATTTTTCTACATTTTTCTTCGTTTTTTTTTGTTCTACGGTACAAAGCACCGATAGCATCAGAGCAGCGTAGAGAACTCGTGATTCATCGCGTAAGATATATAACCTTTGAGAGCTCGTATAGTGGGAAAACCGGCGCTCGGACGAGAATTCTTTTGAATGACAGAAAAAACGACGAAAGAAAAAGTAAAAGTCGCGAGGGTGATGGGACGAAGCGAAAAATCAAATACCTCGTGCACTCGCTCGCTCATTCCTGAACGATCGACGGATAGTACGAGGACTGGTTTTTTCATTTCGCACGGTTTTCGCCATTATTTGAGGTTATAAAGTGTCACAGTTGCGATGCTCTTTCGTTTAGAATAATCGTAACGAAAGAGAGAGAGAGAGAGAGAGAGAGATAAAAGTACGCGAACGTCAATTTTTATATGTATGCAGATATTTATGTGGCGACATATATAGACATACATTTATTTACCCACAGGCATGCATACGTGCACAGGTATATGTATTAATCGTACTCGTAAGCCTCGTATGCAGAGCTCTCGGTACGATATGAATGTGACTTTGTATTAAGCATATACATGGATGTGCTCGTATGCATGTGTTCGTGTGCGGAAAAAAAAAAGAAAAGAGAGAACGAGCGAACTCGGCGTGAACTCACCGCGACGAGGGCTGCTAATCTATCCTTGGTCATGATTTACGACGATTATCGAGTCAACGGACGTACGAATTTGTAACGCCTATTTGGTAATCCCATTCACGATTTTTTATCCATGTAACGAACGTAAGAGAGTGCACGACCACTAAAAACTAAAGGAAACTGGACGCACTAACCCGCGAGAGAACACGGATCGTAAAATCGATACACTCCCCGACCACTCTCGGGCTGCTTCTGCAGTGCCGTTTCTTATCACGGCGCACGCGCCGATGACGTCAACATTGGAACCAGTACCGTAGCGATATTCGCGAGGGTTCGTGCGTCACTATCGTATACTTGTATGTAAATAGAGTTTGTTTTGTTGTTCCTACACACTCGATGTTAATGAAATTTGGAAAACAGATCTGTCGAGAGAATGTTTGGGGTTTGCGAGTTTTTCAACAATCGATCGAATTTTCGAGTGAGGCAATAGCGTCGCGGGATTAATGGCGGCAAGACGCTTCGCGGTTATTGGCCGCGTCTTTCGTAGCGTCGCCACTGACGACCAATCGCGAGCCTTCGACACGATGAGAAATTCGTGAAATTTCCTTTCGTTTCGTTTTTCGAGCAAATTAAGAGATAACTTTGGCAAGGTATCACTCGTACAATGAGTTTTTTCAACTTTTTTCGATGCTCTTTCTCACTCTACTCGCGTACTCGCGAATATCCGTGATAAACTCGCGTGTTTTCCGACATGACGCTTTCGAACGTCCCGCGGTTGCGACTCATGCACCGAAATGACGTTTGGCGCCTTCGTTGTACGCTACTGCCACCACTGGCGACATGTGTCGCTATCTAATTTCACCCAAATCACCGTTTTTCCAGTAACTTCCCATTATTTTGTAAAAAAAACCACGTCAAAAATCAATTTTAATTTTTCCACGTACAACCGTATGCTCGCGGCTTGTATATTCTCAATTATCATCAACGACGAATTACGAGGTGTCGCCGGATGACTTTTCGCTCGTTCCGAAGGAACGCCATTGTGAGCCATAACGACTGTGCGACACGGTAAATTTTATCGTCCATTTTCACGTCCTGTGTAATCCGTACCCGGGAAATTTTCTACTCGCCTCAAACAAGTAGGAACGACTTTCGAAATAGTAAGTACCCGCTCGCGTCAGCGTTATTTGTCTTTTTTTTCACTCGTATTTCGAGGAATAATCGTAGAAACGGTTTAATGAAACATCCGCGACAACTCGATCGGTCGCACGTCGCGCAAGGGCGCCATTTATCTCGCAAAATTTCTCAACATTTTTAGCGCGGTGCGTGTTTTATCCTCGCGTAATATCAAACTTTCCCGCAGATCTCTCGCAAGATTTATCGTGATTATCATTTGAGAGAAACAAAAGGAGCACGAAGTTTTCCGCTCTTTTGTTCAAATTCGAGTGGACGGTTTCCTTTCTTTTTTTTTTTCTCGTAACCTTTACCGGCATCGGCAAGAATTTTTGTGCCAATCCACGTTTTCGCGTGTGTTCTCATCGCCCGTACGTTTCGACTTTCGTCCACGCGATTCGCCGGCTCGCTTTTGCTTTTCTCACCGGAACACGATTTTCATTCCCAGCTTTGAATAATTACGTCACGACAAACGCGATACGAACATTACCGTAATGAAATCTCCCTTTCGTCCTAACCTCGAAAAATTTCGTGCGCGTCTTTTGTTTCGTGCACACCCTCGCTCGTTTCTCGAGTATCGACGAAAAACAAAACCAAACTTAATCGTAGTTTTCTCTTACTCACCAGGTCTCGATTTTTCGAAAGAGTATCGAAAGAACCGATTTGAAAGATGGCGCAAGAAGCCGATATGCCGACGTTCAAGTGCGTCCTGGTCGGCGATGGCGGTACGGGAAAAACGACCTTCGTCAAGCGTCATTTGACGGGCGAGTTTGAAAAGAAATACGTCGCCACTCTCGGCGTCGAGGTTCATCCGTTGATTTTCCACACCAACCGAGGCCCCATACGCTTCAACGTCTGGGACACGGCGGGTCAGGAAAAGTTTGGCGGCCTACGAGACGGTTACTACATTCAGGGACAGTGCGCCGTCATCATGTTTGACGTTACGTCTCGTGTGACGTACAAAAATGTACCAAATTGGCACAGAGATTTGGTGAGAGTTTGCGAAAACATACCCATCGTTCTTTGCGGCAACAAGGTCGACATCAAGGACAGAAAGGTCAAGGCCAAGAGCATCGTTTTTCACCGGAAAAAGAATCTTCAGGTAATAAAACCGTCGACTCGATCGTTTCGCAATTTCGATCAAAACACGCTAGCGACACAAAAAAAAACGAAAAATACCGTTATTTCATGATGATTCAGGACTCTTAAAGCCCTTGAAGACGATAATAACTGTCCCTCTAATCTGACGTTGGATCACGATTGACCCGTCGATCCCCGACGGTGTTCTCTGCACTTTTTTAAACGAGCATCTTCCGCTCTCTTATTTTTCAAACTCTCAGTACTACGACATCAGCGCCAAGAGTAATTACAACTTTGAGAAGCCGTTTTTGTGGCTGGCGAGAAAATTGATCGGCGATCCGAACCTCGAGTTCGTCGCGATGCCGGCGCTGCTGCCGCCGGAAGTCACCATGGACCCACAGTGGCAGCAACAAATCGAGAAGGATCTCAAGGAGGCGCAGGAAACGGCGCTGCCCGAAGACGACGAGGACCTTTAGTTACATTAAATTATATGAAAAAAAAACAACAACAACAACAACTACGAGAAAAAAAAACAATTACACGTAAAGAAAAATTTGTTTTTCACACCACCCTCGAGGCATGGCCTAAGCGAGAGTTCTTTTCGTTCTTTTTTTTTTCTTCGCCAACGAATTTCACGTTTAACACGAAAGCTGAGCAAACATGCTGCGATTTTCAGATACGGTTATACGCTCTCGAGGGGGAAAAGGAAGAAAAAAAAAACAGAAACGGAAACGCGATCCAGATTGGCGTTCTTTTTTCCCCCTCGATACTTTTTTTTTTATTGCACCAACTCGATTCCTCAAAATCTGCGAAGAAGGAGCAACAACTTTGTCGAAAAATTGCGGACTAAAAAAAATACGCGAAATTATCACTCGAGTGTTCCAGTGTTATGAAAAACAAATGCCCTCCCCCCGCCCTGCTGCCCTGATCGAAGTGAGATCGTTAAAAAGGAAAGAAAAATGCAGTTTGCAGTCTGTTTGCGTCTGGCCCGCGAATAAACTTTTTCGAGGGCTGTTTACTATTTTTATAAGCGGAAAAAAAGGGTGAATGTATGATTTCTTCGAGATTTAAATTATGAGAGGACGTTCTTTTTTTTTCTCTTTTTTTCTCCCATCCCCCCTGCCTCCCTGCCGCGATACACAGAATAAACGAGGCGTTGCAAGAGAGTGCTGTGTAAAGTCATAGATTAAATGTTGAAGATACCTTCGTGAGAGCATTGAGAGTCCCGAGGGAAACACCGAGAAGCATTAAATTAATGAAATAATATTGTAAATCCCAACTTTGCGCAGTATCCGAGTGGACGACGGCCTGCGGACGAACGTGAAAACCCTTTGAGGCATGATGTAACGCTGATGTTTGAATTTAATAATAAAAAATTTAAAAAAAAGAGAAGAATGAGGGAATGAAAAAAAAAGTTTGAAATAAACGCACGATTGGAAAAAAAACCTTCGTTTTTTTACGTACGAATCTTTCTCGCTGCGACAAGTTTCGTTGGAATTTCGTCGGCGATGCGCTCCGTTGAATTCGAGATGACGACGAATTTTTGAAAATTTATTCTCGATACGTCCTTCGTTCGTTTTTTCGGTATTAAAAGATGCGTTTATTCCACTCGAGAATAAGACTGCTGTGACTACATGGTTCGATAATTGGCAATCACGGCCTTGCGTTATTATTATTCCATGAATGATAAAATACAAACTTAAATGTCGCTTGGGAGAATCGACGTGAAAGCAATTATTTTCTCATCGGCAAATTGCTTTTACGAGACAATTCGCGTCGCGCGAATTGTGGCGAAAAAAAAAACAAAGAAAAACGAGGCATTGCTTTTTCGACGAAAAAAATAAACGGCAAATGCAGAGGCGGAAGATTGAAAATTCACCTCACCAGGAATGTGCATTCGCTCGGGATTCCGACTCTTTGATTATGCGACTTTCATTCGCGATCTCCCTCCCTCTCTCTCTCTCTCTCTCTCTCTTTTTCCTCGTTTAACGAATTAATCTTTGTTTTGCTTTCTTCTTCATACTACACTGGATTACATTACTCGTTCGGAGTAAAATATTTGAGACGAGTCACTCGATTACGGCGTGACTTAATTTCTTTTCGCTTCCGCCGCCTCGCGCGATTTCCTGCTCTCGGTAAGTCCGATTCGTTCCTTCTCGGTCAGACGCTGCAATACATTCGTGATCACGCCAGTCCCGAGCGTCAACGCACCGTCGCGCAGCGTAAAACGTTGTCCCTTTTCGCAGACCATCGGTTTGTACAGCAACAGCTCCAGTCTGAAAAGATCAACGACAAACGACGATGCACGAGCAGACCATCTCTCGGCGAAGATTCAATCTCCCGAATCTTCCGAAAAAAGCTTAGAGTTACGATTTTTGAGACTACGTCATTGAACCAAGTTGGAGGAGAAAGGATGCGACGGAAAAATCGATATTTTTTTCGAGAATCGAAGCGAAAATCCCCCGTTGCGATCTCAATCGAGTTTCCCGGGTGACGAATCACATTTTTTTTCGTCGAAATACCAGTTTCGTAACTTTTGCGAGTAATAAAGAACGAGAAACGAGTAATCCCAATGCAATTTCATGAATATTCGGCAAACCGCCGGAAAGAGCGTGTACTCACTTGGCATCCTCGCCGGGCATCGCCATACTCTTCTCCGGTATCATGACCCTGGTGGCGCAGTCCCAGGTTTTACTGAACATCTGCAACTGTATGTAGTTGGAGATGGGTTTTTTGCGGCCGCCCTCTTCAGGACTGAGAATGTAAGTTTGAGCCTCGATGTGATCGTGAGCGCGCATGGTGCCGGGTTTGCACATCATCATTCCCCTTCTGATGTCGTCCCTTTTGACGCCGCGAATGAGGGCGCCCAGTTGATCACCGGCGTGCGACTCGGTCAGAATCTGATGGAACATCTCGATGCCCGTGACCGTGCTCTTGAAGGATTTGTTGTAACCGATGAATTCGCATTCCATGCCTTTTTTGAGGATACCGCGCTCCAGCCTGCCGGTGACGACGGTGCCGCGACCGGAAATGGAATACACACCCTCGACGGGCATCGCGAACGGCTTGTCGAGATCTCTCTGGGGTGTCGGTATGTTGGCGTCGACGGCCTCCAGGAGTTTCATAATGGCGTCGCTGCCGACTTCGGGATTTTTTCCCTCCAGGGCCATGAGGGCACTGCCCTTGACGACGGCGATGTTGTCACCGTCGTAGCCCATCTCCGTTAGCAACTCTCTGATTTCCATTTCCACGAGCTCGACCATTTCTTCGTCCGCCGCGTCGACTTTGTTGATGAAAACTACGATATGCTCGATGCCGATTTGTTTGGCGAGTATGAGATGCTCCCGCGTCTGCGGCATTACGCCGTCCGTCGCCGCCACGACCAATATCGCTCCGTCCATCTGGGCGGTGCCCGTTATCATGTTTTTTATGTAATCCGCGTGTCCCGGACAATCGGTATGACCGTAGTGACGCACCGGCGTTTCGTACTCTATGTGAGCCACGTTTATCGTGATGCCACGGGCTTTCTCCTCCGGGGCTTTGTCGATTTCACTGTAGGTCTTTGCCTGAGCCAGTTCTTTCTCGGAGAGAACTGGAAGAAGACGGGATTGAGACTACGGAGCTACAAAAGTTGATTTTCGACTATTCTCGCTTTTCCTTTCGCTGTTATTACGGTTATGTCTACAAAGTACTTTTTCGACGTGTATTTCTCATTACCGCGAGTGATGGCGGCTGTGAGCGTCGTTTTTCCATGATCAACATGACCTATCGTACCCACGTTGCAATGCGGCTTTTCGCGAAGGTACACCTTTTTCTCGGCGTAGAATCGCTGTGCCGTTACCGTCGGCGAATAAAACTGACCGTTGAGAATATTTCTGCGATTCTGAGAATACGCAAATTGATTTTACAGCGTCAATGTATGAACGATGTCTGATAATAACGAAAGCACGAAAATAAACGCCGGGCGTGAAAACGCGATAATGATCACAACAAAAAATAAAATTTCACAATCTCATTTTGACACTCGCGAATTAAAGGTACTTACGCATTTTGCGAGATGTCCGCTGAGCAGCAGTTGTTTGACGGTACGTCGAAGTACTGAAAGATAATTGTTTATTGAACAACAATGTTCGATAACTACAGCGTAGTTGCTGCGTAAGTTCGGTCGCGGCACGATCATAACCTCTTTCGACATGCGGTTTGTCGTCGTATTCGACGGGCCGCGATCGTCAAGGTACGATTTACCGCATGACCGAAAAACGCACTTTTAACAAAGATATTTGACGTACATGAAACGTTTAATGATATTCCGTAAATAGAACAAAATCTTACCGGGACTGAGAATCGCTCGAGCAGTGACCAACGCCATGATTTTTTCACGACCAACTCAGCGCAACTGTGAGAGAGAGAGACAGGGCTCGGCTAGCTCGCGCGGTTGCCGCCGGGAGGGAGGTGGCGCCACGTGCCGGGCGCGATTCTCGGCGGTATCCTTACGTAATTCAACATTGTACGATAACGACAAACAATTGTTAACGACGACCCGAATTAAATATTATTCAAGCTTTATATCTCACTGTTGTCTAATCACGCTGTTTGGATCATTTTGTCAAACGAGAGCGGTGCAGTACGCTCTGTCACGTTCGGCGTTTCCGAAATGGCTCATCTCGCTGTCTTGCCTGTCGAGCGGGTCGTCAGCACGTAGGCGCGCGTGATATTACGCGCTTTTAGTATCATTGAATACACTAAATAATCTAATATATTACATTTAAAATTAGATACATTTAAAAAAACACATAATTATACTCGTAATAAATTAAAATGACATACTATAGAAATATGTCGTACGTAAAAGTACGAATCGTACTTGTACCACTTATCACGCGGTATATTGATTCTCAAAAATGGGATTACGAGCACGTGGGGTAATTCATTATCAAGAAATGCGACCACAGAGACGATCGTGAATTAAAGTTCAACGCGCACTCATCGTCGTCGCGCGTTAATGATGAACTACCGTGAAATGCTCGGAAACAATAAAACTTATAAATCATTACCATGCTAATGAGGTACACTGGGTAATGATGGGGCAAGATTATCTCGATGAGATAACGCTCCAACACCCGCCATACAGGGTCTGCCAATGCAGGCATGTGTTTTCCACGCACACATTCACACATCTGTTGCATCGTGAATTCACGAGAGGTGAACACACGGCGATGCACGCGCGTACGAATACAGCATCTTCCAAAAGTGGATGCTGCCGATCGCGAGCTACATCAGAGATGAAATTTCGCGTCGAAAAGCACCTCGAGCACTTTTCACTCTCGCACCGACGAAAATGCACTTTGTTCCGAAATTTCATCCCCGATTCAGCCTTGAATTATCAGCGTCGATTTTTGGAGCATCCTCTATACGTACAGGTGTGTTTCAGGTGCTGATACCTCGTGTTTTTCTTTAAAGAGTCAACGGACCCCGAGCTTACCAAACGGTTCGTGCGGCAGCGCGTATATGAATTCCTACGTAGTGCACGAAAGGTCTTCCAACATGACACGCACTTCAATAACAATGTTGAGACGCGCACGGAAAATCTCCGACAGGATGTGCGGTGATAAATTCATCTCCAAACAATCGGGAACGAAAAGATTCGTGCTCCTTAACGCGCCAATGACGCACCTGGTTGATTCATTAATTTGGGAAAACAAACGTCGCGACTCTTCGTCTTCAAATTTGCTGTTTTAAATACGTACCATGACACGCGAAATGGTAAAAATAAAATCGACCGTATATTTAAACAATATAATCAATGCACTCGCGTTCTCCTCGCTGGCGTAAACTCACCGGGTATCGTTAAATATAAATGCATCGTTTAATATATACGACTTTTCAAAACCGTACGATTGTTCCACGTGAATTTTTCTCTCCTATTAACACTATTTTTTTTCCGCACGTATATTAATATTCACGAGGTAATCAACGATCCTGCACACTTCAGTGCCACTCGGAGGATATAAGTAGCGTTGTTTTGCATTCGAGTATAAGCCGGAATAAGTTTATCGAGTATCGCTACCGTTATACTCTCTTGCATACGTAATTTCGAATGAAAATTTCGTCCGATCTGTTCGTGCTTAATTATAAATTAATCGTAATAAATTAGAGATTAAAATATTCCGGAAAAAAATACAAGATTAACCGCACCGGTGCGTTTCCTTCGGAAAACAGACCGCAGGAGAGAATATACGGTGAAACAACGATCGTAACGTTAATTCGATCATTAATAAATAAACATTCGTGCTGTGTACCTCTCGCTGACGGAGGATGCGAAAGCTCCGTGAGATCGAACCCATCGAATCACATTTGGATCTTTCCGCTCGAGTGGAAAAAAGATCGGAATTTCATTCGTTCGAACGAAAAAGGTTTTATTTCATTCCGAATGATTACCCGATTTGATGACGGCCGATGTTATTCGACCGAGATCAGATTTTTTCGCAGCATCCGATTTTTCCGACGTTTTTTTTCCAGAAAAAAATATACGCGGCATTCCACGAGCGATCGAGCGAGATGAAACAGCATCCGAGACATCCGTCCATCTCCATCTTGAGAATTTTGCGCGAATGAGTGCGGAAGATTCTGAATTTACAAATACAAGTAATCCACGACTTTTCTTTAGCTTTTATCGCTTGTTTCTCGCATTCGGCGGACAGAGAGATTGAGAAGACGTTTGCGAATTCAGCATCGCGAATGATGGCACTTTACCCGCCGTGCCTACGGTTTTATGCAAAAGCTGTCGAGATTCAGAGCGGAATCTATCGTTCCTCTCAATTTCTCACCGCATTTTTTCGACTCTTCTCCATGTCGGACCAAAACTACCCTCGCTGATACTCTTTGCGAAAGAAGTTGGTTGAAAAATCGTCTCGCTTTGACCGCGCGTTTCCACCGCACGTGAATGATGAATTTTTGTTTCTAGGACATGCCGGAGAGACAAGGATCTTAATTGACCGGTAATACAGTTACGCGAATATAACAACAACCTCGAAAATTGCAGCGTCGCCGTACAATGGCTTCTTTGCAAATATTTGCTGGAAAACCTGGTCGCACACTGCGTGAATATGCAATTATTAAAGGCTGTGTGCCAGAGTCTTGTTTCAAAAAGAGCAGCACAGTTCACACAGGATTAACCCGCTCTCCGCGTACGCGACGTAAAACGAGAGTCGAGAAAATAAATAAACGCCGCAGCGTGTACCGATAAAACCGCTGAATGAATTGTTTTTTTTTTCAAGCAACGCTCGAACCGAGAATATCCATGCGCGAACCGACTGAGTTGTAAAACACGTGGCGTGCGTAAACGTGCGAAATTTCTGGGTCGCGAGAGAGAGAATACGAATATTTAAAAAATCCCATGATATCGCGAAACCCGAGGGCAATTTGCGCGACGATGAGGAAGCGTAAAATCCGTGCGATGCGTTCGTTACATTTGTTGCCGTTTAATGCGATTCGCGCTGTAATAATCGTAGGATTTAACGCGTGTTTACGAGAGGAACGAGGGGGGCTTGAAGGCAAATATAGGGACGTTTACCTCGTGTGTGTGTGTGTGTGTGAGTGTGTGTGTGTGTGTGATGCTTGAGAAGAAATCCCAATGGGGCTGGACGAGCATGGAGGAAGATAAAAGGAGGAGGATGGAGGTGGGAAGAGCCAACGTGGGCCCCAGTGGACTTTTCTCTTTCCCGCGACAGACCGAAAACCCCCTGCGGTGGCGCGTACGCGTTCAGTCATCATCTCGCAGGCGTACAAAGCGCATGGACGCGTTCGTACCCTTTTATTCATTCACGCGCTCCGATCTTGAAATGTTGAGTACAGAATCGTGCGCGTTTGTGCAGTCTATCTGAAATCTGGACCCTCTTCACGGAGCGAGACGTCCAATCGGATCGATCGACCATTTCGCCAATTGACAGCTCGAGGAAACAAGAAGGAAGACTCGAAAATTGCGTCTAGACGGAACGACCATGAGGACGATACACTTTTTCGGTCTGTGGGTGTTTTTATCCCTCGCGGTGAGTCTCATTTCGAATGGAATGCCTATTTTTTAATGTATTTTTAACACGTTCTGCGGTGTAGAATATTTTTTTCATTTTTCCTTTTACTTCAACGTTGAGTTTCGGAATGCCGAGAACAATTTTTATTTTTTACGTGCGTCCCGCCATCTGCCGGAAAATGTGTACTTTGCTCCACCGTCGTTGCCCCGCGGAGGAATAACTCGAATTCGAAAAGTTTGACGTTGATACGAAATGAAAGAGCCGGGGAAAAAAAAGGTCAATGTCAAAATAATTTTTCAGCCTCTCGACTCGGAGGCATTCTTCTCTCGTCCCGCAAAGGAGCGAGCTATTTTTCAACGCTTTTTCCTCTCTTTTTTTATTTATTCTTTTTTCCTTTTTGTTTTTTTTTGTATTCACCGCAATAATACAAACGTTTATTCTCGGACCATAAATTTGAAACGAGCTGCGCGAGTCATTGACACAGACTTCCTCTTTGTGGCTCTCGCATGAGGAATCGTCAAAACCTCGAAGAAAGGGAAAAAGGAAGAAAGGCGAGGGCACGTCAGAACGACCGGTGTCTGCTCGTCGAATCATTAGGCACTCGAATTTTGAATATCTTCGAGTATGGTCACGTGTCTCGTTTCCTTGTTAAGCCAGTCACGGCTGAAAATGCATTAATATTCAAAAGGACCGTCGTCCGAGTATATCCGGAGGCTCGAGAAGTTTTCGACGTTTTTTCCTAGCGGGAAAATCTTTGGAACAGAAAGAAAAAAAAACAAAAAATATCGCAGATGAAAATTTTTCGGTGCACGATGCGGAACGATGATTTTTTATTCAGCCGGTACTTGACACGTTTGAATGATATTCCGTACGCTCGAGGCGAGCATCTTTATTGCCGAATGCTATAATCTTGCTCTCGTATTAAAATTCTTGTTGCGGAATCGAGGATTAAATAATGATGATGTTTTACGACGGGCGCCTTTTATACCGCACTAATAGAGGCATATCCAGTAATTAGAAAATTCTTTGGGAAATTGTAACCCCCTTCCAAGGTTTTTCCAAGACGACGATACATTATGATCCTCTGAATCCGCTTTTTCGCATTTTCCGACTGAAATATTGAGTTTTCGATGAAATACCGGCGTGTTTCGGAATCAGCGGGGAAAAATACATGGATATAGACTGTTGAAAATAGTTTTTGAGGTTCAAAATTTTTCGCCATTTTTTGCCGGATCGAGTTGGTTCACTAAAATGCTTGCCATTTTTTTCTCCTTTGAGGTAGATACTCAAACTTGTGCTCATTCTCTTCGCAATTGTTGAGGCTTTAAAATGCCGTTTGGTTCATGCAGATATCTTTATTTTTCGATTTTTGGCAGATTTTTTAAGTTGGACCCCGGATTTTCGCCAATTTTCCCATACATACCCCTTTGCGTTTTTTTCGCCGATTTTCAACATCGATTTTGAAGGGGAAGGAATGTAGCTATCGACGTTTAACTTGCACCATTTTTTAAGTCTACTCGAGGGCGTCTCAAAACCCCCCCAAAAAATGTATGTAGCACAATTATAAACAGAGTTACGACCACTTGAAATATCGGCTTTTAGGGGATTTCGTAAAAGTGGCCAAAAAAAGGTCAAATTTTTTTTCTTCAAATTTTCAATTTTTTAACATCCTATCCGATCGGAAATTTTCCGCCGTTCACGAAACTCACCGACTTTTTCCCGAAAACTCGATATTTCAATAAGAAAAACGCGAAAAGAAAGATCTCTCCGTTTCAAGATCACCACACCCGATTTGCCGTCGAGTTGGTGCATCGTGTGTTCTCCGCCGATAAAACCTCCGAGAATTCTCGATCCGTACGAATATCATCCTAAATACAGACGCGCAATGATAACCAAAGCGCATTCTCCAAAGTGCGTGCAAGTCAAAGTCGATCGAGGCCGAAGAAAAGAGAGGGCTCGCGCGCGAAAGGAAGTCGGGAGCGCGAAAGGAACCGACGAAAAGAGAAATAACGCGTGGTGTTCGAGTCACGAATTGACCCGAACTGGCATTCTGCGGTAAGAGGCCAATTTTCCGACTCGTATAGTACCTACGAAGATCAGTAAATCATCATCATCATCGTCGGTAGCCCGGATCGATCGATCGTAAATACCGGCTGATGGCGCGCTTTCTCGTTGATCCGCTCGATCGCGTCAATCTTCGTTTCACCTTCCCATAAAAAAAACCTCACCGACTCGCGAAACAATGCTCCCCATTCTCCTTGAAAAAAAAGCATCAAAGAACAAGATCGGATTACTAAAATGGCATAAAAATTAAAAAAAAAAGTAGCTGAAAAGAACGTCAAACTGCATTTGACAGCAGTCGTACTCGGAACCCTCGCGGGCTCGTGCGTGCTCGGATATTAATTCGCGCAACGGTGAAATTAAAGGACCCAAGATGGACGTCACGTGTACCCAATTACGATGACGATTGTCCACCGGTAGTCTGACGTATTTACGGTTGTCCGCGTCGAATCCGCGCTGTCAACCGACCGAGGAAACGTAACGGCTCGTCGTACACGCAGCGGTAGCGCGGAAGATGGACGACTGTCGCGTCACGCTTCGACCCCGAATCGATTCCACCCCGTTAGCACCGGGATGAGCACGCGAAAAACACACAAAGAGGATCGCGAGCGAATCGCCATAAATAAATAAGCATGAAAAAAACGATTTCGACGCAAAGTCCGTGCAGACCTTGAAGCAGCACGTATGCTTCCGTTGC
The DNA here is from genome assembly GCA_959613375.1 of Heteropelma amictum. Lineage (NCBI taxonomy): Eukaryota > Metazoa > Arthropoda > Insecta > Hymenoptera > Ichneumonidae > Heteropelma > Heteropelma amictum. The sequence goes on from OY390727.1 coordinate 1,056,038, forward strand.
AGCAAGCGGTTCGGGACTGTTTCCACACGCACATGCATGCCGCGCGATAATTACGAGGGTGAAACGAGCTTCCGCTTTGCCGAGAGGCTTTGTTTTCCGTATTCTCCCATATTCGAGAGGCGCTGCGGAGGTTCAAAGAGCCCGTTTCAGGGTCAACCTGTCAAACGACCCTTTTGCGTCGAGCCAAAAGTGCGTTGACGGGAATTTCGCGTGCGCGTCCATCGCCGCGTCATCCCGAGGCTGTTATCGATCGATATACCGCAAATAACTGTAGATAACATTCTAACTGCGAGTGTCGATGAATTCCGCGACATCACACGTGAATAAACATTCCTCTCTCATAGTTCTCCAGGTTGCCATTACGTAATCTCGTTACGGTCTTGGCTACTGACGCGTTACACACAGGAGGAATTCATAATCGCTGCCTGTAACGAGCGTGTCTCTCGTCCATACGCGCGTAACGCAATAAAAGAACACACGCCGGATAAAACGCACCGCCTGCTGGCACTGCAGCTCCTGGTGCACTCTCCCTCTCGCGCTACGGCGATTCTTCCTCATTTTCTCGTCTCCGTCGTCGACTATCCTCTTCCTCCGCACTCGTCTTCCTCTTTTCTCGTCCGCTTCTCTCATTCAGGCGTACAAAAAAAATAACTAGACTCTGCGGCAAAATCGTAACAGTAAAATTCGATTATACGGTTAGCGACGCGTCTTTTCCGCCACGACGAGTACAATTTTATCGTCCTCCGGTGATACACACGCGCGTGTATCTCTCGATAAACCTTGCTTTTGGGTCTTGGTTTTGTCATCCGCGTCGGACGAGACACGTTCGAATGGTCCTGGTGGAGATAGATTCGTCCGCATCGATATCGGCGATCGTCCAGAAGCGATTCTCGCTCTCTCCGCGCTCGAGGAAAATCGCTCGACATTCGTAACGGTGCTAGGCGCGAAGAACACACGCTCGTACGACGCACACGCGCACTTGCCAACGCGGATGTGTACCGCCACCTCGGAGAAGACGTCGACGAGGTAGAGCCTCCTCCAGCGTGTGTCTACGTGCGTGTGCGTCCCGCTGCGCTCGTACGTGTGTGCATAGATTACCCGGTTAATGGAAGACTACCGCCCAGGGAGAACATTTTTCACGCATCCTTCCACGCTGGCTCGCGCCCTTGCTCTCGCGTACGTATATTCCGTGCCACCTTCGTTTTCCTTCTCTCGCGTTCTCGCTCGAAACAGTCGGAGGATAATGCGACTAGTTTCTTCTCCCGTTTCGTTATACCTGCGTGTTTCTCGCTCTACCTTTTGATGAATACGCGTACACGTGTATGTACGAGCGGAACGACTCATAATCTCAACGTGCGCGCCCCTTCTCCGGCGAGCCGAGCACCAACAGGTTTCACATTGTTTGGAGATCGTGGGAACCCGGAAGCGATTAACCACCATATGTCTAACCACCCTGAGGCAGCGGACGAAGCGAGAGACCGTGTGTTCCGGAACACTCTTCCCAACGCGTAATTCCTTCGCACCTTGAGGCGTTGTCCCCATTGCAAAAGGTCATCCTGGGTCAACGGCGAGATCTCATCCCGTGCGAGCCAGAGTTCCGAAAAGATCGTGTATGATTCGCGAAGGTCATCCGGAACCTGGACCACGCGCATCGGCGCTCCAGGGTACGAAGAGACTCGCGTTTGGACCGCGAGCTTGGCCTTCCACGTTTGAGCCATTCTCAACCCCTTGCGATTTCACGTCGAATCGGCATCGATCGGCATCGATTCTTCTCGCGATATCGCCTACTTGGGAACTTTTCCCAACGACGTTCCAACGCTCTCCCCGCGCGAATATGGCTCGCTATTGCGAACAATTAATCGAAGCGAACAATCGGCTCTCGAGAATTCGCTATTCCATATTTAGTCTCGAGGCACATGCGGACGAGTCGATCGACGAAACATTGACCTGCCCGTTCTCTTTTTTATGACCGAAATGCTCGACAAGCTCCACGACGAAAAGAGGCGTTGTCCCCATTGCTAAAGGTCATCCTGGGTCAACGGCGAGATCTCATCCCGTGCGAGCCAGAGTTGCGGAAAGGTCGTGTATGATTCGCGAAGGTCATCCGGAACTTGGACCACGCGCGTCGACGCTCCAGGGTACGAAGAGACTCGCGTTTGGACCACGAGCTTGGCCTTCCACGTTTGAGCCATTCTCAACCCCTTGCGATTTCACGTCGAATCGGCATCGATCGGCATCGATTCTTCTCGCGATATCGCCTACTTGGGAACTTTTCCCAACGACGTTCCAACGCTCTTCCCGCGCGAATATGGCTCGCTATTGCGAACAATTAATCGAAGCGAACAATCGGCTCTCGAGAATTCGCTATTCCATATTTAGTCTCGAGGCACATGCGGACGAGTCGATCGACGAAACATTGACCTGCCCGTTCTCTTTTTTATGACCGAAATGCTCGACAAGCTCCACGACGAAAAGAGGCATTGTCCCCATTGCTAAAGGTCATCCTGGGTCAACGGCGAGATCTCATCCCGTGCGAGCCAGAGTTCCGAAAAGATCGTGTATGATTCGCGAAGGTCATCCGGAACCTGGACCACGCGCATCGGCGCTCCAGGGTACGAAGAGACTCGCGTTTGGACCGCGAGCTTGGCCTTCCACGTTTGAGCCATTCTCCACCCCTTGCGATTGGACGTCGAATCGGCATCGATCGGCATCGATTCTTCTCGCGATATCGCCTACTTGGGAACTTTTCCCAACGACGTTCCAACGCTCTTCCCTCGCGAATATGGCTCGCTATTGCGAACGATTAATCGAGGCGAACAATCGGCTCTCGAGAATTCGCTATTCCATATTTAGTCTCGAGGCACATGCGGACGAGTCGATCGACGAAACATTGACCTGCCCGTTCTCTTTTTTATGACCGAAATGCTCGACAAGCTCCACGAAGAAAAGTGGAGTGCCGTGAAGTAAAAAGACGCGAACGTGGAATGCACGTGTGTGCTTGAAAGAACAAGCGTCACTTCCTCAAACGAGAACCGCGCGAGGATGCTGCCATCAGCATCGACTCCACGGAGGAAACTCGCGGAATAATTTCACAGTGTCCTTGAACAAAGATGCCTCGTTCTACCGATCCTCGATTATTCTCAACTCATCGAGCGTTTGCCCTTGTTTTTTTTCAGGTTATCGCACGCTCAGCAACGACTCTGTCGAGCCTGGAACTCGGAGAGGAGTGTTACAGGGATGCCGAGTGCGAGGCGGCCGTCGAGAACAGCCTCTGCCACTTGGGATATTGCCGATGTCGGCCGTATTACGCCGAGTACAACAAAACTCGCTGCCTCGAGGGTGAGTTTGAAAGAAAAAAACAATGCCTCTTCATCCGTCCCCCTTTTTTTCCACTCATCCATTCACCCACTCGCATCTTCCGCGGAAAGTCACTCCGGCGGAGTGAAACCTTTGACGGAAATCGTCCATCCGAAATGAGCATCAAAGTACGCTTCCATGATCGCAAAAGTTGACGAGAGTCTGCTGTCGTATTTTCATGCAATTAGCGAGCGAATAATCTCGGAGAAACAACAATGAATCCGATTCATCGGACGCGAGGCGTGTTTGTCCTCTTCGAAAGACGAAGAGAAAGAAATCATTCGCGCTACCGTAAAACGCTCGGAGCGTGACGAAAAATCTCGTTATGTTCCCTTCGAACGAACTCGTACACGCGAGATTCGATCGACACTCGCACCTCGCTGCACTCTGCTGCAATTTTCATTTTCTTTTTTTTCTTAATTCATTTTTCGACGCGGACACGCAGTTCCGACCCTTAATGCACGGACGTGGAGCGACGGGATAGAAAAAGGGACGAGATATGGTCTATAATTGGCACTGAAACAGTCCACGGTATTGCCTTCCGTCGGATGCTACACGGGATCGAATCGAATTCAATTAAAATCCGCGAGGCCAATTAAGTCCCACGCGAAACTGTGTGTGTGTGCTTATCGACGAGCGAAAAAGAAGCAAAGGGTGGTGTTTCTCGTCGCGAAGATGAAATCTCTCTTGGTTCTCTCGTTTCCAAAACAATCGAGAGCACTTTGCGTGAAAATGAGCATCACGCGTGTCCTACCGACAGTAACTACATTACCGACAGCGTTTCCTTCGATTTCGAGATGAATTTATCGTAAAACAGCGGATTCAACAGCATTTTCCCTCAAATTCACTGTTGCAGCAACTCTGCTCGGCAACGATTGTCTCGTTGGAGAGCAGTGCTCCATGAAAGTGGCCAAGAGCAGCTGTCTCGCTGGTGCGTGTCGATGCGAAGAGGGACATCTACAATTCCGAAGGCACACTTGTCTCGGACGTAAGTAACAAAAAAACACTCCAGAATTTGATCGTCAACAAAAAAAAGGGTTGTCCTAGCAATTTTCAAAGAAAAAAGTTTGAAAACTCGGTCCAGAATCTTTTCGCGATGTTTTTGAGTCTCGAGCCTCGCGATTCTCGCTCGTCGAGTCGATTTTCTTAGCTTCACCCTCTCGTGCGAGGGAAAACCCGCGCCCGTGCAGACAGGATTTTACGACCAAACCACAAATTTCTCTCTCCCCTTCTTCCTCTTCTTTCTCATCTTGAAGATCTCGCGAGAATCCGACGATATATTTTATATTCCCGCGCGATTATGTGCTAAAGTAACGCGTGGATGAACGAGGAAGAGCCTGATGGCTGCACTTCCTGAATATGTCGCACGGACTGGAGCCAGAGCCGGGCTTGCGGTTTGCCCAAGCGAGTTTCTCAGATCCGCGATGTATAAAATGTTGCGCAAAAGCGGAGATTCTCTTCGCTCCTCTCTTTGACTCTCCGGGAATTTCCATTATACGAGACTCGCGCGCGCGAACGTTTACCATTTCGCGGTGAAGAAATTGACGGCGGTCCCCAATGGATAATCGGCGATGTCGCGAGGGTCGTTATCGCGACCGCGGCTGACAGATTAATCGGTGCATAACGAGGCGGCGGATGCAGCGATCGCGAAAGCGATGCGATACCATTGGAAACGTTTAAGCTTCCGATAAATTACAGAGATTCGTTCGAAACGAACGATCGGTCCATCTCGAACAAAAGTAAACCTCTCGGTTGTTTTTTCATTAAATTACATTTCCGATTGCGATTACGACGTTTCGTACGTCGACACATTTGCCCACAAATTCTCACAGCGGTGGAAGCATCGATCTGTGAATTTATTATTCATAAATGAACAATTAAAAAATTAACAAGCAACTTTAGCGAGTTGGATGCAGGCCTCATCCTTCGATCTTTCGATCTCGAATCATCGAACGTAATTTTTCCCACGTGGGCAGTAAAATTTATCTCAACGAGGTTCGATTTCAACGGGGTTCCACTGTATACGTGTGTTTCCTTTAAACGCCCGGTTGTTGTACGAATGGAAGCAGAAGTACATGGTATTTATACTTGTAGCTTTAGAAACGAGCATGGAATCTCAATGCTCGATCAAAATAAGGGCTATCGGGGAACCTCTTCCTTCTTTTTATTCTCTCTCCCTCGCTCTCTCTCTCTCTCTCTATCCCTCTCTGACATCCAGGGAGAAGAGTATATACATTTATCAAGATTCCATCGGCCCTTGTAGCCTCTCGCACAGGGGCTTATTCCTTCGTACATATTAGCTATTGCCTCTCTGAATATGTATATATATACACGTATGTATACCGTACATACGTAACTATCCGCTTGATGCTGAACTTATAAGGAAACACGCGTATCGATGATACATAATACTATATCGTACAGTTATGACCATGTAAGGTATTCACCGTACACGAGGCATTCCAGGCGAAATCGACCAAACTCGATCCTGTACGACGTTCGACTCGACGACTCGACGTTCGAGAGCATTCCGCACGACCCTCGGAAAGAATTTCAAGAGACTTTCTCAAATTTCTCGTGCTCCAGCCTGCTCCAGCCTCGTTGAGAAAAAAAGCAACTTTGTCGTGTATTTTCAAACGGGAAACCAATCGCAGTCGAGGTGGAGGCCGTTTCGGAGGCGAATTCGTGGATTTAGCATGGAAAACCTTGTGCAAAAAGGCTTCCGTTTTCCTCGCTCCGTCTTCCGACGTTCCTTCGCGCGCGTTTAGTTCCTCACTCGCTCGGATTTCAGGCTCTCTCGCCCATCGCTCGGTCGTGACCGCGCGGCAAATCGAGTGTTTTCTGAGCTCGATGAAATTTTTCAAAGACGAATAACACATCTCGGAGCTCGATGGGATTTTTTTTCGATTCGTTTTTCGTAAAAATTGAACGAAAGGCACAAAACTCATTCGTTTCTCCTCCCGTGCAGCCGCTAGACTCGGCGAAGTCTGCTACAGTCACCAGCATTGCCGTTTATGGGACAGCGATACCCACTGCGACTTCCTCATACCCGATCTCTTCGGTCATTGTCAATGTACGGCACCGATGCGTCGCGACGGCGACGTTTGCCGTCCCGACAATCGGGTAAGACCACCGTCACCGTCGCCGTCTCCGGCAATCGCCGAGGAGACGGTCGAGGACGAGCCGACCTTCCAGGGGACCGCAGCCTCCGAAAAACCGACGAAAGTTCCGGTTGTTCAAGACGCCAACGACGAGGACGACACTGGTAAGAAAAAAACAACGCTCTGCGGTTGTCCAAAGACGCTACCTGGACGATTTTCATCTTCGCGACCTTCGTCCATTCGTTTTGTCCCCAGGAGTCCAGGTATCTTGGCTGAAGAACGCGACGAGATTGTTGTCGACGGAATCGACGATTCCACGAGTCCCGGTGAACATCGTGACCCGGTCGTCCCTCGCCACGTCGAGACCCGACACCCGAATCAGCGGCAATGAGTTTCCCGGGGATGACGCGATCGTCGTCGAGGCTGTCATAACGGAACTCGTCCAGACTACCAGTTCAACTTCCGGTATTTGCTTTTCTATTCCGTTCTTGGTAGCTTCTGTCAAAGGACCATTCTAGACAACCGTGCCGTGCCGTTCGATCGTCGGGTGGCCTTTTTTTTTGCCCGCAGCGCCGGTAAAGACCGATCGCCACGAGACGGAAATAACGAGCGCCGTTAGCATCGGTCTTCCGTGCACCAACAACCTCGAATGCCGCATGTCCGACCGCAATTCGCGCTGCATCGACGGCATATGCGACTGCGCGATACAGGGAAACGGAAGTCTCGCGTGCGGCGCCAAGAACAACGGATGTTCAGCCGGGACTTTCCAATGTCGCAGTACCGGCGCGTGCGTAAGCTGGTTCTTCGTGTGCGACGGTAGGCCGGACTGCGCCGACGGATCCGACGAGGAATGCGCCAAATCGACGTGTCCCCCGCAGGCGTTTCGTTGTCGCAAGAGCGGCGTTTGCGTGTCGCGAGCGGGACAGTGCGACGGACGCAGGGACTGCCCGGACGGCGAGGACGAGGAAGGCTGCAAGAATCGACGAAGTGCGTCAAATGTTTCGTTCAATTTTCTTATATTCGTCAAAGACGAATTTTTGTTTTTCGTCAAACGTTTGGTACCTTTTTTCTTCTTCGTTTCGTTCTTTAGAATGTCCGGAAGGAACTTTTCGATGCAACAACGGGCAGTGCCTGCCGGCTTACGAATTCTGCAACGCTGTCGTCTCCTGCAGAGACGGAAGCGACGAACCACGTGGTGCATGCAGAACCCGCAATCGCACTCGAAGAACGTCGCGCACCTGTCCGTTCAAATGCGCCAACGGAAGATGCCGCTCCGACGCGATCACCTGCAGCGGCCGGGATGGATGCGGCGACGGATCGGATGAGAAATATTGCTCCGTTTGCAGTGAGTAGCATCCTCGTCGTTGCGTCTCTTCGTTATTTTGCTATTTTTTCAATATTTTTCGTGAAATTTGGCGAACTTTTATTTTCGCTCAAACTCTTTGACCAGTGTCGGAAGATTTGAAAAACTTTGGCGAGGTGGCGCCTGCGAGGCTGTTTTCCCGCTCGACATTGCTGTAGATCGGAAAGACAGCCTCGCAGGCGTCAACGTCGAGCGGGAATTATGCGCCTGCGAGACTGTTTTCCCGCTCGACATTCCTGTAGAGCGGAAAGACAGCCTCGCAGGCGTCAACGTCGAGCGGGAGTAATGCGCCTGCGAGACTGTTTTCCCGCTCGACATTGCTGTAGATCGGAAAGACAGCCTCGCAGGCGTCAACGTCGAGCGGGAGTAATGCGCCTGCATGACTGTTTTCCCGCTCGACATTGCTGTAGAGCGGAAAGACAGCCTCGCAGGCGTCAACGTCGAGCGGGAGTAATGCGCCTGCATGACTGTTTTCCCGCTCGACATTGCTGTAGAGCGGAAAGACAGCCTCGCAGGCGTCAACGTCGAGCGGGAGTAATGCGCCTGCATGACTGTTTTCCCGCTCGACATTGCTGTAGAGCGGAAAGACAGCCTCGCAGGCGTCAACGTCGAGCGGGAATGATGCGCCTGCGAGACTGTTTTCCCGCTCGACATTGCTGTAGAGCGGAAAGACAGCCTCGCAGGCGTCAACGTCGAGCGGGAGTAATGCGCCTGCGAGACTGTTTTCCCGCTCGACATTCCTGTAGAGCGGAAAGACAGCCTCGCAGGCGTCAACGTCGAGCGGGAGTAATGCGCCTGCGAGGCTGTTTTTCCGCTCGACATTGCTGTAGATCGGAAAGACAGCCTCGCAGGCGTCAACGTCGAGCGGGAATGATGCGCCTGCGAGACTGTTTCCCCGCTCGACATTGCTGTAGATCGGAAAGACAGCCTCGCAGGCGTCAACGTCGAGCGGGAGTAATGCGCCTGCGAGACTGTTTTCCCGCTCGACATTGCTGTAGAGCGGAAAGACAGCCTCGCAGGCGTCAACGTCGAGCGGGAGTGATGCGCCTGCGAGACTGTTTCCCCGCTCGACATTGCTGTAGAGCGGAAAGACAGCCTCGCAGGCGTCAACGCAAAGGTTCTTCCGAATCGTGGCTTCAACAATGTTTTTCTTTTCGATCATAATTTCCTCATCTCTAGCCAGAGTAGATTTTTTATATTAACGAAGCTTCTTGAGAAATACGGCTATTCTCGACAGACAAAGTCAAATTAACGATCTCGCAAGAGCGTACAATAACGAATCATGAAATGCGGTAGAAGGCACTGGAAATGAAGCGAAAATACACGAGATAAAAAAGTAAGATGAGAAGGACCAATGTGTAATGCGCGAGCACGAGGAAAAAGCGTGGGCGGCATAATGAGTCGAGATTAAAACCGATTTTATGCGTGCAACTGCACTGTACGGAACGTTGCTTATCTTCTCAACCAGGAACTCGCGACCCCGGTCCATAGTTATCATCGAAGAATAATTGGCCGGAACAAAGTATCGTTTTTCGCACCAAAAAGAGGCTCCATACCGAAGTTGACAAAAAAAATCAGTAAAAAATGATTTACCGACAAACTTTTTTTCTTTTTATTCAGAATGTCCGGTGGTCGACTAAAGATGAGCGCAGTTCGCACTCCTGTCCGTCAAAGTACAAGATAACCCTCTCGCGGAACGAAAAAGTGGAGCCTTCGGGAGAGAAAGCTTCGCGATCGACGATTTATACGCAAGCTTCATTTCTCCGAACAATTCGCCTTGAACGAACGAGCGCACGAGTATAAAAATTACCTTCGCGAAGTGTCAACGATTTTATCTAAAATTAAGCATCACGCGATACCGCGTTTTTACTCGCTCATCGACAATCTCTCGTTCGACACACGCGGGTATCCGCATCCTGATCCGCTCGAGCGGCATTTTTTACGTCATCATCAAATCGTCATCGGTCCATTGCCACTATTTATTAATGACCATTTTGCACAGCATCCGTCGTGATATACATGCATTTTCGACAATCCTCCATTTTTCCCCGCGAGTTCTTCGACGCATTGCGGAAAAAAATTGCGCTCCACGTGTCGAGTGTTCCGCTGCGATAAACTGTACGTGTATTTTTAATAAATTTCATTGAAAAACAAGATTCTCGCGTCTGTTTAATCCTGAAAAGCCCGAACAACCCGACGATCCAGATGGTGCATGAGAGAGGAGTCGTCGGTGAGTGGAAGGTCGAGAAAAACCAGAGGGAGAATTCCGCGTCTGCGTCCGAGGGTTCGTTATGGAAGGGTGAGTCTGAATGCACCCTGTACGGCTGGAAATGACATCAATACCGCAGCTCAGCGGCTAAAACGCGGCAGTAGCAGCAGCGGCGAGCCCAGCTGACGTCAAATACACACTCGCTCGTTTCCGCGACGATTCTCGATCAACGCCCAACATAAATATCATAGATCCAGTGAAAAAAATCATCCTGACACACGTCTGAAACTTCCCACGTGCATTATAACCTACCCCGCACCTATAAATAACGTATAGAACATATACCCCTTTTCCCCGAGGTTGTGCTCGTGCGTCGAACGTCGTCGAACGAATAAAACTTAATATCGAATCGGGAAGGGCAAAAGAGGGGAAAGAGAGTAAAACATTTTCGATCCATACACGGTATACCTGTGCGGAAAACCGGCGCGAATCGACTTTTTCGTTGTTTTTTTTTCAAAAGCACGCGTAAAATGAAGAACAATCATTGATGATTATAAAAAATCACAGTCCGTTGCAGTTTGTTACGTGATTCGCGAGAGCATCGATTTTACACGTATGTACACCGAAATCATTGATTTTCAAGCGTTTTCAAGGTCGAGAATAAAATGACGTATCGATGGGAGAAGTTTTTTTTTTTATTTGAGAACGTAAAGTCGGATGATTCCGCGACGTATTTAAAATGACGTAAAGTAGGAGGCGACGCGCCAACAAAGCGTTTTTATCCCTCGTTTCATCGTTCTCGGAGCTTTTCTCATCGCAGTTCAGCGTCAGGCTCGCGAATGTGCGCTTGGAATTCCTCCGGTCGCGCTGTCGGGAAGATCACTCTCGGAATCTTTGTATTCGAAATGGAATTTCGATTCGCGAAAAGTTTTCGAGCTTCATTTTGACCGAAAAGAAAATGTCGTCCTCCCGTGACCGCAAAATCAAAGTATCAAAGTGACGAGGTTCGTCCTTGAGATCGTGTCTCGTGGAGAAAGAAAGCTCCCTCACGTGGGAAACGATTGACGTTTTCGTGTTTTTTTTTCCCACGAGAGTGCTGTCGCGCGAGAGTCAAAAGACGACTTTTGTCGTGAAACCTTTTTCAAGGTTTTGGTTTTCGAAAAAAATTCATAAACTCGAGCTCGTCAAATCCGAGCGTCTCGTCGGAGCAAAATTCAAATGATTCGTGGACCGGAGTGAGAGTCGAAGGCGAGCAACTCGTTGAGACTCGAATCGCCGTGGGTAATTCCGAGCTAAAGTGCATAATAGACCTCGGCGTGTCTTCACCGAGCACGACTTGACACACGTATACAGGGCGTCGCGGAATTCACTGCTCGCGATTCAAAGTCAGTCGTCCCCTCTTTTTCACCCATTTTTTCGTGTTTTGTCCAGAGACATCGAGTGAAACTCGACGATGTTGGAGATTCATTCGAGCGCATCGCCGAACAAACGCCGAAACGATCGAAAAACATCGAACGATCCAAACAGGCGACTCGGAGTCGGTCGAGTTTCCAGATCGGATCATCGGGATTCTGACGCGGGATTCGCGCGAAATAATGATTGCACGAGAGGAAGAGGAACGAGCATCATCGACGAGAGTATATAACGAAAGTGACGCGAAAGCGAGGATCGTTGCGTAAAATATTTTTAGCGAGCCAAAGGGAAAAAACCAAGAGGCAAAATGCTTGCGGCGAATTTTTCGAAAGCTTTAAAGTGTCTGCGCAAGAGAGAACGTCTCGTTCTCATTGCCGTGTCTTGCCTCGTCGTATTGACCCTCTACATCGTGTCCGGAAGGGAACTCGAATTCAAGAGCTTTTTGACCCTCAGAGCCTACGACGATGATGGTAAATATCACATTTTCTTTCAAAACCGAGCAGAAAAATGTATATCTATGTTTTTCTTTTTTTAACTTTGAAATTATCAACAGATCTTACGAACGAGTATCTCGTTTGGAATCCAAAGTGTCACATGCTTTCGAAGGATCCAATGGATCGGTCGATAAAGCAATTTGTCGTTCCACAAAAATTCGAAGGGTGCTCGTCGGAGCCCCTGATGAGTTACGTCATGAGGGATCCCCTGAACGGAAGTGTCGCTCTCGTCATCAGAGAGGAAATCGCGAGAGCTCGAAACCACCCTACCTGTTGCTGGACACCGATCGTCAGACCCACGCCCTCCCATCCGCCCAAAGGTGATTGGGACTCGAAAATCAGGCAAGAGCTTTTTCCATTTTTTACATCCCCAAATCCGCCCGAACGATCGGTCGTCCATGGAGGAACAAGAATCAGCTTAAATTCGACACACTTGGTTCATTTTTCACAATTCCGTCGTGCAGCAAAGTAGCAAGATTTCCGATAAAGCAAAGTAGCAAAGAAAATCGGTTCCACCGTCGTGAAATCGTCGAGCGATTTGAGAAAAAGACAAAATCGCGCGTCGTAATCACTCTCGCGCGAAACTCTGCACGGTCTTACGATTTTTCTGCAAACGCAGCTCGCTCGTCGCAATGTGAAACACGATCGTGCAACGGATGCGTCTTGAACCATGAATGTTCGCGTCCGAGCACGTGACGCGCGTTCGCCAAAAGTGCTTAGCTCAATTTATATCGCGCGGTACAAGAATCATGAATCTTAAATCGCTCGCCGAATGCCCAGAGTTCACATACGCAAAAAACACTGAAATAGTTGAATAGAATCAAGGACCGCGTTGCATAAAGAATTGCAAAATCGCAATTCTCACAAAAGTCCGACTGATCCCTCGTTTCACTTGACCTTGAAACGTCAATTACACCTCGCAATCGTTAAAAGCACTCGCGATCGTTTCGAAACAGCGTCGGAAAATGCACGGACTTTGCGGGACGGGTGGTTCTACCTTCGGACGTGGAAATCGCCATGGTGACGTGTCGCCGGGGGAAGACAACGATGTACAAGAACGTGCACGCTGTGATAAACCCGGGGAAGGTGCAAAATCGTTTGAATCAATCGTCGCGTTCGAACGAGTCGGAAGCGACGGAGATGGGGGTGCAGACGAAGCCTCGCAAGCTCAGCGTACTCGTCCTCGGTATCGACAGCGTGTCCCGCCTTAATTTCGAGCGGAGCATGCCGAAAACGGCGAGATATCTCGGCGACAAGGGGTGGTTCAATCTGCGGGGCTACAACAAAATGGGCGAGAACACGTTTCCGAATCTGATGGCGATATTAACGGGCCAGAACAGTTCGGAGGCTTACAGGAACTGCAAGCCGACGGTGCCTTACGGCCTCGACGATTGCCCGATGCTGTGGTACGATTTCCGCAACGCCAGTTACATCACCGCGTACGGCGAGGAGCTCGTCAGCCTGAGCACCTTCAATTATCGCAAGGTCGGATTCGTCGAGCCTCCGACGGATTATTATCTGAGGCCTTACACGGTAGCGGCGGAGAAGCTCCTCAAGGGCAAGCAACGTTTCAACAGCAAGTACTACTGCACCGGTCCCGAGGTGACCGTGGAGCGCATGTTCAACTACGCCCTCGAGTTTTCTCGCACCTTCTCGGGCTCGCCGTACTTTGGTTTCTTCTGGACCAACACGGTGAGCCACGACGACATGAACGGGATTTCGTCGATGGACGACCGTTTCCGCGACATCCTCGCGAGGATGGAGCGCGAGGGTGTCGTCGAGGACGCGATGATCGTGTTTTTGAGCGACCACGGTATGAGATGGGGAGGAATAAGGCAAACGTTCGTCGGCTGGTACGAGGAGCGTTTGCCGTTTATGTACATAAAATTGCCAAATTGGTATCGCGAGGCGGAGCCAAACGCCCACGAGGCGCTTCGCCTGAACGAGCACCGTCTGACGTCGCCCTACGACCTCTACGAGACTCTCCGGGAGATTCTCGCGCGAGCCGGTGGCGAGGCCAACTCCAGCAGCGGCTGTCCGACCTGTCAGAGTCTCTTTCGTCCCGTTCCCCAGGAACGAGGCTGCTCGGACGCCGGAATTTCGCCGCACTGGTGCACCTGCACGGCCTTCACGACCGGCGACATCAGCGACGACATCGCCGTCGAAGGGACTCGCAAGTTCCTCGAGCACGTCGAGAATATCGTGAAAAACTACCGCGACAAGGTCGGCAGACGCTTGTGCTCGAAGCTTCGCCTCAAAAAGATTCTCCGCGTTGACAGAGTCATCGAGCCGCGCCAGGGCGACGATACTTCCCACAGCGTCGACACGCCGGACGCTTACCTGTTTCTCATCGAGGTGACACCCGGTGGCGGACGTTACGAGGCCACCATTTATTATCACGGTGGCGATAATTACACCATCAACGAGGACGAGATCAGCAGAATCAACTCGTACGCCAGCACCTCCTCGTGCCTCGAGCACGGCTCCAAACGCTACTGTCATTGCGTCAAAAAGTGAAATTGACATTTGCGAAAAACAAAATGGCCGTCGGGAAGCGATCGACCGTGAAAACATCGTTGGTTTTTTTTTTATCCCAACGCGTACCTTTCTTTTCGTCATTTTCTCCAACGTACACGTAGGTATTTTTGTACAGGCGTCTCTCGAAGGACTGTATATTTTTTTGAAATAAATATTCCGAAAACAGCGACGGGAAGACGCTAACGGCCTCTATCGATACGAGCGTAAATTCGCCGAAAGATTAATGCCACGTATCGAATGACAAAGTCAATAGTCACATTGGAAACGCTTGCATATATATTTATACACGAGGCGAGATTGCGATATAAAATTTTATGCCCTCGCAGCAGCCTCCGCCGTCTAATCTTCCGTGGCTATAACGGAATGAACAAGTTCAAGCCGAATTGTAATTAAATAAATGGGCGTAGCAACGTCGTTACCATCCGAAGAGCGCAAATTCATTTTCGCCACTTCCGTTTCGCGAGAACAAACTCTGCGTCATCGCTCCGAATGGACTCTCAATTTTTCCCACTTTACGAGAGCTCCGACGTTCCTAGATTTGGCAAAAAAAATGTGGGTCAACATTACGGACGAGCGACGAAATATTCGTGAGAATATAATGATGTAAAATGATGTAAAATGATGTGAATATAGGCGCACGTGGATGGAAAGTATAATTGCAATCGTACGCTCGCGAAAGCGACGAATTTTCCTTATAATTAACGCGAGATGAAGAGAGGATGATATTTTGGTACAGCGTAATCGATAGGGTATCGAAAAAAAGTGATTGCGTTAACGAAATTAAATGCATACGACGTTGGACGATTAAGTTGTCTCAGGAATAATTGTACACAGAGAAATTGAAAAATTTACGAAATTATTGATAAACGATTAAAAAAATGAATATGTCACGCATCCAGACTCGTTTATCGAACTCGAGCCGGCCTTTTTTACCCACAGAAACGATTTCTTCGTTGAAAAAGATGGTGACGATAGCGTGAACCGGTTTTTTTCGATCTGCCTGTAGGATGGGCGTAAAAGAGGAAGAAAAAAAACAAAAGCGTCGCGTCAAGCGTCCGCAGTAATGATAACGCGATTTGCTCGATGGTATCATGCGTGTTTTACGTTTACACCGGCTTGCATAGTTTGACAACTGTGGAGGATTGTTCTTGATTTAATTGAGTCTCGGAGCAACGCGATAAAAGCCCAGTGTTGGCGCGGTTCACGGCGAGTCGAACGTCGACTGGTCCAAAGTTATCACAGTCGGGATTATATCATTTGGCTGCACTCGATCGATCGATCATGAGTCGGAAATTGTCATTGATTTTCCTGCTGGTTCTCGCTGTCGGAATCTTCGATGTTTATTCGAGCTCGGTGACGCCCGTGACCGTCAAGAGTCTTTCGGAAAATACGACCGTTTTCACGCCTCGAATGAATTCGACGGGGAAAAAAAATGCGTCGGAAAATGCTACGGTGCCGACCAAGAGCACCAACAAAACCGAGGTACATTTTTTTTTCAAATTTAGTTGCCTCTTCTTTTTTTAAAAATCGCCATTATTATCTACTCAACTTTTTGAGGAATCAATTTTTCATTCCTTGTTTCGTGATGTTAATTGTGATTTTTTTTCGTTGATCGCGACGTAGCAAACGACGGTGCGCCTGCGTTCTTGATCTTCGAAGCCTCGATTGTTTCCGGCGACCTCGTAGCGGCGTCTCCAGCTGAATTATCGATGTATTGGTGATATACGCATGACGAGAGACTTGTAAAATTGACACTGTTAATCGTTCCTCTTGCACCGAGTATTTTTTTCTCAAGCTTCGATGTACCGAATGTAGCACACATGTGCAATTACAAATTTTGAACATCGCTCGCCCTTCGTCCACTCAATGAAATACAATCAGATGACAATTGCTCGAAATTGCCAATGATAATTATTGACATCAGTGTATAACATCGATCGATGCGTCCGTCATCGTTGTACGACGCGAAACTTGATCATGAGATTCCAAATGATGGATTCATTCGGGAACAGCTGTGGGTTCGTTTTTCAAAATGTCGAATGTTTCGCGCCACGAAGGTATTGGCGGCGGCCACCAGGCGGCGGTGGTGGCGCTTCGAAGTAGTCCGCCCCGAGTCCGTCTCATTGAGAGCTCTCCACTCATGGTACGGTCAGTGTGCATTGTGGCGATAAATGGCCGCCTCATTCAGTGTGCGCTTATATTCGTTTTTTCCCCATATAATTCATTTTTTCACCATTCAATAAACCGTATGTGAAATTATTATCCCGATAATACGAATAGCGATTCGGTGAGTGTCGTTTGACGATTATGAGGATAATACGTCAGGTGGTGTAATTAGCTTTGTCGTATCGTGGTGGTATTTCAACAATTATTATTTCGGTGTGTGTCTCTCCGTCTCGTAAACTAGGGGGAGAGAGAGAACGTGCTCCAAAATGTTACGACCGGTGATTTGTTATTATCGGGAGAGAACATTTTTTACTCGATATTCTCTCTCGCTCGCCGCGACGAATGTTACTACCAAGTTGATGCTGAAAAAAATGAGAAAAAAAAACACACACACACACACTTCCGGTTATTGCATAAATTCCATTGATTTTTCGTTTGTGACAAAAAATTCGTTTCTTTTTCAACTTTTTCTTCCTTTTTTCTCTTCTTCCCCGACGATCCTCGTTCATCCTCGAGAACCGCGATATATATAGTCGGCTTGTGGTACGCGATAATGCATATATATGTATATAATCTGTGTATACATGTATATATTCCCGCACGTATTTGTATATGTACGTAGAGGCAGATGCACACACGTACGTTTTTTCTCGCGAATTTGCCTCGGAGGTTCGCGTCTTTGAAATCGAAATATTGGCACTCTGACAAAAATCGCGTATTCGCGACTTTCTCACAGCTGATTCACCGAAATTTTCGCCCATGCGCTCGAAAAAAAAAATAATCATTTATAGCATTTTTTTTCTTTCAATTTCATCCATCTTCATCGGGAATCTTCGAAACAGTGTGAAAAAACGGTATACTCTGTCAATATTTTCAACATTAACTCCCTGCCGAACAATTTTATGGCAACGTTGTTTTATGCCGGATAAAAACGATTTCTCGAACCATGGAAAACTCATTTTGTCGACAAGCCGCGATAAGACTCGAACGTAACATCTCGGCGCAGAGATAACCCCCGACACGAGCAACGCCGTCCTATTGCCCCTTGGTTGCGCAATCTGAAAATACAATTGTCTCCAAACGCCGCGCGACGCGAGAATCAAATTCCGCCAGCCGTCGGAAATGTCCGTTTGGAAGAATCGAGGAAACACGCAAAAATCTTGCAATTTCGTTTTTTTGTTGGCAATGACGATCGGCATGACGCAACTATTTTTTCTCAAATTTTTCTTTCAGAATTAAAGTAAACGAATAGCGGAAATTTTACTCAAACTGCAAGGGTGTAAAAATGGACAAGGGCGCAGATGGGCTAATTTTTCGGCCAGAGGTAAACAACGGGTCGGACGACGCGGCAATGAGCATCGTCGACGTCGACGAGAGAATCGCGATTCTCGACGCCGGAGCTCAGTACGGCAAAGTCATAGACCGTCGAGTTCGCGAGCTCAACGTTCAGAGTGAAATTTTGCCGCTCGACACACCTGCTTTTACATTAATGGAGAAAGGATACAAGTAAGACCAAAGGGAGCGTGAAGAAGGCACGAATGATCGATATCGAGAGATAATTTGTGAAAAATCGACATTTTCGTTTGTTTCGTTTGTCCCGCAGAGCCCTCATTATATCGGGCGGGCCAAATTCCGTTTACGCGGAAGACGCTCCGCGATACGACAGCGATATATTTCGAATAGGCATTCCAGTGTTGGGCATTTGCTACGGTATGCAAATGATGAACAAAGAATTCGGCGGCACGGTGGTGAGAAAAGACGGACGCGAGGATGGCCAACTTCCGATCGAAGTCGACACCAAGTGCCTTCTGTTCAAGTGAGTTTGCGAAAGCGGCTTGCGGAACCCGACCGGAAATTCGTATATCGCGAAATTTTCACGAAAATCACGTTTCGTTCGTCAGGGGCTTGGAGAAAGATCAATTAGCGCTGTTGACTCACGGTGATAGTATAGGTAGAGTCGCCGATTGTTTCCGGACAACAGCGAAATCGGCGAATTTCGTTACCGGTATCGCCAATGACAAGACGAAATTGTACGGCGTACAGTTTCATCCGGAAGTCGATCTAACGCCAAATGGGAAAATCATGTTGCACAATTTTCTCTTCGGAATCGCGGGGCTGACGGGAAATTACACGATTCAGGGCCGGGAGGCCCAGTGTATTCAGTACATCAGAGACATCGTTGGTAGCAACAAAGTTTTGGTACGTCTTTCCGGTTCTCGATCCTTTCACCCGCGTGGAGCATCGAAAAATTCATTTTCGTCCTTGTTCCTTCCGGCAGTTATTGGTGAGCGGTGGTGTCGACTCGACGGTCTGCGCCGCGCTGTTACACAAAGCCCTGACCAAGGAGCAAGTTATTCCACTTCACATAAACAACGGTTTTATGCGCAAAGGAGAAACCCCGTTCGTCGAGGAGAGCCTGGCGCAACTGGGCGTCAAGCTGAGGGTCATTAACGCGACTCACAATTTCATGCAAGGAACAACGTCGGTGCCTCTCGATAACATACCCGTGACAAACGCGAATTCCGTCAACAACAAGGGTATAAGCGCCGCGAGCGGTGGTCCGAGAACGAGATTAACGAAGATGCTGTGCGCCACGACGAATCCGGAGGAGAAACGCAAAATCATCGGTGACGTTTTCGTGCGAGTCGCCAACGACGCCATGACCGAGATGGGTCTCAAGCCGGACGAGGTTTTCCTCGGGCAGGGAACGCTCAGGCCCGATCTCATAGAGAGCGCGAGTTCGTTGGCAAGCGGTAAGATGTCGCGCGGCGACACTCGTCATCGAAATGATGCATCTTCGAAAGTAATCCTGAAAATTCTCAATGCGAATTCTCAAGGCAAAGCCGATGCCATAAAAACTCATCACAACGACAGCGAGCTGGTGAGGGCGTTGCGATCGCAGGGACGAGTGGTAGAACCGTTGAGAGACTTCCACAAGGACGAGGTTCGGCAGCTCGGATGCGATCTCGGTCTGCCGTCGTCTCTCGTTCAGCGCCACCCCTTCCCCGGGCCGGGTCTGGCTATTCGCATTTTGTGCGCCGACGAGCCATTCATGGACAAAGATTTTTCGGAAACTCAGGTATTTCTTTCGATCGTTCTCTCGATGTTCGCGACTCTGAAAAATCGTCATTCGTTTCTCAAACTTGGATGCTGCTTCAGGTGATCGTGAAAATAATGGCGGAGTACGAACAAATGTTGCAAAAAAAGCATGCTCTGTTGAATCGCGTCGAGGGCGCGACGAGCGAGGTCGAGCGTCAAAATCTGCGAAGAGTATCGAGCAATCGACACATCGCTGCGACTCTGCTGCCGATTCGCAGCGTGGGCGTGCAGGTAAAGATGTAGTCGCCAAAGTTCCTCCCAGAGGGCGCTCTTTCTTCTCGCGAAATTGATTTGCATATCGTCGTTGAAACTCAACGCGGATGTTTGTATTTCGCAGGGCGATCGGCGGAGTTACAGCTACGTGGTGGGATTGTCGTGCGAGGAGACCGGCCCCGATGGAATCGAGTGGGACGACATGTTGTTTCTCTCGAGACTCATTCCCCGCGTTTGTCACAACGTCAATCGCGTTTGCTACATCTTCGGCTCGCTCGTGCAGCATCCGATAACGGACATAACGCCGACTCATCTAACGTCGAACGTGGTGGCGACGTTGCGCCAGGCTGATCACCTGGCGAATCAAGTACTCGTTTCGAACTTCTGCATGGGAGCCATTAGTCAGATGCCCGTCGTCCTTATCCCGGTGCACTTTGACCGCGACGCGGCGTCGCGCGTACCCTCGTGCCAGCGTTCCGTCGTCCTCAGGCCATTCTGCTCCAGCGACTTTATGACCGGAACACCCGCGGTTCCCGGCAAGGAATTACCGATTCCCGTAAGTTTATCCTCCTCCTCTTGATTTCTCAACCGTTTTTCGCACTTTTGTCGCGTAGTTTTTTTTGTATCATTACCCCCCCTCCGAAAATCTCGTACTCACGTAAAAATCGTGTTGCAGGTGGTGAAAAAAATGGTGACGGAGATATCAACGGTGCCCGGTATCTCGCGCGTGCTCTACGATCTGACATCAAAACCGCCGGGTACGACCGAATGGGAGTAATGAAGGAAAAAGGCAACACTCGTCCCCGCCCACCGCAGCAGCAACCGACACTACCACGCCAACCACCCGACTCACCCCTTTCTATTTTTTCACCACCCTTGCGCGTAACGACTACCGGAAAAGTGAAGCGGAAAAAGAAAAGAAAAAAAACAGGAAAGCACGACGAGAGCGAAGAAAAAAAGGAGGAAAAAAAACGAAAAAAAAAGCTATATTTAAAAATATATCTATTATAAAAATACTTGAGAATCGGAGGTTCAATGACTTCTTACCGTTGCGACGAAACCCGCGATACAACCGGAACTCTAATCTCACGATGAATATACGTATATACATTTTCATACAGGGTGCCTGTATCGGCGATGAGATTCCGAATCGGAGAGTCTTTGAGCGATTTTTGTTTTTTTCAACCGACGAATCCGATACGATCCTACGAGTTTGTCGTACGGAAAAATCCTGTATTCGCATGTATGTACGAATATTTTGTTCCTTTTTTGCCGAGAGGGAAAAGCAAAACAAACGAATATATACACGAAATCAATCATTGTACGGTCATTGCGCTGATAAAGAACGGTGGTATTGTGTATAAGGTTAAAGGTAAGTATCATGTTTGCTTGTAAATAAGTTATTCTTCATTTCCGCTAGGACAATTGTATAAAAAAAAAAACGTTATTTATTAAAATCCGATACCATTTACCGAACGTCAAACGATCGTACTTGTTTCGCAATCGCAGCGATCGCATTTGATTTTTGGTAACATCATTTTGCTGCTGTATTCAATCTGCATATAACGTTGAACGTGACAAACCGTTCTTCTGTATGTCTCATGCCAAACGCAACTTCCAGTTTTGGTGATGCATCTATTAACAAACAAACAAACGAAACAATGAGAGAGAGAGAGAGAGAGAGAAAGAAAGAAATACAAAAAGGTACACAAACATGTAGCGAATCGATGTAATTTTTATCGTAAAAACACCACGTTTTGTTTTATTACAAAAATCATAAACGAGTAAAACGACGTTTGTTTCTTCATTTTCCCCGACTGTCTGTCTTCTTCATCTCTTTTTTTTTTGTTTCATCCTGTGGTCCACGAGCGATTAACGAAACGAATAGACGAATGCACTTTGCGCAGCTTCGTTTTAATCGTAAATACAATGTGTAAGGCGATTCGTTTCGAAGCAAGTTCAGCTCTCTTGTTTATGTGATTTTGGGATATTTTTGTGGTAACGCATTTGCGTATTACACGCATTAAGCTGTTGCGAGCCAAGAATAATCGGAGTTTTTCAATTTCTTTAATTACGTAACTTCCGGAAATGGCGAGTTTGAGATGTTTACGAAAATACTTTGCGGAATGACGGAGCAAATACCTGTGCATGGTCTTTAGGAAAATGTGCAAATCCTCGAGGCGTTTTTTCTTCGGTAGCATGCTGAGGAACGTAGCGAAGGACAATAAATCGATTTCGTTAACTTCGTTGCTTCTCGATATCCACGTTTGTATCTGCATCCTCACCTTAAAAACGCAGCGTCGAGCAATGGGGACAAGGTGCAAAGTACTTTTATGAAAAATATGAAAAAGCATACTTCGAGTTCGACATTAGCGATTTTCTCGCGTCTTGATAATTTTTCAAAATTCGTTTCGCTTCGAAGAATACCTGCTGAAGCGGAAGGGTGAAAAGATGATTCACGAGATTCGTCAGCATCTCTTGGTCCCCCGTTTTTGCCGTCTTTCCGGTGAAACTCGTGTGATGCGACAGAATCTCTCGCTTCTGTTCGAGAGTTCCGTTAGTTTCGCCGTCGTCGTCGAATTCTTTAGCGAAAAATCTTCGACCGGCAGGAACGACGGGAATCGTTGCTTGCTCCTGTTTTCTCGCAGCATCCTCAGCTTCTCGTACAGTCTGGCGAACCTTGGCGCTCTTCGCGCCAGTGGTCGTTGCTTTGATCCTCGATTTTGGCAAACGTGCCTTTGTTTTGCTTGTTTTCGTGGAATTTCGATTTTTAACCTCTGGCGCCTCTGATAATTTCTTAACATTCGCCGTTTTTTCTTTCTTCTTCACCATGCAGTACATCTCAACGTCGGTTTTCAGGTCCTCCGACAGAGCGGCTAAAAATTCTGGATCCACTTGGGAAAAAGAGACGTCGGCGTCGTCCCGAATGACCTTTTTTTCCCTCGCCTCGAATTTACTCTCCACATTCTTTTCCTCCCTGCTAACGACACTATCTCTGCCCTCGTCGTGATTCTTCGTCTTGTACTCGTTCATTATTTCGTTCCTGATATCCTCGGGCAATTCTATCAATACCTTCATATCGATTTCCTCGATCGGCGGCATCCGCGCCTTCGTCGATTTGCCGGAAGTCGATTTCGCGTGCTTGAAATACTTCTCCTGGTTCGTCTGACGCGAGCCGGAGGCTTTTTTCCGCTCGCACTCGGACGAGGACGTCGTCGTCCCGAGTATCTCGTTTCGAATCTCCACCGGAAGTTCCTCCAGTACGGACGCGTCGTAATTGTTTTGGATTTCACGACGCGAACTGCCAGGATCGTCGCCACCTTTCGTTCCTTCCGAATCTCCGCTGGTTGCAGATTTTTCATCGTCTCGCGATTTACGAGACTCGAGAATCTCCTTCCTTATGTCCTCCGGCAATTCGGCCAATACATTTTCATCGATTTTATCGTAATCCGCGCGTGAAGAACAAACTTTTCCACCGGCGACTTCGCGCGCACCCGCCGCCATCTTGGATTTTTCAACGAGAAACGCTCCGAGACTCGCCTTCTTTGGTTCTCTCGTTTCTCGATTCGCGCTGCAAACTTTTTCCTTCTCGTTCTTCATTTTAACGTCGTTGCTCCTCCGAGTCTCATCTTTTTTCTCCTCCGTGCTTTTTGCCTCGACCTGTCTCGTTTTGTTGATAAAATTCATCATGCTGCCTGTGCGCGCGTTTGCGGATTCCAGCCTGGAAATTTGGATCCCAATGCCACGAATATCCTCGTAAGGTTGCTGCATCTGATTCCACAGTGCTAAAACTTCCCTGATAAAGATAGACAATGAAAGACGCGAGTCCGGAAGGAGAATCGTGGGGAATGGGAGCGAAAAATCACCTGGTAATGACGACGGGATCGTCAATGGGAGCGATCAAATTTTTCGATTTCGTAAAATTGTCGCAAATCCCGTGTCCCATGAATTTCAAAGTTTCCTTGGGTGCATCTTTTGCCCTGACCATCAGTTTCAGCGCGAGCGTTCGGCCCTTGGTGTTTGCACGCTGGAGGCGCGCGCAAACCTCTTGGGACAATTTGCGAAGGAAGTCATCGGCCTCGTCCGGACTTTCGAAGCGAATGCCGTAATTAACCTCGGCGGAAACGGATTTTCTCACGTGCTCGATTACCAGCTTGGAGTTGTCGACGCCGCGGCACATGTTGTGCAGCATTTCGCCGGTTTTTTTGCCAAATTCTTTTTGCAAAGCAAACAGCGAGACTTCCCGCAGATCGGAGCACGTGAGGACGTTGATTTTTTTCAACGAATGCTTCGTTGAATAACCGACACCTGCGTTAGAAACAATCGGATCGTCGACGAATCAATTATTTTCGATAAAATGAATAATTTATACCAACCGGGCAAATCACTGACGACCATAGGACCAACGAATTTCGCAAAATCTTCGCTCGCCAAGTGGAATTGGCCGTCGGGTTTGGCTCTGCGAGTGGCGAGACGAGCTTGAAGTTTGTTACAACCAAAACCCGTCGAAACCGGGCAACGCGTCTTCGTTCTGATCTCGTCGCGAATAACCGTGGCGAAGCCGAGCGGCGTCAAGCCCGTTTGTCGCAAAACGCTCGTAACGTCGACGTACATCTCGTCGCAGCTGACCGCCTCGATGCGCAACGTGTAAGACGACAAAGCGTCGTAGAGGGCGTACGAAACTTCCTTGTAGCCGTCGAAATCGTACTTGATCGTTTTGAGATCGGGACAGAGCTTCAGAGCTTGTCCGAGGAACATGCCGTTTTTCACGCCAGCTTTTCTCGCCTCGTACGAGCAGGAGGCTACTTCGGACATGGAGCCATAATCGTCCTCGGGATCGTCGCCCTCCAGGGTCGCGCCTCTCGGCGTCTGCTTGTTCCCTCTGGCGTGAGTAACCGCCACGGGAAAGCCCTTCAATTCCGGCTTGTTTCTCAACCCTACCGACACGAAAAAGCAGTCCATGTCTATGTGCATAATCACCGTCTCGTTCGTCGGCTTTTCCTTGACCTCGACGGGGGCAGACTCGAAAAGATCGTCGTCCGAATGCGAATCGCTGGAATTGTCGAAACGAGACGCTTCGCCCCCGGCGATCTTTTTCAAACGCTCGAGACCCGGAAATGTACCATCGCTCTTTGCCCGTAATTCGTTCACGTAATCCTTGAACGTAGCTCCCATCGTCGAGATGTGATGAAGCCGCGAGTTGTTGTAAAATTCCGTGAGAAATTCGGGGTTCTTCGTGGACATTGGAGCGTTACCGGGTTTACTCGAGATGGACGATGCTCTCGCGTCCGTCCTGACGCCTCCGTCGCCCGTCGCGACTCCCGGAGACTCATTTTCGTCCGCTTGACCTTGGTCGGATCGTCCTTGCGGTTTCTCCGTCCTAGTTTTTCCAGGGAATTGCAGCTGAGGCTGCGTCTTTGTGCAATTCGAATAGAGCACGTAAGGACGCCAATCCAGAAGCTTCTCGGCCCGGAGACTGTCCGTTATCCATTCCGGCCTGCAAATCGGCAGGGGATTCTGGGATTTTCTGTACGCGACTATCTTGGAGTACGGCAGGTTGGAGGCGATAATGTGAGTCGTGATTCGCGAACGCATGTAATGATGGTATATCCCGCCGTGCGCCATCATCAGACGCTTCAACTCGTCCGCGCACGGATTCGTGTAGCCGTTTACGAATATCGCTATACCGGAGAAGAGGGAAGATGCGTCTTGAAACTCCTTTTTCGCCGTTTCCAGAAATTGATCCTCCAGCTTCTCCTTCTTGGCAGCCATGTAAGATCCCTTTGGGAACGATGGTTCGATTGAAAAAAAACATTGCTACGGTTTATACCGCCGGACAAGCAGCTGCGACAAGTTCTGGGATCGGAATTGCCAATCATTTTAAAGGCAAATACATATTTGATTCGCAAAAGCAAACATAACCTCTCTATTTCTACAGAAATTTTGATGCAGTTTTCGATAACTCTTTTCAGATTGGAGTAATTTAAAAAAGTTTCTATAGAATAGAGCAGCACTTTTGTTATCAATTTACTTTGCAAAAGTTTAAAAATCATTTATTTGCGAATATAGTTTAGGTTAGTTGAAAAAGAACTGTGTTGTTGAGAGGATAAATATTCGCGTTCACGATAAAATACACGGTTGTATGAAAAATAAACGCTACCCAATCTTCCAAGCCATTTTCAGCCCAAGCTTTCTTCTTTTTACTACTCGACATGACGATAAAACTTTCATTTACTCGAATTAACAATAGAGAAACATGCCAAACAAAATTGCAACCGGCACAGAATTCGCGCGCGGTATGTCGACTGACGTGGCGCTGCTATCGCGCGGTAGCGCACAGAACTAAGTGGAATAAAAGTCTCTCAATTGACTTTGTCGGTTCTTCTTATTAAACTTGACTTTGTTGGTGTTTCTTCAATGTTGCTCCCGTGGATTTTTACTAAAGTGTCTCTAAAGTAAAAGTTGCAAGAAACGAATAAACAATGGACATGAAGAACGAATTTTACTAATTGTAAAAATTCGTTGAGGAGCAATGCGATTCATCCGACAGTTTCCTACGAATTTACTCTACATTATCTCGAGTATTGTGACTTCAATTATAATTCCACTGTTGCTTCGCGACCAGGAATACACATAACGATTAGTGTCCGATTAGTAAAATCAATAATTGAGCACGGTAACAGTAAAATGCTACAGAATACTCCAAACGATCAGCTTCAAAATTCCGTATCGAGGATTCATCGGGATGATATCGCAGGATCATTAAAAAGGAGTACACATTTCGTCTGTTCTTCGATAATAATTTAATAAAGATTGACGTCAAGTCGCGATAGCGGTTTTACACGATGTAATAAATCACGACCTTTTATTCGCGTCTAGCTCTCTCTCTCTTCCTCGCGATTAAACATATTCATCCATGAAATACGTAATAAGCGGATAGTCACAGAGTTCGAAGAGAAAAATAATGAAGGAAAAGAAAAAAAAGAGCGGGGCGCCGTAATAAACCCCGAGAGCTTATCGCCGTTTCGAGAATCGAAAACAAAAATCTGTACGTACAAAAAGAAGGAAAAATAGGGAGGGTAGGAGATTTAAAAAATAAAAATAAAAAAAAAACAAAACGTTGAGAAGCGTGGTCGCGACGAAGGGGAGACGTTTCGGACACGCGTTTCGTGTCTCTCGCGAGTTATACGATGTCAATACGGGCATGGAGTAGTCGTTTCTTTTTTCAAATTCTTTTTTTCTTCATCAAGGAATGGGTCATAATTAAATCGAGAGATCGACGACGAATTCTTAGACCTCCTCGACCTCGCCCTCCTGTTCCTCGTCGAATTCGGCGTCCTCGTCGGCGGTGGCCTCCTGATACTGCTGATACTCGGAGACGAGATCGTTCATGTTGGACTCGGCCTCGGTGAATTCCATCTCGTCCATGCCCTCGCCGGTGTACCAATGGAGGAAAGCCTTTCGCCTGAACATGGCGGTAAATTGCTCGCTGATGCGCTTGAAGAGCTCCTGTATGGCGGTGGAGTTGCCGATGAAGGTCGCGGACATTTTCAATCCTCGGGGCGGTATGTCGCAGACGGCGGTCTTGACGTTGTTGGGTATCCACTCGACGAAGTACGAGCTATTTTTGTTCTGTATGTTGAGCATCTGCTCGTCGACCTCCTTCATGGACATTCTACCGCGGAATATCGCGGCGACGGTGAGGTATCTTCCGTGTCGGGGGTCGCAGGCGGCCATCATGTTTTTAGCGTCGAACATCTGCTGGGTGAGCTCGGGCACGGACAGAGCTCTGTACTGTTGGCTACCGCGGGAGGTCAGCGGGGCAAAGCCGGGCATGAAGAAGTGGAGACGCGGGAAGGGCACCATGTTCACCGCGAGTTTTCTCAGATCGGCGTTCAGCTGTCCGGGGAACCTGAGGCAGGTCGTCACGCCGGACATGGTCAGGGAAACGAGATGATTGAGGTCGCCGTACGTCGGGGTCGAGAGTTTCAGCGTACGGAAGCAAATGTCGTACAGAGCCTCGTTGTCGATGCAGTAAGTCTCGTCGGTGTTTTCGACCAGCTGATGGACGGATAACGTCGCGTTGTAGGGTTCGACAACGGTGTCCGATACCTTTGGCGATGGCACGACCGAGTAGGTATTCATTATTCTGTCGGGATATTCCTCGCGGATCTTGGATATGAGGAGCGTTCCCATGCCCGATCCGGTGCCGCCGCCCAACGAGTGAGTCAGCTGAAAGCCCTGGAGGCAGTCGCAGCTCTCGGCTTCCTTCCTCACGACGTCGAGCACGGAATCGACGAGCTCCGCGCCCTCGGTGTAATGCCCCTTTGCCCAGTTGTTGCCGGCACCGCTCTGTCCGAAGACGAAATTGTCCGGTCGGAATATCTGGCCGAACGGCCCGGAACGCACGGAATCCATCGTGCCTGGCTCGAGATCGACCAGTATCGCTCTTGGCACGTATTTTCCGCCCGAGGCTTCATTGTAGTAAACGTTTATACGCTCCAATTGGAGATCCGAGTCTCCGTGGTACGCTCCGGTCGGGTCGATACCGTGCTCATCGCTGATGATTTCCCAAAACTACGATCATAAAACAACAATGCGTTATGGCAAAGTTTCCTGTGCGGCATTTCAAGATAGTTCCGCATTCAGCGATTTGCGATTTGCGATTTGCGTCCGAAGGGAATGTATGATTAGAGAGGAAAAAAAATCACATCCGTCCGAGAGCATTATACGCGTTATATATTTCGCGGTCTGATGTGCGTTGCGTCGATTTGGTTAACGAATCGCTTGACTGCCAATCGAGACTAATTAACGCGATTCGCGAGGCTGTTCGTTCCGCTGACAGTGAACGAGAGTAAGAGAGAGAGAGGAGAAGAGGGAGATGGGAGGGGGGAGAGAACTGAGAAAAAGAGTCTAGTCAGGCCAGTCGGATTCACTCGAGCGAGGCGGAACGCGATGCTGCACCATCCGCGAGGAGGCGCATGCGCGCTGTGGAAGAATGCCTCTCGTTCTGCCCCGCCACCCACGCGATCCTCATTTTTTTTCCTCTTCCTCTCTAGCCAACGTTCAAAGACCCCGAAGAAGAGAAAGAGGAAGAAATGTCTTCCGCCGAAAGAATGGAAGAAAGAAGTGCGCTCGTCTGCGTTTAAAAATAGTACCTTCACCCGTCTAATATCTCGTATCGTACACGTCTGCACCATCTCGCGAATTATCCTCAATGACCATTCAGAAATTTTCAAAGATACGACCCGTCCGTTCTCGGCGGACGATCTATGGAATTTCGTTGAATCGAAAAAAAAAAAAATAACGAATTTGTTCTGCGGCCACAATTCCAAAAGTATTATTTCCGACTTTGAAGAAAAGGATTTTTTTTAAATTTAATTGTTTTGTTTTTTTTTTTTGGTAAAAGCTTCATGTCGATTAAATTTATACCGTGCAGAGCCCCGAAGCGATTAAGGACACAGAGCTCTGTCGTCATCGTGCATGAGGGAAAGAGGAGGAAAAAAAAGAAGCATGCAGAGTCTGCGATGCATGGACGCGGAGGACGACGACCATATATGAGCATCACTGGTGGTTGGGAAGCCAGCATCGACCAAACCTGACTTCCACACCTCCTACCAGTGTATTCCAACAGTTTTGCGCACGGGTATATCTCTGTATGTATACGGAATTGACATTAGCGTAATACGTTACAAGAGAGAAATCGTGAGTCACCGATGTGAGCGCTATATATAGAGATGATGACCGTATGCCACTTACACACCGCGGTGACAATTAGCATAATCGTGTGTGGGATTATTATTCAATGAAAAGTTGTTTATTCCCTTATTTTTCTCCTTTTTTTCGATGGAACCGTTATCCATTGAGTTTATTCGTGTATCTTTCGAGTACACCACGTTTTTCGCGAAAAATACGAGAATTTTCAAATTGACGGAGACTTTTTTGCCGATTCTTTCTCTCTCGTAGCGGCCTGATTAAAAAGGTGCGAAATAACGGTTATGGGATTCTCGTGGCTCTTGTTAAAAAGTTGGCCACTGAAACTGCGCGATGGCACGCATCTGGCTCTGCTCCTCGGCAAGACAAAGGACGGGGGAGAGAACAGCTGCAGGCTGCGATCCATGTTCATCCGCCGCTTCGGCCTAACGAGCTATTTTTCACCCTTAATAATACAAAAAAAAACCCTACACTTTCATTTTGCGAACGAGAAGGGAAGAGAATCCCTTTTCTCTCGTAATTTGCCTCGTATTTTTTTTGCATTATTTTAAATATAATGGCCTTCGATTCGAGGGTCGCTTCGTCCCAGCTCGGTTAAGCTCGACACGATCGTGGGTCAAACCACTCGAGTCCTACCTAACCTACCAGTCGATCGATACGAGATACACGTAGTTGCCAGACGCCTCATCGGATGTATATTCCCGTCTCTCTGTACGGATATATACATACGTAAGGTTTGCAAAGACTCGTATTCTCTCTCTCTCCTCTCTCTTTCTCTCTCTACGGGAGAAAACATTGAGCGTACGGACTTTTAGCTTTATTTGGGCGCGTCTCGTACGATTCAACATCCCCCCCCTCCGCCCGTGAGTTTCTACAAGCAAAACTTGCTGTCCTCGGTCTCGAATCGTCCCTGCATGGAAAAAAATTAACTACTCTCGTTGCACAACATTGAATTTCGACGAGAGCGTTTTATGTAATTGAAAAGTTTATATTTTCTTCTCTTTCTTTCGAAATAACAATTTTCGACGTTTTTCGCCCTTTTTTTCTCTCATCGGCAAATTTCGAACAAACTTAAGCGACTTTACGCGTTTAACCTCGAAAGAGGAAAAAGAAGGACGAGAAAATTTGTATGAGAACTGTTTGCGGACATTGACTCGATAAAACATCCTTGAAAAGCACCGAGGCGTAACGACAGACGGTAACTCTCATCCCACGGTATATTTCTTCGTTGTTACGGCAGAGGAGAGAAAAAGCTCACGCACTTTGCAAAATGGCGCTTCTGCGAGAGCAGCAAGTATACGCGAGTGCCTGTTCGAGTCGATACAGATATGCATATGTGGGGCAAAGATAAAGATAATAACGTAGTTTTTTCCTTGACATTTGTCGGATCGATCCAAAGTTCGAGACAAAGTATCGCTACTCGATGTTGGAACATAACCTAGCAAATTATTTTACTGCTTCCAGCTGTTGATAATTCATAACAATTTACCGTGATAAAGAGCAAGGTCGCGATAAGTTTGCGCAAAATCGATCGAATCGACGAAAGTGCGAGTGTCGCAAAATATCGGGGAACTCTTCGTTCTTCGGCAAAATCGACGGTCGATTTTTCGTGCGGAATGATTTTTTTTCCCCTCGAAAAGCAGCTTCGCCGCTCGACGTTCGGCCATCGAAATAATCGAATCGATTAATTTTACGAAAGGAAAAACGAATATTGGGAACATTGAAAAAAATGTCCTCTTGTTATTAGTATTCTTGTCAAGTATTCATGTAGCGATAAATCGAACTTTACAAAGCGTCAAGGCGGGGAGAGGGAGAGGTATAGTTTGAGGTGCGCGCGCATCCCGCTCGATGCCATTTGCCGCATATCAACCACACCCAAGCTAAGCCGGGCGAGCTAAGACTGTCGACGCTCATTCGAGATATCTTTTGTTTTCTTTTTTGCCTTATCTCATTGTCACCGCGAGCCTTTGGACATACGCGAAATGACAATATTGGAACGAAAACGATTGAAGCGCGAGCTTCGAGTTTGTGCCGCTTTTTTCATTCCTGTTTTCGTCTCTTCAAAGCGAGAACGCGTAAGAAACTCGAAGCGTCCTTCGTACGCGTTGGGACAACGGGGGGAGGAGTAGAAAAAACCGTTAGACCGGGCGACGCTCGCCGGCCGGCTGTCGCCATGATAGACTATAGAAACGATGCGATGTATATATATTCTCGAGTTATAAACTAATAGCGAATTTGCTTTTCTCCCTCGATTACATAGAGTTGGATAAAAGTCGGAAAACCGACGCCACTGGCCCCTCGGTTACCCGATACGGATCATGACGCACGCTACTGGCTACCCCGGAAATTCGACACTCTCGCATGTTAATCATTTTCGTTATTAAAATTTTCACGACCACCCGCGATATAATAAGACGGTAATTTGAAATAGCATAGGGCGATTTACCAGGGACGAAAGGTATCTCGAATGACGAATGGCGTGACGCGTACGCGAGACATGAAAATGGCAATCTTTTTTTTTCAAATGTAATTATTTCGATGAAAAATGTACCTTAGCTCCAATTTGGTTACCGCACTGGCCAGCTTGAATGTGCACGATTTCCCTCATGTTTGATGCTGTCTTTATCTTCTTTCTTTCGTCGACTGGAGGTGTCCCCTTTGTAATAAAATTCTCGTTGTACGAACGAAGCTCGGTTCTCAACTGACTCGATACTGAACGATCCGCTGCGAGCACCAGAAACGAATATGAGATGGTAGCGGCGTCGGTTACAGATTTTCAAGCCTGCGGTAGAGACGGCGTGGGGGTTCGAGCGTCGAGACGCTTCGCGATTGGTTGGCGCCGAGATCCCGTCTCCCTCCAGTTGGCGCGAGGAGGCGCGCGCGACGCGCGACGACCTGGTGCACAGCGACAGGCAGGCGCCCAATGTTGCCAACTAATTCCTCCATGCCACGCCGGAAAAATCGTTCCATGCTTGCCGGGCGTTGAGACGAAATTTTTATTTTTTTTCATTCTCATACGGTGCTCTTACAGCAGCTTTTTATTCCCCTTATCCGGCGATACCTCTACCGTGCCGAGCAGTCTGAAAATCGTCATTTTTATGACAAATTGCATGCCCTTTCCTTTTCTCTCTTATCCCGGAAGCTCTATAGCTATAGCCCCGGAAGTGCCTAGGAGTCTAGAATGCTCGATCGATTCTCCACTACACGTAGAGCCTGTACAGTGGTTGATTTTTCCATACTTTTGTTTCAACTCACGAGGAATTTCACTCCTACTACCGTTGTGAAAACGCGAATAAAGTAATTTCTGTATCATTGTGCGTTGGCATTTAACCGAAATTTTTGAGATACGAAATCACGCAGCTAGCTAAAATAATGAAGTTGAAATAAAATACAACAGTTATCCACGGTAAACTGAACCGTGCATTGTAATGAGACGTTGGAAATTTAAAAAAAAGGAGCGTCGTAATCAATGGGAAGAGGTGCGCGCGAATGTAGGTTATTAAAGATTTATTTGCTACCCGATACGGTTGCTTCTTGATTTTTCCCAATCCTCTTTGTCCATTGGCTTGAAATAATATAGTAAATACAACGAAAAAGACGTACCGATTTGTAGCAAGGATACTTTTGTTTTTTACAGTTACAAATATCACGCGTCATTCGCATTAATAATTGTTATTCTTTTGATCTCAGGATTTTATTGTCAGTGTATTTATATATATTCTTTTTATCCGCCCGAAAAGGTGGCCAAAGACCGAATTCGACTTTCGTTTCTCGCATACTTTTCAGAGTTCCGCATTAAAAGTGGGGTTATGTTCCTTATTTGGTTACACGCGTAAGCAAACGGACAATCGTCTCCGCTCGCTCGTACCGTAGCGACCCTAATGGACATGTACATTTTATTGTACTGTGATTTGCAATTTTTCTATTTGCGACAATCGAGACCGGTCGTATATTGAAAACAAAAAAAGTACGATGATACAGCATCGGAGACGAAGAAAATCAACACCCATAGCGTTCTCCCACTGGGGTCTCGGAATTAAAGTTCGACCATTAAAAGCCTCGAGGCTGCATTGACGTTGGCAAAGAGCTGCTGCATCGAGCAGCATACCAAAATCGGCGCCCACCAAGCAACTCGATTAAACTCGTGGAATACAAATCGACCTCGCGTCCAAAGAGACATCAATATATCCTACTCTCCTTCCCCCACCCTTCTCCTTTCTCGAACGTTCTCTCCGGTGAAATACATATTGATAATAAGTGTACTAGGACGCATTCACACAGGAGGCAAAGAACTTGAATAGCTCCTCAGATTTTTTCGTCAACCATATTTATAGCAAAGCTAATGATTATATTGACATTACCTCTCATGCGTGTTGATCACTCGTCTCTCGCACTTTTGTCGAGTACGACACTCGGGCATATAATAGGTGTTCTCAACAGGGCAATTGTCTCTAAAGCACCAGACGTTCGTAACAGAGGGCGTGCTCGTCATCGAACTGATCTGTGCCAGCGACAACAGAGGGCGTTCATCTGCGTTCAAAATTTTCTTTCGCTTACAGTCCTTTACGACAAATGTTTTCGTCAACATGGCTTTCACATCTTAGTATTTTAACGATAAATTACGAAACGCGACGACTTTTGCCACTTGTAATGCGCCTTTGATCATAATTAAGTGTAGCGGGGTATGTGTCTCGAAAGTACCAAATTTTTGCAACAGATGGCGCATTCGTCGCCGGAAGAGTATTTTTTAATACATTGTCCATGTCGGCCGACAGGTGGCGCTCGTAAGATGCCGATTGTTTTTATGTCACACTGTCGCATCTACAGATTTATTGCACAATAGCACAGTGAAGTGATGAGTGAAGAATATGGACGTGCGGAGAGAAAGAGAAGGAAGTATCTTCAAAGATTTCGAACTTTTATCGAAGCCATAATCAATTTCAACGAGGCCACAAGGAATCATGGGTGAGTGACAACTTATAACGACGAGATACGTAATGCCGGGAGAGCAGAGCGTATTTTTTTCGTATCTCAACAACAGCGAGTTGTTCATTGAATGTGTATCGGCGAACATGTTAATTTCAAAAATGGCGTCAAAGTAGATCGCCGAGAGGAGTTTTATTAGTATCGGACGCCTGCGGATATCTCCGCATTTACATACCTACGTACGCATATCGTATCTGAGAGCAGGTATAGGCATGTAATTGACACAATTGTGAGCCAGTTGTACGCAATTGTTTGAAAAATTGAAGGTAAAAGCGTTTTGCCTCGATATCGAGCAGTGATTCATGAGATGACCCTCTCGCGCGGTTATTACGCATTTCTGCACGCAAAAATGCTTTATCTCCTCAGTCATGTGATACCACGCCGCTCTCATTGTCAGTAACGTGAATCTCGGCTTTTCTTTTACTCTTGCGGTATAATTATTATTATTTTCCCCTGTAAATACCGGAAGTTCCACGACACCTGCTCTCGGGGAATTACAATAAACCTCTCCGTCTCATTGTGCAAACGCCGGTGCGTGTGTACATGTTTATGCGCGTACGAGTCGCGGGTAATCGTGCGGGAGTTTTCATGCTCGCTGGATATTTTGCGTTCCAGTCCTTCAACCCCCTTGTACCCGGTAGGTCATTTTTTCATTTTGTTTTTTTTTAAACGTTACCCCCCCACCGCTGGAGAACGAACGAGTACCATGACGCGCGCACCTAACCTGCATGACCATGGAAGAAAGTCGATAAACACGTGACTCACCGTTGCCGTAGTACACGCCCCTGAATATTGCGACACTCGGGAGACTTTCGCACTCCCTCCCTGCCTCTCTTCTCCCGTCCCCCGCGTTATGTGTACATACTCGTATATTCGGGTGCGTCAAAAAATACACCTATTTTTTAAATGAAATATCTAATTAAAATATCACCCGTTATTTCCGCATTCGTACTTTTCCAACTTTGAGTAATCTAAAAGCACTATGGATTAAGTACATCGATGTATTTCGTTACCGTAAAAAATAACCCCGGAATAAGGATCAGCATTTTTCCACGATAATTATCAAATAATCCAAGCGCGTATGATAAACATGTTTTTAACGCCAAAAATAATTCGCAGCTTGTTTTCGACCATCGAAAGAGGTGAAAATAACGTTTTTTCATAGAGTGCTTTTGTCGGAAATTCGACGCTCCGAAAAAAGGCCGCCTGGTGTTGAATCGATGGAACTAACCGTTCCCGGGATAATCGACGCTGCAGTACAATTTTATCGATTTTAATACTCATCGTGTTATTAGCGATAAAAATTTCCCGGAATAAATTGTTCATCGCCCCTCGAACCTCTTTACAAAATAATCCACGTGCGATAATTTCGTAATTAGCGAAACCGGAAGTGCAGGGGGAAAATCCGATTACAGCGGTCGCGGGCAGAATGCGACCGCTTTCTGCACAATGGCGAAAATGTTTTGCCAAAAAAAAAAAAAAACAACGCTCATGACGCATCGATATATATTCAATCATCGTTGATTTACGAGCCGCGGGTATATAAAAGATCGTTGCGTAATAAAAATCAGAACTTTGTCCGGACGATGCAGCGAATAGAGATAAAAAGTCCGAGAGAATAATACGTACGAGATGTACGCTTGGCTAAATACGTCCCATGCCCATTGTCCTTCGCGCCTCGCATGCACGAAACATTGTAGGCTGGCGGACAAACGCGCGTGTAATAAAGTCTTACGCAGCGCGAGCTGTATCTCTCTCTCTCTCTCTCGACTTCTTCGTCAAACGCGCTCGAACGGGACGTACCTTTTTACATATACCGCGACTCATTTACGCGTGTGAGACATCGCACAAAAAGATACATATACAAACGTTTATCACAGTGACATCATGACCACTTTCGGAGGCTGCATCGAGCTCGTTGGTTGCAGTCAGTCTACCGTAGAAAAAAAAACCACCGCTGGCGATCGCGAGCCAGCTTGAAAAAGCGTGCGTCTCGATAAAAAGAAAAAGTGAGTAATCAGCAGAAATGTCATTTAACGAATATCGCAGTTTTAGGAGTTTATTTACAAGCGGCAGCGAAGCAGGCGCGTTCAACTTCGAAATTCGCGTTCTACCGTGAAAAAATAACGACAAAAAACTGCCGAAACTGGCGAATGAAAAAAAAAACTGAATAATAATCAAAATCGAGGTTCACCGGAAGTCGCATCCCGAAAAATCGTGCGTCTCGTGATCGATATATTCGATACGTAAATCATCGAAGGTAGATTCTCGATGATCGACTAAACGTTTTTTTTTTTACCAGGTGTCGACTGTACGCCATGACGTTGCTTCGCCAAAGGTTGCGGCGTGCGTATACGATAGAGCGATGAGTCTCGCCGTTGCCGCTATCGATCCCGACTCGTCAGAGGAGTGCCCGCGACAGACGGAGGACGGAGGAGCCACGCAAACATTCGCCTTTTTCACGTACATCACCGTAAATCCGTGTACTTCCGTGCGAGCCCTGCAACAGCCGCTAACTCGACGGATCCTGTTACCACGTTGAGCGAAAAGTCGCTGGGAAAGCAAAGGAGGGCGCGGGTCTGTAATCTCCAACCCTCGTTGCACGCGTACGATCTCATATTCCTATTAACGCGTGATAATTTAACAAGCGACGCGACACTGAGGTACGACAGAGGCCCGATGAGGGCGCTGTACGTCTTACGAGCGACGAGAAACCGTAGATTTGCTTTTTTTTACGATTCTCGCTTCAAAAAACGTCCCCTGTCGATTCGACGGTTGAAATCCCATGTAAAATTGCGGTATGTCCGATGAAAGGCACTTTTCTGAATCTATAAGGAGGGAGGAAATTACGACGCGTTGAATGACGGCGGGAATCATGAAATTTGTATGATAAACTAGTCGCGGCCCGTCGCAACATTTCAAAGTCCGGTTTCATTGACCCTTTGGTACGCGACAAAGCCCCTGCGGTACTCCCGCTTCCGCTCGAGTGCCCGCGGCACCCCTGGGAGATCGATCCCAACGATACTCGGTGAAAACGTAGGGCGCGGAGGGGATTATTCGCGCACTGGTGAAAATTGACATCTCGATCGTTTCAAGGGCACATGCAGAGGTCGAAATTAATCGCGGATTGTAATCGCGTTCGAGTGTGAATTTAGGGACCCTTCGACGCGAGTAATTCAGCCTCCGGTCGGTAGATGTCGCGTCGATCCACCGAGCGTTTATTTTGGCAAAAAACTCTTCGATACAAAAAAAAACAGTGGAAAATCGATCTTACAATATCGACCGCGTACGTTTCGTTCTCCAAAGTATCTTATTTTCGAAAGGATTAAGCGCGATTTGGAGTTGAAAAGTTCCACGTGTTGTTTTTTCGGTGCGATATCGAGGTCAAGATTTTCATACTCTGCTCGCTTTCTCGCGAGAACGTTTTACGATACGATCGAAAAGTTTTCAACAAGACGCCCGAGCTACCGTACATGGAATCATTCTCTCTCTCTCTCTCTCTCTTTCGAGAGAGAAAAACCTCTCGATCATGAGAATACACCGGGCTCCAAATGAGATCTCGCGTCGTTCTTTCGACAAAAGACGACACGATAAATTAACGAGGGCGTGGACCGTTCCGTCCTCGAAAGAATCTTGAAAATTTTGAGTCATCATTAATACGAGATGCGCGATATTACATCTCCGCAGTGAGGAAGGAAAAGAGAATCTTCTTCCCTCGCACAGCGTCAGAACCGCGAGACTTTATCGCTTCCTGCATTGTCAGCAAGCTGCGCGATCCGCGTTGTACCTTCGGCCATCGATATCCACCCACGATCTTCGTTTTTCTTTTCATCTTTAATGAAAAAAAAAAAAAAAATGTTTTTTTTTTTCACAAATATTTAAAGTTGACGAGAAACGAAAAACGCTGACGCGATGTTTCCATGAAAGCTCGTGACACTGGAAATCGTTGATATTTCGTTTTTTACGTAACGAGACGAGTCTGTATCGGGGGAGTCTGGAGGAATACGCGTTGCGGACTCGGTGCAGTCCGTATATGCGCAAATTACGAGCGCGTACACGCGTGGGTACGTAATGTCGGTGAATACTTTTGCCGCGCTGTGCGAGGGCTCGATTTATGGATACGCGGAGCGATAAAAGTCGAGTTTTTGATGTTTTTTTTGTTTTTTTTCGGTTTCGCCACTCGAACGAGTAAGTTTCCGAACTCGGCGCTGTTTTTCCTCGACCCTCGGGACGGGCTTTCTCAATCGGTCTTCTCCGTCTCACGCGGGTGCAGATCGATCCGTTTCGACGAAAGAAACGGGCGATAAACAAGAAAAACACAGCCGCGCCTCGTTCTTCCGGAGCAGACACGTGCTCGAGGGACTCGCGGGAGATTTTTTTTTTCTCTTTTGCCGAAAACATCGTCGATCAAAGATATTTTTGGACCGGCGCTTTCTGCAAAGTACGCACACGTGGCGCGGGTATCCCTGGAATAATCGTCGTCGTGATAATTCGCGCTTTTGCGGTAAAACGGGTGGCGGCTGGTCGGAGATGGCAAAGAGAGAGAGAGACAGAGAGAGAGAGAGCAGAGATCCTGTTTTGCCGGGAGTCAAGGGTCGATTTATGATTGAAAAAGCAAAAAAAAATCGATAACAGCAACTGCAACGTACTGGAATGAAAAAGGAAGAAGAAGGTCGTACGTAAGCTCCGAGGTGTGGTCCAGCGAGGATGCTGCGCGACTCTCGCGCGAAAAGGCCCGTGTGCGTGTCTCCGGTGAGCTCCGGAGCGGTTCTCGCTCTCCCGTGTGCGTACCGAGAGTTTTTTTCATCGCCGGGCAAAGTAAGAGGAGCAGAAAAAACATGGAGTAGGAGAGAGGATCGAGAGATGGAAGGGATATCATCGGAAAAGGAGGCTGCGAGAGAGCCGGACGAAGGTGGCATTGCGGAGCGAGTGTCTACGAGAATTCAGGCGAGAAACGGGGACTGGCCATATTAGGCAGCAACGACCACAAACACGCTCTGATCAACGTTGAATTATCACGCTTTTTTCACTTGTACTTTTCGTTCAATCTCTCCCACCGTGTATTTCAGCCTCGGTGACGTTATAAATTCGTCAATATCGTATCGAAGCGTCTTTCGAGTCGAACGCATCCCTGCGAAATAAGGCTCTTCTCGAACCGTCGTTTTTTTTCTCCCACCTTGCGTAAAAAATCGCACGAAAATTGTCACGTCGGAAAAATCGCTGATCGCTGGTGGTTGATTTTTTTTTCCCGCAGAATGGAGGCCCGACTGTACAGAGATCCGGATATAGGCATATTCAGCGCGTCTAGCAACCCCCGACATTGATTTTATCCGGGCTAAAGCGCATTGCGGACGTTTTTACCGCCTCAGGAGCGGAAGTGAACTTTGGGGGATGGATGAGTCACTCAAACAGGTACAGTGAGTCATTTTCGTCGAGCGAACGTGTATTCGTTGCATCATCGAGCTGTCGCAACCCTTAATTTTGCAAATTGAGCGAAAAAGCGAAAAGCACTCTCCCACTTTCGACAATGTTTACGATGATAATCGTGATGATGATTATGACGATGATGGAAAAACCTTGAAAAACGTTGATTGACACATTTTTTTGCGGACGAAAGTGCGGATCGTCGTCGCAAAGTTCATTCGACAAGGAACGCCCCATACACGTTATAAATCGATTAACATACGCGCGAAGGGTTATCGTCCACTCGTGGAGTTCGATGCCCCAAATGGTGCACTCGCGAGTCCAGAATTTTGTTCCTCGCAACCTCGATCCTTCGATACCGTTCTAGCAGCGAAAACACACTCGTGGCGTCATTTTAGCGAGGAGAAATTCGCGCAGAGCGACGAAAAATAAATTTTTCTCGAGTGAGAGGAACAACCGACCATTTCCTCAATTACCCATGGCTACTCTTTTATCATCGGTCAATTACTTCGGATGCAGGTTAAACCTCGAGTGCAACTTGCGTCAACGAAGCTTCATCTCCATTATTCTTTTCTCGTTCGTTTTTTCGTGCCTCGAGTCCATTGCCAAGAGAGGAAGGGCGTGACTGTGGTGTCTTCCCGCTGTTGGAGATGAAAACTTTCTGCTCCTCGATTCTCTCTCGCTGTTACTCGCTGTCCTCTTGTTCCATCGAGCTTCGATGCTTTTTTTATGCATCGTAATGACCAACGAAGCGTGACGCGATGGTTATTGGCCGTAAACCATCGAGGCGGATG
The DNA here is from genome assembly GCA_959613375.1 of Heteropelma amictum. Lineage (NCBI taxonomy): Eukaryota > Metazoa > Arthropoda > Insecta > Hymenoptera > Ichneumonidae > Heteropelma > Heteropelma amictum. The sequence continues at coordinate 1,096,909 of OY390727.1, forward strand.
GGAATTGAGAATAATGAGAGTCGCGGTGTAGGAGCGATATTCGTTCGAGAACGTCGTTACGATTCGCGGGGCGTCGTTTCGTCATTTTTTTCTTTTTCGTTGGAAAAAGTACCGAGAGATCGGTCCATCTCTCGTCACAACGATGTCAAAAACTTTCCGAACGATCGTTGTGCAGTTTCGGAGAAAAGAAACTTTTGACGGAAAAAAGCTTAAGTGCTTTTCACGAGGGAAAAGATCGACGGACGGGAGAGAAACTCAGATAATCCTGCGAAAAGCGAGGGACGTGTGATTTGTTCGGCAAGATTCTGGACCAGTGCCGAGCAACTGCACGGGAGACCGTAGGCACTTTGATTTCATCCCCCGACCGGTTATCCCACGTGCGGCCTTTCGCCACGATATTCATTGATCCTGCAAACAGTCACTTGACTGCAAGATCCATCGTACGGCCAGGAACTTTGCGTTTTCACGGTAAAACGTATATGCAGCTTTTTAGGCGACGTCGAGAGCTCCGTTTTTTTTCACAAGATCTTCAAGACAGTCGACTGGAAATTCGCATACGCAAATTTTTCGCGAGACAAATCAACATCGATGGCCGCAGGTATACTTTGAAAATATGTATTTCAGAATTACACGACGCGGTGATAAATGAAATGTGAGAATGAGTTTGAAATGCCACTTTTATATATATATATATGTATAAATATACACACACGGATGTATACATGCATACATATATATACACGCACACGCACACACACACATATGTAACTACGAGTAATATCCTAACGTTCCAACGCGTACTCCGTGTCAACTCGAGTCTCGGTGACGAGCGAGAGAAAATAAATAATCGTTGTATAAAAAAGAAAAAAATATCTATATTAATAGTAATAATAAACAAATTGGATCGGGGTTTTCCTTCCTTTTTCCGTTTTTTTTTGTCGCAAACCGGAAGTCGCGAAACGCCTGACGGACATGATTGCGCGTGTCACCGGTGGATTTTTCGCTTCCGTTTTTTTTTTGTTTTTTTTTCTTTCAAATTTATACACTTCTACTCGCGAGAAATTGGTGATTACGCAGCGCCATTCGCCATCCACCGCGTCCCTTCTTATACAATTTAAACGATCCTGGGACCGCTGTTAACGCTCGATCAAAATGTCTCGTGATATCTCGGTGTTTCTCGACTCTCGCGACAGCAAATTTCATAAAATAATTGGCGATTGTTAGACTTTTTGCTCATCATGGATCTTGACCACGACTCGACTCCCTGTGGTATTCCTCGTAGAGGTGCTTCTTGTACTTTGCCTGATCGTTCCACAATTCGGCGGCTTGGATGTTCAACGGACTCTCGTTGTTTGGCTCTGAAGGTAAAGCAGTCGGCAGTGAAAAACAGTAGAAACTTTTTTTTCTCGATTATTCCATAGAAATACCGACGAAAATCAAAGTTTGTTCGTTGAATTCGATAAGTAGTGTTACTTTTCTGTTATTATTATTATTGTGTGTTTTCGTACCACCGAGCAAGGATTGGATGGAGAGTAATATAGTGCGAACGTCGTAGAGCGCGCTCCACTTGTCCTTCAATATATCCAGGCAAATGTTACCGACCGGGTCGACGTTGGGATGAAAACAGCGCGTAACGAAACGAACGACCGGAGCGCTGTAAGGATAACTGTGCGGAAACTCCAGCGTGAGCTTGTACGTCAGGCCGGCGTAAACCTGGAATCGGAAATTGTTTGATTAACAAAAAAAAACTTTTCAAATTGAAACCGATATTCTTGATTTGTTTGGGTTAGTTTCTTTTTTGCGACTCGAAAATTATGGACCGTCGGTTGGTAATAATGACGACGACGATGTATCGTACCGTGTCCAGCGGACCGGAGATGGTCCCGATCCACTTGAAGAGATTTTCGCCGTCCGGAAAAGCAGACACGCCTTTCTCCGTACTGGTCATCAGCACCATCAGCTCTTTTTGCAGTCTGCGACAAAAAGTATCAGAATTCAATCATGATCGTGAAAATTTCAACGAAAATTCGATGCAAAAATCGGATGTTTACGAAAAATTGGATAGGCATTATAGGCGTAAACAAAATGTCCAGCGAAGTTGCTTTTTTTTTTCATGAAAACGAAATACCGCGCTAGCGGGGAAACTTTGAAGGTTATGAGAGCGGAGGAAAGCGTCACGACCGTTGGATACGCAGTGCGAGGAAATTTCGAGAAGAAAATGTAGCAAAGGTAAAAAGTATGGAGAGAGCGTTCGATGGATGAATGAGATTTTAAGGGGGAAACACGGTTGTCCGTTAATTGCGTCAACATTTAATTTCCCGATGACTTTAGGGTGGGGGTAGTGGAGTGTTTGATGTATCGAAAACGGATATTGTGCGACGCTTACCGTTTGCTCACAGCGTGATTGTCCTTGGGTACATTTTGCTTTTCCTCCTTCGATTTATTTGGCGTACTCTGGGACGAATAAAATGGATTGATGTTTTGCGCCATTGTAATACCGTCGAAATCCTGACGAGAGATTCCTCCGGCGGTTTATTGGGAATTTCACTCGATTGTTTTCGCGATGCACGAAGCGCAGAGATTCGACAGGATTGATACACAAGCGTACAATTTGGCTTTTATACTGGGAAAATTTGAATGCTGAGAATGCATGTGTTCTGTACTGTCGTACGTGAAAACATCGTCGAACAGCTGTGGCTTTTGAATGCACGGTTCTCCTACCATTCCTGCCACATGTATAACAAATCCGCGTTAACGTTTATTGGATTTGATGGCTGAGAAACTTCAGAGAACGAGTATGGACTCTGATTGGACAATTTAATCGCGATTGGGCGATCGAACCAATCGGGCGAAAGATCGATGCTCGATTCAACTGTCGCCAACGAAATTTTCGTATCCAAGTCGTGTTCATAGATGGCGCGTTTAACCGCCAATTTCAAATTACATCTGTAATCAATGCGTTTTAATTCAACGAAAGATTTGCAAAAGTTGAGAAATCAAATCGAATTCACAGTCTTTCAATGCTTTTATTATACGGCCATTGACAAAAATTGAGCTTTTTTCATACAGATCGAAGAAGCGCAGCCGCGGAAATTTGTTGTGTTTTCGTTGTTTCATCTTTCAGTAAAATAATGGAATGTTCATTCCTTCGAGACTCGCATTTCCGCTGCATGTTTCTCTCCGAATTACGTGATGATGGAATAAAAAATGAAATTCCTACGACAGTAACGCAATTTGGTCTGGTGCATCGAAGTTTTTAAGCCTCGAAGCGTTATCGCCACGTGCAGTATCAACGATTTATGAAAAGAAGAAAAAAACCGTTGATCATCCTAAATTATATTTCTGAAAAAATGCATCGTCGTATTATCAAGTTTTTTTCTTTCTCAGTCGTTGTGTTGAATTTTTATAGGCCCGTATGCAGAATTGTAAATAGGCAATCGCCGCTTATCCGGGCTAATGCCCTCGCGACTAGAGTAATATCTTCTTTCTATGACTTTGTCGAAAAACCGGCTGAGCTTCAACGACGAGGTCGTCCCCGCCGCCAGCGATCTCGTCTGTCTGCAATCCTGCGGAATAAATTTGTTTCATAATTGTGTTTTAAAGTTGATTCGAATTTTTCAGCGGACTCGGAGCTCTTCTTTTATTCACCAAAAATATTTCATCGGCTCCGCATTCTTCGGCTATCGTGGAGGATCGCCTGTGCATGCTGGATCTCACTTCCGCAACAAGATCGGACTTTGTACCGATCACGAGAATGGGAATCTGCAAGTTTTCAACATTGATGCGGAAATAAATGGCCCAGAAAAGAAAATATATATATTAGACGTTTTTTTAGTTTATTATTTTTCGAAAATATCTTTGATGTTTCAATACAGATGATGTTCATTACCTGCGTGGTACCGACAAACTTTTCAGGATCAAAATCATCAAACGACTTGGACTTGGAGCTATTGCCATTTTTGCTCAATACTTCGTGCAGCCATTTTTGCAGATTTTGTTGAGACTTTCGGTTGGTCAAGTCGTGGACGAGGATTATTCCTGCAACGAAAGAGAGAGGACGAATCTTGCTTCACTCGCTATCGGATGGATTCTTCCGTATTGTCAATTGACCATGTACATTCGATATCGATGTATTTTAAGATCAAAGTTCAAACATGTCTGTATAAATCTTCCGTTTATTCGACGGAATATAGAGATAATAACGTTTATCTACCATTAGTGGGATGATAAAAAACAGTTCTGGTATTTTGATGATTCTGACTGCCACCTACGTCCCACAATTCGATGAAATAACGTTTCTGATTCGGCGTGCCCTCTTTGTACTCGTGCAACTTAACTTCCACGGAACATCCTATCGTCCACGATGGATTGCTTATCGGCTGTTGCTGACATATTAAGTGCGTCAGAGACGTTTTTCCAACACCTGCAAAAAATATTTCGCAGGAATATTTTTGATTCAATGAAAAGAGGCTCGGAGATAATGAATTTATAGAAATAATCGATGCCCGCGAACAGACGAAACAACGACGAAATAAAATGTTTTTTCGTCTCGGAATACAAAGACGCCACGTTGACAGTCAGCAACGCGTGAAATTTTGCATTGTTTGATGAAAAAAAGCAACAAGAACACTCGTTCACTCACCGGAATCGCCGACTACAATGATTTTAACTTTGTCAATCGCCGCCATTAATAATAATGCACATCAATCTTATTCGATACTTTCATTTTTTCATTATAGACGTAAATATTTTTGGTTTTTCCGCACGCATTTGGTTGACAGTTCGACAGAGTTTGACATAACCCTTCCGGGGGAACGCGGCTTGGAGACATTTCTCTCGCGTTGGAAACTAACCTAACCTCAAAACAATAAGAGAGTCATGATGCGATAACGTAAACAAGCACCGTGGCGGTATTTAAATTGTATCAACCCCGTGTGTATATTTACAACCGAGAAAAAAATAAGAGAACAATCAACGAGATTGTCGGTAAAATCCTCTTGATCACATCAATTTTATTTCCCAATCGAGCCAGTGAACTCTTTCGACGTGTGTGTTTTCGAAATGTTCGTAATTTGTTTTTCATCGCAATTTTCCCTGTGCGCGTTCGATTCCAACTCAAAGTAGATGATTATTTACATCAAAATATGCTCGCGACATTATCAAATTAATTCAGTCAAATTGTTCGATCGAACGATCTAAAACGGAAATAAAAAATACCCCTGCTGAGGTTATCAAACTTGGGTAGCTAGGTTAAAAAAAAAGTTGGAATATTTCATCAAAAGTCTAAAATCTCCACATTCCAGAGTCCCTAATCGTCGGAGCAGAAAATGAGCGCGGAAGAACGGCTCGTTACCGAAGTGCCAAGCAGTTTGAAACAATTGGCTCGTCTGGTAGTCAGAGGATTTTACTCCATCGAAGATTCCCTCATCGTCGATATGTTAGTCAGAAATCCATGTAGGTCGACAATTGGGAAAACAAAACATTAGCTTTTTCAAACGTTCCACTGTACTTACCGCATTTTGTAATGATATCCAAATATTTTCCAAGGCATGAAGGAGGATGACATCTGCGAATTGCTAAAGTTTGAGCGGAAAATGTTGAGAGCCAGAATATCGATACTTAGAAACGACAAATTCATACAGGTCAGATTGAAAATGGAGACGGGATCCGACGGCAAAGCTCAAAAAGTCAATTTTTATTTCATAAATTATAAGGTAAGAAAGACAAAAATATGTTTTTTTTCCACGAGAAAACAAAGCACGAAACACGAATAAATTATCGGAATTTTAGACATTCGTCAATGTCGTCAAGTACAAGCTGGACCTGATGAGAAAGAGATTGGAAACCGAGGAGAGAGACGCAACCAGCAGAGCGAGTTTCAAGTGTTCGAATTGCCTGAAAACTTTTACCGACCTAGAAGTGAGCAAAGTTTCGTTCTCATTCGTTTTCCTCTGATTATCGTATTTTCCTCTCGGATTAACCGTCCCTGCGCTTTCCAGGCGGATCAACTGTTCGACATGCTCACGGGAGAATTCAGATGTACTTTCTGTCGGGAAGTCGTCGAGGAAGATCAGTCGGCGCTACCGAAAAAAGACTCGCGTTTGTTGCTCGCCAAATTCAACGAACAGCTCGAACCACTGTACATACTGCTGCGAGAGGTCGAAGGCATTAAACTGGCCCCGGAAATCCTCGAGCCCGAACCCGTCGATATCAATACGATAAGAGGGTATGGAATCGATTTTTTCGACTCGCATTTCTTTAATAATTACCGCAAAGTTGTTAAAAGCCTTTTTTCTTTCTCTTAAGCTTTTCAAACTTGATCTGCATTTAGTTTATTAGTAAAGTGTAATAATAAGACTGGAGGAGGTGCTCATTGTTATTATTGTCGTGTCGTCGTGTTTAACGTTGCAGCACCGATACGAGAAAACAAACGAGTTTACGAGCGCCGAACGAGCAATGGTCCGGGGAAGCGACGCGGGGCGGTGGTTTCGCCGTCGAGGACGCGAGAGTCGACGTTACGATCGGTGACGAAGGTACCGAAGAGAACGCGGCGAATCGCCGCAAGGAGAGGCCGATCTGGATGATGGAGAGCACGGTGATAAGCGCCGACGGTGCACACGGCGATGCCGCCAACGCCCAGGAGAGCATTCTCGACAAGGCAGCGTCGACGGCCTCGAACACGAATAACACGGCGAGTAACAAACAGGGAGAGGACATCATGTCGGTTTTGCTGGCTCACGAGAAGAAGGGAGGTACGAACGCGGCCAATGCCATCAAGGCTGTGCTCCCGCCGGAATCGAGCGACAGCAGCGAAAATGAGGAATCCAACGAGATGCAAACCGTCGACGCCGGTACGTGCAATGCTCTCTCCCTCTCTCTTTGCGAAATATTGAGTTTTCGGAGAAATACCGGCGTGTTCCGTAATCAGCGGGAAAAAATACATCGATATAGATCATCAGAAATCATTTTTGAAATCCAAAATTTTTCGTCATTTTTCACCGGATTGAACCGATTCACTAAAACGATTGCCATTTTTTTCCCCTTCGAGGTAGACTTTCCAACTTGTGCTTATTCTCTTGGCAATTGATGAGGCTTCAAAACGCCGTTTGGTTCATCGAGATATCTTGATTATTCGATTTTTGGCAGAATTTTTAAGCTGGACCTTCGATTTTCGCCAATTTTCCCATACATACCCCTTTGCGTTTTTTTCGCCGATTTTCAACATCGATTTTGAGGGTGAAGGAATCTAGCTATCGACATTTTTCTTTCACCATTCTCTAAGTCTACTCGAGAGCGTCTCAAAGCCCCCCAAAAAAATGTATGTAGCATAATTATTAACCGAGTTATGACCATTTGAAATTTCGACTTTTCGACGATTTCGTGAAAGTTGCCAAAAACGGGTCAAAATTTTTTTTTTTCAAATTTTCATTTTTCACAAGCCTATCCGATCGGAAATTTTCCGCTGATCACGAAACTCGTCGACTTTTTCCCGAAAACTCGAAACTTCAGTGAGAAAACGCAGAAAAACAGGAAAATCCTTTTTGTTCGAGAGACGACGTTTTTACCCAACGTCTTACGAGTTCTCGTGAAAGATGCGTTTGATTTTCCAGGCGATGTCGAAATTATGGAATCGGAGGACGACGAATTGGTGCCCACTGTGAGCGTCGGCAACAAGACCGTGGCTATAACGAGCGTAAACAACGCTCTGATCGCCGAGATGACGCCCGCCGAGAAAGATGCTTATATCCAGACTTATCAAGAATATTACTCGCACATTTATGATTGAAAAAGCGACACGACCATATCGTGCGATATTTTGTCTAGAAATAAAGAAATTTTCCTTCCGTTTTTCATAATCACGGAGGTTCGAACGTTTATTGACCCACTCATGCTTCCTGTAATGTTTCGTTCATTTCATTTTATTCTAGTATTCAGCGGTATATAATCCAACGATACAAGGAATCAACAATTCATTATCAATAAATAATGAGACAAACATTGATAAATACAAGAAACAAACGAGAACGAATAAAATATACGTCACTTCTGGTATAACGGGAAATGCTTGTTTTCCATTTCACCTCCTTAAACGTACAAGATGCATTTAGATAAGCTTGCTTGAGATTTGCACATTTTTTTGTTGCCTCGTCGACCGCCCGTTAAATTTCCATCCGACCACCACCATCGGATGGAAATTTATTCTCGCGACGGCGACACGATCGGTTTTCTCTTCGTCGTTTTGCCGTTTTTTTTGTCTTTTTTTGTCTTTTTTTTCTTCCTCTCGATATCGTTTATGATTACATAAGCTCGTTAAGTCGCAATTGATTGAATTTTATTGAAGCTACTTAAATTCTTTCGATATTTTGATTAGGCTTTTTTCTCCCTCGAGATTTTTCAAATATCTTTTTTTTTTCATTTTTGTATTACTGTTTTTCTACGTCCTCCGTGCAGATCGGCGATCCGACTGATCCGAAAGGGTTCCTAGGCGACTCTGAAGCACCAGGGTGCGGCATTTTTCTTCTTCGGCGATTTGCTGTTTAAATTTTTTTTTCTATCCAACTACCAACGTCGATCAAAATTCTACCGTTGTTTTCGTCTTTTTAAGCGCGAGGATATTTTCTTCGGACGCCTATTTGATGCTCGAAGCAAACGTCTGTTCGGACCAATCGGATCGAGATCCGACAGTTTCTGTTGTTTTTTTTTACGTGTGACGATAGCGCGAATTGATGTTTATTCGGGCTCGTTCAGGCGGAGGCGAGCAAAGTCCTCGAAGACGATGTTGTCGTCGTCGTCGTTTGCGTAGCAGGAGTTTTCGTAGCGAGCACGGTCGATGCTCTTGCTCTTCTTCATCATGGCCTTCTCCTTTTCCATGGATCCTGATGGCCAGGCAAGCGAAAGAGCGAAAAATTCGTCAAATTCTTGCAAATGAAATTCTCCAATAGCGCTCTTCGAGCGAGGATGCATTTTTGACGATTAAAAATTGATTTCAAGGGCTTTATTGATGAACAGTTTTCTCATCGATTTTCGCCATACATACCCGGAGTGGGGTGCATCAATTTCAACGGCACATCGGTGACCAATTCGCCGCCCAGGGTACCACAGTTCAGTTTCACCCGAACGGAATAAGAGATGACGATGCCCATAGCCTCGGCGGGGCATTTGCCCTCGGCGACCAGGGTGGACGATGCGAGATTCACGTCGTCGTCCTGCTCAGTGAGGAGAAAAGAAGACGCGCGAGGGTCAAGAAAAAAAGAGAAACGCCAAACGGCGGGGGAAGAACATTGAAAAACCGCATGGGTTTTCCGTATCGACCTTGAGATGTCCGTCGAGGGCAATGCCACGACGATCCTTGTTGCTGCTGGCCAGGGGCACCAGATAAAATTGCTTCGTGAAGGACGCTCCGGGTGTTATCGGGCAGCCTTCGCGGGTCTCCAAGCTCGCGACGTGACGCGAGAACTGAGCATTGACCATCGTGACCTCGCAATGTTGGACCACGAATATCTTTGAGAAAAAGGAAACGAGGGATTTTCCGTTTGAAAAATTCGCTTGCGGGGAAGAAACCGAGCAAACGGCTTTTCTACCTTGATGTTCTTGACGGCCTTGCGCGAGTTGTTCGTGATGATGACGTTGGCCGAAAGTTTTTCACCGTGATAGTAGATCTCCTTGTCGAGGGTCACCTCGAGATTGAGTTTGCCCTGGGAGAAGGTGAAACCCTTCGAGACGAGGGAGCTGGGTAGCCTGCGTCCTCGAGTCGGCGGGGCATATTGCAATTTCTTGATCGCCAAGGTCACGGACGAGCGTTTGTGGCCCTGGACGATGGTAACGGGAAATCGTGAGCTCTCGTCGCGGTCAGTTCGCGGTTCAATCAGCGTGACGGAAGTCGGTAAAAGATCGTACGAATGAAAAATCACGCACCTTGTCTTCCTCGTTTTCGCCGACGTAAATTTTAACGACGTAGTCAACGCCGAGGGGTTTTCCCTGATCGTCATCGCCGGGCTGAAGAGTCACGGAGCTGGGCGAGTTCTGAGGGAACGCGAAGGTGAACGGATACGCGTTCGGTCCGAGTTTCTTCAGGAGCCGCTCCTGAATCTGTGTCGTTTCCTGCTTCTCCTTCTTCATCGGGACGATTTGTTCCCGGCAGATCACCATTTCCTTGCTGAATTTGACGCCCATGACCTCGTCCTCCTCGCGACCATATCGGTAAGTCGTCAAGACCTGGAACGTCACAGGCTCGAAGTGAGAATTATTTCACATTTTCGTCCAGGTGAGAAACGGAGGAATCGCCAACCTGGCCGTAAACTTTTCGTCCTTGGAGGTAGTCATTCTCGATTACGATGATTCCGTCGATCGGATCGACCGAGTCTATGTGGTCGATAAAGTCCCGTTTTCCCAAGTACACGGTGACCTTGCCTGCGCAAAAATCGCATGTTTTTTTTCAACGCGAATGAAGATGGAAATATTCAAAGTTTGGATCTCTCTTGGGCTTACCATTGGGGGTGGTTTTCTTGAAGACCTTGACAGCCACGACGTAGGCCAACAGCAATAGAGCGAACATTTTCGTTTTTTCCTAAAGTTTCTCGAGCGTTCAGCAGATTTTTCCCGCCCAGAAGTGACGAACTACTCGGCAGGCACAGCAGCCTTTTATAGCGCCGGAGGGGCTTCTCACCTCGAAGCCTCGCATCTGCGTAATTCCATTATGCGCTTCCTGTAATTGAACTTAACGAGATAGAAATTTTAAATCATCGCTTTTCGAGAGAGTTATTATTACACAATGTTTCTATACTTTTTTTCTTCGCATTCTCATTATTCAGTTTGTCGCTGAACGCTCAACAGTGTCTGCATTGAGGGCTCCCTCGGCGGATCTCACTTTTCCTGGAGTTCAACTGCCACAACATTGTCGCATCTTTCGTGCCCCTAGTGACGCGATTTTCCGCAAGATTTTTGTCGTTATAAAAACTGCGTTTTCCCCTACGGATTTGAGTACTCGGCTGAGGAGTGATGATGAATTTCGTTGACTTTTTCTTTTCGAATTTTCATACTTTTTCTGCAATGATAATTTGCGAATTGTACCAAACGAGAGTATTGTAAATCAACGAGAATGATCGATGTTAGCGCGAAAAGCTTCGATTTACGGCGTTTTAAACGAGTTTCTTTCTTTCCCAAAACGACGCATTGCGATGATTTTACTTTTCCCAAAAATAAAGACAGACGCGAGTTTCAGTCTTAAGGTTTATATTTATTTCAATAATAAGTGTTTACATTGTATGGAGGTATTTTTGATCCTTTTAATCGGATCCCCTGCGTTCCAAGGAATTTTAATTCAACGTGTTTGTTCTTCCTTCCTTTTGCATTTCGTCCTCTCCTCACACGGTCGCCCCTTAACGGTCAACCATTAGCGCTTCGTCGAGAGTACATGTACCTTAACAATATTTGCTAAAAAAAAAAAACAAACATCCTTCCTCCTTGCATTTCGTATTTCCCTCTCTCTCTCTCTCTCGTTTCAGCTCGAAGAATCGCGATTTTCGTGAGTGAAACCAAAAAAGAAACAAACAAAAATGATAATCAGCCGATAATGGAAAAACATTTAATTTCCTTCACTTCGTTCGCACTTTTTCTTTTCTCCTTCCGCGTTGAGGATGAAACCTGCCCTTCCGAGAGGAAAGAGAGAGAAATAAACGCGCATGGAACAACGTCGATCGTTAATTCGAACTATACATATCGAGATGATGATAAATTTTACAATAAAACGAAAAAAAAGGAAAAAAAAAGAAAAGAAATAGAGAAAACGAAGAACAAGAGAGGCTGGAGGGAGGCAAAATAAAAATAAAACATTGACGACTTATTATTAATTGGATAGTACAGCGGTACCAATTTACTTACGATAAATATGTCTAAGAATAGGCACAGTAAATGTATTATTGAATATATATATGTAGATGCATATATATATATATATATATATATATATATATATATATATATAAGTTATACTCGTTATTCAGCAATTTATTGCGCTGCGACAAACCTCGTTGCTACCAGGGAACGACGATCAATTTTCGATGACATTGTTGGTACGCTCGTCACGATTTTCGGGACAAAATGAAACGCGCGATGATTAATTCAAAAATAAATTTCAAAAGCTCTTAGTTTGTTAAAAAAAATAAGGAAGAGAGGACGAACAGAGTCGTTTCGTTAGATTTCGTTATCAATGTTTTACATCTCGGTGATTTATCCGTTTGCTCGATGATTTTCCAGCTTTTTTCGGTATAAAAAAGAGTAATATTATTTATGGTTTTTTATTTCCCAAGCGACTGCACATTTTCGTACAAACGATTTCATTCCTTTTTTTTCCTCGAGTCAACGATGCCTTTGCCGAAAGGTCGAATTTCGTATTGCCGGGCCACTTTGAGATTTTTGACGCGAATAGCGAAAAAACAAAATTTCACACATTGAAGTAACGGCGAAAATCGGTGTCTCGAAAACAACAAAATTTCTATACATCTACTCGCACAAATGCGCAACAGTTTCGACTGCCCTTTACGCTCCCGTCTGGTCAAGAAATGGTTAAGAAACAAAAAAGAACCACCGACGTAATTCACCCTTCCTCCCCCCCCGAATATCCTACGCGTTTCGGTAAAAAGGAAAAAAAATTGCCTCAGCTGCGAGTCAAGATCGAAAAAAAAAAAACAAACGTACAAAAATTCGTTATACCTTAACTATCTAATTTTTTCTACTTTAAATTAAGAAAAAAACTTTTTTCAACTCATCCACGCAATGAAACCTAGTTCGCTCCGGCAGGCGCAATTTTTTTTCTCTTTTTTTTTCTTCCGACAATTCCCTGGTACCAGCGCGCTTCTCCGACATCGGAAAGTACAAATAGTGTTAGTTGTTGTTTTTTTGTTACCAGTATACATCGTGGATTTTCGTAGTTCGATCAATGTTTTTTTCTTCGCATTTTGCTTTTTTTCTACTTAAATATACGTTGCGAAATCGTTTGTTTATATATATAATTTTTTTTTTTGCGTTTTCATTCATTTAGTGACAAATATTCTCTCTGGCTCAGCTCGAACAAATGTTTGTTTTTTTTGTGTATTTCTCTCTCTCTCTCCATGCCTCCTTCAATCTCTTACCAAATTTTCACACAACGTGGCGCTGGCAACCACCATGTTACAACTTTAAGCAAAATTCCTCTCACTTACAAAGTAGAAATCTGAAAATAAATGATAAATAACGTTGATTCGACAAAGTTTATCTCGATGAATATATCCGACAGGCTTTTGTCTCGTTTTTTTTATCGGGAACGAAAACGTACCTAATATTTTTCGAAGAAATCTCTTCTCAGCAGAGTTTTGTGATTCTGGCTTAGGATAGATCTGCGAAAGGAGAAAAAGACAAAAAAACACGTTTTAGTCGTCCGTCGTTTCATTTCTGCGGATAAGAACGAGAGCAAAATGGCGATTCGGCGAGACTCACAGCTCGGCGCGGCTGCAGACTCGAATCTCTTCTGGATCTGATCGTACGTAAACTTGACAAATGCGTCGTATTGCTCCGAGAGCTTCGTATGGAGTATCTGATCGTATTCCTCTCGAATCTGTGTCTCTTGTTCCTTGAGCATTCGCTCGCAGATCAGACCGACCTGCGATACAAATTTTTCGATTGTTTGAAAACGTTGGCACGGATGCAGAAATAGGTTATGTAAGTCTAACGATCGAGATTCTCACGAACATAACCTAAAAGTCGAGCGATCGAAATTTCAACTATCAGGACTATGACAATAACGAAAATGTGACAATCAAAAAGCATCGAATCGTTCCCTCGTGAAAGATGGGGCGTTTTGAAAAAGGAGAAAGTAGAGGAACGTGTTTAATGCGAACAAATGCGATTTTCTCTGTTGATTGTTTATGATAAAGATGCTTTTGTTACCTGTCGAAATGTGAAAAGAGGCTTCTCCTTGCTGTTGGTGTTGTAGCTGTAGGAATTTGACGTGCATGCCACGGACGGACTCGACGGGCCACCCTCCATGTCGGACGATTCGCCGCCACTCGTTTGAGGATTGAAATGCAGTTGCTTGCGTCTGTGTAATCTGCGTATTTCCTCTCTGATATTTGCTGCCATTTTTTCTATATCGCCGTTACGCGGAAGAAAAAACCATATCCAAGTTTTTATCGATAGGTTATTTCACTTTTTACTCAAACTTTACGAAAAGTACAAAAGAAGCACGAAAGAAACGGAAAATATTCATTTTTCGAGAGATGGAAAGTTTTTCGTGAGTGACACATTTCCTTTTTCTCGGAACGAATTAAAAATCTAACGGAAGATTCAAAAACGCATGAATTTCGAATAGAAATGTGAAAGAGGGGGGGGGATGAAATTTCGGATAACGATCGTGAAACACGCTTGGCCAGAGAGCGTCGGTTGCAGCGAGCCTCGAGAACGGTGAAAGAAAGTTGAAAACGGCGTGTTTGAAAGAGAAAAAAAAACCATCGGCAAAACTGCGATACACGCTGTACAGCGTTATTGCGAAATTTCCATGTTAAAAGGCAATTGAAAAAACGACGACAAAGAGAAAAAATTCCGTTCCGTCCGTTACGGATTACCATATGATTTACAACGCGTGGTTGTCGCCCCCCCCCCCCCTTAAGACGTTTCCGCAACACAACATACATACAAGCATTTTAACCCCACCCGCGTGCCCCTGCAGCTGGGGCCCCGTATCGGTGTCTCGCAGCACTCTAAATACGGGCTTTTTAAATGGCCATTGCGAAGCATGACCAAGAGGCTTTAGCCTTTTTTTTTTTTTTTTAGAATGCTTAATCATTTTATTTTCCACTTGGAGCATACGCTCTCGCGAGGATTTTCCCGAGAGAGCGAGAGAAAAGGATAAAGAAATACGAGAAAAACAAAATGGCTGCTGCCAATAAGATAATTTACCAGGCGTCAATTTGTGGGCGACCTCGCCGAACGACGATGGATTTTGTTGTCTCGGCGTTGTGTTTTGTGCCGATGTACCTGGTGAAACGCACATGGGAACGCATCTTCGCCGTTTGTTCGGACGTCCGTGGCTGTGAACGGGATCAAACTCCAGAGATCTCTTTAGGGTGGCGCAGGCCATGTTTCTCACGTTTCGCGACCGTCAAGTACGCTCGTCGGGTGAGGGAAGCAAGAGAGAGAAAAGAGAAGGGGAGGGAGAATGTGCTAACACACGCAGAATTATAGCGAGGAAGCGCAGCGACGATTGCAACTTTTTGGATCTCCCGTTTCCGCTTGTTTTCCCTTTTTCCTGTCCAATTTCCTCCTCGCGAAGAGCAACCGTCTCCCCTTTCGACTCCGACGATACGATCGTCGTTTAACCGGAAGCGCGTCAAAACCGATATTTTTGCTTTGTCTCGTCGATTTTTTTCAACGACGAATTAACCGAGATATCACGTTTGTACGACCGAAACGTCCGAGCGAGATGCTGCGTCTGCACACCAAAACAAACACCGCAGTAAAACAATATGGCCGACCAACGCAGCTCGTCGGCGAGAGAACGACTGTTCCGTGTTCCTCGGCACCCATCTCCTTCATCCCCACTTATGCAACGGGTACCTTCGTTGTTCAGCGCGACGCACGCGCAGAACTGAATCTCTCCTATCGATGCGGCGCGTATATAAACACTTTTCGCGGAGAATTTGAATTGGGATGATTTTCTTGCTATTATACTAATGGTCGTTTAAAAGTAGAAACGTGGAAAAGCGGAGGAAGAGAGTCATGATTCATTTGGGAATGAAGAGTTTTGGAAATAACTGTGAAAAATGATTGTTGCATTTGAAATATTTTCACAATCCTCGGACATTATCCAATTAATTGCGGGGTTTGTAATTTTTCATGTGTTCCATAATTTATCTGAAATGTTTATTAAGTATAATATTTTTTACTTCCGGAAACGCAAGAGTCATGAACCGGAAGTTTCAAATTTCCAGTCTGTCCAACTTGACAGCACGCACGCGTGTCGTCTGCTTCTCGCAATGCTCGCAAGTTGCAAGAAGAAACGCGAGATGGCGCCGTGGCGCAGGGCCAGTTTAATTTTTCACGAGTGGCGTTACTACACGTTCATTCGTTATTTCGAGGTGGAACGTTCAGTGTCGACGGAATAGCGCTATTGTCAGCACGCTCTCGAATCCACCGCTGTTTTGGACGAAATTTCCGGCGGATTAACGGAAGCAAACTGCGACGAAGATTTCACCATGTAACGTAGATTTTATTTAATCTTAAAATTTCCTTCGGTAAATCTACATAACAGAGAATATTCGTTTGTATTTTCGTAATCTTGAATGTTCGAACGATCGATCGTTGAACATTGATCATCAGCGTCCACCTCCCGGTGGAACAATAGGAAATGTTGATTCGTCGTCTGAAAATCTTTTCATATTATTTTTTCCCATGTTTTTCATTATTACGTGGGTATACGATCGCGAAGATACGAAAGAATTTCTTCGGTACTTTTTGTCAGTGTCGCGTGTCTCGGTTGTTTGAAACAATTGCCGGTCAACGCAAGAGTCCTGAAAAAGCCATGATAACAATTATCGAAAATATCGTTAAAACGTTGTTGACGAATAATCAAACGTATTTTTTTTTTATCAGTCGAATGTCCATTATCTTTTCATGATTTATCATAACCTACACGTTTGTGCGTTGACGATGCGTGCGATTGTATGGCGATCCATAATGCGTCTCTGATCGAAATGATAAACGCACGTGAGGAAAAAAACGGTTAAAAAAAACAAAATGGCGCCGCTGCGGGTCTAGGCGTTGCGTCGTTTCTATTTTTTTTCTCTTTCTCAGTTTTCATGCAAATTCAATGCACAAGTTATAGCCTAAGTTTCTTCAAGCTTCCAAAGCCTATATTTCATGAAATAAAACATAAGAAAACAAAATGAACGTAAAAGTGTGGTGAAAGAAAACGGAATGTTTCTAGTCGAGACAAAAGTGGCGGGAAGAAATAATAAGCGCGTTGTTTTTTTTTCCTTTTCGTAAACGACTCCTTTGTACTTTAGTCACCTGAGGTGTTTGTGATTGCCGAGTGCCGGGGGAACATGGCCGATGTTATTGTTCGAAAGGTCAAGCGTCGCCAGCCTTTGTAAGTTCCTCAAAGAGACTTCGTCAATGTCCGTTATTTGATTATCGTTCGCGATCAGTATCTCTAATCTCGTGATGTCGTAAATACAATCGGGTATTCTGACGAATCTGCGGATAATGAACAGAGCGATATTACCCGCGTTTTCTCGGCCGCCATCTTTTTTTCGTGAATTTAAGTTTTTACGACGCAAAGTAATATTAAAAATAATATAATCGCGATAGAAAAAAAACGTTATATCTTCTCACGGATAATAGTAGCGGTTTGAGAGGTAACGACCGTTTGATTACGCAATTACAATAATAATGCACTTTTAACTAGAGTATTTCGCAGGAAAACCTCATTCCAATCGTGTTCCTCGGATTTTTTAGGTTAAACTTACCGATTGAACGAAATATTGATTTCCCTCAAGTGTTCGAGTTTTCCCAAGCTAGCTGGTAAATTGGCCAGTAGATTTTGGCTCAAATCCACGTGTCTCAATTCTCTCAGTTCCTCTCCGAGCCATTCGCCTATGAAACCCAAATTATTGCCCGTCAGCTTCAAATCCTCCGCTGTGTGTATTATCGATAATTTTTCAGGTACTCTGCGCAATTTGTTTCTGCCGAGGTCGACGCACGTCACACCAGCAGCAGCGGCGTCTTCCAGTACGGAATTTGGTATTTCCGTTAGATTTTGTCCGGTGAGGCTCAACAGTTTTGTATTTTTCATGACGTACCTGAAACGGACAAGTTTTTCCTTTTTCTTTCGCAAAGTTTCGTCCCTCGATAAATCGTTCTTTCGAACAGCGGCATATGGCGAGCATTTGTCGTTCAGCCTCGAAACATTTGCGGTTAGAATAGTTTTCGTGCGAATTTTCATTCGTCTCGTCGTTGTACCTACTTGTCGGGACAACTGACGGCGTTTGTTACAAACGAGGACGATTCGTTGCTGTCGATTATCGTCGGCTCGAAGCTTTGACGCAAGTGACGCAGTATTCTCGGCGCGCCGCACTGTATGATATCTCGTCGTATGTTTTTCACGTCGTTACCGTCTATCCCAAAGTATTTCAAATTCGGCATTATACTGACGAAACTGGGAACGCTGAAAAGCATGAAATTTTATGAAGGAAAAGGAAAGCAAAGTCTCCAAAGTTATCCCCTCGATTAGCCGGCTCCTTGGATACGATAAAACATATGTAATGATAAAAATGATGAAATAAAATAAATGATAATATATACACATAACCTAAAAAATGTAAATAATGAATAAACATAATAAATAAGTGATAAATATATAAAACATAATATTTAAATATAAATAATATAATCGCTAGAATATTTAGTTGTAACATTCGCATAGATGATATTTAGAGGTTAACGCGAGTTCGAATATCCCCCGCCAGAGGTCTCAATCTCAGCTCGACTCTCTCGGAGTATTTCAGCCGAAAAGCGTTGTGAGAAAACGTTGCATACTTGGACAATTCGTTGCAGGAGAGATCGAGATGTTCGAGATTGAGGAGCTTCACGATGTCCTCGGGTATGTCCTTGACTCTGTTGCTGTCCATTCTGAGAGTCCTCAGTTTTCCCATGTCTTCCAGGTACGACATTTCGATATCCTGACGACGTGCATATATTATTCGTTATATTTCGACGTAATCGCTTCGAGGGAAAATAGCCTCGTTCGTTTTTTCGTGTAAGAATACGTTGAAGAGAAATAATAATAATAGATAGATAGATAGATAGGCGGAAAGTGTAAAAAAAGCCATGTACATACAGTAATGTAATTGTTAGCCAGATCGAGGTCGCGCAATGCTGTACAACCGGTTAAATCGGGAAAAGTTGATAATTTATTGTTGTGCATGACGATCGTCTCAATTTTTCTCATTTCACCGAGCGGTGGTACAACTTCCAAGTTATTGAAGCTCGCGTCTAACTTTTTCAATACTGTCGAGGAAAAATCGTTTCTGTATTTACAAGTACGTCTTTTTCTCTTCTTTTTTATACCTACGTATAATCAGCCAGGTGCGATTTGGTGCGTTGAAAAAGTTCCTCGATATACGATGTTGCGTCGACGGCGTTGAGGCGTTTTTTTTTCCGCCATTTTCAAATTTCTCATTTGTTCTCTTTCATTTTTGGAATCAACGATGAAATTCTCGACATCGTATATCAAGGACGCAAACACACGGAAACCCAGCGAAAATC
Organism: Heteropelma amictum; assembly: GCA_959613375.1. Classification (NCBI taxonomy): domain Eukaryota; kingdom Metazoa; phylum Arthropoda; class Insecta; order Hymenoptera; family Ichneumonidae; genus Heteropelma; species Heteropelma amictum. The sequence goes on from OY390727.1 coordinate 1,116,205, forward strand.
ATATTTTTCAATCGAATTAATCACTGCGATTTCCGGAGGAATTTAGTTTTTGAAAATTTCGCTTCACCCGGGCGATTGTTAAATACGATTTTCACGTGGCAAAGTTCATGCTGGAGAAGAAAAAAACAAAAAACGAAACAGTGTAGATGGTGAAAATTCGTTTTTTTTTCTTCTTTTTTCGTTTTTTGGAAAAGAGGGAAAATCTTGCGTCAATTCGTGCGCAAAGCCACGCGTTTTGAGATATTTACGGGACTGACACTTTTCGCTTTTCTCCTACTCGATTGTTCGAAGGATTCTGGCGTGAAAGAAAAATGAGGTTAGATCGCAGGCTCGTCCAGGCACCGAGGACTCGAGAGTCTTTTTTTCGTTCGTCTTTTCGTCGAATTTCCGGGCTCTTTATTCTCGTTTCGTCCTTAGATTTTTCAATAAAGATACGCACCTCTCATGCTCATTATATCGGGTGGCAATTCTCGAAGTTGATTGTGACTCAGATCCAGCTGGACCAGACGCACGAGGTAGCCCATTCCAACGGGCAAATCGGTCAGATCGTTGTAGGACAAAGTCTGAAGGTCGACGTACGGGGGGTTGAAAGTTTTTCGTCAGTCTTTTCTCAAAATCCACGTGTACTTTTTCGCTGACTCACCAAAGTTTCCAACATGACCAAGTCCCCGATGGACGCGCCGATTTCCGTCAGTTTGTTGCTCGAAAGATTCGCGTGGCGCAATTCGATGAGTTTATAAAAATTATCGTGAACGCGGCGCAGTTTGTTGCGCGACAGATCGAATTTTCGCAGTTTCGTCAGAGTCCCGATTTCCGGTGGCAATTCCTCCAAGAGATTGTTGGAAAACTGTCGGCGTGCAAATTTATTTGGCAAATTGATCGATGATTGATGATAGTTTGTTTATTAAAGAAGCTGTCGCGTCTGTTTGCTTAGTTTTTTTTCAAGGTCATTTAGTGAGGTTAAAAAAAAAGAGCGGAAAGGCAATTTCCATTTTTGGAAACTCACGTTAGCGTCTGTAAGCTCCGTGAGATTTTCAATCTTCGTATCGATGCTCGTCAGACAATTGGAGCTCAAATTCAGCACCTTGAGCGGCTCCTGCTCCCACCAAGGATCTCGCTCGTCCTCGAAATCCAAATTAACCCGCAGCTCCTCGATCTCCTCCTTGGTCAGGTCGTTGATCGTCCATACTTTGTTGGGTACTGCGTGAAAAATCATCGTCTCGTCGTTGCTGCTCGAAAATTTCGTTAATCGACCTCGTTTGACCTTGAAACGTACCTGTAGCCAAAGCTCTCGACGACAGAGTCAATTGACCGGTTTTTCTCGCCGTTACGATCATTCTGTAGGACAATTCCGCGTCGTCGTCGCTCCTCGTCCTGGCCTTGAACAAGGCTCGATGATTGATCATTCTCCTCGCTCTGACGCAATTACTTTTTTCACTCTTTTTGCGCTCCTTCGACATGTCGTTCGCGTCGAAGAGTATCGAGTAACGAAATCAAATGAAATCAAAACAAGAGAAAAATAACGAGCACTGTCGGACCTCCGCAAAAGCACCGAGCGAGACGCGCCTCGAGGGTTGTTCAAACGCACTTTTTTTCACGACGGAGCGTCGCAATCAAACGCGTAGAAACGAAATAAACCAACAGACGCGGTTGATGTTTATCGACGTGTCGCCATTTTGGTGTCACCTCGATGTCTCCCGACATCTGTAATCGGACGAACGTAGTTTGCCCCTGGAGAATCCGCGTTATCTCGAGGCAGTAAGCTACCGCCGGTGGCGTCCCTCTGTCCGCTGGCGCCCTCTACGCGTCCGTCGCCCGAATTCATCCGAATTCGAGGCGCGCGGACGCGCCGAACCCACGAGTGCCCGGAGAATCCCGGCGAAATGCCTTCACCCCGTTTTGACCTTCAAGGTCGTTCAACATTTTCGAAAATGCAAAATGGGATGAGAATGCGTTCGGACATTTCGATCGATCGATCGATAATCGATAATTCCGTTGTTTTATCGAGGCGTTCGAAACATCGCGTAAACCCCCTTAATTATCGTGTCGTTCGCGAGATGGTACCGGACCACGTGATTTTGCGGGTCAATTGATCCACACGTCTCGCAAATGTGAGGAAACTCGATGTCCAAAGTCTGACGAGAATTTATAAAGGAATTCCGTGGGGGACGCCGCTATAGCGTACCGTCGGTACGTGTGGCTCCATCTTGTATACATATATGTATATCGATGCCGTTGTACATAGATCTCGGGATACTTTATGCAATTTCGTCGATGATGCGACGATTTTCCGTCACAAAACCTTGTATTAACGCGATACGTGACGGGATTCACGAGGGCAAACGGTGGAGAGCGCTGGATATACGGATAGAGAAAGAGATGGAAAACGGCTTTGCTCTGGACGTTGGGAAAATATCATCATTATTTTACGATAGTATTCGTTCAACTTTGTAAATTGCGTCGTAAAAGCGAGCCTCGCGAAATACACTTTTTGCACGTACACGGTGATGCGAAAAGTACGAGGAGGAAGTTCGTGTCGTCCGAAAGGTCGTTTCAGGCTCGATCTTTGGCGAACGTAGGGTGAAATTGTCTATAAAAATTTGAGGAAATATACAAAGATCGTAAAGCGTCTTATTTTATCAAGAGAGCAATTGGAGTTTCAAAAAATTTGTGTTATTCGGAAAACTCGATGCTGGATATTTGTTTCGAGAGAGTCGTACGAAAAAGATGTTTATTTCCGTCGTTCTTATCGGGATTCGCACTTCCGGATGGTGAAATAGGGAGCACTTGTGCTGGAAAAGCATGCTTTCCATTGCACGGAAAAATGACGACGTATCGAGAAAGCAGCCTCGCTGTGTCAGCCACGATCAGCTCTCGCAGCTTTTCCCCGGAGAGCTTTTGTATACACCGGGAATCCCTCTCTCTCTCTCTCTCTCTGTCTATACAGGATGTGCCAGAATGGCGTGTCAATAACTTCTGCAAGCACAGGAAGAACCAAAAATCCACAGCCGCGATTTCAATCTCAACGTTACATTAATTATCGATGTATCGAGCAAACACCGAAAATAATCAATCGTACCGAATGGTCGCTTTGGAGAATCAAATAAATCTCCGGTCTAGTGGCAATAGCGAAGAGATTAATTATCGGGGATATAAAACTGCGATGTGTCGAATGAAAAAAATGATGGTATCGATGTCGGAGGAAAGAAGGATCCGAGACGTACATACACACGTCGTATTTCCACTTGGTATGAAATGCCGGTTTGAAAATGAAAGACATCTCACCGTATCGCGTCATATTTCACGTATACACTTTGTCATCTTTCAGCAGCCTCCCTCACGATCGCAGGCGACAAAACCCATTTATGTATAGAGGCTGTCTCAAAATTGTCCGACTATAATTCGCCCCTACACCCAGAAAAAAATCTATTATCTTCGAATAAAACCTATTTAATTTGAATAGATTTTTTGCTTGGCTCCTGGCAGAATAGACTTTTATTCAAATTCAACATATAAATTTATTTGATTCAACCAGTGTTATTAGTGTTATTTAAAAAGTATTGGAATGAGCCTGGAGTTAGTATTGGAAGTAGTTGTATAGGATGTGATGACCCGAACGGTCTTGCAGTGGTGGGGACGGTCCAGTGACGATGAGTGAACGGAATGGTGGCCCCGCCGCTGGATGGCTCGAACCCGGGTCCTCCCGATGAGAGCGATGAGCGCTAACCACCGCGCTACGGCTACTTATGATTTTTTTCACTCGAATCGTCTATACCTCAGTAATGCTGGACCGTCACAAGGAATTGTAGCCACCATCGTAACTACCACCGCCATAGCCTTTCGGTTATTAATAACGATGCTTGATATCAGCATTCATGCACTATACGAAAAATATTTCTTATAGTATCATTTATATTCGTGTAATTTAGTGATTAAGTGTATCTCAATGTTAAATAAATATATATGTTAGAAGCGAATACATAGGCAAATCAAATCAAATAAAAATTTATTTGATCCAACAAAAAATCTATTTAATTGTAATAAATGAAGATTGAATAGACGAATCTATTCAATCATAATAGATCTTTTCTCTGGGTGTAGGAAAAGTCCTCTAGCATTTTTCCATCCGACGCATTCCCCTTCGTCATTCGTTTGCATTTGCTCGTACGAAAAAATACCAAAGGACATTTCGACTTGGAATTTCATCCTGAATGTCGCTGAAACATTTTTGTCGTAGAGTTTTTGGACACCCTGTATACCGCATACACACACGCGATAATGCTCCCTTCGCGTTATTACACCCCAATAGTGCCGGAGAACGACAATACAAAAGACGCCACGAGATTTTACGCTGTCCAAAGACATTTTCCTGATGGCATACATCCCTTCGTGCGTTATACGTGGCATTACGAGAGTGATGACGGATCTTCGCGTCAGGGAGAGGAGAAAGAAAAAAAATCACAATCTCCACGATTGTCCTTTTGTCCGTTCGATCTGCGAATCTTCTTGCCACCACTTTCCGCCGTATAAACATGTGTTTTATCTTCACCAACGCTCGCAGCATCCCGCTTCTTTTTTGTCTCCCTTTTCTCCTCGGAGCCGTTTCATTCGCCTCCTTTTGTTCTCCACTCGCTTCTTTTCGAATGTCGCTCCATTCATTCCACGTCGTCTCGGGTCGCCGTAATTATTGCCAAGTCGCGGAGTCGCTGGATATATCGCGCGTTCGTTTGTTTCTCATACTCTTCTCATTTTCGTCCCGCGTCATTCTTCACTCTGATCGCCTCTCGTTGACAACCGTACGGTTGAATATTCGTCCAGGCATTTTTAGCGTCCAAACGATTTTGCTACTTTTGCGGAAGACAGTGTTTGGAAAATAACGCGAGAAAAATACGTTTCCACTCTCAGCCTCCTCCTCTCAGCTATTCTCGATCAAATTTTCCTCTCCCGGTGCAGCCGTGCTTTCAACAACGAGCCCCTTACCTACATGTTGCACTCTTGCGGGCCCTGGAACTCGACGGAATACGTTGGCTGTGCATTTTTCGCGATTCCATCCCGCACCGACTCGTCGTATACATTATTTTTCTCTCTTCTCTCTTTCTCTCTCTTCTCTCCCTCTCTCGAGCTCACTGCAGTTGGTCCTTGTATGCACTCGTTTCAGTATTCGCCATTGAACGTCTGCGTTGGGTGGCTCTTGACGCGTCCCTTCTACGACGAAACCGTCGCTTCAGATTCGATGTACGAACGAATAGCAAGTAGAACGAATACAAACCGTATAAATTCTGTATACGACGACGCAAGCACGATGCACAGTACGCGTTTCGAGGCTGTTGACGTGGATAAGTCGCCTACATAATTCAATTCTACTCGTGTATAGATTATGTACTTGTCTCGGTATATACAGGCGGAAACGCATACCGCAGATCGTGAGATTTCCGCAGCGAGAACTCGAGCTGTATCGTCGGCTGCGAGTCGGAGTTTCAAATTATTTTTCCAAAAGATTCTCGTCCGGAAGGACTCGTAGAAAATTTCTGTAGGTAAAAAAAAAGATTTACAAAATTTTCTCGAAAAAGTAGACATCTCGCTGGATCAACTCGGCGATGTCTTCCTCCATCCGCAAAAACCGGATCCTTATTATTAGGATCCCGGATCCGGACCCGGATCCGACTATTAGCGAGTCGGAGTTTCAAATTATTTTTCCAAAAGATTCTCGTCCGGAAGGACTCGTAGAAAATTTCTGTAGGTAAAAAAAAAGATTTACAAAATTTTCTCAAAAAAGTAGACATCTCGCTGGATCAACTCGGCGATGTCTTCCTCCATCCGCAAAAACCGGATCCTTATTATTAGGATCCCGGATCCGGACCCGGATCCGACTATTAGCGAGTCGGAGTTTCAAATTATTTTTCCAAAAGATTCTCGTCCGGAAGAACTCGTAGAAAATTTCTGTAGGTAAAAAAAAAAGATTTACAAAATTTTCTCGAAAAAGTAGACATCTCGCTGGATCAACTCGGCGATGTCTTCCTCCATCCGCAAAAACCGGATCCTTATGGATGGATGGTCGTTTGGAGGAATGGTACAAGGGCACTGTGAAACGCGTGACAAAGTCGCGGAGCAAGTCGAGTTTGCCCTTGCTCTTTGCCGCGCGCATCCTGCTGCCATCCGCGATTTTTCCTCCCTTCTCATTTTTCACGGTCTCTCCCGCTCTTGATCTGATTTTCTTCTCGCCGCTCCTCCTCGATGTCGTCCGCGCTAGCTGCGTCCTTCCAGGGTGTGCACCTCGCTTCATCGCACAGGCGAGCACCATACAAGGTGTCTCAAAACTCGGTCTTTGTCACTCGAAGCTAGACTCGGAGTGGAATTTCGGGACGAAGAGTATATGCTTGCATTTTTGGCACGATCGAAACCTCGCGAGTCGCCGATCTTCGGAATTTAATAACTCGGCGGGGATTCGTCGGATCGAAAAGTGCATACAGACTTTTCGGCTTGGAATTTCATCCCCCATGTGGCATTAAATTAACAGCATCGACTTTTTGGACACCCTGTATAAGTGCATGAGCGCCTCGCTCTCTCTCTCTCTCTCTCCGTGCGAGTATCGCTGTAGATGCCCGAGTAGCAAAGATCCTTTGGAATACCTCTTCTCCCGTCTCCTCTATTCTCAGCCAGAGGAGCCAGAAGAATTCCTCAGTCAACTTTAGCTTGACGCGAAAAGTTTATCTCATCGACTTTTCGTTTTCCGCAGGACTTTTTTCCTTCTCCCTCCGACTTTTTCGTCGCTCTCATTTTTTCTTCTTTTTACAGGCTCTCTTTGATGCCGTATGTCTGTATAATTGACTGTATATCGCTGCAACAACCGCCCCGCGACATCTCCGACAGTGTTACACCGACACGGACGACACTCGACTTGGCGTGCCACGCGCTGACGCAGACCGTCCTGCCACAGCACGACGACTAATCGCTTTTAGCTGCATTTCCATATTTCGCACAAAAACGTCTGTACACACACACGCAAATCCCGACGTACCGGGATGACTCGTGACCGGGAGGGTGCGACGAGTCCTCGAGAATTTCGCACTGAGTAAGTATCCAGCATCTTCCCTAGCGGTCCAGATCGTGTGCGGAAATCGCGCTTTTCCGACCTAATCAAACACACGTACACGCGTATAAAATTCGTTCGCCACGACTGTCGTAAAGTTAATGCTCCTCATCCACGCGTGTCCCAAAACATCGTCGGAACTTTGCAATGTTTCGTTACACGACGATCGAATACAGAATCTACGATCTCTATGCATCGGAGGAGACGAAAGATCGAATAAGAAAAAGATGCATCAGTTGGCGATATCAGCGAAAAGCCGAGAAAGCTTCCCGATCGATTTCTAAATACGCCACGAAGAGAATCGAACGAAACAAAGGAGAAATACCGAAATCCGCGATATCGAATTGAGCACGTACGGGGACGAAAAATATATAGAGAGAAAGAAAGAAAAGACGTCGATGATGAGAGAGAGAGATGAGAGATGAAATAAAACAACTTGTCAGCACAGGACCGTTTCGACCTCTCCGTTCGATGCTGCACTGGTTTACTACAAAAATTGCCAATCAGCGAAGAATTATCGTGCAACGATTGTATCGGTCGGCCAACGTGTACACGGAGATGGAAAAATGATGACGATGATCACGTCGATCGTCGGACGCGCAGCCTCCGCTCGAGTGTACCTTATTCCCATTTGGCCTCTTACCACCGTTTTCAGCGTCTCACACCTCGCTCATTCCCGGGGACAACGTTCGAACGATGCCCCATCATTTTTATACTTTTATTCTCCTCCCGCAGCTTCTTTCCCATCTTCCTCTCGTCGCTTTTTTCTCCCACGCACGAACGATACTTTGAGATTTTCTCGAGTTACGTGATCCGCATACGCGGAGCGAGGTTCCGGCGCGGGAGGAGGTGGGAAACTTTTCTCCATCGACGTACACGTTTTTCCGAGTTATCCGACCGCCCGCTTCTCGTGTATATTTAAAAGCGCGCGCGCGCGGATGCATGTACACGCTTATTCCCGGAGAATCGATCTTTCGCATGCGCTCGTTATTCTCCAAACTATTTCAATCTCGTTATCCCTTTTAGTTGGATTTCACTCGGCCGCTTTTGCGCCTGTGTTCCATCGGGTGGAACGAAGCTTCGCGCGAATGCGATTGTATTTTTCGTAGTTTTGGAAAACTCCGTAGAGGGACATGAGAATTCTCGGCATGAAATGTAGAGGTGTATTGTTTTCCCGAAATCGATATTTCGGAAATGTTCATAATTTGTCACTCCCAACAGGTGAGTCTCGACGTTTGGATCGTTCTCGAGTACGACGCTGGCTCTTCTTCACGATCCCGTTTCGACGTTCAGCGACGCCCGCCGCGAGGATTCTCGCGTGAGTACGCTTTATTCACGAATAGCATATATTCCCCGGCAATTTCCAGAATCCATGAGAATTAACGTGTGTAATTGTGTATTGAAATTTCGCAAAACTCGACGAAACTTTTCGCCGATAATTAGGGGGGTTGATCGATGATCAAGGAGCCTGGGAAAATTCTCTCGATCATTTTACACGGAAAAGGGCGATCGCGTGTCGTGCGGTAGGGAATTAATCGTACAAACGACTCTCTCCCTTCGATACATTTTTATACAATTTTTCCAATATTTTTTTTGAATTTTAATCCGCACAATCAACGCTGTCCCTCAATTTTTTTTCGCGTCCAACTGCGTATCGATGATCCAGCAACCGTGAGCGCACTGGTGCAGGATCGTTTATTTATGCTCTTTTTTTTCTGCATTCATAAACACTCGCGTTTGTTTAATTAATCAGCCGAGCAGAAGGAGAGGCATGACTGGTAGTTGGTATCTCGAAATACCGATTCGGCCTTGTCGATATTCCCTCGTGCGTTCGATGAAAAAGAAAAAAAACCGGTCATTATTCTGTTTTTTTTTATACGAAAAAAAATATCCGCCGAAAAGTGAGCCGATCGAATTGACCGCGAAAACATCTGGATATAAATATCCGAGTAAAGCCCCGCGAGGTATGTTTTTTTTACAACAAATACCCACTTGATTTTTACTTTCCCGCGAGTGTAACGGAATTCGTGAAATATCATCGGAAAATATTATTCCACCTGCAGTTTTCCCCTCGAGCGTTGTTTATCGAGCTTTGACTTTGATTACACCGAAATGTGCGTGATTACAAAAATTTCTCTGCATCAGAGGGAGCGAGAAATATCGCTTCGCCGGGAAATGAATTTTCTTCGCGAGGCTGGATAATAACGGTGTAAAATCCTCTCGCGCGTCACTCGGGTCGGATCAAGCCTCGAATGATACAGGGCGTCCCAAAACCGACGCTTTCGTCCGATCGATCGAATCGCTCCATTTTTTTCGCGTCCACGCAGCTCGGTCGCGTGGAAATTGGCAAAAATTCGCCGCGCCCCGGGAATCTTTTTCCATTTTTTCGGAAAGTTCGGAATATTCCGTTTCTCCCGATTGTTGTTTTTACCTCGCCCAAATTACTTTTCGATATTAATTTACGACGCTCGTTCCGTTTCACGAAATTGTCATGATTCTTAGCGACGATCGCGGCTAGGCGCGTGGGATATTCGTTTTGAGCAATTTCACGTTCGTTGTTTCTCCCTCTCGATCACAAATTCATCAAGTAGAGTGCATACTTGATTCGCTGATTGAATTCGATACTCGCTGCGATATCAATCCGTTGGATATACGCTGCTGCCAGCCGCTGTATACATAATAGGTTTTGTCGCGCGTTGCATACGCCGTGGCTGCCGCTGAATTCTCTTGATTCGTGCAAACAGTATCAAGCGAATCCTCCGATCGCGCACACACAGACGCTATTTATTTGTATACACGCGTATAAATTATTTTGCCACTCGCGTCGCAATTTTTCGTCGCATCCCGGCGCGAAACCATCGCGATATTCCAAGCTTTTGTTTTTCAAAATTGCCCCCGTGAAATTTCGAGCACGGACAAATTCTCCTCGTTTTTTTTTCAAAATTCTTCAATGGAAATAAACAAAATATTTTACCGCGATGACGACATTGCCACGTTGTTTTCTTTTCAAACTCGCTGTTTTTCGGTTTCGACAAAACGTGCTCTGATTATTTCGGCGAACAATTCTCTAAATATCATTTTTTTGTGCTCCCTCGGAGCGAAGGTGGCTCCCCCCCTCTATCGACTCGCAGTTGCGATTTGAATCATTTTTGTACGCGACGCGCGCGGGGTTTATAGTCGAAATATAGCGTAATGATGCGCAAAGCCGAGGTACGAAAGCGAGTCCAATAAGACTCGCTCCGCGTCTCGGATGATGTATTATACATACGCGACTTTCCAAACCCGCAAGACGGCTGCTGGCTGTATTTTACATCGCTAGGCAAGATGCATATATTATGATGTTATCTCTTTCGAGGAATTCCTCTGGGCGTGATAGCGACGAGAGTAGATCTTTATATATTTCGATTTCAACGACTTTGTACGTCGTATCTCGAGTACCAACTACGAGTACACAGAGAGAAAGAGTAAACCCTCTTTGGGATGCTGCAAGGAGCGTTTTCTTCCATGCCTTTGCCGTCGTCTCTTTTGTCAAAAGAACGCGCAGCATCCCAGCGCGAGAGTCAATAACGCGAGAAAGCTTTGATTAACAATCCTCGCCCGAACGCGTCGTCGACGTCGCCGACGTAATTCCCATCTCGAGTTTTACGGGAGTACAATCGGTTGATTGAAATATTTTGAAAATCGGAGGAAACACTTGGTTTGGAAAAAAAAATCAACGTTCCATCTGGATATGACGATGAAAGCGGCGACATCGAGTCGGATCGTCCGCGAATTAATCAAAGTTTGGAAAAGGCCGTTTTTTGAATTCGCGACGCTTTGGCGCGTGTTGTTCGCGCGAAATTGAAAAAAAAAAAAATCGCCGATGGCCCAGCGGGATTAATCGATTTTCCTTTTTTTTTCGCGACTGTGATTGCCTCGCTGTATATTTTTCGGCATTGGGGGGTCATCATTTATCAGAGGATGCATTTATAACTCTCAACCGTGCGGTATCATCTGCGGTCTGTTCCGGTACATGCCGAGCCCCCCCCCCCTCTCGTTTCATCATTGCGGGCTTTTCATATTTTGCCCATCAGTCATAAAGAAACAAACGCGTAATGAGTTTCCTATACGAATTGATACCGGCTGTCACGACTGGCCAGTGTTTTTTTCATCCGGACGATCTTTCCGCGAGTTTTCCATCCGTCGAATCAGCGATATCGATGCAACACGCCATTGATGCAGTGTACATTTTTTTTTTTGCTAGAAAATAATCGCCAGGTCGATTCGTCGACCTGGAAAGAGTTTCTGGCTGAAAGAGAGTGGTCCCCGCGTTATCGCGAAAGAAACACTCGAACGACGTCAGGTGTCGGAAGAATAGCCGTCGGGGGTTGCGACCCTCACCCTCGGCGCGTTCCGACCTACCGAACGTCGTACGTTTTCGCGTCGGGATTATGTCGGGTGCGATAGGTCAGCGTCGCGATACCGATTCAACTCTCGCGAAACTCCCAGGGGTGTATGCAGCCTGCACACCTTGTACGCAAACACTCAAGGACACTCGCGCGAATGTCCGTGAGCCAACAAAAGCGAGTGAGCTTCCGGTATTCGCGGGAGAAGAGATAAAGTGCGCGCCATCTCTGTACAAGGGTTGGAAATCTGTACGAAAGAGAAGAGGAGAAGAAAAAGGGGGTGGAGGCGAAAGAATAGGGCGGAGGCCGGACCAGGGATGCTGGGAGGAAAGAGAGACGCAGACTCGAGCCTCGCCGACGAAATGGGAGAAAGATCGGGCGATTCCAGCGAGAGCTCGCGACGTTACGATTTTGATAATAGAGCGGCGGTCAATGGGACGATAGATGGCGCGCGCGGGGACTCTATCTTCGAGACATTACGGGGGATAACGCGTGTCCGAGTCGGGCAACTTTGCCTCTCGCTCAATTTTCTTTTTCCAACCCCCCCCGGGTACGTCACAAACCACATTTGTCTCATTCGCGATTAGTCTCTGAATCTACTCGGTGAGAATGTGCTTTTTTGACCCTGCGAGCGTGCAAAGCGTCGACGTGAATTGACGAGGAAAATTCCCGACGAGAGAAAAACTTGCGCTTTTGAATGATTTTTTTCGCTCCCGTCGAGACAGAGTCGAATTTTCACGACTCGCGGCGCAGGCTGAATTTCGGATGTACCGAAGGGAATGAGATAATGATAATAATAATTTTACACGAATATTCGCTCGAATACCGTCCGCAGGGTGGATATACTTGATACGCTTTTTTGAACGCTCTTGTTACATTTTTTCCTCGCACACAGACGTGTGCGATCTCGAACGGATGGGAAGAAGTTTGCATTCAGCGCTAGCGAAGCGTTTTCTCTCGCAAACAGAGCGGGGGAGCCTTTCGTATAATAATAAATAGCGAGCATAAAAGGAGCAAAGAAACGAAGGGAAAAAGAGAAAACAAGATGCGCGTCGAGAGCCGCGAATTGTTTCCTCGCAATATTCAAACTCGCGCAAAGATTCCCTGCAAACGAGGATTATTCTGAATTTTAATTCCCTCGCGAAGCTCTCCGCATCTTCGATAATAACGAGGCTGCAATTTGCATGTTACCCGTTTTCGAGCTCATCCGGGTCAGCTTACATCGCGACATCCCGGCTCGTGTCCTTCGAACGATTTTGTAAATGACTTTCCAAACGCTCTCAAGGTCGCATAACACACGTATCAACGTTAATAAATTGCGCATAAAAATACAATAATATGTTTCGAAACATCGTATAAAACACGCAAATGGCGAACAAGTGACACAATTAACGAATAAAAAGGAATATGCGAGTAGAGGAGGGATAAATAACGAGGGGGTGCATTCCGTACATCTAATATACGTGCAAAATGCACGCGGTGTACGAATAACGAGAGTAAATTCGAAGATTCACTGGCGGGGGGGATTGGAAAATTCGAAATCCGGGGAATCTGATTTTGGCCGGCGGGCCATGCGGCGTATGTAAAAATTCTTATTCGGACGTGAGATATTGCCGGGCGATTCGAGCTCGTTTACTCGCTGATACGGAAAAGCTGGATAGCATCTGTAGCGAAGGAGCCAACGGCATCTCGCGCCGCCACCCTTTCGCTTCGACCTTCCTATCGCGCTCTTTTTCGCTTCCGCACTCGGTTCCGATAACTCTCTCACCTTTCTCACATTTTCCACGCTTCTTTTATCTCTTCTTCCTCCTGCTCTTATCTCCCTTAAACCTGCTCCCCCTTCCCCTCTCAAGCTCCCACGATCTCCAGCTCTCTTTCCTCGCCTCTCCTCTCGCTCATCTCCGCGCGGAAACTCGACGAAACGTTGAATTCCCGCGGCTCCATGAACGACCTTGCGGGGCTCGCGACGCGTGCCAAGTGCCGCATACCTTCGGAGCTCCGTTCTCCAACGAGGTCCATCTTTGACACATTTATCACCGCTACATTTTCCGTGAAATATCCAAATCTCGCATCTCTATGCCTTCTGAAGCATATCGCGAGGTTGAGATGTCAACGGGAGCGCGGATTATCGAGAAATATTCCACTTCCGGTTGCGTTTAACGCATACTCTCCTCGAAATTCGAGCATCCACTTTTACGCGCAAGTTATGGCGATTCCGCCGCGGGGAATTCTCTCGTTATTAGCCAAATTCCCGCTAGAACCATCGTGATTCTTTGGAGCGGTCTAGCGTCTCGGGGCGTCTTTGAGACGAGTACCACACCGGTGTAATCGAAAAGCTGGAGGCGAGCGGGATATGCCGACTCGAATGCTGTACCGATTTAATAGCTGGAGGAATCTCGTAATTGGAGCTGTACGCCCCCCCCCCCCCCCTCGCCCCGCTCATTTGAATCTTCCCATCGTTACACACACACGTAGCTTACACCGGATGAGATACAATCTCCCCGGTTGGCTCTGCCGAGACAAAACCATCGAACCAAGCCCCGTCTTGTGCGGCCGCGTTAATTTCGCGCTTCTCCCGATCCATCGAAAATTCGAGAGACCCCCGCTCCCGAATATGAGCGTATTACCTTGGCGCGATGATCGGAATTTGAAGCAGCCATTTTGTTGAATCGACGAGCGAGGCATTGACACGACGCCAGTCAGTCAGTCATGATGGTATTCGCATAATAATAATTTGTTCAAATTTCAAAGTACAGAGTCTTGTTCCTTTTTTGAGATTATTTTACGGACGCGGGAGGGAATATTTTGCGTGTATAACGCCGGAGAAGGTATATTTAAAAGCCTCGGCGAATATTAAAAACAAAATCGTTTATACGGCACGATTCGCGCGTTTTTTTTATTTCTCACGGGATTCGGTAGTTTTCGTTGCATCGAATAAGCCAACGGTATGAAATCGCTGATGCTGTAGGAAAACTGCGCCAACCGCGTGGTTGCCGAGTGAACGAATGATAATTAAGAAACGATCGAGTCCGGATATCGAGAGAGAGAAAAAGGTGAAAAATCGCGTCGTCGTTTTATCGTTCGATAAAGTTTATGCAAATTGAGCGGGGAGAGAGAGACGCGAAATTCCGGGGTTTCCGGCGCAGACCGGAAGCTCGACGCGGTTAAAGGGTCAATAACGTATAGCGGCAGGGTAGCGAGGGCGAAGCTCGGATGTGAGCGACGTCGTTCGCACGACTGAAAATAAATGTTTCCTCGGTCCAATGTTCCAAGATTGAGGAGAAACATTAGACAGCGCCCGCAAAACCAGCTCGAGCTTCACGGGCCACCGCATACCCACGCGAGAGGGCTCTGCCTGCGTCCCACGAATCTCCTTTTATTCAGTGCGACATTAAAAATACGCTCAATCAACGTGTAACTCCAGGGTTGCCCGCTCAATGCGGCGTCCCGTTCCTACGCTGATTGCCGCCGCAATCGAATCCATGACCCGCCTCGAGATGAATTATATCTCGAAGGGAAATGCGCTTGAGCGTTGGAGAATAAATCGAAGCGATCGGAACGAAGGTGTGCGGAGGGAAAATATTTTTTCGCGGGTTTCGCTCGGACGTCGTTGTTGTCGTTGCTGTTGGTTTCTTTTCTTCTTTCGGTTTTAACGCGAAATATATTTTACGAGACGACGGGATGCTGCGTCATTTCGCAACTCGCAAAAGTTTTGACATTGGCATAAAACTCTTTTGCCCTCGTAGCGATCGAGGAATCACTCGGGAACTTGAAGCGATGCACGACGGTATCCCATAAAATGAAAGTTTCCGTTCCTCGTGTCCCTCGAAGCCTCGCGTTAACCGAAATTTGTTTGAATTTGGCCAACCACCGAACTTTGAAAATCCCGAGATTAACCCCGCGGGAACTCGCACGCGAGGCTTTATCCGACGGAGAATCCATTAGCGATCAGGGAAAAAAGCAAACACGGTCGAGCATCGGTTCGGTGCAGTTTGGAAACAATCGGTGATTACGTTATCCTTGAAAAATGATGCTTGAATCTATTTACGACGTGTTAAACGATCGAATCAGAATGGAAAAAGTTTATCTCATTTTTATTTCGAACAAAATTGTTTCGCTTTGCTGAACGTCGGATGCATTTTTTCCCCGCTTTTTTCTCGCAACAGCCGTAATGAAAAAATTCTCGATACGCCGAGTTGGTTCGTTCTCTGTTTATTTCTCCACCGGCAGCGGGGAATCGCGATTTTCCTAACAGGTGTGTACGAATCGCGAATCTCGCGCGCTACCGGCCACGAGAGGTTCGCGAAACGCAATTTACAAAAAAAAAAAAAAAATACAGGAAGAAGGAAATGAAAACGAAAAGTTCTCGAGCGCTTTGCCTCAACTTGGGAGAAAAACAAAAACTTGGCGCTTTGTCCGAACCTCGGTTTGAGTCGATGGTTAAAATCTCTCGCGAAATTCATTAGCCTCCGTCACGCCGCGTTTGTTTCTTCATAAATAACTTGGACCGACTCTCTGCTTTTTTCTTTTCAAACATACTTTTCGTTGCACATTTTTTCGAAATTAATCGGTATTAAAAAAATCGCGCTCTTTTCCCATCGAGTATTTCAGGTTTTTCGTTTCCGGTGACCCGCGACTTTTTTCTGTAACTTTTTCTCTTTGTTTTTTTGCGAGATCGTATATCCACCCTGTTCTTTAATGTCGTTGCAAATGAAAATTCAGATTTTACGATTTCGCGCGATAGGCCACATTTTCGCAGGTACTTGTGAGTTTTATTCCCTCGGAAAGGACTGTGTGTGGACGTACTTTATAAAACCTCGTGAATCGGGTCCGCGTGATATTCGAACGTCGGAGCAAAAAAAAGGGGGGGATTGAACACGCGGTAGAGAGCCAATTCCAACCGTGAAAAACGGACTTTGGGTACGTTTAACCGAGCTTAGGGCGTATGGAGTTTGTAAAAAACGTTTGGCATTCGAAATAATGACGTTTCTCCATACAGGAATTTTGCGGAAAAGCTGCTTGTGAAATAGTCTCTCATAATTCCGACCCTCTGACTCGGGACGGTTTGAGATCGCTTTTTCCACCCGAAAAGTAGCAAAATAATGATAATCGTCATTAACCCGAGCTTTCCCGTGGATTTGCCCGTCTTTGAGTCGTCTTATTTTTCCTAGCCAAGATTTTGGGCGTAAAATATCGTATCGTTGTCGAGAGAGTAGCACCTTAATGAGACAACGAAATTATCGGCATTTTGGCGTGCGTCTTTGCGCCGAACGAAAGTTTTTCGCCGGTTCGCGAATATGCGGAGGTCGGATGAGATGCACTTTCGTCGATGACGCTGGAGTTCCGGTACGAGCCGATGTCTATTACGCTCTTGGTCGTACATGCGCACGTACATGACATATTCGATGCTCGATCTCTCTCCATCTTCATCTACCCTTTTCGTTCCGCGTGTTTATACCCGACGCATAATTTGATTCTCGAGGTTCCATCAGGCTAATTACGAGTCACTTCATAGTTGAGCGATATTCCCGACGGCAATTAAGCCTTGTTGACAAACGCAATTTCGCAGCTTTAACTTTAGGTGCCCAGAAGTGGCTATAGGCCGCCGCCGTGGCCCTGTATTCCGGCATCCTGATGGTTCGTCCCGCTGTGACGTTACTTTGAGCGCAGAGCGGAGAATGGGCGAGGGTAGAACACCGGAAGAGAGCGCGGGTAGTGGTATATGCGAGCGTACGTCAGACGCGCGACAGCGGGCTGCTTGCGGTGTATCGCGCGTGTGTTTGTGCCTCAAGGCGGGTCGAAAAAAACCGAGAGAATCATCGGATATACGCTCCGAGAGGAAATAATCGAAATTTTTCGCTGTAATTATTTTCACGCTCGTTTTCCTCAAATTTTCAGTCCGTGACCCGCGATAAAGGCGGGTAAATTTCCCTCGCGTCGAAACATCCGTCGGCTTTTCGGTATTTTCGTAGATTCCCAAAGCACGTCACAAACACGTATAATTCCGAGGCTGTCCGCAGCGGCAGCTACCGCCTTTGGAGTAGGATGTAGAGAGTACGATGAGGGTTGAAGTTTTCATTACCAACGGCGAGATGCTCGCCTCGGTAGCGTCGGTGAGGCTCTTTTTCCCGAGAAATACACGTGCGAGAGCCGCATCACGCTCGACCACTCCTGACTGTATTATAATGAGAACGTTTCGAGGTTTTTTTTGTTGTGTACGGAAAGAGGAGAAAAAAAAACAGATTTGTATAATTCCAACGTAGGAGGATAATGAAGGGAAAAAATGAACAGTCTGGCAGGTACACACTGCTGGGCTGAGAAAGCCTCGGGTGAATCGAGCAAACAAAGTTTACCAGAGATACGACAGAGACAGAGACAGATGGGAGTGAATAATAGTCTGGATTACAATATCACGTACGACTGCGGAGCGTCTGTCTCTACCTTTGGATGCTGTTTCCGTTTCAACCGTTTCTCTTATCTCGCGATAATATTCGCTTTGAATTTACCGGTGAACGAACGATTAACGCGCGCGGTACCACCGGATGTCAGGCGGAAAAATAAGTTCCGTCCGACGTGTAATTGGTGTTGAAAAATATAAAATGTCATTGAAATTTTGGATTTTCGGACTGAAATGTTGGGTTTTCGGTGAAATACCGGTGTGTTTCGTAATCAGCGGGGAAAAATACATCGATATAGACCATTGGAAATCATTTTTCAAATGCAAAATTTTTCGCCATTTTTTGTCATATTGAGTCGGTCCGGTAAAACGCTTGCCATTTTTTTTTTCTTAGAGGTAGACTTTCCAACTTGTGCTTGATCTCTTGGCAATTGTTGAGGCTTCAAAATGCCGTTTGGTTTATCGAGATATCTTGATTTTTCGATTTTTGGCACAATTTTAAAGCTGGACCTTCGATTTTCGCCAATTTTCCCATACATACCCCTTTGCGTTTTTTTCGCCGATTTTCAACATCGATTTTGAGGGTGAAGCAATTGAGCTATCGACATTTTACTTTCACCATTCTCCAAGTCTACTCGAGAGCGTCTCCAAACCCCCCCAAAAAATGTATGTAGCACAATTATTAACCGAGTTATGAGCCCTTGAAATTTCGACTTTTTGACGTTTCTGGAAAATTGGCGAAAAATGGGCCGAATTTTTTTTTTTCAAATTTTCAACTTTTCAAAGTCCTATCCGATCGGAAATTTCCCGCCGATTACGAAACACACCGACTTTTTCCCGAAAACTCAAAATTCAAACCGGGAAACTGCGAAAAGCGGCGTGGAAGCGGTGGTTCGCGCGTACATGTAAAAGTTTTGACGAATAAAAAGCGTTTTGGGGACTGGAACCACTATGCCGCATATAAGCAACGCATCACAGGCCCCCATGGGAAAATCGTAAGCGAATTTCCGGAAGAAAAGGAAAATGAGAAACGTGACTTTGCGCTTTTGCACAAACGATTTTGCGGCGAAACAGCACCAAAGCCCGCAGAACAGGGAAAAGAAGAAAGGAATTCTTTCTTGCTGGTTTTATCTTCAAACGAGACTCGCAGAGATTCGTATAAAAATATACAGTCGGCGTGTCAACGTGCAAGAAAAGCGAGTTTGACGTTTGATTTTTCCGTAACATTCGAGCGATGGTCACGACAAAAAGCGAGAGAGAAAGCGATAATGAAAAAACGCTGGACCGAGCGACACCTCATTTGTAAACACTCTCACATCGTTGAGGAAACGTTGACGCAGTATTCTCAAAAGTATTTTCGAGTTTGAGGTGAGGAGGGAGATTTCGAAAAATTCCCGTAACTTGTTGGACCGGGAGACAGCAGTCATCATGGTTTAACGAGCAGACATCGATCGTTCGGTCGTACCGGAAACTACCCCGCGTATTGCTACGTATTTCCATGCACGTGTATATATACACGTGGATATACGTATATATGTTTTATTCCAGATCGTCGCGGCTTTTACTGCTCGTTGACCCGCTTTGTGTGGTTGAAACGACGAGCGTGCATACGCCTGGCGAGACTATAGTATACCCAGAGTTTAACACTCTCGTTCGAATACTCCGAGTTTGCGGCTTCACAATTTTCCCTCTTGCTGTCTCGTCCTCCATCATCTCTTTGCCATCCTTGCCTCCGCGCAGTTCATGTAGCTGCACTTTTGTGCACTCGGGCTTCTCCGGGCGTGTATACACCAGCTGCGTACACACAATCGACGAGTTTTCTATCGCATTCGCGTTTCACTCGCCTCGCGCGAATTGTTCGTCGGAACAAATACGTTTGGGCCAAGCTTATTGCACCGTCAAAGTATACTCGGTGCTCGACGCGAAATCATTCGGGAGAATATTTTTTTTTTTGAAAATTATCATTCCTCGCTCCAAGGACCTCTCGGAGGCTGAGGATGTTTTATAGCGAAAATTTCATCGTTTCAGGCTGGAAAAATCCGAGTATCGTTCGAGAGCCGGAGAGAGCAGTCGCTCTCTTTCCTCTTTAGCCATTTTTATCGCCGAAACAAAGATTGAATACAAAGCGAGTCGGCGAAGCATCGCGGGCCATTTTTATTTCGAGGGGTATCTCTTTATTCCATACGCGATGCGCGTAAAACCATTCATCCTTTTTATTTCGAAATAACCGGCGGCAATCAGCAAAAAACGGCACTGGCCGACGAGCGATTTTCATGAGCTTATACAGGGTGTCCCAAAAGTAGATGCTCGTTATTTTATGCCACACGGGGGATGAAATTCCGCGTCGAAAAGTCCCCGAGCACTTTGCGATCCGACGAATCCCCGTCGAGTTATCAATCGCCAAAACGGCACCTCCAGGGAGGCTCGAAATTTCATCCCGAATCCACCTGTAAATCATCGAAATCGACTTTCCGGACACCCCGTATACCTCCCGCAAATTCAAAGAGATCGAGAGAGCGCGGAAAGTCGCTCGCGATCACAGCTCGGACGGACGGTCCGCGTTCCGAGCTCTCCTCGCTTCGGGAATTTGCCTTTATTCTTTTTAATACCACGCACCGAAAAGCCGAGAATCCCATCATCCAGCGGCTTAAACCATTCAACCACGCGAGCGAGATGAAAGAGTATAGTTTAAGAATAAAATCTGTGAAAAAAAAAAAATTCAAAACGAGCAGGATGCGTTCCGTCGCAAAGTCCGACAGCGAGAGGGGGAAATAAAGCGGACGGACGAGAGCGCGGATTGAAAAATAATCATCGTTCGGCGTACGAGGAGGAGAGCAGCGAGGGTTCTCGAAAAACGCATAGAGCCAATAGAGAAAAATCGCGCGAAACATATTCGTTATCGGACCCTCACTTTTGAATCATCACGCCGTTGATCGGCTTCAAATTGTCCGTGCGAATATCGCGTTATACTCGCGCACGAAAGCTCCGCGAGAGGAGCAATTTCCAATGGAATTTCACATGCCCGAATAGCCCATCGGGCTTTATATCGCGTTACATCACTGTCCTCTGTACCTTGTAAACCAGTGCGCGAATTTGTCATTCGGTGTGCACACGAGCATTCCGCACTCCCCGACTCGTTCTATAACGTTAGCCCGCGATAACCCGCAGTTTCGTCGAGTGCACCGGGCAACGCGCGAGAGGACCCTCCAGTTATGTTTTACCAGTTGCCTACACGCCATTACTCACAAATGCACTTTTTCAACGAACAGCAGCAGCGCGTATCGCCTCGTGGGTTTCGAGAATTTTCCCGAAACGCACGGTGCTGCAACGCGCGCGATGTCCGACTGTGGGAAACCGTCGAGTTCCGCCCGGGGGAATTTTGTTGTCCACCAAGCGACGGCATTTCGCGAAACTGCCGTTTTCCATCATCTTCCCACTGGCTAATTGAGATTATGGAATTTTTGGAATCGCGCCAACGAATTCCATTGTTTCGCAATCTTGTAGAGCCACTGACGGACACGAAAAACGATGAAACTGCGAGTTTTGGTCATTTTGTTACGATTCTTTCGAATCGAAACGTATTTTTCTTGAGAAATCGACTTTTTTGAGCGACGTTACATTTTTTCGGCAACTTTTCACTTTGTCGGACGGACGTGGCTAAAGCATCGCGAGTTTCATCCGGACGTGCCTCGGATAGACAGTAGGAATAACGCAAAACGTCAGAGATGACGTTTACACCGCGTGTACGATTTAATATTAATAGTTATTACGCAGCTACAATGTACTCTGGTGGAGCTCCGAGTTGTTGAATTTCTGGACGTTAAATCGGCTGACGTGAGTTGTAATTGCATCTCAGAGATTCAAGGGAGCAAAAATTGCATAATGATACTCGACATTGCGGCGGGTAGCTTTCATTTCGTTAAATTCCGAGGGTGGCGCGCAGTCGCTCTTTCTCTTTTTCCGCTTTCGCCTTCCTCCCCCTCTCTTCTCGCAACGCACTCGACGGTTTCCGCCGTTTCGCTCAACTCGCACGTCGCCTCGATCGTACACAGCCGTGGACCAAATCTCGGGTGCAAATGTCCATCGAAAGAATTTCAATGACGGATATGACGATGATGATAATTTGCTCGCAATATGACATAAGCAAATAATAAATAAATAAATAAAATTGTCGAGGCTGCGTGTAGTTTGTTTCTTTTTTTCCGTTCGAAAAACGATAAATAAAATGTTCGCACGCCCTCGGTGAATGGAGAAAATGCATCGGAATTCTAGTGACACGTGTCAAGCTCAACGCCGCAGTCGAACGATCCCGTGCCTTTTTCTCCCCCTCGTACACTCTTCCCTCATCCCCCGGAAGGAACGACGAGTCCTCGCTCTCCCACGGGATTTATTTGAACTTTTGTCAACCTCTCCTCGTTCGTTGTGTACACGCCATTCAGTTGCATTTTCGCGCCTCTGTAACTATGAAACGTTGATGCATCGCCGGGATTATTCCTCCCCTTCGTTTCGCTCTCCGCGCTGTGTATGAAATAGAAAAAATGAAAAAAAAAACAGACATTCTCGCGGGGGATTCCCCATTTTTCCGTTTGTGCCCGAATACCCCGGAAAAACACGAAAAACAATAATAACAATAATAATACAAAAGCGAACAGCTCGTCACACCGCATCTTGAGGAACTCGCGAATACGTCGAAAGAATTCTCTCGAGAATCGTGAAAAATTTCAAGAGCCGCTTTAAATCCCATTTCTCGCTCGCTCACCGTCCTTCCGCTTCAATTCCGTGGATAAATTCAACGCGCACATGTGTAAATGTTAATTATGTTAATATGTATATAAATATTCCATTCTCATTGCCGCAACGTTATCTCCGGACTCGTTCAACTTTACTCTCGCTCGTTTGCACGGTACTTTCCCATTAATACGGAGTTTGTCCGAGGATGAAGAAAGAGAGAGAGAGAGAGAGGGATGGGGGGGGGGAAGGTAGTAGTCGGCGAGGACAACGTAATTGTGATATCAACTGAGCTCTTTGGGTAACTTAAATTGTACTTTTTCGCTCGGCTGTCGCGCTGCAATAATAATTATAATGAAAAATGTGATCCCGGTGCAAAGCGCGCGCAAACTTTTCCATCGCAGCTCTCTGGAAACGCGCGAAATCGTGCGAGATTCAATCGCTGCGAAATTTGCACGGAATCATTCGTTTTTCCCTCGATTTGCAGGGAGAAAAAAAACGGCCCCTTTTATCGCACGAAATGACTTTGTTCGAATTAACGAGTTTATCAATTAATGAGAGGACCGATAAATTTTGCGACTTTGGCGATTTTTTTTCGTTTTATTCGGTATTTGCGTGGGGAGTTCTATCGTAGCTCATTTACGCGGGATTAACGGGATGGATATTATTTGAGATCAAGTTTATCTTCGCTCGACTTTTTTGGTACAAAAAGCTGCCTCTCTTCGAGATTCTTTCCGGTTAGACATTTCGAGAGAGAGAGAGAGAGAGAAAAGGGCCAGGATCGGCCGGATTAACCGAAGCGAGAGTTATCCAATAGCGAGAAACTTTGGCGGAGATGAAAATGGACCAGCTGGTGATCGCATTGGCCGGCGAATGTTTCACGGCCCCGTGCGCGAATACCAGATGCGATACCGGATCTTTTCTTCGCGTTATTTCGATACTCGAGGAGAGCGGTTTTCGATTTTCATTGGAAAGTAAAGCGGCTAAATTGTTAACGAAGATGAAAGCGTCGAATTAATTACACCGAACACGTGCCGCGAGAGGAGAAATTATTGAAAAATAAAAAACGATTTGTTCGAAAAAGTTTTTTTGCCAATTTTCCTCGTTTTGCAACTCGACGATGCGAGGCACGAAAAGAATCAATGAATTAATTAACCTTCCGAGATGCACGCGCGCGCATTTCCGGCACGCGCTTAAGGTAGTTCTATCGTTTTATCGTTTTCTTAAGATTTTGTTGAAAATTTGAATACGTATTCTTTGATGTCATATATACGTGTATAATAAATTTTGGAAGGTTTTACCACGTGGAAGTTGAGATATTTATTGGTAAAAATCACAATTTTCGGTAGTCTCTCGTAAGAGCGCGTGTTAAAAGTTGCATTTTCATCAATGAATATCTTGGCTTCTACGTGGTGAAGCCTTCTAAAACTTTGCATACATTTTTATGCAACATCAAAGAACATTTCTTGAGTTTTCCAAAAAAATCTTAAGAAAATTTTTTTCGCAATTTTTGTAATTATAGAGCAAGCACATATCACCTGGGATGACCGTGAATTTGGAGTATGCTGTTCTTTAGTCGATTTGCAACAACTTTTCTTATTTAACCGAAGCCCGCGAACCATTTTGTATGTGAGAAAAACTGCAAAACAATTTCTCGATTTGAATCTAACGATAGAACTACCTTAATTCGCGAAAACTGCGGGTTCTCGCGTTTTTCTTTAATTTTCTCTCATCGTCTCCGTCTCTCGTTTCATTCGACCGGAAGAAGCGTCGAGCAAATTTCTCCGATTCACCAATCAGCCTCGTAGAGAGTCTGGAGAAGCTCGCCGCGGAAAACTCGGGGAATAAAGAATTGAAACAGCGAGAGGGTGCTAACGAATGAAGCGCGGCGAATTATCGTCTTCGCTCCGCAGCTACTCCTCTCTGTGTGCTCTCGCTAAATCGACCATGTTTTTCCCTCCCCCGCGATGCTTCTCACGGACGATTGGCCGGTGAGAAACGGACGTTTCTTCGTTCAATTCGCTCTCGAGTGATCTTGAATTTCACGAAAAAACACATCCCGTCAAAAATACCGCGTATTATCATCCGAATCCGTGAGGAAGAATTGAAAAATATATTCGAAACGAGAGTTTCACCGTTTTTGTACAACTGCCATTTTCGTCGATCGAAAAAAAGGCCGATCTTTGAAAAATGGTGCTTAGCTCCCCAATCGATGTTCCATCGTCGTGCGCCGCGTCAGTTTTACCTTATTTAAATTCCGCTTTTCTTATCCGACAACCTCTTTTTACACGCAAAAATCGCGAGACGCGCTCGGCGAAAAACCATCATCAATCACCGGTCGGGACGCGCGATCCAACGAATCTCGATAAATATTTATCTCCCTGCTGGATCCTCCGCGAGGACATTTTACACGAGATACACGGATTCATTACGAAAAATCGATGAATATATTCGAGCTTTTTAGCAGCAGAGAAAATTCCGCTCGACCCGAAAATTGACAGTTTATTCCAAAATTAATCGTGCCTGATTTCTCATCGATCTTCGCGAATGATTTGCACTTTGCGCGGTAAAACGGTAAAACGTTAAATGGCGGACAGGTGACATCGGTTATTACGATCCGAGTCTCTTTTTTGATATACCGGCGATGGTCGGAAAAACACAGCTAAAGACAGAAGACAGGGCTTAAGGGGTGTGTGTGTGTGTGTGTGTGTGTACGGGGAAAGAGCGTCGCGCAGCAAGAAAATCGACGGATTAATTGCCGCGCGGTCGCAACGCGACATCCGGAAGCGAAAAACGGAGCGAGCATTTCCTCGGATCTCATCCCCGCTGACCTTGCCTCGCCCGACTCTGGCGACAGGGACCATCCGGTCCGATATTCGTCCTGCTGGCGCAATAAAGAGTCCTTTCATCCCCCCCGTCCGACTTCGTCCCTCGCGACACTCGACGATCCACCGTGGTCGGTGTAAAACAGCAGCTTTTATCGCGGAAGACGCGAAGCCAAGACAAATCGAAACTTCAATTAATCCCGCCGCCGAGTCTCTCGACGCGGTATCCCCGGGGAATCCAATCCTCGTATCGCGCGGGATTAAACAAACCGAGAGGGGGGGGGGGGGGGATGAGCATCGCTCACTGTCGAACGAACATTTGGAAACTCGGTGAAAATTACACGTTGTTTCAAAGTGAAATTGGATCCGCGGATATTGTTGATGATTTTGCGGAACGCTCGTTGCCGCTCGGGAGGAAATTAGCGCCGAGCGAGCGGACTAGACGCCCTGCTGCTCCTGTAAACAATCTCGTAAACGAGACGGTGATTTTTTGATTTTCAACTTTGATCTCGAGTTTTTATTTTTTTATATTGCCTTTTGCAAAATCGTCGAGTACGTCGCGTTCTCAATCTCGCGCGGAGTGTCCGATAAGATTTGGCAGGCTTTCGGATGCTGCCAGCGCGAGATAACGAATAGGCACGCTCGAGAGGGCTCTGAAACACAATCGTGCTTGCATGCATACATCCGCGAGGGAAAACGGAAAAATGCAGAAGGCTCCCTTTTTCCATCTCGAGAGGAGATATCTTTTTCCCCGTCCACTCGAGTTTATTCCAATGGTCCATTTCCGGTGAAATATCGAAATGAAAGCGCAGCAACTGAAGCGAGACATTTTGTCTAATGTATCTTCAGAGCGGTCCGCGCAACCCTTTTCCTCGTCCGCGTATCCGATTCGTCGAAAAATGTGCGTTTATGAATCGTCGCGAATATTTTTATTTCTTTATTTATCGGCACAAAAAAAATGCCTCTCCTTCGATCCGAGAATTTAATTTTGCGGTTCGTTCGAAAAACCCCATCAACGGATCGGGTCGTTTCGTCAAACGTTTTCTCCCGTCTGTAAACAGATCATGAATACCGAGTCACGAGATACTCCAGAAGTTGACGCGGCAAAACGCTGCGGGAGGCGCGTCACAGCGAAGCCAAGAACGAAACAATCTCCGGTGTGCAGTTTCTTCAACCGTGTCGACACCAAAGTTTCATCCGTATAATTTAATACAAAGTTTCGTCACTGGATGCGCGCTAGACGCGGCGTTTCCCCGCCCCCTTGCTTCTTCCGTTATTTCGAGAATACAATAAATCCAGTTGTACTCAAAGTCCGTGAGTTTATAATAACGGACAACATTGCTCGAGCTTCGCGAATTGAATCTGCGAGAAGAGCGCCGCCGCTGGTGTTATATCGCTATTTCGTCGGCAACTTCTTACACGGCTCGAGTTAATAATACGCGAGAGATACACATTTACGCTCGGGCAACTTGAAATTGTCTCTCGAAAGGGGGGATCGCAGGACGATATTTGTGAGCTCCCAACGAGATCCGATCGGTCGTAAGCTGCATTTTCGCACAGGCTAAAATATCCTGATTCGATATTCGAGAGAAAACGAGTGTCCTCGTGCTCGTCCTTTGCGCGGCGTGCTCGTTCGTGGCTCATCCAGAACACTGTGTGAATTAAACGGCAAAGCGGGAGAAGGCATTTCTAGTTATTGACGAAATAATCAGCTGTCGATAGGTCGCGTCCGTATGGACATTTCTGGTTTTGCGACGGAAAACCGGAGTCTGCTGGTCTTGTACCAAAGTCATATCCGGAGACAGCTTTTCTCGCGAAGGGCGTTTTGTACAGCGGAGGTATATATCGCGTTGCAGCGAGAGCCGGATGGACTTTGCCGCTGTATTAACCCGGACTTGATCTCTCGGTGTCACTTTTTCCTCGACGGGACGAACAATAGAGCGCGGAGAGTTTCTCCCCCTCGTTATCCCGTCCGACTGCAGCTTTTTCCGCGTCTCGACGAAAATATGTTTGTCGAATATCTCGCGCGTCCAATTGAATCCTCGAGTAGCCCTCTCGCGCTCCGAATTTCGGATAATTCTCGAGCGAGCCAAAGACCGGTGAGTGGCTGCTGCTGACCTCTTTCACCGTTTCGTTTCTTGTATATTCACGTGAATCACCGAGGAGAGTGGGCATCCCCCGGTAGATCGGTCAAGTAGGGCACGAGTGGGACGAAAGAACGCGTCTTGGAGCGGAGAGAGAGGTTTCCGCGATGGGATAGGAAGGTCAGTACGGAGAGTCGGGAGTAACGAGAAGGAAAGAAGGTTAGGGAAACGAGAAAAGTATGGGAATCGTCGGGAAAAGGACGTACGCGAGCCAACGGAGTCACGCCGTCTGGTAGATTCGCGCCCGCGTACTGCATAACCTCCGTACCGCTGTATTTTTTAATATATATATATATATTAAAAAATACAGCGGTATATATAGATATATATATATATATATATATATCTATGACGAGGTCCATGTGTATACGGAACTTTGATCCTCGCGCGGTGTATGCACTCGCGCCGAACGAAGGCTACAAATGCCGGTGCTCGTGGTGTTCGCTCGGCAGTGCGTCTTGCGGCGCCGACGAGTCTCGGGCACGCCTTCACCGAGAGTCCAACGAGAAAACCCACGCCGGCCTCCAGCCTCTTACCGACGCTCTGTTTTGTTGCTCCCGTGCTTTTGCAATGACAGCGAACGAGAGAAAAGCAAGAGGAGAGAAAGAGGCACATAAATCCCTCTGCACACATGTATCTATCGTGTACTTTCTCACCGTACGTTTACCCACTCTCGTCCGACGAAATTGTAATTCACGCCCCAAATTGTACGCCGGGCCTTGTGCAGATTCCCCGCTGGGGGTGTTGCCGCCAGGTTATTTACTCACGGTTTGCCGACACTAGCCGAAACCCGCCGCGGGCGCCTTAATCGGACGTGCCGAAGAAGAGGCGAAACGGGAATAAGAGAGAGAGTGTTTTTCGTCCTCGTCTTCCGCTGTTGGTTCTTTCAATTCCACGCGCATCTACCACCGTTTTGCCGCAAACTTCCTGTAGAAAAAATTCACGAGTAGCCTTTGACACAAACGGACAAAAGTCGACGGACTTTTGAATGACGTTTGAGGGAATTTTCGAGAAAAAAAAAATTCGCGAGCGGATGCCGATATCGCGGTGGGTTTATTCAATGTGCGTCGCGCGAAGCGACGTAACGAACGGACTTGCTTATTTTTAATTCACTTTCCTCGGGAGAGGAGACCCTGTGCTGGACCCGCCGCCGCACCATCCATCATCCGCGCGACCCAGCTCTCTCCTCGTACATCCTCTGCCGCCTGTACAACCGTATACGTACTCTCTCTCTCTCTATATATACGTATACGTTGCTGCAATAAAGCGGCGGTGGTGGCTGTGCCCTTTCGGGAGCTAAACACTGGATGGGAAAAGCTGTATACGCGCCCGCGAAGGCTGCCATCCGGCTTTTCCCGGCGCACGATTTACCGGGCTTTAAGATCGTGAATATGGCCCGAGAACCAACGTTGCGGGTGGATCGCGCAAAGTCGCAGCGCGTGAAAAAACGAAATTGAAGCGAAGCTTCGATTTTACGTTTTTTTAAAAAGAGATAAAATACAATTATGGCAGATTTTGCACCAGCAACCGTCTCCGGAAACGTCGTAACTCCGAGTGGAATCGCGAGAAAAAGTAGGAAAGCTTCGACGAGTTCGACTTTTTCGTAGGATTTAGGGTATATCGTCACTGACCTGTCCATTCCGCGCGTATTATCATCCGCACGTCGGTCTTTATAGGTATATGCCAGATTGTGCAGTGGCTTATCGGAATACACGCTGTCGGGGTTGCTGGAAAAGCGCGACTGCGCGGAGAAGGCAGCGCGGCCCGACGCGGAATTGGTTATACACCTCTCTCCCTCTCTCTCGCCGGCTGTTGGCGCGCGGCGGGGAGGGGAGGGAGAGAAGCAGAGAGTCCCTTCGCTGAGCGTGATTCCTCAGTCGGGATGCCGGTCTTGCACCCTCGCGTTGTATTTCATTTTCGCGAGAATGAACGGTGAGCGCGTTACAGCCGTTCGTAACGGTGCTGGTTGTGTCGCTGGTGCTGTTGTCACGTTGTTTTCAACGAGATTCGCCACAGCGGGAGCAATCGCGTTCGCTCTTTTCACCGCCGTGGGACTAGTTAGAACCGACACGACACCGACCGTCGGTGAGTGACGATCCTCAGTTTGCATGTGTCTGAAACGCCTTAAATTGATATTGTAGCGTGACGAACGAGAAAAAAAATCACGTCAGAGTGTCAAAATCCTCTCGGCTCGCAGTTTGGGCCCTGGATAAATTCTCCGTTCGAGTTTTTCGAGTTTTTTTTGTCCCCCGCGAGTGTCTTCCGCTTGGCGCGTCGATCGTCAAAGTTGGGAAAGCTCTCGGCGAGCGTGGGAACGGAAAACCAACCAGGGCCTTTTCCGTTGACCGATATCCGCTTGTTTATCTCGGAGTATTCAGCGAAATCTCGATTCCGCCCGTGGGCTTTTTGGTTTTTCCTACTTGTTTGGGAGAACGAGTGTTCCCCGAGGTTTTCCGCGACTTTCGATTCTCTCTGCTCGCCGAGAGCTCGCTTCGTTCACACTTTCGTCCGTCGAGTCTGAAAAAATATCTCAATTTCGACATCCTTCTCTCTCTCGCGGAATAAAATGTTCAAAGCGAATTTCCGTAGTTTTGTCTCTTGCGTGCCCGAAGGAACACTGGTTAAAGGGTCGATTTCGACGAGTTGGACGTTTATCGTCCATCTTGAGATCGAATTTGGACAAAAGGCTCGACTCGCCAAAGAGACGGTGTTCTTTCGAGCTGGTCAAGTCCGAGTGGAGCCAGCGACGAATAGTTTGAGAGTCTCGCAACGGATGTCCCCCTGGGTGAATATATTCGAGTTCCCAAGCAGTCGCGCGGTGCATCCGATCTTTCCGAAATTCCGTAGAACCCTTTGGCAGTTGCGAATCTCCATAAACCGGAAGTCGTAATCCGGACTGGTGGCAAAGCGACACCTTGACTCGTCCCAGACCTCCCGGGTGATCCGCGATTCGAAAAATGCAATTCGAAAAATGCCCCATGCCCCGTTGAATACGTATATACTCGAGGAATTCGCTCGCAAAGTGGAGGACATCGCGCGTTCCGAAATTGAACTTGGCAAATATCGTCACTAGGGTCATAGCGGAGAGAACGCGTAGGGACACAAAGAAGGAGGGAGCACGAGCGAACGGCGGAGAGCCGTGGTACCCCCGGCGATCGTCCTCCTCGTGACAGCGGAGAATCGCAATCAAGTTTCGAGCTTATGGTGCATGACCGTTGCCGCGGTAGAACGCGCTGATAAAACGTACAGCCAGCGAAAAAGCGCGAGTGCAATGCGTGGGTGAATCCCACGTCAATGTAGATCGTCGAATCGCTCGTTTTATTTCCAGTCGAAACGAGGACGCGTACGTTTCAGCCCCGTTTGTTAAACCCGTCCACTGCTCTCGATGCTACACTCGGCGATTTTCATTTTACTCCCTGATTCTCCATCTCCAACCCTTTTCCTCTCTCTCTCTCTCTTGTCTGCGCACATGCAGTATATATATATTTCATTCGTCCATCTTTCTTTGTACGTACCGCTGTCGCTGAGCGAGCTCCGCCGCTCGTTCGCACCGGCCTTCATCCCCCTACGAGCATCGAGAGTTTAATGAGTTTGGTACGTCGTGTTTTTGAGGCAACACAAGTGCTCGTACAATCGGGTGTCCGCGCACGGTCGTTCAAAGGCTGTAGGGCTTGTCCGATTCTCGTTTCAATGCCCGGCGAATGCAGTTTATACACGCGCGTGTGTGTGGCACCGTTTGTATCTCGACCGGGAGAATCGCCTCCAACGGAACTGATTTTCAGCGTTCCGTGCGCGTTTCACGATCGAAATTCGATTTTTTTCACTAATTTCGCGGAGCTTCTCGGCTTTCTTCTTTTTTTTACCGCTTTTGCATCAACAGAGTCGACCCTTTTCGGATCAAACTGAATTGTCGGACGAGCTCGCGTCTCTTTCCGCGTATTGAGCTTAATCGAAGAGGGAAAATGAGTCGGAACGTTGAGAGAGAGAGAGAGAGAGACGTGAAACGGGATGCTGCGTTTTCGTGAAACTCGAGATCGGTAGTACGCTCATCGAGCGATGGACCGGTGAGAGAACGGAGATGGGAAGGTGCGGAGAAAACGGGAGAGGAGTTGGGAAAGTTTGGGATGTCGAAGCGAAAAGCTTATGGGGGTTCGCGCTTCGACTGCCACCGCAGTCGATTTTATTTCTCTAACGTTCCAAGTGTACTCGGTGTTTTAAGCTGTTTTCCGATAAATTATATGTCCCGATCGATTAAGCTCGCAACGTATAGCCATCGCGAGGACGTTGAATTGTTGCAAAACAAAAAAAGTCACCCAACGTTGAATTTGGTACGTTTTTTTGTCACATCTCAGCTCGCCTTTTTTCCCCTCTTCCTTTCTCTCTCTCTCTCTCTCTGTCGAGGTTCAATTAATGTTTAACTACATTCGAAATGACTCGTCAACGCCGTGAGTCGTTAATGAGAGTTTTTGTAAGAGAGGTAACGTCTCTTGATTCTTTTTCGCGATTATTTCGTAGCCCGAATATCAGTTGTAAAAAAGAATCTCATTAAAACGGAGTTTTTGGCGAGAAAGGGCGATATTTCTACTCTGAACGGGTTTGTCAGTTTGTAAAACATGGAATAAAACGGGCAAACCACTCGCTGATTTCCCACAAAAATTCAGCATAGTTCCGCGGTAACGATAATGCCCGCTGTGGAGAGTCGAGATAAAATCTCGTGCTTCTCCCAATGGGTAGAGAGATTTTTGGCGTTGTTACATCGCAAACGGGATGAAAGGTCATGCGGTCATTCGATGATGGTCAATCGAGGATAGGAGCTCGCGGGCAATTACATTTTTCCATTATTTCCCGTCTCGCGTTCGAACGAATCATCCGATCCGGATGCTGTTCTTCCATCGGGTATTATTTTCTCGCGGAAAAAAGAAGCAAACGCGCGGAGATTGCTTGTTCCTTGTATCGCGAGGAATTATCGTTTTTTTCATCCTCTCGTTTTATCAGGTTTTCGTTGCACGAAAAAATTCGAAAACACCGAGTTTTCGGACACCCTCTATATTCGACGCTCTCGAGGCCGGAGGACAAAATAACACGCTCGTGTTTGGTCTACGTTTTATCGATTCAATTATCCCCGAAAGATCGCTCATTCCAAACAGACGGATATTTTCCTTTCGCACTTTCCCTTCCCGCTCCGGTATTATCGATCGGAAGCCGAGTATTTCACGTGCCGCCAATTGTTCCGCAGGGCACTCGGAGGACAGTCGGCAGCGCGAAAAATGGAAACAAAAACATTCGTAATTGGCGAATTCCCATGAAAAAACATTCGTTTGAGGTTTTCATCGAAAAGACGTTTACGAATTTTTCGAAAAATCCGCGATTTTTTTTTTTACATTTATCTCTGCATCTCCTCGAGATTCATCAACGAGGGCCCTGTCGAAATGAAATGTCAATAACATCGAGTTTAGATTCGAGACGAAATTCCGACTACCAACACGCGTACAGCCAGACGACTTTGATCCGTCGAATCTCCGGCGAATCTCCGACGAGCTGTTGATTAATAACCGCGTGAACCGCTTTCGTGTACACACTCGGTCAATCCGTGCAACTTTGGCAATTAATAATTCGCCGGTATTTCATCGGTTCCGGAAGAAGCACCCTCGTACTTTTCAACCCGATATTTCCCTGCGGATACGATTTTATAACGTTGATATTGCGTTTTTAGTCGTCCTTTATGTACATCCGAGAGCGCAAAAACGAACATAGGACATTGCAAATCGGCTCAGCAGTTTCAAACGGAAAAACGTACGAATATTTCAAAGATCTTCAGCATCAATTATTTCACTTTTCATTAAATTTATTATTCATTTGTACGCCCTCGTTCGATTTTTCCGTGCTGCATTTTCAGCTCCAAATTGCACACGGCGAGTTTGGTGCACCCTGTATGCCGTAGATTTCTCGTTAAATTCCTAGATTATCCCGCACTTTCATTCGCACCTCCATCCGCGTACATTCAAAGCCGAAACAACGTTTCGTTTTCGAGTTATATCGCTGTTTTCGTTGTCTCATATTTGTAATCCGAATTGTCGCGGTAAAGCATTTTATCGCGATACCCATCTCGCTGCGACTGTAGGCAGTTATCGCGTGTTCTAATAGCCAAATCGGATAAAGCTGCTCATTCGGATTTAAACCTGGCAAAATTTCGATCTCGTCGTAGTACCGCAGCGCGGCATCGGAGAGTCAAAGGCGCATATGTACGGTACAAAAGTTGGCGAATAACGGGGGTTGCCGAAGAGGGATGAAAAAAGAAAGAATGGTGGAGAGAGCGAGAGAGAGAGAGCCGGACGACGAAGCTGCTTAATACGCGCTAATTGGAGATCTCCTCCGGCTTCAACAGCCGCAGCGCCAACTTTTATAATATGATTTTCGCGTCGAATGAGAATGAGGATAATTGCGAGGGAAAGTGCGCCGAGATTGGAGCTTTATTAACCGAGCGAGATTCCCGGTTGACGAAACGCGCGATTCGTCGCAAATTTTGCAAAAGGCGCGACGCATCGTTGGGTCAAATTATCCCGGAGGTCTTTCGCTTCTTTCTCCATTCGAAACAGCCGGAATTTTCATGTTCCCCCTGACTCGGGATTTTCCTGTCCTCCTTTTTCCTCTCGCACTTTCGCGCAGTTTATTTTTCGATCGCAAAGAGACGAGGAGGCTGGTATACACACATGAACAATGGTGGATAGGGGTGAATGTCACGTGACCTCGAGGCCGCGAATAAATTCGTATTTAGTCGAGAATATCGGGTTGGGTATCGCTCTCGCGTAACAAGCGAGAGAGGCCCGACAACGCGAAAAGCCCATTAGGATGTCACGAGGTAGCCCCGCTCGTCCCCCCCCCCCCAGCCATTCAACCTTTTCCCCTCTCGTTCGTCAGATGAACGTCGCTAAATTTGCAACAGGTATCGCCCTCGCCTGTATCGATTGTGAATGAGGCGGAGGAGGGGCTGCTGGCGTGCGCTTTGTAAATATCATTCAACGAGCCGTTACATCGGCAGAGACGAAAAAAAAAAAAAAAATCAGAGTGGCGGCGAGACGGATAACCGCCCGGGGCGCTTTTTAACGCGCGTGGCGTGTGGCCTTTTTCATTTTTTCCATTTTTCTATCGCCCCCGAGCACGTACGTTGTACCCCCCACCTCCGTTCGGAGGTACCACAATTTCGGCTGTTGCTCTCGATAACCCGAATTTGATCGTGAGGCGAGTGAAGAGAATCGTGGCTTTGATAATCTCGCGGAGCGTACTTTTCATTTCCCGCGTTGGTCGTTCTCGTACATTATATTATAAATAGTTTAATATTTTAATATCGTTATCGCGATATTCGCATCGACAAAGTCGAGTTTTTTCGAAATAGATATCTATCGATACGACGCTCGATCCTCCATCCACGAAAACCCGCCTTTTCGTCCGTTCTGTGGCATTAAGGTAGTTCTATCGTTTTATCGTTTTCTTAAGATTTTGTTGAAAATTTAAATACGTATTCTTTGATGCCATATATACGTGTGTAATACATTTTGGAAGGTTTTACCACGTGGAAGTTGAGATATTTATTGGTAAAAATCACAATTTTCGGTAGTCTCTCGTAAGAGCGCGTGTTAAAAGTTGCATTTTCATCAATGAATATCTTGGCTTCTACGTGGTGAAGCCTTCTAAAACTTTGCGTACATTTTTATGCAACATCAAAGAAGATTTCTTGAGTTTTCCAAAAAAATCTTAAGAAAATTTTTTTCGCAATTTTTGTAATTATAGAGCAAGCACATATCACCTGGGATGACCGTGAATTTGGAGTATGCTGTTCTTTAGTCGATTTGCAACAACTTTTCTTATTTAACTGAAGCCCGCGAACCATTTTGTATGTGAGAAAAACTGCAAAACAATTTCTCGATTTGAATCTAACGATAGAACTACCTTAAGGTAGTTCTATCGTTTTATCGTTTTCTTAAGATTTTGTTGAAAATTTGAATACGTATTCTTTGATGTCATATATACGTGTGTAATAAATTTTGGAAGGTTTTACCACGTGGAAGTTGAGATATTTATTGGTAAAAATCACAATTTTCGGTAGTCTCTCGTAAGAGCGCGTGTTAAAAGTTGCATTTTCATCGATGAATATCTTGGCTTCTACGTGGTGAAGCCTTCTAAAACTTTGCGTACATTTTTATGCAACATCAAAGAAGATTTCTTGAGTTTTCCAAAAAAATCTTGAGAAAATTTTTTTCGCAATTTTTGTAATTATAGAGCAAGCACATATCACCTGGG
This sequence comes from Heteropelma amictum, assembly GCA_959613375.1. NCBI lineage: Eukaryota > Metazoa > Arthropoda > Insecta > Hymenoptera > Ichneumonidae > Heteropelma > Heteropelma amictum. The sequence goes on from OY390727.1 coordinate 1,152,072, forward strand.
ATGACCGTGAATTTGGAGTATGCTGTTCTTTAGTCGATTTGCAACAACTTTTCTTATTTAACTGAAGCCCGCGAACCATTTTGTATGTGAGAAAAACTGCAAAACAATTTCTCGATTTGAATCTAACGATAGAACTACCTTAATTAACGAGTTTCTCTTACCGCCCGCGTGAAGTTTGCGCACGAGTCATTCCACGAGTGAGGAAGGCGGTATTTTTGCTGATAAACATCGTTCGACATGGCGCTTCTTAATTATCCTTGATGAATTATTCCGCGAAAGAATTGTGGAAGGAGAGAATAACGGGGGCAGAGACGAGTGAGAGGACGATTTTTTTTTCGTTTTTTTTTCAAACAATCAATTTCGTCTTATTTCACTTAGGAAAATCGCGAGTTGCGAAACTTTTCGTACCGTCGTATGATAATGAGGGTTTCGCCGCGGCTGGAGGAACATTAACCCAGACTATTCCGTCTTCTCGTGATTGTTTTCGTTATTATCATTTTTTTTCCCGTAATTTCCGTGTCTCTTTCCGTCAGAGTCTTCGGTTCTGTTGAACAAATTCGCGGGGATACGCGCGGTACGAGCGAGCGAAGAAAAACGGAAGCGGAAGATGGTTCTCAAAAGTTATTCGCTGAAATTCGTTAGTAGCCCAACGTCATTGCGCCTCCTCCCCCCCCCCCCCCCTTGCGACTCGACTTTTCCGTACAATGAATGCTGTTTCGAAGTTAAATTAAATATTTGCCAACGGATAAGGGCGGACTGTATGAGAGAAGAAAATGAAAGTTTTCGTCGCGTTTTCCATCGCTCTTCATCGTGCCACTTTGAGCTTCCGCCTTTTTTTTTTTTTTTTTTTCGTCCGCTCGGTCTTATTTCATCGTTCTCGAGACTCGGGTCCGGCTTTGCCACTCCGTGACTCGATCGCCGTCGTCGTTGTCGTACGTTTTGCTCCGAGGAGCGAGCTCCCAGCCTGCGCTCATCCCGGCAAATCCGGGTCTGAGAATCCGCGGGAAAAAATTCTGATGTACCGCGACGTTGACTGACGGCATTGGGCACCGCGTGTAGAGGAACATTTTTTTTACGAACCTCTTTGGATCGAGCCTGCTCGGAAAAAAAGCCTCGCGCGCTCGTTTTTCGTCATCAAAGTTCACATCCATCCTCTTATTCACGGACATCCGTAATTCAGCCAGCATGATTTATCGCGGCGAGGAAAAAACAAGATTTGAGAATCTACGCGACCTATTTTTGTTTCGCGAAAGCGGAAAGTATCGAAAACGAAAAGGAGTGAGAATTTTTTCAAAAAATTCGCGACTTTTGTCTTCATCGCGCGCTTCGGAAGCTGCGTTGACGAAAATACCGCCCGTTGTACGAAGGCAAAGGGGGGAGGCGGAAAAAAGAGGAGAGACACTCGTGAAAAGACTACGGCGAAAAGCGAGTTTCGGTGCAGTTTTTTGTTTTGTTTTTTTTTCCCCTCGATATTTTATCCCCAGGGAGAGAGGAGTAAGGAAAGAACTTTGGATGTTGCTTGTTTCGACATCGAGAGTTAACAATACCGGTGGAAAGTCTCCATCAATTTCACCTTCCATCTTCTCTTCCATCCGCTTCTCCTCCAAATGCTTTCTTCCCGACGCCGGATACGGTTCATACATCCAATTGATCCTGATTCGAAAACTCGATTAAAAGGCCGCCGGAGAGTCATTGTAGCTAATACACTTCAAAGTGCTTCGAGAAGTACTCTCTACGACGAGAATCCAAGAGCGAGAGGGTCGCGAAACTTTGCGTCGAATAATAGTTATACTTTCGTGAAGAACACGGCCGTTCGAGCAAAAGACGGTACAGAGAGAGAGAGAGAGAGAGAGAGAGAGAGAGAGAGAGAGCGAAAGATCCTGATGGTTAATGCGCATTGTCCTTTGGTGGCTCGGTGTTTCACTCAACCGTGACAAAAGAGAACAGAGACGTTGTCATTCACGTCGAAAAAAAAATCAGCTCCCGATGCTCGACGATCGATTAAAAATCGAAAATAGGCCGAAAATCGTTTTCGCAAAGTACCAAAACTTTCCCATCGATTTCGAGATGCTCGAGAACATTCGCGCACACTCGAACGCGCCTATATTATCATCGAAATTATTTCCGCAAATGGATACGAAAAAAAACAACAACAGTGCGAATTAATTAGCACGAACGGTAATTAGTAATAATTTATGTTTGCCGCGTTTAATTGCTATTTATTTCTCGTCGATGCGTATTTCAGCTGACTTAATTGCCTCGACTGCTCCGAGTATAAAATATGCGCCAAGAGCGTCGAGGCCGGGGGGGGGGCGGGGGGTGTGCGTTCCGGAAGCCGGCTCTTTCGTTTATTTTTCCTTTTTTTTTTTAATTTTTATCGAGTACGTCGAAGCGCAGATGTTGCCGTATACGCGCAATCAGGTCTTGCGTGAAATACGGGTCACGAGGCAGAGCCAGGTCGCTTCCTGAATTAAATGAAACTATTTTCGACCTCTGCACCGCGGGAGATGAAAATTTCGCGAGATGATCGACGATTTTCCCTCGGCTGCTGTGTTGCTCCGTTGACTTTGAGAAAAAAACAAGAAGACGGCGTTATTTTGACAAAATTTGTCGACGATCGAGTCGCGAAAACGCGCGTATGATGTAATAAAGAAAAACACTCGTTTTCCCTGCGGCGATCGTAAAAAGATCTCTTCGGCATTGGTCCATACGCGGTCCCATGGTTTGTGTACTTTCTGCCCCATCCGCGGATCTTTCCGTTTGAAATAACCCGCGTTGGCTCTCGCGTTCGCGACAACTGCCCCGTTTGTTTTCGTTCATTCGGCCCGTCACATTTTTCATTTAATTATACCGTGTTTTTCCTACTTTTTTTTTCTCGCAAAGACACAAATATACAAAGGGCGAATAAAAACAAAAAAAAAAAATCGTAGTACAGTCGTCTCGTTCCAACGTGGATTACCCAGGCGGTTATTGTTCTTCGGGGGAAACGAGAGAGACGAAAAAAAAGACGCAGCTGAGAAGAGAAAAGGAGCGATCGGCGATTTTTTTCGAAAAGTCGGAAAAAAAAGGTGGAATCGATCGCGGTCGCGTCGCGTCCCTTTTTGCGGTGGGGGACCGGTTGTACGGTGAAAGAGAGCGGAGCGCGAAACCACGCGTTCGATTCGCCTCGGGGCTCAATTTTTTATATTTAATTAGCGTTTCCCGGGCGCACCAAAGTTCCAATTGACCGCGCAACGACGAGGCTAGCGAATGGTAAATATAAAAACGCGGACGCGTCGTCGGAAAAAATAAAAGCGGTCCAGTCGCGTGCTCACTCGACGTCCTCAAAATTCGAAAATACGAAAATACAAGGTGGCCGAACGATCGGACGATCATTCAGAGGAAAAAAAAGAATCTTTGGTCTTCCACCGCGACAGAGGGATTTTACTTTTTACACATTTTCGTTTTTCCTCTTTCGCCCCCCCCGCGAGTGCCGCACGCGAGAAAAGTCTGAGACGCGAAACGGACGAAAGGGAAGAAATCCCAAACGCGTATATACAGGAAAAACAGTCGCCTCGAATGTGCGGGATCTCGCGTGGCTGAGCGGTGGAACTAAATAAAGTAGACTCGGCTTTCTCGCAGGAAAAACATTCCCCGAACGCGAAATTCTCCTCCGGGAATCTCTTTGAGTATATACGGGGTGGTTGAGAGAAGGCCGGAGGAGAACGAGAGCCGTTGATTTTGTATAAAAGAAAAAAATTATAAAAAAAAATGAATATATACGCGCGAGACGTGCGCGCAACCCCCCTCCCCCCGAGGGATGCTGCGCCACCACTTTGGGCGTTACGCTGACGGTTTATATCAGAGACGCGGGGTGAATAGCAGAAAGCCCCGAGGAGATGGCGAAATTTTTTTTTCCAAATACTTTTCCAAGTCGGTCTATCCTCGTTTCGTGTACACGTGCATGTATATTTTATCGAGGCTCCCGGTGGAACACGTAGATTTACGCGCCGTACACTCCGAGCTTCAAGGTTAATTATTAAAAAGCTGCGAATGCAAAGTGCAGTAAATGGCTGCGCTATTTACTCGGGCGAGTCTTGTAAAAATTTCTCGCTCCGTACACCGCGCTCCGGCCTTGTCGGGTATTCAGCGCGACGAGTCTCTTATAACTCGCATTTTTCTCACTCTCGCACTCGCAGCGCGTGTCGTCTTCTTACTCTTCGATCTTCCTCCTCTGTATTCTCGTTCCACCGTTTCTCGTTCTCTCCTCGCGCGAAAGAAAAATCCGTACCGAACGAAAGTGATGTTTTCTAATTTCCAGAGGTGCAGGAGAATTTGCGATTGAAAAACAAGTCGGAGATGCTCGGTGCTGCGGATTTTTCATCCTCTTGCGTCGAGTGGATACTTTTCTTTACGGTTATTACGATTTTTTAGAGGAGAAATTGGCCTAGTTCGATCGACCGTTTTTCCGAGTTTATCGTTTTCCGGAAGGGGCGAGGCGGGACGCTGTAAAAAGGGTGAATTATTTGTGGAAAAGCCCGTAGGTAGTTGCGCGGTACACGTGTTCTTCGTTAAATCATCCGAATCGTCTTACATCTCACTTTGGCTCTCGTTTGCTCCTTCTTCCACGTCATTACCGCGAAATTGAGCAGTTATATACGTATACATAAATCCGACGGAGCGGGATTAGCCGATAAAAGCCCTGAGCTTCAAGATCTCTCAAAGATATATAAGGAGTAATTGCGCGCAGCAGTCGAGTTATATCGCGGTGTTATGCTCGCAAAGTAGCTACGCAAAACGCTTCGATACTCACCTCCTGCGAAGTAGGAAACGTTCCGAGCTATTTCCCACTCGTGTTTGATGATCGCGTCAACGTGGTCGTCTCGCGACGGTCGCGATGTTTCTCGAAAATTCCCCGTAGGACGCAATTTGTGAGATTCTTTTTTTTCACCGCGACAGACTGGAAAAAAAATGCGATCCAAGTGGGGAATGTCCTTGGAGACGGAAAAGGTCCTTGTTAAGGAGCGAATTCGATGAAATCGTCGGATTTTAGCCATTTTGTTTGCTCGTGGTGGTCAACGCTGTGTCAGGGGCCACGGGCCGGAATTTGGCTCGCGTCGACGTTGACGAAACGCAGAGGCAAAGTCAGACGAGGTTGTTTGATGCGGTTGCCGCCTGTGGTATGGATCCGGCTCCAATCACCTTGGATTTTCTCCATTTCGATGGTTCAACCGCGAATACGTTAGCTGGTGACTTTGTGCAAATTACACGTGCTCGTTTGGACTTTTGGCAAACGAAAGGTTGCCAAAAGCGAGCTTGGTTGCCCTGGATCTCAGGTGCGATCTTGATGGAGCCATTTTTTTCTACGTCGACTGGGGGGTCGTAGGTAGGGGGTCATGACGAAAACTTTGCTTCATTCATTGCTTGTATGTAATCACCTCGGGACCGCAATTTTCTAGGTAATTGAACCTGTCAAAAAAAATAGTGGCTATTCGATTAGATTGGTTTTTTCGAAATTTCGCATTGAATTTTTGAGTTTTCGACGAAATACCGGTGTGTTTTGTAATGTGAGCGGGAAAAAATACGTCGATATGGATCATTAGAAATCATTTTTGAAATCCAAAATTTTTCGCCATTTTTTGTCATATTGAGTCGGTCCGGTAAAACGCTTGCCATTTTTTTTTCCTTCGAGGTAGACTTTCCAACTTGTGCTTGATCTCTTGGCAATTTTTGAGGCTTCAAAATGCCGTTTGGTTCATGCAGATATCTTGGTTTTTCGATTTTTGGCAGATTTTTCAAGTCGGAACTTCCATTTTCGCCAATTTTTCCATACATACCCCTTTGCGTTTTTTTCGCCGATTTTCAACGTCGATTTTGAGGGTGAAGCAATTGAGCTATCGACATTTTTCTTTCACCATTCTCCAAGTCTACTCGAGAGCGTCTCAAAACCCCCCCAAAAAATGTATGTAGCACAATTATTAACCGAGTTATGAGCCTTTGAAATTTCGACTTTTTGACGTTTCTGGAAAATTTGCGAAAAATGAGCAAAATTTTTTTTTTTCAAATTTTCAACTTTTCAAAGTCTTATCCGATCGGAAATTTTCCGCCGATTACGAAGCACATCGAGTTTCCCCCGAAAACTCAATATTTCCTTGGGAAATGCGAAAAAACCGTCAAATTCGAGCATTTCATTTTTTCGATTGACAAACGTGAAAAAGTTCGATGAATTTTTCTCTCGAAGCGTGAAATTCCGGGTGACAAACTTGGCATCATCGGTAATTCGCGAGAATTTTATTTATAAACAATTGAAAAAGCAAACAAGTCGGATCCCTCGGCTTCTTTTTATCGATGCCGTTGATGAACGTTATGAAAGTTGGTTGGGGGGCTATATTTTTCGAGCAATTTCTATTATTTTTATTGAAAACGCGGACAAAGGACGAGAGGCGAAAAAATCGTTCCATTCATTCGCTTCTGCTCTTTGATTCAGCCGAGAAAGGCGAGATGGGAGGGAGGGCGTGAAAAAACCTTTTTTTTTCACCGAGAAACGTCCTTTATACTACATCGACGATTTTCCTCGGCGAGTCCCTCGGAATTTATTTCATTCTCAATCGGAGAAGCTGCTTTGTCCCGCTTTGCAGCTATTTTTTTTGTTTTCTTTGAAATTCATTTAATGAAACAAAGATCGCGTCGGTACTCCTTTAGATATCGCGACAAAAGTAAGGTTGCAGAGTGTTTCGAACGAAGCAACGACGTTTATTCTATCATAAAAGTAATAGCTCACTCGAGCCCGTCGAGAATCGATCGAGCGGGCATTCACCGAGATTTTATTTTCAGAATATGCGATAATTGACTCTCGCGAGTGTCAATTTTATCAAAAAAATCAAATTTTCTCAATTTTCTCGGAAATATAACGACCTTCGGTACGATCTGCCTTTGTCCTCTTGCTCGAAGAAAAACCATCGAACAACCGAGTTTCTTCGAAAAGTTTGAACGAAAAAAAAAGAAAAAAAGAGTTTCCCAGAGAGGATGTTCGTTCTCCAGGAACACCGAAAATCACGTGGCCGAGAGATATCCTCCGGGAGACCGTGTTTCGCGCGAGTGTATCATTCTCTTTAGTCCTTCGCGAAGAATTTGACTTTTCGACGTTTCCTTATACGCGACCTCGTTTCGAATCCAAATGAAGTTTCAGTTTTTTTCCATCGGGGCTTCCCCGAGTGTTTTACTATTCACCAATGGGAATTTATTACGATGTGTATGCATGTATATGCGCGTCTGTGCGAGTAGGACGGAAAATCAATGTCGCTTTCACATTCCGGTCACGGACTTCCGCGACCCCTTAACGTTTATGGGGCAAGTTTTTTTTTGTGTTTATACGAACGCTATATGGAAATGGCTCAATCGTGACTCTCGGATAAATGACATTATTCGTTGGGACGAGAGAGCGAGATAGCCCGGAGGGAACACGAGGGCATCGCCTTCACCTCCGTGTTGATCGTTGAGAGAAACGTTTGCTCTTTCCGACCACGAGCCCAGGTACGGCTATCGAGTTTTTCGCGTCGTTTAACCGCGCCTTCAGCCGCAAGCACCTCTCATTGCTCTCCTTCGTCTTCCTCCTCAAAGAAGCGCGCGGGTCCAGCATCATCGGCATCGTCATTTACCAAAACGGGCTGACGCAAATATTGAAAAAAAAAAAACGCGAAAAGTACAGCAATAAAGTCACGATGGAGCACGAAAACGTCTCCGAATTTCGGTAATGCTTTTTTAATGAGATTCGCGGAGAAGCGCGGTAACGAATTCGTCGATGGGACAAACGAATTATCGAGGCTCCGATCCGCGTCGGCGGCGTACGGAACTTTGAACGTTTTCCCTCGCATCTCCCCGCTCCGCTTCCGTCGGGTGAAAAGCTTTGAGCCTGATTGTACGAGAATTTGTTTTTCCAGTGAAATTACTCGCTTACTTTGACCATTTCCTCCGGCGTCCCTCGCGTCCGTGTCGATTTATCCCGAAATTCGAACGTCCATCTCATCAACTCACACGCCCGTTCGACTCGAAATACAGCGACAATGACGGTGGAAAATGAAGCGTCGTTCGACTAAATTTAAATTACGGCAGAGCCTCCGATAATTAATTCTGAATCGCCAAAGATTCTACACGAGCCATGTCCGCTTCGAGCTTCCGCGTATCATCGATGCTATCGATACCCAAACTTTGACTCGAATCGCGATAAAACATTCGTGTGGCATCGAGAAAAAAAAAAGCTCGAGGAAAATCGACGATACTTTGAGAGGGTTCGGGTTTTGCAAAATGAATCAGCCTCTCGAGGAAGACGTCTCACTTTGTCCTTCTGTCCATCGAGAAAAGATGGTCGAAAAAAAAGAAAAAAAGTCCTTTGTGCCTCGGCGAACAGCGTTATATCGGTTGAAAGTGCAGGGGAGCTTCAGGAGTGGCGACGAGAAAGAGAGGCGTCGCGAGGTTCAAAGGAGCCGGAATCACGAGAAAAGGGCTTTTGGTTTGAGACACCAGTTGTGACAACCTGAACTGTACAGCAGCCATGCGGAAGGATTCAATTAGCCCTTTGAAGCGTGTCATTTTTAACAAAGTGAAATTCCAACTTTTTCTTTTTTTTTTTTTTCATATATACATAGTAGTAAACACGACGCTATCGAGTGACAATTATTCGACGATTCAGTCACACGGCGAGTCTTTAATTTGCCACTCGCGACGGTCGCACTTTGCGACTTGAATTTGTCGAATTTTTCGCGCAGCTTTTATTTTTATAATGATCGCTTTGTTCTCGCGAATGGACGCGGGAATTACCGGGTGTTGATAAACCGGAAGCTCGCGGGATGTATCGATAGCGAGGGAGAAACACGCTGTAATCCACGAGTCAATTAGGCGCGGCTGCTGATTCACGGCGACGCAAAACGAGACTGGAAATTTAATTAATCGCTCGTCGAGAGAAAGCATCGAGTTTTAACGCGGTTTCTCGCTTTGTACACATTTATCCTCGCGTATGACGAATTTTCCGCCGCGAAATTTCACGCCGTTTGCCCCCCCCCCCCCCCAAACATTGGCAACAATGAGGACGAAAGTTACGCCCGGTCGTGCGGAATTGAACCATCGAATGCGGAATTACATCCCCTTTAAATTTCGTTTTCTCATCGATTTAACGCTCCCGGATGGCCCAACTGATGCGCCCATCCGTTTACATACGCGTGCAAAGTGACGACCGTGAGTGCTTATGGTATTTTAGTAACGATCTTGAACGGTGAGAATTAATCCCCGGCGCAGCATCCGTTTTTGCGAAATTTCGTCCGTGTGCCGAGTACCTTTTCAATTATGCCGATAATTGGGATAATTACAGCATCATTTTGGCGTTACGCGTACGAGAGATGAGAGCGTGTGTGGGGGGGGGGGGGGGGGATATTGAAAATTCGCAGCTTCGACGAAGCACAATGGAGAGAAGCACTCGCGTCATATTAGATTCGTGTGAAATACTATTTAGGGGTCTCGAGGGCGGTGCTTTTATATTTGCCGGTACTGCGAAACGCGTTTCGCGATATTCCTCGGTGCCTTGGTTGAAATAAAATTTCACTGCCGCCATCCCGCAGGAAATTAGTTCATAAAACATCGGGACGCTCGCGTTTATGGAATACGTCGAACTGAAAAAAAAGGCAGCTTTTAAAACCTCGAGGATATCGTAGTTTCATTTTTCGTTCGGCATTTTTAAACGAAAAATTGAAAAAAAAAAAAAAAATCGCGGGATTCGATTAGATTTTGTTTCTCATCGGTTTATTTTTCCGGCGTTTTTCGCATTTCCCGCGCGCATTTTATTCATTTATTTATTCCTCCAGGCTTTTTTTCACCCCTCCGTCCCCTTCGCCTCTCTTACTCGCCGAGCATACGCGCTGTTATACGCGAGAAACGAGAAGAATTCGAGCCTCGCGAAATTTCCACGGTTATTCAAAACGACTGGATATACGATTACGTTTCGCAAACTTTGTCGCTCGTTCCTTCGCCCTCGTTGGGTGTAAGAAGCGTTCCGTGCGAGTCTCGCGGAATCCGCGTGGCAAGGCCCGCAGGAGCACAGTGGGTTTTCCACGCATAACTCGAAAGTTGCACCGGCTCGAGGGGGAGGAGGGGGCATCAGTGGCTGAGGCGTGGCACGAGCATCTCGGATCGCTCCGAGTTTGCACGAGTTTCGCGGTCCGCGAAAGAAATTTCGCCGGCTGAGGGATTCGCGGTGCTGGAATTTCATGAAAATTCCGATAAGCCGGCAAGGTTTTTTCAAGGCTTCTAGCGTGAAATTCAGATTTTTTCAAAGAAAGCTGCTTCGCGATGGCGAAAAAGTGTTTCGACAAAGGGCGTGGGGGGACTGAGAAATTGCCGCCGTTGCGAACAGACACCCACTTGTCATTGAACGTATAATGACGTGTCAACACCGGAAGAACAATTATCCACAGCCCGATGATAAATTATAGCGGAGCTGGTGGTCCTTTGAGACACCACGTATAATACATCACGAGAATCAAACGGCAAGCTCCTCCTGGCTTTGTAATTAGCGGAAATGTAGATATTTTTGGTGAGCGCGAGACGAGCGTGCGCTCACTGCGAATTATACAGTCTTCTTACGCTTCACCTTAAAGACGGTAGACACCGTCCCTGACGTCGAGAGACCGAGGATGCGCTCAAAGGCGTTGTTCAATCGGTCTCTCCGAGCAGGAGGCGCTCGTGCGAGACGGGGGATCCCACTCGTGTGCAACTGTGCATAAATCTCCGCGCCATTAATTAGACATCCGTGTTCCATCGGAGCTTGTAATTAGATGCAGTTAATAGTCGGCATGGGCGAGGATGTATTCCGGAACGGGTAGAGCGGGCTATCCACCGGGAGGCGACCGGAACCAGCGGCGTCGAGGCAGCCATGCGGACCTTTGAGTATTTTGGACATTGTTGACGCGAGTGAAACTCCCTGATCCTCGAGTAGATCGAAGATACACCGAGTTGGTCCTGGCGCAATCAGAGTTACCCGCGTTATCTTGATTTGGAGGGAGGGGGGGGGGGTACGTCCTCCGTTGTTACGATTAAACGCACGTATAAAATTCGAGTCGATATTTACAATCGAACGCTGAAACACTCCGACGGAGGATTTTCACAGCTGTTTCGTCGAAATATCCAGAGACACCGGGGAAATTTCCATATTCCAGAACGGATCGGATTACCCGAGGATCAGGGCGGGAGCCTCCGGATCGGGTCTGCCGCGGGATTATACGGTTTATCCGGGTGGATGTGTTTTTTTTTGTTTTTTTTTTCGATTTTTAACCTTTGCTTATTTTTACTCTCGACAAAACGATGGTTCGCTCGGAATTCGTCGTATTGTAGAAATCTCGACGTTTCGCTCTCGCGTCGTTTGAGGCTAGAGTCTGCAAAAGTGAAAACCAAATGTACAAAGCTCGTTATCAGAGCCTTATATTCCGCGAGTCCTACGTGGAGAACGACGAGTGCACCCCGTAAGAGCGTACTCGAATTGCCAACCTGTGCGCCCTCCGCTGTACGCTCCAAATCCTCCGTGGTATACTCGCACTCGGCGAGGATTCGTAGCTGGTCACGATGTCGTACATGTAGCGGTCCTCCTATGTACGTGGTAGATAATAATCGCACATGGGTACGGAGACGATAGCTGGCCGGATGCTCGGACGAGAGAGCTCGAGTTTTTTTCGTGCCCCTCTTATTTTCGCTCTCGGATTCGGTGGGATATATAAAATGGGAGATAACGAGAGAGAGAGAGCGAAAAAACGAATTCCTTCGAGCTAGTCGGCTCGGAAGCTCGACTCGCGAAAGAGCAAGTTTGACGAGGCACGTAAAAAGAGAGCGGAAAAGGGTACATACGCGAGCTTGTAAGAAAGGAATATACATACAGCGGATGCTGCCGCCTTTGACTTTCCCGACTCTGTAGTCCAACTCGAGAGCGTTTCAGGACTGCTCATTATCGTTGGAAAACTAACGGGAGCGAGAAGACCCAGTCTTTTCAGTGTCTTAAACATGTTGTTTTTCTTCCCCCTTGCAGTCTTTTTTGCCCATCCCGGCTTCGCGTCTCCTCTTCTTCTCTCTTTTACGCCGCTCGAGCGCTTTGCAAGGGACTTTGGAGAAAATCACGCATCCGCTCGACAAAAAGCGTTAAATTGTACGCGAGCAAAGCGGATTTCGAAATTGCAGCGCGAGCTGCTCGAAATTCCCTCGGTCGTCGATTCGAAAATCCATCTCTCCGAAATTACCTGGAATTCCATTCCGTTCGAAATGTCACTCTTCAAGGACGCGCAAGGTCATCTTGACGATGTCGAGCGTGTGTGGCTCGATGCTTCGAGCGGCGCAGAGAGGCTGATGCACGAATGTGAGGGCTTCGTTCTCCGGACGAGTTCGGGAGAAGGGGCGTCGGAAGCTTTCTCCCCTATCGGGAAAAGGAAATACGAGGAAACCGGAGAAAGGCCAGAGAGGGAAGAGGCGCGACCCTTTGATGGTTTGATTCCCCATGAGCCGCGGCGGCAGGGGCGAAAGCCTCAAAGCGAATATTTCCAAAGGTGCGCGCTGTCGCTTCCCGCGTAGCGCGGTTGAGGCTCCTTTGACTCGAGAGCGGCTAAATGTTTTACAGGAGAAAAGCCCAGGTGCCGCGGCGCCGTTCGAGCTTCCGCTCTTCCCGGATCAGGCGAAGGACATCGAAGCCTCTGTCACCCCGCCACCGGAACTCTAATGTATTTTCGCTTCGTTATAATCAAAATCGAATTATGCGCATAATTATCGACTATCCATTGAAAAGCGAAAAGAGGAGTATCTCGAGAAGAGGCTGCGAAAGAGGCTGCGAAGAGTCTCGAACTCGATTACGAACGGCATTGACACCATCGCTCTGTTAATTGATACTCCGTCGAGTCTTTTATACCAAGTTCCTCCCCCTTTTTCGTGTATCATTACGCTCGGCTCTTCTCTCAAAATGCTTATTTTCAATGCCTTTTCAATCTCCTCCGAAAATTCTTTCTTCCTCCTTCGTGGAATTCTCCGTGGGATTTTCCTCGGGTAATTTGTTACTTCAGCAAAGCTCTCGACGTATCGAGAAAGAATTTAGAAATTGAATAACCCGGCCGAGACATTTTTCTTGCAAAGTACATACGCGAATGCGGTTAAGATTGAGAAAAGCAGGGGGAGAATTCACCCTCGCGCGGTCTCGATGCTTTCACGGGGTGGGACACGAAGCACTCGACGAACCGCAAGGGTCTGCTGCGACAGTGTCTATATTTACACGGAGCGTATATGGGTAGTCGAGAGGTCTCTTGATGCAACTGTTGGTCCACGAATAAAATCTCTCTCTCCCTCTCGTGCCTTCGACCAGGCTACCGTGCGTTTGAGCTTGCCTCTGGCCTATCGCAACGCTTGCCACCTAATCCTCTTAATCGACCTTAACTCGGCGCCCTGTCCGCTCTCCCGGTGTTGGACCTGCACCACATGTGTCACAAGCCCACTTTTCTATTCGGTTAAGCCGTAATAAAGCTTCCGCTTTTCCGACGGGTATTACTTTCCAGCGTCATTCGTCCTTTGCCCTCGTCAGCTTCCTACGATGGCGGTGGAATGTTTGTTGATTCGAGTAATTCACTATTTTGACTAATTATTTTATTACTCTCGGTTTTTTGGGCGGGGGGGGGGCAAAAAAAAAGTTCAGGAATTGGAGCAAAAGTTTTCGAGAATAATATCTGCAGTCTCGAGGCTGAAAAAGACTGGCTTTTGTTCGGTAAACTCTCGGGAGAGAATCCTCCGGAAAACCCGACGGTGTCTTTCCCCGCGACGCACAGAATTTTCGCGACAGCCAATGACAACGCGCTGCGGTGGAAAAGTGCTTCGCAATCCCAGAACGATCGAGGCTTCTCCTTTAATTCATTTTACCGCTCTCTCGTTTTTCCGTCCTCGTGCAGCCACGAGTATGTATGAGTCTGCCGACGACAAAGTTGAGCAACATACACGCGCTTTTTCATTCTCCTCCGCGTCGTCGTCGTCGTCGTCGACGTGTTGGCGAAAATACGAGCTTTGGCAGAGACGAACGAGGCGGAATGAACACGGAGATGGTACACATCCCGGTGAAATCTACTCTCGGTAGTTTTACCCCTCCAGAGCTCGCACACCTGGACAAGCTCGTCCCCCGCGATGAGGATTAATCGCAGAGATGTATACGATCGTTTGATGATGCTCCGACGAATTTTCATTCGGAGCTTTGTAGAACCGCGAAATACTTTTTTCCGTCGGTAAATTACACAGTTCGAAGCTCGAATCGTGCTGAGCACTTTGTGGGAGCACGCGACTCGATCGTTATTGGTTACGTAATTACGTGCCGCACTTGTATCGTCGGATGTACGTCGGATGTACGTCGGATAATATTTCCGGTCGCGAGTTTCAGTTGGGGAATAATGCGTGGGCGAGTTGCGGCCATAGGATAGGTGGATACGCGGTGGAAGCCTGATTAGGGGGAGCCGGTGGAAATTCAGAGTGGCGTGTACGATCGGGTAACGCGTATCGGAGAACTCGAAGGAGTTTATAACGAAGACTAATATGCCGGGCTTCTCTAGCTCTGGCTCGGTGAAGAACGATACCGCTCGGGCAAAGGAACGAGCTTCATGCTCGAGCAGACTCTATCGATACATCTATAGACGCGCTGTAATGCACGAGTAACTTTTGGCGCACCGAGCACGCTCATAATCCTCGGTAAATTTGACCAAGTCGTCCCGAGTTAACGAAATCCGTATCCCGGACACGTAGCGTCAACGAGATTGGCCGACGACGTGCATACACATGTAAATTCCAGGGGTAGATTAAAAAAAAAAGAGACCTCGTTGTTCATACGAGGCATTTTTTGTTTTTCGAGCGAACAATGAGCGAATTCTTGCTCTTCCGCCTTTGGATTCTCAAAGATCCCACGAGTTACCATGGTGAGATGAGGGTGGATATATATAATTCACGAAATTGTCGTATAACGCAGGCACACACCCCGTTAGAGGCCTCTCCCGCGTCACGGACAGAGCGAAACGCGGAGAGGTCTTTCGCATAATTTATCAGTATCTCGGAACACGCCGGTAGATGTCGCCATCGACGATGTTTATGATGATTATCCGAGCACTTTGGGCGATCCCGAGCTTTGTACTTTGCGTATGTATTAAACGGCTCGCCCGTGGGGTTCGTTGGTGCATGATTACGCCTATCCCGACCATCTCGCACATCCCTCGGGACGTTTTCCGGTATGGGCTACGCGCCGTGGAATATTTCAGTTGAATTTCATCGTAGTTTGAAAAAGAGAGCGTAAATAGAGCGTCGGTTTCAAATTCGCATTGTTTATTTTCCGAGATTACCGGACGGTGATTACAAAAATTCTCGCATCCCGCTGTGTATTTGCACAAGTGCATGTTTCGAGAGTAAAGACGGGGTTGAAAACGCAGGGGGAGCCAGAAGCGTATAAACACCGGAGCTACACGGCTTCGCCGTTGCTGAGGTTGTTGCTAGGAATGCGGTTGGAGCCACACGAGTCCAGCATCTCTCTCAGCCTCTCTCTCTCTCTCTCTCTCTCTCTCTCTCTCTGCCGGCTCGGTATCCGTAACCACACGTATAAACAGAGCAAACTGCCTTCTGAACTAAGCCACAGAGAAACCTCGGGTTTCCGATGGCGAACGACGAAGCTCTCGAAGCGTCTCTCGCCCGTTCATTCTTCCTCCGTGTCCTCTCGCTAGACAGCCTCTCATTTTCGCGCGGATGGACCACGAGAAATCTCCCGAGTCTGCTGTACAGTGTCGACGTTATTACAGCGTCCCAGAGGCCATATTGCTACTTTGTTGTCGCACTTTCCTCGCTTCTCGAGCAGCGATCCTCGGATCCTTCTCGTTTACCGTACAAACAAAACCGTCCGCGTATGTTTCACACATATTTCGATCTCGTTACGATGTTAATTATCATCAGCCCAGCTATGCTGCTGTGGAAACCGTCAAAAATATAACCCACCCGTTCGAGTCTCGCGTGAAAACAAGACCGGTGTGCTTTCCGCTTCTCGAATTACTCCGAGTTTCCTCGCATTGATCACACGTGTGCGAAAATGTCAGCTGTCCACTTGCGGCGGGTACATCCGACGACCAGATACCCCGCTCGTTCATAATACATTATAGAGTGCGCGCATGTACATCTACACGTGCATCTTCGGTGTGCATTTGGATGTGTACTTCTGTACAAATCACGCCTGGCTTCCTGCGAGTCCAACCTGCAATCCACTACGCTCCGTATTTCCATGCTCTCGAATAATGCCGTGCCAGCGATGCTCTGGTAAACCACACCCGCGATGCTACAAAGAGCCAACTCAACTAACCGTACACGCGTAATATGTAGGTACTTCCGGGATGCTTAAATTTACGATTCAG
Organism: Heteropelma amictum; assembly: GCA_959613375.1. Lineage (NCBI taxonomy): Eukaryota > Metazoa > Arthropoda > Insecta > Hymenoptera > Ichneumonidae > Heteropelma > Heteropelma amictum. Next base: position 1,168,484 of record OY390727.1, read on the forward strand.
CCCTCGTCGCACGGACGGAAATTCATGGATATTGGATTTTACTCGATCGCGTATAAAGCGCGTCGCGTCGCGTGCGACGGAGGGAGCGAGAAGACGTCCCGAATTATCTCGTGGTCCATTAAACGCGCCGCGTATCTCTCGCTTCGAACGACGAAACGACGCTCGAATTCGGCTTGATCTTCCACCGTAAGAATCGACGCTTTTGAATCATTTTCGTCATCGTCGTTGTCGTCGTCGTCGTTGTGGAAATGGAGGAAGAACAAAGAACGGCGCGAATGCCGCTGGTAAAAGCCATTTTCCACTTTTGCCACCCCCGCTGGCGATTCCAGCATCAGCGTCAAGCGGCACTCGTTTTACAAAATAAAACTGCGAGTCGTAAAGCGAATCTTAATGCGCCACAGGCGCGGTGCACGGCACGGAAAGGAACCTCCGACGTGTACCCGAGGTCTCGCGGGCTTCAACCTCCCCCGTTACCGGGACAACGAGACTTTTCGTCCGACGGACGAGTTTTTATCTTCTCGACGCTCACCGAAATTAATTGAGAGATTTTCCAGCGATAACCGCGGTGCAAAGTAGTCGAGTCGCTGTCTTTGTGCGTCGAAACGCGCACGGTATGGCCAACGACACGACGATTGCGATTTTTCGAAGCTCTTCGAAAAGTTCAACGACCTTGGACACTCTGTCCGAACGTCGGGGCGGATATCGCGGAAGCTGGGGAAACTTTTGTACCGTCGCGAAACTTTTTCGTCGACTTTTCTCGAATAACTTTGCCAGAGCCTGAATATCGGTCTCTCAGCATGACGACGAAAGTACACTCGAGTAACCCGCGCTTCTCGCAGAGTCTCAATTAGCACGGAAACGCGGAGACACTTTTGCGTAAACACGCTCGTTGGCTTCGTTATTTTCCTTCCTGCGCGCGGGGCGACGCCTGTTGGACTTTTGCCGAAGCGCGTGAGCATCGCGATTCGCGAGGCTCCTCCGATTACCCGTCTGCTCGAAGTATCAGCAGCTGTCTGTCGCTTTCTCGAATCTTCCCTCATTTTCACAAGTTTGGGCAAACGAGCGCGCGAGCGTCTTCGGCTTCCTGGACCGTCGAATTCCGCGTTTACTGACCCGTGGAGCAAATTGGTGCCGCGCGGGGCCAGAGGGCGCTGTGTACTCTCTCAAACGAAGTGTCAGACTGATTACAAACATTGACGCGGAGATGCAAACTGGAAGGAGGAATCGCGCTGCTTTGATTTCTCGAGGCAGTCACTCAGGGTCTTTTTTCAACCGTACTGCAGTGGGAAAAGGTGCCGCGAACGACTAACGAAGGTGTCGTTGCTGGTTCAAAGTCGTTCTGGCCCTGGCGGAGAATCGTCGAACCAACCGAGACTGAAACGCGGGGTTTCCGTTTCAATATCGCAGCGTTTTGTTCTCCAAAGTGCACACAGTGCGTCGAGAAACTTTGGCGAAGGAAAGAAAACGTATCTTTTCGCTCGCGAGTTTGCGCGCGCCGGCGAAACTTTGGTAGGCTTCCGTCGCCCGGGGGAGTTGCTGATTAAATTCGTCGAAGAAAATTAGTCGCGTCAATGTCGACGAAAGATGGGGTTTTCGCGAATTATACGGAAACGCACGGTCCCGGATGCAAGGTTTCCAAGGACGGGCGAACGCGGGAGAGCAAAGGAACGGGAGAAACTTGAGCAGCTTCACGGGGATGCTGTATTTCGTTTCTCCGCATCCTCCACATTTTCTCTACCCTCCCCCCATAGAGTCTCTCGTTATCCTGCCCGCGAGCGGACGATTAATCGACGCTGCCGCGCGACAAGTTTATCACGATGATGAAGCCATTTTTTTCATCCAAATTTCCCAAGGAAAACGCTCTTTGTAACAAATAGTTCGTTTTCACCGAGTAACTTGCAATGTTATTTTATTCACGACTGTGGAAATCGTCTGTTTTACCAAAGTTTGGAAAACTCTCTCTCTCTCTCTCTCTCTCTCTCTCTCATTTGCATTGCTTTTACGATTCCGCACCCCTTTTAATATCTCGCCCTTCGTCGTACCTCGGTCTTTACGAGAGACACCGGCGAAAGAAGCGCGTCGAAAGAGTCTCGTATCGCGTGACCTCGATGCCGCTCTCCGTCATTAGTGGAATGTAAGAATAATAAATGTCGAATTGCCCGAAGAGAGTCGTTTGCGCCGGGTATAGAGCGGATGATGTTTTCGGGGCATCGCTCGTAACGCATGAGGAGCATGGGCAAAGTTACGACAAGAGGCAGTGAGCTTTATACGAGCGAAACGATCTCGTCCTGTACGTCACACGCGCTCGCGTCTGTGTGTGTGTGTTTGCCCAAGGAAACGGTTGGTTGGTCCAAGGATGGTTGGGAGTAGAGTTTCCTGGAGGGCAGTGAACTCTTGCCCTCTACGGGATACGTACACACATCAGCAGGGGTGGAAAGGTTAAGAGAGAGAGAGAGAGAGGAGGTGGAAGGGCTGCTGAGGAACTTTGCAGCATTACGGGGACGGCGACAAGGACGTTAGCCATTCCTGGGTACCCAGAGGGGACCTCGGGACCTTCACAGAGTCCAGGTAGACCTTCCTTGATACAACGGACGCATAAATCAGTGGGTCGAGGCTGGCCCAAGATTAAATACATTGCAGCGTACCTTTGAACCGTGTGACTCGCGCAGGTACTGATCCTCGCGTGTCATCAGTCGTGAACTTTATCTCCGTTTTTCTTTTTCCTTTTTTCTCGGATGATTAGATTCACGACCGCACCGGGGATTATATCCTCCGCGTCGCGGCAGGCTCGTATCGTTTTTAGTGTCGCTCGTCGGACGCAGCATCTCACCAACGGGATGTGCAGGTTGCGAGTCACGCCAGCGCGTGACCAGCGCCGCCGGTACAGCGACGTTTCTTTTATTTTTCATCTCCACGTTTCTCCAGTGTCCCTCTGCTCGCAATTCGCACGTCTGTTTGTATACATCACGTAGGACGCTCGCTTTCGTACTTTTTTACTTTGCTCGTGTCTTTACGATGCATCGCGAAGCGAATCACCCCAGAGGGGCGCGCGAAAGCAGCCCGGGAAAACGTGCCAGGGCGATTTCGCGCGAAGCGCATAAAAGTGTCGAAATTTTCGAATTGATCGTCGGTCCAATTCGGTCCTTTGCGGCGTTTTGCTCGAATGTTTGCAAGTTTTTCCGAAAATTACGCGAGATCCCGTTGTTATTTGCGAGGAGCGTCTTCATGTCCGAGGGATCATTGAGTTTGCGTGAAAAGTGTGTGGTTGTGGCGAAACGCGTTGCATCACGGTCGAAGAAAGTTTCCACCGCGGTATCTATGGTGATTCCCAGGTACGGAGCCGGGAGATGATTCGGGATGCTGCGCTGTTCCCGCTGTTCTCTTCACGCTCCTGGGCGGCTTGCAAAAAGAGAGAAGGCGGCTTGCAAACAGAGTCCGTCCGCGTCGCGTCAATCCGGACTCTGTCCGACGGTGCTGTGTGCGATAGAAAACCGGACAAAGCTGTCCACCTACGCCGTGAGATAAAACGGTAAATTGGACCCGCACCAAAGTTCGTTAGTCGGGAGCGTTTGAGAGAGGAGGAATATGCCATCAAATTCTGTTCCCAACTCATCGATATTCGGTTTCCTAACTCTGTGAAAACACTCTTCGTCCATATTTCCCTCCGTGTTTTCGCGAATTTCGTCATCGATCGAAATTCCACGCTTTTTTTTTCTTCGTTCGACCGTCCAACGATTATCGGACCTCGAGAGATCTTTGTCAAAGTGACTTTGGACGATACATCCACCCAAAGTTCCTGAAATTCTGCTCGTTCTTGATGGGAATTATTCTCCTCTTTCCTCTCTCTCTCTCCCTCTCGATGTACAGACCGTATATATCTGTCCGAAATTTAAGCACGAGCCCTATCAAGCGTTACTCCAAAGCTCGTATCCCAAGTTGATGGAATGCTTAATTACTATCATTCTCAAGGATGAATTTACGAGCCAATTAATCGTAATACCCCTTCATGCTCGTAATGGATGGAGCAAAGTGTATTTGCAGTTGGTCGTGGCTACAGCTTCGGTCATCGATCAAAGCGTACTTTTTACACCGCCGCTTCATCTCCCACTCCCGATGGACCGAAATTATGATCCTCGACGTCGATTTACATTTTATTCGTCACAAACGCACCCGAGAGTGATCCCTCTGTGTTTTCAATTATTTCGATGGCTAGTGGCTATGGCTATGGCCAGAATAGTACCGAGTATGAGATGAATCCCGGGCTCGTCGGAGACTCGTTTTTCCACATTGAGGAACAAAAATTACTCGTCGCACAAAAGACACGACATCCGCGGGATCATATCCCTGCGGATTTCCCGATGTCGATGACTCGCCATTTCCCGCCGGAAATTGCGTTTTGCGAAAACGTCAAGGTGATCTGTGGTCGAGAACGGCGGGGGCAGCTCTCAATTTCCCACCAATCATTGATTCTTCCGCAATGATTGTGATCTCCTTCGTGCTCTTTTGCATTGAATTCTGGGAGAAAAAAATGTTGGTAAAAAAAATAATAATAAACAAACAGCGGGACTCTGCGAATAATCGAAACTTGGCGTAAGAGTCTGCGACAGGGTGGTTCCGAATCCGTGCCAAACTGGCGGATCGCGTAGCGGTAGGTCGAGCCGGAGGTTACGCGGATTCGTGCGCGACTCGATCGAGAGACATTGATATCAGATCGGACACGGACTCGCCATCTTCTTCGGCCCATCTCGCCCCCCCTCCCCTGCCCATCTCCCAGCACATACAGGACGCAGCCTCCTCTTTCGGCCCTTTCCACTTTACGTTCGACGTATAAAGTGCAAGTTCGGTACGCGCCAAAGAGGAAACAGACACTGGACCCATGAAATACGTCCTCCAGACACGCTGCTTTCAACAGCCTTTTCTCTGATTCTGCAGCGTATATATATGCCTGTGTGTGTGTGTGCGTTTTTTTACATATGCCCGGGCAAACTCGACGGTTGTTCGAGAGTGTGTACGCGAGGAAAATCTCCGCGGGGCGCAAAGATTCTTTCCGCATATTCTGCGGGTATACTCGTCGGCGTTCTCATCCTCGGGGATGAGAAAGAGTCTCGGGAATCTCGTGTCCCATTCCCCCCCGCGTCTCGTCTCTTCCTCTCTCTCTTCACGAGCTTTCGGTTTGCTGCGAAGCGACCAGCCGGAAGTAACGAATTCACGGTTGGATACGATTTATTGCCAATATTTGCATGAACAGGAAGCTCTATGGGGCGAGCGTACGTTCTTCGAGTATCGCATGGAAAATTTCGCGCTTTCGAGCGTGTAACGCGAAACATTTTCAATCGTGTCCGTTTCCATTCTCGTCGAGGCTCGATAATATTGAATTATTACCGCATTGACGCTACCCCCGTGTCACTCGAAGGTGTTTCAAGAGGTTTTGAGGGAAACACGTGGAAAATGACAATTTTTTGGGTACACGAATCTTTGCGGTGCTTGGAACTCCGTGCAAAAGCGTAGCGTAGGTCAGCAGAGCAGTATCAGACTTTTTTGAGTGAATTCTAACATTATCGCTTCTAATCACGAACGAATGGTACAAAGGGCTCGTAATTGTCCCATGAAATGCATCGCTCGGTCGCATTAGCCATTCAGACCTTGCGCGCACCACGTAACGCGTGTAGCAGAGTCCGAGCACGTGGTACATGTTGATAAGCTTTTGCTGATTAAACGTGGGAACACAACAGCGCGCATGGGAGGTCGTGAGAGAGAAAAGAAAGAGTCAGAGACGTTACGAGAAAACGCAGATACGCGATATGGTACGCGGATCTCATAGTCATTTCCCAAACGCGTGTTGCATCGTCTCTTTCGTTCGTCACTGAACGAAACGTGGCAGGAATCGTTAATTACAACGCGTGCACCACCGCCGGGTGGAAGAACGTGTCGTACGTGATGATCGACGTAGTTCTCACCGAGGACATTCCGCTGATACGATTCGCACTTTGCGAATCAATTATTAAAAGCAAAGCGGAGGGTCAAGGGCGTTTCTTGGGGTTCAAGTAGTGGGTGAATGATCTTGGAAATCCTGTGAAAACTTGAAAAAAATTCGGTTTGATTGGTTTTTTGAGGTTTTTACACTGAAATTTTGGGTTTCCGTTGAAATACCGGTGTTTTTCGTAATCAGACGGAAAAGATACATCGATATAGACTATTAGAAATTGTTTTTGAAATCCAAAATTTTTTGCCATTTTTCACCGAATTGAACTGATTCACTAAAATGATTGCCATTTTTTTCCCCTTTGAGGTAGATACTCAAACTTGTGCTCATTCTCTTCGCAATTGTTGAGGCTTCAAAATGCCGTTTGGTTTATCGAGATATCTTGATTTTTCGATTTTTGGCAGATTTTTAAAGCTGGACCTTCGATTTTCACCAATTTTCCCATACATACCCCTTTGCGTTTTTTTCGCCGATTTTCAACATCGATTTTGAGGGTGAAGCAATTGAGCTATCGACATTTTACTTTCACCATTCTCCAAGTCTACTCGAGAGCGTCTCAAAACCCCCCCAAAAAATGTATGTAGCATAATTATTAACCGAGTTATGACCATTTGAAATTTCGACTTTTCGACGATTTCGTGAAAGTTGCCAAAAACGGGTTGAATTTTTTTTTTCCAAATTTTCAATTTTTTAGAGGCCTATCCGATCGGAAATTTCCCGCTGATTACGAAACACACCGACTTTTTCCCGAAAACTCGATATTTCAATGAGAAAATAGCAATTTATTGATGAAATTCGTATTATTGCATTTTCGGACTAAAATATTGGACGATTTTTCTTTGACGCAGAGCCTTTCGTTTTTCTCAAGCGATATCCAGGTTTATTGACCCTTGAATCGCTCCGTGGCGTAAGATTCGCACGAATTTTCAGCGGGGATTATGCAATCGCGATGCCGGGAAAATATTTCACATTCACGAAAAAGCCGAACGAATCGTCCGACATTGCGATCGTTGCGGAGTTAAATTCGACCACATTGTGCGTCGCGCGAGAGCATCACCGTCCTGACGTTTAGTGCCAATTTTTCGTTTTATCGCGTACTCTGTAAAATTTACGATCATTTCAGCAGCGAGAACGACAAACTCGCGGCCGCCGAAACGACGCGGTGGTGAGAAAAACGCGATTTTCGCTTCTATTATTTTTCACGTTGCACATTTCAAAATTCAAATTGTCAAAACGGCTGTGAACCGATGGTTTTTGGCGTATTTCCGAATCGCTCCCGTTAATCGTCATCCAAATTGCGAAATTCGATAAACATCAATCAACCACGAAAAGACGCGACTTTTATCGAGACTCGCGGCTCCTCGTATCACGTCGGTGAATAATCAGACTTGTTTGTTTCTCGCGCGAAATTCTCTTTCATCCCACTTTCAACATCCCGCTGGAACCGCAGTTACACGCTGGACCAGAGTTATTTAACGAGAGAGTGTAGAGGGCAAGGAGGAGGAAGAAGCTTCGTAAAAAGGAAAGTAAAGACCGAGAGAGATGGAGGAAGAGATGAAAATTGGCAAATGGAATGAGCAAAGTATTTGGAAACTCGCCGCTCTTTGGTTAACTCTGGTAGTTTCTATTCTTTAGTTTTTTTTTCACCGACTCTGAGAGTAAAACAGAACCGAAAGACGGCGTTGTCTCGACGGAAAAAGACGACGTCGAGCATGGCGGTTCGAGGTGGAATTTTCTTCTCCACTTTTCGCGCTAGAGTTCTCGAAACTCGCGCGCTCATCGAGCAACCGTTACGGTGTGAATCACGTCCTCCGTACAAAGTGCTCATTCGTGCTCTCCGATCTTCGCCCATCTTCCATCATTCAACTCGAGACTCTCCAATCGCGAAATAATTAACGACTCGTCACTCGCGCGAGTTTCACAAAGCTCGGCGTCGCTCCGTCGAGTATTTATTCAAATAAATCGCGTTACCGCAGCGCCAGTCACGTAATCGTCGGAGAGGGTCATTCGCCGCGGGAGAGGCAAAGTGGTGGCTCTCGTAGCTCGTAAAATTATTCTCATGTACACTCTCGGATAAATTGGGATCGATGAGTCGGAACATGTCGGCGCGGCGTACAGCCTCAAAGAGAATCGATGCTCATCTCTCGTCTATCGGAAAAGTCATCCAAGCACTCGTTAAAGGGGAAGCTGCGTGCTGTGGGTGGGAGCTTCAGCTTGACGATCCCTCATGTCCAAGACACATCGCCCTCGTCGTGCGTAAACTTTGACGTTTCTCCTCCTCGTTTTCGTGTTTTGGATCTCACGTGCACGGTCGCGGCTCGTGTTTCGATCGAGTTTCTAAAAAAAAAGGACCGCCGATTGCGGAGATGTCTTTTTTTTCCGGTGAATCTGCGGATTCTTTCCGCCGAGGCGATTGCATCGAAAGCGGATTTGCGAAAGTGGAGAAAAGGAGGAGAAAAAAAAACGGGAAAGGCTCCGTCGACGTATAGATTTTTCAAATCCTTTTACGATCTTCCCTCTTCGCTCGGCGGAAAAGGAAAAAATGAGCGCGTTTTTTCCTTTTGCCAAATTCACCCCCGTATATAGTACATGGACAATTAGAGCTTTGGGGAGTAATTTCGAAAAATGGAGCTCCGTGTGTCACGGCAGGGATCGAACTTGCGGATACCATAAGAGGATGTAATTCCGTGGCTCGGATCTCGGCGAGCCGTGGATCTTCCCTCCAGCTTCGATTGACCCAGATGCGCCGGAATAAAATTCTCGGCGATTTCGGACCGTAGCGCGTCGCTCTTTGGCTTCATCGGTCATTATTTATCAGGGCGATGCTCCCTACAGTGAGGGGGAGGGGGGGGGGGGGGAGGGCAGCAGGGTGAACCGTGAGGATTTATGGGGACGCGTTGAATCGTCCATTGTGCGAATATGGTTTTCCACGCTCGTCAGGGGTAATGCGGGTCGTGAAAAAAAAGAGAAAACTCTGGATAACCGATGGCCCGACTCTGCCGGACCTGTTGGCTTCGAGATGCGAGTGTGCTTTCTCGTTTCGACGATTTGTTTCATCACAGCGCTGTGAAACCCGATTCCCCGTCGATGGTCGATGGATCAGGGGCGTTTGAATACCAACACAATGTTCCCTGCGATATTTCTAAAACACGCTCCACCCGGCATCGGGCATATCTTCACACACCGGAATAATTCGCGATCTCCCGAGCATCTCTTTTTTTTTCTCCCTCGGATTCACAGTCTTCGGATGATCGACGTAGTTTTATTCGACGCGTCGATTAACCATTCGACTTTCGTCGCGCTGTGTACGGAATTCTCGAAATTGCTGCCACCGGAAGTGGAGCAATAGCCGGTGAACAATGACATCTCCCGCGTTGCTTAATTGGGACGGCGATTTTGCATACAAATGGAAATCGTGCTGGCACTGCCAAATCGATGAAATTTTCGCGGCGGAGCACATTTCGAAGACCGCGACAGTTATTGACTCGTGTCCGCGTGTGTGCTCCGGATCGAGTGTGTGCATTATTCGAAAAAATCAACGATTAACCTTGTTTTTACGGAGAGAACGGAGGAGAAAGCTTACGCGGTCCAGCACGGATGCTGTGTTTCTCTCTCGCGGTCCAGATTTTCCTCTCTTCCTCCTTTTTTACTCTCCCTCCCCCCCGCTCTTCCCTAAACATGTATGCACCGTACGGAGCATACGCCGTACAATGGATAACGAACCGTTTTTTTTTTCCTCTCTCTTTCTCTCTCTCGCGCTCCCCGTCCGAGGCGCTCTTCGGTTTACGACCCAATAAACAAGCGACCCTGCGCCCGCGGACTAAATGCACGGCTCTCGACGATAAACCCCCCCCCCCCCCCCCCGGCTCCGCTTTCTCACGCGGTAGGTATAAATTTATCTATAACGATCTGTATATCGCGGAGAGACCAGATTGGTGTTTTTCTCGTTAAAACTCGCGCGCGAAAGCCGCATCGTCATGGCGGTGATGAAACAGCGTGATACCGTCGGGGTGTGTTCCATCCCCGGGAAAAACTCGCCAAAGACGATTTTGTCGAGTATGCCTTTTGCGGATGAACCGAAGGATATGAAATCTCGTGACGAACCGCGCGCGGAAATCCGTAATATACGAGCGTCGAGACTGCATTCGTCAATCATTTTTCATGCGCCGTTGTAAAGCTCGCGGTACAATTCCGCGACTTTACTTATCCGCCGTTCATCGATTCCGCTTCGTAAGAAAATGAATATTGCGATCGACGGGAGAGGAGACACTTGGAGAATATTTCGATTGAATGCGCGCGCTCTCCGTCTTTGTTCTCGTTTACGGATTATCTCCAGTCGAATATCCGGATGACTATTCAGCTGTTACACCGAGTTGAGCATTGTACATCTTCGGCTACATTTATGAACAAAGGGGGGAGGGAGGAGCAGAGTCTGAGCACCGTTGAAATTTTTCCTTCGGGTATATGGAGTCTCTGCTCCGCTCGGAACTTTACGGTGTAATATCCAACGAACGAGAGGAATATTGAATGAATTCTCCTTGTCCGTATATAGGTGGTGTGTATTAAGGGAAGAATGGGGAAAAAGAGGAAAAGTGGAAAAAAGGAGGCTGCACCGAAGGATCGCGAGTACGTGCGGGCAAGCTCGAGTACGGCGCGGTTGTACGACGAGAGGAGAGGCGGCGCCAGGCGCGTAAAACGTTGCTGTATGCACGAGCGCTTACACATTGACTCTGGAGATAGGCGCGTTCATCCGTAAGCAAACCGAATGATCCCGCGAGGTAATGGCTTACACCGGCGGCATTCGCCAGCTCCAATTACACATTATCGTGTTTGAGAAACGAAAAAAGGGAGGAGGAAGAAATAACGGTGATTCTCTTCTCCGCTGGCGGAGGGAGCGCCTGCCTTTCTTCTCAATTTTACTCCCACGCGTACACTGCCGGGCGGCGAGTACGTGACGTTTTGTATTTTCCCCGTTTCACACGTTTATGACCCATCCGGAAGGTCTCACGATCACTCATTCCGTCACCCCGTTCTGGTATTTCGATACACACCACCTTCTTGAGAATGGAAACCTCGGGTTCGATTGAAAATCCGTCGAATTGACAGTTTGCCATTTTAGGCGATGATTCGGTGCAGACTTTTATTTTTTTATTCTCCGAATTGACGCGAGCGCGTTGGACAATTAGATACGGAGATTGATCAGCGATTTCCGGTGGTGAGGAAATTTCACGCTGTTTCAGGGCAGCTTTGGAACGTGAAGAGCGGCGAGCGTGAGTAGCCTGGTGCGTGAACACTGCATATCCCGTTTTTGCACAGCTGAAAGGAAAAGCGTAAAATCAGTATAAACACGGAGAAAAGATGGAGAATACGATGTGAAGAACGAGGGCTGTATTTACCTTGCGTTCCGCACACCACATGTTGTCCGGGGCTTTGCCAAAGCTTGACACGAAACCGTGCAAGTCTCTGCATCTCAAATTCGAGCACAAGTTGTCCGAAGTATCCTAAGGAATGTTTTGTTTTTCGTTAATAAAGTTCACGCTGTTCACGATCGGGAGATAAATCGATATTTTCGAGTTCTTTAATTACCGAACAAGCGTCCTCGTGGCGTCTCAATTCGCAAACTGTTTTTGGAGTCATTGCCTTGGGTTGCGTTCCAGCTGGTTTCTGCAGAGAGAAACAGATTGTTTTTCATTATTTCAAAAAATCATCCGTTCCGATGTATATCTGCAGTGTTTTTGTGACGAAAGTCGATGCTTTTTTCTCGTATAATTTCAGGAATTTTAATCTTTGCTTGAATAGTTTTATAATAATGTTCGATTCGCGACAATTACCATTGCGTCGATCCTCCATGACATACAGACGATAACGAAGAGCGTCAGAAGGATAAATGTCGACTGAGACATGTTTCGATGCTGAAAAAATATCGATAATGGAACTCGTGAATTCGCGAAGGTTATTCGTAATGTCAAAAGTTTCACGATCAATGCTCACTTCGGCTATTGATTATCAAGCCAATGATCAGCGAATCACAGAGTGCGGACGAAACATCGAGGGCCGCTTAAATACTCGCTTTCTGTTCATTCAAGTGCAAAAAGGCAAAATCGTTGGCAAGGATTTTACGGAAATAAAAAAAAATGGTTTAATCACCTTCCGGATTAATAACTTTATACAACTCTGAATTTGGAAGTTGATTTATAGATTCATAGAACCATGAAACAGGTGTGCCGGTATTTGACTAACCGAATTGCTACCACAACCGAGAGCGGCGTCCGTGCTAGAAAAAAAAAATTGAGAAATACCTCGCGTGAATTTGATTACGCAAGGCGTTTCAATGTTAATTCCGTCTTCCAACGAGACTATCCACCTGCTAAAAATTCCCTCTTATCGCTGCAATCGTGTCGAATTCGAGCGATAATTCGTCGCTTTATCGCTTCAAATCGTTACATCAATCTTCCAAATTAACTTCAATCTCGTCGATTTTGAAAGACCGATAACTCTTAATTCTTTTTCTTTCGCGCGTTCAAAGTATCGTCAAAATATCGTCACTGTTCGTTGATTCACGCGTGAAGTCGATTAATCAATCACGGATCGCTTCGGTTTTTTTCGAGATCGATGCGCTCTCGTTGGAAACAAGAATTACACACAAAATCGGTTTATCGTGGAATGACATTTTCCAAACTCTCGCAAAAATAAAAGCGCGCAAATGTTTTGTTAATTTTTTTAGCGATGGCACAATTGAGCTCAATTACGAAATTACTCGTGATTATTCAATTGTTCGCAAGCATTTCATCGATTTGACAATGTTGCGTTAATGACCGAACGTTCGCGCTCGAGAAATTTGACATTCTGATCAAACAGCGAGACGCTATTTAAGGAAACCCCAGTGCATTATCCCCCGTAGTGTGTGTTTCAAGCGTTTTTCACAATCCTCGCGAAACCATCAGTCACTGGTAAGTACCGTTCGTTCGATCGTTTTTTTCAGCACGTAAAAAAATGTCAAGCTCCGGAAACAACGAGATTTCCGATTTTCACTGTTTTTGCAATATTTTTTTTCGTCAATTCCGTATTACACTCCGAAGCAAGCATGTCAAAATCGGCGATTGGTTTCCCGGCGCTGTTTCTCGTCGCTTCAACGACTCTGGCGCTCGATCCGACCGGCATATATCGTTCGCCGCTGGTAACTATAATCGTCGTCGAGGTTATTCCAAAAATAAAAAATGTCAAACATATAAAAAATCGTAGAGAGATTCTCCGACGCCAAAGACGACGGCGCAGGTCTGTTACGCAGCTGGGCATCCCGAAGCTTGTATCGTGAGTGGATTTCAATGATAAACAGCACGAAATATCGGCGTTTTTTTTCCTTGTTGATCGAAATTCGTGTTTTTCGTCAGAGTTCCGGTATCGACGCGTGCGAGGACGTCAGATGCGTAAACAATAATGCCAGAGTCGTTTCCGTCGGCCCAGCTCCGGAAGAAACGTACTGCGGAAGGTCAGCTGTAAGTACGACCGGATCCGGACGAGCCAGCGAGCTCGATACTTTTTCACTCGTGTATTATTTCGTAGGTTTGCAGAGGAGGAAGATGCTTGTTCGTGAGGAATCTCCCACCTCAGCAAGCTGGCCATTACGTGACTTGTCCACCAGCCAGAAGGCACTGACGACGAAAAATGAGAGCGAGCTTCGCCCCGGTTTTGCTCGTCGACGACGAATTGAAAAATTGTTATTTACAATTTATAGACACGCGTGGCGAATTTCCCGGCGTTATTCGCGTGATTATCGATCTCGGCGACCAATAAAGGTGTCTCAAGCACGGAATATTCGATTTGTCGCTCAATTTTTATTTTCAAAAACTCGCTAAATTCATCATCAACTCGGTACACAGCGGTAAAAGCGCATCGGCGGAGGATCGTTGGATCTTCACTCGCTTTTTTTTAATGATCGCCGCTCGTATCGCTTTTTCAACACGTTCCGCGGTAAACACACACCCGCACTCCTCCTGCACGAATCGTCGCGCTTCATACGCACACCCCACTCCCAAGTGTCTTTGCAGAGTCGCCATTGGATCGAAATAGACTTTGGAGCAATGAGGTTGTCGGTACACCGGAGCGATTTTCGTGTTTTCGTCTCAAGCGGACGCGGTATCACGATTATCAGCCGAATCTTCGGTTTTAGTCGTAAAGTTGACAAAAAAGAGTGAAAATTTCATAGTACTTTCGGAGAGACGAAAAGTATGTCGAAATCCATCGTTTGCATCGTGACGCTCGTCCTGATCGTTTCGACGACTCAACAAGGACCAGACGCGGGGAGCGTCGATGGTTGGACGAAGGTGAATATCGTTTGACAAACGTCGCTCCGATGATTAATCGTAAAAAAAGATTCATCAATGTGGACAAAAACGAAATTTAGATCACCCGGTCGCAGCTGATAACCACGGAACAGCTTTGTAACGCAGCCGGACATCCGGAAGCTTGCATGGTAAATTGTTATCAAAAGTGGCCGAAACGTTGAGCTTTTTTCTTTCATCTTTACTCTCGAAGTTGTCGAATTTCACGTCCGAATTGCGAAATTTCTTCAGGATTATGGTTATTCCGTGTGTCAAAACGTGAGGTGCGTGGGTTACAACGGGTCGGTAATGTCACTCGGTGCACCACCGGAATTCACCGTCTGTTATTACGGGAGTGTAAATATGACTCTAGGCGCGAGCCGGTCTCTTTTTGTTTTTCTCTCAGTCTCGCTCGTTCGCGTGAGATAAACGCATCGTTGCGATTATTTTGCAGATTTGCGTGAAAGGGAGATGCAAGATGGTGCGAAATTTCCCACTGCATGCGGCAACGGGACAGTACACAATTTGCCCGGAAATCTACGAAGATAGGCGGCGCTGACGAGCGCGAATTCTTTCTTTCGCATCGCGAGATTCGTCGGGGAAAATGGTCCACTGACGTTTAATGTAATCGATCGCAATAAATAAATGCGTTTTCCAAGACCGCACACGGAAAAAACTGCCCTGTGGAATTTACAGAAAAGTCTGTGAAATTTGCAGAATCTTATCTGTAAATCATTTTATGTAAAATTTACTAATCCGTACATGTTACTTTTACATGTTGAAATCTGTAAACCTAAATCTGTAAATTTGACATATTGAGTCTGTGATTATTACAGATACACTTCTGTAATAATTACAGAATACACTCTGTTATAATTACAGAATTTACTCTGTTAAAATTACAGAAGTTCTCTGTCATTATTACAGATGAACTCCTATCATTATTACTGAAAATTTAATGTGAAAATCAAATTCGTAAGTAATGAAGAAAAGTGAAATAGGTTCTCATAATAATCGTCAGTGACGCCACTTTTTCGTACGTATGAGCAACGCTATGTAGCATATGTAAATTCCCCTGATTACCCCTCTTCATTATTGTAGTTATTGGGGAATGGAGGGGAATGGAGGTGTCAAATTACGTTTGATTAGACGGCCGTCCCGATGAACAAAAACAAAGAAAGTCAAGAGTATAAAATAATTATCGATAAAATTTCCGAGAACTGACGCATCATGATTATAAAATTAAAAAATGCACAACCAACAGATAATTATCTGTAATTTTTATTAATAATTTGTTCTTATTTGAAAAGTTATCCAACAATAATGATAGAAAATTTTTACACATTTTACACAATTTATCATTAAATAAAAAATACATATTTTTTCTGTAAATTTTACATAGAATATTAATCTAAATTTACAGAAAAAATATGTAGTTTCTACATAATTCCATCTGTAAAAAATACATATTTTATCTGTAAATTTTACAGACTTTTTTCTGTAGAATCCACAGGCCATTTTTTTCCGTGCACGTGTCATGGGACTCTTATTTATCGATATTTCGTACGGATATGCAAAGACACTCGTACGAAAAAATTCTTTTTTCTCCATCGGTACTTCTGACGTGTCTCTGCTGTCGCGAGTCGACGGTGAATGACCCGGTTATGTTTATTTAGATCGCGCCGAGAATACCTCGACGAATAAATTAAAAAGCCACCTGTGTGTAGACAGCCACGATTGCGCAACGCGCGTCGCACGCGTACCGTTTTCTCGTAACGGTGCGTGGGTATGCGGCATTGGTGGTAAATTTCCAATTGAAATTGCTCGAAATTGATAAAAAACTCGAGAGTCGACGAATTTTTCATTTTAGCGTCATACCGAGGCCCGAGGCTGCGACGATGGTGTTCGCCGTCTTGTTTCCCCTCTCTTTGATCAGCGCGTGCCGCGCACCGTCGCTGACCCTTTGATCAAAGCTCCGAGATTAGTTCGGCTCTGCCAATCCCGCACTGTAAATAATCGCAAAGTGCCCGTCGCGTACGACGTACGAGTAATCACGTTCAATCACAGAATTTCGGCTGCGAGCGAGCGGACGAAAAAGCGCGACGGACGCGACAAAAACTCGATAATTCAGCGCGCCTCTCGCGACCCGTTATTTACCGGAAATCGTACACCGATACCCCATTATCAGTGAATAATCACGGTCCCGAATGTACCAGCGGATTGACGCTCCAAATTCATTCCCCTGCGGCACGGTCGTATAAATCGTGTATCTTTATTTAATTCCCTTTTTTTTCTCGTTTTCGCCGAGCGACTGGATGAAGTAAAAAATTCACGAAAGGTTTCGCAAATGCAAAATAATTCTGTTTCGATGACCTTCCAGCGCGAATCTTTGACGTCTCCTTTCCGCTCGACCGTGACACGGCGTTGAAAAATACGCCGTGTTCTTTTTCGTCCGCAGAAAAAGTTGCGAGAGAAAGAAAGTTCGACAGTTTACGATTTTTTCGCTCTTCTCGCGTTCATATTTTTCGGACGAACCTCTCTGTGTTTTTCCCTCCTTGTTTATTTTTTGCCAGTCTCACGTAAAATTGCCGAGAGAGAGAAGGAGTTACTCATTCAACTTGGTTAATTATGCATAGTTGCGTACAACAAACGCGTGCAACGAATCTCTCTCCCTCTCTCGGCCTCTTCCGCAACGTTAGAGGGCAGACAGACGAGTTGGGATTTCAACTATTTCCAATGCCCTTCCGTTACGCGAGCCGCTGCGCATTTCCATCGTTTCTCCCCCATCGTCGTTAGCTCAATCTGCCCAGCAAAGTTGCGATGAAAAAAAAAAGGAGAATCTCCAAAAACCCCCGGACGTTTTCCAAATAATTTCGAAAAACAAATAAATTTTCCTCAACGCCATATCACACTTTTGCGCGCATCCGCAAGATTTTCTCGACGATTTCACCGGTCGCTTCTCGAATCTGTCACTCCTCTCCGAGGTTTTGCAAACGAGGATTCAAAGGGGGCATGAGAAAAACAAACAAAACAACGCCACCTCGAAATTCCTTTGGAAAAGGATCGTTCTTCGCTCTCCTTCATTAGAGGCGTATTTTTATCGTTTTTTTGTTCGCCGTACGGATGCGCGTTCGATTTCCCTTTGAAGTTTCCTCTCGTTCGTTCTGCCAGGTGCATTTCGCAACCGCGAAAATGCATACGCTCGTTTTCTCCATCTTTTTTTTTCCCCTCTCTTCCGCCCGTGGCGCATCACTCGCTGACGAACACAATGTTATCCCGTTCTCGCGGCTATCGCGCGTCCCGCGTCGCGTATTCTTCGCTGCTTCGCCTCCCTTTGGTCGTAAAAGAAAAGCGCGCGGGTATCGTCATCCCGCATGGGCATGTAAACATGCGGTAATTTCACCATAAAACGAGTTATCTCCCGTCCTACCGCAATCACGGTTGTCTCTTTTACCATTGTTTTACTTCCGAAATGTCTCGTTGTCGTTCGATCCGTTCGATGCCACCATCGATATCCTCGTTGTGCTCATTTACAGAGACGGAGATGGATTATTTTTCCACACACGCGTGGAAAATACTCGAGATTATAAATAGTGAAAAATACAATCGTTTACAATTCTCGATTTCGAGCGTAAACGAGCAAACTCTCGAGCTCGTTCACGGTATTGCTTCTCGAGAAAAATTCTTCGTCCTCATCGAGAACCCGCCGCCGGCTCATAAATATTCACAAGCTCCATCTCAAAATAATCCACTCGACTTTTCCAACGAGACACACCTTGTTTACAATGAGAATTTTCAAGCTCCTTCTCGCCCCTCGTCACCCTTTGACGCCGGCGGTTTCCCCCCTCCTCCCTCTTGATTCCTCTCCTCTCGTCACACTCATGAATATGATGATTGCCGTTGTCTCGCTCGCTCCTGATAAGCCCACGTTTTTCACGCTTAATTTCACGATTGCCGACACGATCGTGTCTCCTTTTTTTTGTTATTTCAAAAATGTAGAGATGAAGATCGTTATCCGCGGCTCTTTGGGAGGGGAAAAGGCGGAAAAAGAAATTGAATGACGTTCATTTTGCTAAACAGAGGAGAACAGAACAGAACAGCTGTCGTCGTCGTTTGACGACGAGCTAGCTTCGCGAGTATCTTTTATTTTCCCTCGACTCTCGGGACGGGAATTATCGCTCGTTTCCCCTCGTAGAATGATAATTCCAAATGGATCACAGGCAATTGTCGCGAGGATAGCTGCATTGTGCGCGCAGCATCCCGACCGAGATTTCATCTTCTTTTTTGTTTTCACTTCCCCTCCGTCCCCCGGATTGCGTTACTAATTATCGAGGTAGTCTCGTTGAGCAACGACAAAAGGAGGCTCAACGATCACACCATCCTCCCGAGGTAAATACTCGCTCTGCTCGGTGCTGCGCGATACCGTCGTCATCGACGTCGACAAAGCCTCCGGTCGGAGAGTCTCGACGGCGCGAATGCCCGGAGCGCCGAGAGACCGTCGTTGATTACAGGCTTTGACCTTCCTTGTACACTTCGATCAGTTAGCCCTTAATCGCACAGAGTCGACTCTGATCATCGACGGATTGATATTACACACCGCCAACGCGTCAACTAAGATTTCCCGTCGACGGAAATCGTCGGAAATCTCCACTCGACGGGGGTACCACCGTGAAAAACGCCAGTGGAACGATATTTGACGAATTGCATATATCGAAGCAACTATCGGGAGAAAAAAAATAATCATCCGTAATTAATATTTAAAAAAAACGGGGCCGGAAGCAGAAAATGTGTCATTTTGACTTTTGAAAAGTGATTGGCCATTTTCATCGGCGAAAAAATCGTAAACTCCGACGGTGTTTCAAACGCAGTCCGAGAGGGGGGCGCCATTGGCTCTTTCGTTGCGTGAAAACACTCGATGACGTCGACGCAACTTGATTAGTCGCACGCTGGACCACATGTACGCGCGCGTACGTCCTCGACATGGGACGCCGCGTATCGGTCGAGCGGTCAATTCACATTGAATCAATTAAAAAATTGTCCATCGACGCGTAAAATCAATTAAATTGAATACGTAGCGGGCTGAATATTAATTTCGACGGCACTCGAGCGCCAAATACACGCGTATTCGATCGGGCGCGGCAGACGGAAATCCGTTCGATCGTGAATATCCGAAAATGATGCTCGATATTTTGTATCCAACGGGAAAATATTCGAAAAATATCAAGAGCCAAGTTGCTCGTCGATGGGAGCGGTTGAAAAAGTTGAAACGCTGCTCGCATCAGCGAATGTGCAAACTTTGCGCGCAGCTTTGCGACGGTGCAAACATCGCGGAGATTTTTTTTTCAATTTTTTTCACGGCCAGCACGCGTCGCTGCCATCCTGGCTGCTGCAAAGCTTCGGGGCAAATATTTCACTTGTGCTCTCGGCAATTTATACATACATGTATTTACCCGCAGACCCGCTCCAGGGTGTACTTGAACGCGAATGTATAAATGAGCATCCAAGTTTCGAGGACGCGCGAGAATATCGGCCGACAATAGCCGCCGCTGTGCGTCCGTACGGTGCTTGAATAATCCGCTAATACGATAATTGATCCGTCGTGTATTGTATTAGCGAGTCGTACATAAAACGATATCTCTCGAGTATACACGCGTTAGTTTCGTTGATAAATGTGAATATACACGCGGTGGCGTTTCATTCTCGTGAAATATTCAATACGTAATTACGCGATAATTTAATCCTCCATCTCGTGTCACATTTACGATAATTTAACCGGCCTCTCTTTTTTCCCTCCCCAATTTCGATATCCCGACTCGTCGGAGGTTCAAAGCACACGGATTATTCTCGTTTCCCAGAGGCTCGAGGAAAAAAAAGACCGCAACCTCACGTTCGCTCGTGCAAGCCATTACGGCGTAGTTGAGGGGGCGTAAGAGAATGCAAAGCGGCAGAGAGCCGAGCCAGGGGGACAAAGAGAGCAGGATGATACGCGCAGCGACAAAGCTCAGGGTGGTTGTAAGGCGCAAAGTGCTTGAACCTCGCCCAAAGCAAATCTCTGCTGGTCTGGTCCAAAGCGATCATAACCGAGCGCAATTTTCCTTCTTTGCCGCTTTGCAGCGGCAATTAATGTTCAACGTTTCGCGGATACGCGGATTTCAGCAACCGCGACAACACTTTCCAGTCGCCGTACAGCTTTTCGCACGAAATCTCTTTGAGCGCGGGGTGAACTCGTACGCGTCGCGACGCGCAAGACTGTTTGTGGCATCCGCCGCTTTCGCACCTCGCCCGCGGGGCGCATATTTCCTTTGTTTTTTGCCCCCTTTGCTTTTATCATTCGGCAATAGCATCACCCGCGGACTCGTGCCGCAGACCTCATCGCGATAATGCGCAACCTCGTTTCCGGTTTTCGTCCCCCCGGGAACCAAGCTCCGAAGCTCGAAAAGCTCATCTCGTCGATTCTCTCAAAACGCGACGAGGTATCGCACACGTTTGTGCAAATTCCTCGCTTTGTCCTTCCGCGTGACGAAGCTCGATGATAATCACTCGGGGATGCGTCCCGGCGGTCGTACCGTTTTTCCACCGTCTCGCCGTTTCGTTCTTCGAGTATTTCCATCAAATATCTCCTCTTGACGAAAACTTTTTCGAAATATCAAGATTTTACCGTGCAAATTCACAAATTTGTCTTCTCAAGGGCAAACCGCGATGACTCTGCGTATTCCCGAGTGAAAAAAAGGTCTCTCGAGACAATGCGCATTACGCGGATAACCGGACGAAATCACTATTGTTCCTTCGTCGTTCGATCGTCCTTTCGATCCGTCCTGCAGGAACAATACGAGTCACGAGTATAATACCGCATTAAACGTCATGATTACTCGGCTCTGACTCGCACGAGCTATTAACGTCCCCCCTTAATGCATACGAGTATCGCTATTGAATGTATCTTCGCGTCGATGCATCGCCAATGAAATTTCCTATCGTGTTTCCCATCGCATACGCGCGGAGATTCATCCCGTTGTATCGCCGCGGCTCTATTGTATGCCGCTGCGCTCGGTGCGCCATCTAGCGGGCAACGACAACGACGACGACGACGACGAGCGTCTTCTCCGCTTGTCCGACGCGTCTATACATACATCCGCTCTAATGGCACACAGGGTACACGTCGCTCCGACTATTCGGACCCACCCCAATGCCCGAGACTAATCGCTTTATCGCAACCGCCAAGTACCAACCGCACCTCGGAATATCTCGAAGCACCATCATACACCCGCCGATCGATTATTGAGCGTCTTTCCAGCAATTATCCTCTGAAAATTCATGATTACGCATAACTTCGCTCCGAGTCTCATTGCCCAGCCTGATAACGAATGTCGACTTTGAAAACGTATTATACACCAGCGTGAGAATGCGTCGAGCGATCAAGACCGAAGGAAGAGCGTGACTCGTCTTGATTCTCATTTAAGGTAGTTCTATCGTTAGATTCAAATCGAGAAATTGTTTTGCAGTTTTTCTCACATACAAAATGGTTCGCGGGCTTCGGTTAAATAAGAAAAGTTGTTGCAAATCGACTAAAGAACAGCATACTCCAAATTCACGGTCATCCCAGGTGATATGTGCTTGCTCTATAATTACAAAAATTGCGAAAAAAATGTTCTCAAGATTTTTTTGGAAAACTCAAGAAATCTTCTTTGATGTTGCATAAAAATGTATGCAAAGTTTTAGAAGGCTTCACCACGTAGAAGCCAAGATATTCATTGATGAAAATGCAACTTTTAACACGCGCTCTTACGAGAGACTACCGAAAATTGTAATTTTTACCAATAAATATCTCAACTTCCACGTGGTAAAACCTTCCAAAATTTATTACACACCTATATATGACATCAAAGAATACGTATTCAAATTTTCAACAAAATCTTAAGAAAACGATAAAACGATAAAACTACCTTAAAAGCAATATAACGCGGATCCAACGTTTTCAAAATGAATTCCAACATCTGCGGCTACGTTTAGCGCGGTGATGCTGCGTTAAATCGGGGGATGATCGTTGGGAGCCGAGAGATGGCGATTCTCGAGTGTTTTTTTTTTTTTTTCGATCCTGATCCATCAATCTTTTCGGTGTACCACCGAACCCGCCACTCCCAGCAGAGTTAACGTTGGTATTCGCGTGATTAGCGTCAAAATGACGGAAAGAGCTTCTAATTTTGAGTCGCGCGATACCCAGCAGAGGTGACTCTGGACGATGGGAGTATTCCGACGCGAGAGCACGCAGCATCCTCAACGCTGTTCCGAGCTGCATCAATATTTTGTCACCGCTGAGAGTCGTCGGTATGAATATTCAAGCGGATTATATCCAAACGTCATTTCACCTACGCGGAATGCAATTCCGCAAGGGCGCGTTTTACTTCGATACAACGGTGTACGTATATCGCGAACCTACATCCGGTGTATCTCAGATTGCTCATCGGTCTGTGATTACCAGTTTCGAATTCAGAGAGCTGGAATCTTCCTCGACATCCTCCGGAAGTCCTGCGAGCTCCGCGGAGTGCTTCGGTACTTTTTTTTTTCGACAATCAGCCCTGCCGCGATTGGTCGACATTCGATATTTATTTTCAAACTCGACCTACGGGTATAAACGTATAATCGCGACGATAACATTGAAACGACACGGGTGTAGCGCGGTTCATTGGTCAGCGGTGATGGACCGAGTTGATCTCAAATTTCCGGGAAGAGACGTCAGCTGAACATTCAAGCGAGACTCGATCCTACGTTTTTTTTGCGTCTCCGTGAATCTCTCTGTTCCCCGTGGCCTTGAGAATCCTCGCGGGAAATTGTGGCTTTTCTCAGGATGCCGGTTGAGTCCTCAATTTCTCGATCGAATAAACTGCCGCGGGAGAGGATGACATAATTTCCTAGAGTGAATTGAAGGTCCCCCCCCTTCGATTCACGCGCGCCTCGGCGGATGTGATGTTGGGGTAAATCTCATGTTTCTCCATGACGCGGATGCACGAGGAAGAAACGACGAGAGTCACGAACGACGTTGTGGGAAGGCTCCTCTTCTCGCGGTATATCGGAACTCGCTCTATTGTAACAGGCCCTCCTCCGAGTAATCGGGATGGAAGTCAATAATCCGTGATCCGCTCAGCCTGTGGAAACTCGTAGCCGTCATGTAATTGGGATCAGTGCTTATCGGTGGCGCACAGTGAGGGCTTTGTCCCTCCGACTTCACCGCACGTTTCTTCTCTCACCCCACGCACCCTTTCGCTTCTTCCATCCCCGACTCATCTGTTCGACACAGACACACATATTTTTAACACCTTCATCTCGCTCCTGGCATTTCGCGTCCCAGCGTCGCTCGCGAGTGTCCTCCCTGCTGTCGGCGAACAGAGGCAAGCTTGAGACAAGCCTCGGTTATCACCGTTTCGCAGGAATCGTCGACTTTTCGATTTTCCGTGAAAAAAAAACAAGTGCCAAAAGCACCAGACGAATGTACACCTCGCAAACATCGTCAAAGACGAAGTTGTCGTCATTGCGTAACTGAATTTGCCACTCGTGTAAACTCAGAGTTCACTCGTGCTGCGTCATTCCCATCGAGGCTCGCGCTCCGAAAGCGTCGTTCCCGTTTGAACGGCTCGCTGCGAAAGCTGGGTTAAACGTCCAAATCGATGCCGATTTTCCGAGCGACTGAAGCCGGCGTGGTATCAGTGGCATCTTGCCAACCCGGTTGATGGAACTTGAAGAGAAGTTTCACGGGCTCGCGTCGTGATGAGAAATATCAAAGATTCCTGGCGATGTTTATCATTGAAAAAAAAAAAACAAACAAAAGTGCGAATAGGCCTTCAAAGTTGATGAAAAACGGTGCTCTCGCCCTCCTCGTCGTCCGAGGGCTGGCGGAAAGAGCGCGGGTATCTCCGCGGCGGCGTTTGGATCGAGGATGAGAAGAGCGATTCGGTTCTTTCTTATCAGGCGCGAGTACCTTTTCACGACGGTGTCTCATCCTCTTCCGCAGTATCGCGAGCGCGCGGCACCTTCCAAACGGCCAGGAACGAGGTTTTACCTCGTAAACTTTTCGACCCACTCTTCGTCCCCTCTCCGGCGCAAGATGCGATACCTCTATCGGAACTTGATCGCTCCCCGGTTGACGCAAAGACTCGCGCACACCCACTTGCCGTATCGCGCGCCATCTCTACGTGCATACGCAGAAATTTATGTAGCCCGTGTACGTGCGAGAAGCGCTCGGCTCTTCCGTTATAAAAGAAACTCGGAAAACCGATGCGATCGAACTATCGTATATCGCGCACTCCCGGGTATTCATCCACAACGATTTCCCTCTCGTGTTTTCGCGTTGGGAAAAACACGTTTCCATTTTCATAAATAACGCGTAGACCGTGTATGGGAAAAGGAGACCACGGAGAATCGGACGCAGCTGACGGGTGGGAAAGTCCGAAGATCGGTTTTGCAATAGTATATTGTGAAACAAGTGCGTTAAGTCGTCGATTGGGCAATCGACAACACCGCACGAGTTTCAGATACTTCTTTTTATCACAAATGCGGGGATGTATTCTGCTGAAAAATTGTGGTTTTGAGTAAGGGGGGCGGAGGGGCGAAGTAGGCGGCGACGGGGGGGTTTGGGGGAGCGGAGCCCCCCCATCAGAATAAAAAAACGAAATTAAAAGTAAAATCAACATAACTTTTTTTCGAATAACCATAATATGAGCGGAACCGAAAGTAATTAATTAATGCATTAATTAATTATTTTTTTAAATTGTCGCTTAGATGTATTAAAATATTTGAACTCACCGTCAGCACTTTCTTCAGTTTCGGAAATAAAATGAGGATTAAAACTCATTTTTAAATTTTGTTTATATTTTCATTTAAATCCTATGATATACCAATATTTATATCTGTCACTTCAACGTCACGTTTTTGATACTGATACTTCGATTCTGTTTTTTTTAGCAGTGTTTTGTCATCGGTTTGCGTGCGATAAGTAAAAATTGCGTGCGGTAAGTATACCTGTCGCACGCAAAAAAGCGTTTGATTGGATAGTGAGAAAAGAGCTACTTACTAACCGCAAAAGTGTGCTCCAAGATACTACTTATCCCGCATGTGTGATAAAAAATATTTGAACTCACCGTCAGCACTTTCTTCAGTTTCGGAAATAAAATGAGGATTAAAACTCATTTTTAAATCTTGTTTATATTTTCATTTAAATCCTATGATGTACCAATATTTATATCTGTCACTTCAACGTCACGTTTTTGATACTGATACTTCGATTCTGTTTTTTTTTAGCAGTGTTTTGTCATCGGTTTGCGTGCGATAAGTAAAAATTGCGTGCGGTAAGTATACCTGTCGCACGCAAAAAAGCGTTTGATTGGATAGTGAGAAAAGAGCTACTTACTAACCGCAAAAGTGTGCTCCAAGATACTACTTATCCCGCATGTGTGATAAAAAATATTCCACGTGTTGCAGATGGACCGATCTTTACCTCGCCGATATCAAACGTGACCGTGCCCGTCGGTCGCGAGGCTACGCTCGCTTGCGTCGTCGAGAACCTTTCCAACTACAAGGTAAGAGCAACCTTTTTCAATTCCCCTTTTACGAAAATCTTTAATCTTCCGCTAACAATGTCCGCTGCGAGTGATAAGTGCGAGCGGACACGAAGAATTTTCCCTAACGCTCTGCAAAGTTGACGGGATAAAAGTTGATGTATATCAGAAAAGTTTCGTCCGACGCGCGAGACACGACGCTGCGCTCTGCAGCATCACCCCCCCCCCCCCCCCCCCGGTTCTGCCTTGAAAGCTAATTAAATAAGGTTGGAGTCGCGGAGGCGACTTTTGCGCCTTTGTCGCGTCGCTGAATTCTCACGTCGGGCGAGAGAGATTCCCCGTTCAAGCTCCGCGGATCTCGCAAAGCCCCCCGTATTGTATTCCACGACGCTGGAGCTCGACGCATCCGGATTTTCTCCCCATCGAGATAATCTCAGAGTCGCTTTAATCACGTGACGTACACACTCGTGTACGCACGTTTACCGGCTGAGGGGAGATTAAAAAATGTCACGCATCATCAAAATTCACCGAGGTCATTTCAACGAGACTCTATGACTAATTTTTATCGCCGTGTTTCGTAAAACCCGGTATTTGCTCGAAATTCGTCCGTCGAAGACGTTAATTGGCCCAATCCACACCTCGCGGCTTGTTTATCCTCCGAAAGTATAAATTACCCGCTCAAAGCGCCACTCGCCCGAAAGGATAGCTGGAAATTGAGTCCGTGAGCAGCCACTCGCTCAGGCTCCGAGGGCTAATCAGCCACATCTGGGGGGATTTACCTGCTCGAAAGCGCTTGCGAACTCGTTAGCGTGTAACGAGGAGGCAGGCCCTTCAGCTTCGCGTTTCCCCCAAGTGCTCTTTCGTCGGATACACCAATGGGAAATGGTTACAACCGTTGGGGAAAAAGACAACAAACATTGAAGGAAAAATAATGAAATTCCGCCTTGTACCAGAGGTGGAAAGAAAAATAATATGTTCCACTTTGTGAACGTCGACTTCAACGTTCACAAGTTCATTCACAAGTCGACGACTTGTGAATGTCGTCAAACTCGTGCTGCCTCTTTTGCATGGACGCGGAAAAACAGAAAACCCCAAAGTCCTTTGTGAATCGCGTCAGAAGTATCAAAGAAGAAACATCAAATTGGCGTACACGGAGGAGAAACATCGGAAACTACTCTTGAACGCGCAAACACGGTGTTGTCCTCCTCGCGAGAATTCACACGACATTCGCGAAAGAGAGTTCCGCGCTGGGTAATTGAAAAAGTCTCGCGACACCATTAAAATAATGGCTCCTTGCGGAAAGTCGCGAGTCTGGAAAAAGCTTTGACCGCGGAGACTCGCGAGCATCTCGGCGAGCTCGCGGGTCTTCGCCGCTCTGGAAAAACGTCATTACCCAATTTTCGCAAAATTACGGACTGTTTTGACACTTTTTTTTCTTCAATTTGCGCAATTTCGCTTTTCATGTTTTACGCTCGTGGGAAACGCGGCGGATGGATCAGCGGTAAGGAGCGAAAGCTTATGACGGCCGAGTGTGAAAGTACTCGGAACGAATGCCGGAAGTCTGGTGTGTATCGCGAAACTTGGCCACCGGGGATTTAATCCGTCGGAGAGATAGGGAACATCGAGAGGTAGGGCTGAGGCCGGGAGAACGTGAGAAGTTGGGTTTGGAAAATGGGGAGTACAACGTTTTAGGACGAGACAGGCAACAGCCATGCACGTAGCTTAGCTCAAGTGCGTCAGTTTAAGCCGAGGTATCGCGCAGTCACGGATCAAGGCGCTTGGGAGTATATCCCCCTCGCTCTTGACTCTTCTCGTTTTCCTGATAATTCTCTCCGTCTCTCGTGTAACCAGCTTCTTCCTCTCTCTCTCTCTCTCTCTCTCTCTCTCTCTCTCTCTCTCTCTCTCTCTCTCTCTCTTCAGTAATGTTTATCCCACATCCGAGCTTGCATGTATTAAGCTTTTTGTCGTTGCTGCAGTGTACTCTGGTAAAATCTCTCGCTAAAATCCGTTCGAGTGTACGTACAAACGCAAATGAAAGCTATCGCGGTGAGTGGTACGGTATAAGAGTTTGTCGGCGGGAAAGTTTCACGTCGTGAATGCCCCTTTGTTTGCCAGGTCAGTTCCGTTGAATCGATAAATAGTGGGGCAAGTTTCGCGCGAGGCAGAAGCTACGCTGATACTGCGGTGATTCGATAGTCCCCCCTCGTACGTGTGTCGTTCGCGCGAAAGTGAATTTATCAGCTTGTTACGCGTTTTAGCATACCGAACTTGCTCGGCTTGTGTGTCCTGCTCCGTAACGTAACGAGATAAGCGATTGCGTTCATTAGGCAAATCTGGATACATACGTGTATGTACGCGCAAAATATGCACGTCTGAATGGACGGTGGCTGTCTCGCGAGTCATTTTTCGAGTCGAAACACGTTCTTTGAAATTTCGACAACAATCTCACGAGGGTCGAATTTCTCATTTTTCCCCGGCGTTTTCACGAGTTTTCGAGGCGAGAAACCAGAGTCCCACCAGAGAAAAGTACAGAGCCGGTGCACACAGGCTCTTTGGGGTCTGGAGCCTCGCGCCACTCGGCTTTTTCCCTCGCGGTTGACACTCGGGCTTTCCCTCGTGAAGCAGTCCGCGAGAAAACAGAGTTTAGCCCAGCTTTATCGTGGAAACAGAGGCGAAAAGGCTGGCCAAAGATTGCGGAAAGAGGGAACGGAGCACACGATTCTCGTACGGTTTTCCATCTTTGAGAGTGTGCGCGCGCTCGAAATTCAACGGAGAAGAAACATTTTACGGTTATTTTAGTCCCGCGAAAGCGGAAATGATTAAAGAAGAGCCCAAAGTGGAGAACTCATTTGCGGTTCCGTGCGCGACTCGTTGTTCTCCTTCCTCTTTCGCGCGAGTGTCCGCGACGCGCAGAGGCGGGCGAAAAAACAGCGAAACGATGCAACTTTTCCAAGTTTCGATAGCTTTTTGCTTCAATTTCGTTTGATCGGCGGATTAAGCGCGAGCGTTGAATCTCTCGCGTGATTCGTTTGTACGGAAATCGCGATCCATCGCGCAGGGACAAACAGACGGACGGAGAAACGTCACGCTGAAATTTCCGGGCGAAAGTAGCGCCCCCAGCGCCCTCGACCGTTTCTCTCTCCGTCTGCGTTGTTCTGTATTTCCGGTATCCCAGCGCGCGAGCCCTGTCCTCGGTGATACGCGCGATCGTAAACAATGGCATACTCTCCGGGGTTGAAAATGGAAACGTAGTCGTCGTACGCGCACAATGGGTTCAATCCAGCCGTATATACACGCAGAGGGCCCATGGGCAATCTCGTGATAAACGTTCGCTAAACAAATGATTCATCCGACGAAAATTCGTTTGTCAAGATAGCCGTTTGTCGAACGACGATTTGCGCCAAAAGGCCGAGTTGGCGCTCGTTCGTTACTTCTCCCTTTTTCGTTCGTGACCTCCCGTTGGTCCACGTCCCATCGAGAGTTCGCCCCGGAAGCATCATCCACCGTCAAACGTAATTGATTCCGATTGAAATTCTATCGGATCTGATTATCATCAAACGACCCCGTACAGTCTCCGGAAAATGTTGGCAAACTTTGTTTCCCTCCCAATTCGCCAATTCGCCAGAGTCCTTTGATTCACTTTCCGACGACTCGGGCACAGCAGCATGGATATTGTATTCGATTTTGGCAAAGTTTCCGCGAATCCCGGGGTGTAAGTCGATTATTCGCAGTCCGGAGTATGAGTAATCCCGTTTCAAAGTCACCTGTGGACGAATCATCGCGCCGCCCTGTTCTCCCGATGATCATCGACGTTGGGAATCTCGGGCGAGCTTCGCGAGTCGCGAAACTGCGCGATTATGCTCCTTCGATATCTCGTAGGACTGAAAAGGAGGGGGGGGGGGGGGGAGTTATTGCCGCGTACAAAACTCGCCAGTCACTCGTTCGACGCTCCATCCAGTGTAGCTTCCACATAAACGTTCTCCCGGATCGTGCCCGAGGACGACACGAATCCCCGTACAAACTTGATGTAATAGCTTTGCAGAGGCATTTGACCTCCGGGATGCGAAACTCGGGCTTCTCGGGGAGCAGCTCGCAGCTTCCGCTGTTTGTTCCTGTTCCACCGATTCGAATACACCGTTCTGTTCCTACCCCCTGCAGCCTCGGCCGTGTATATTTTCGTCCATGTCGAGCAGAATTGGATTTACATACCGATCGCTTTTCCGCGTTCCTCGGCAGTCCGGTACATCAGCGGGCGGTCGGAGAGGATAAATTTACGGTTGGAATTAAGCGCGGCACGATTTCCCCCCCATTTTTACCGTCCTCGCGAAGAGACCGAGCGAAAAGATGAACATTTCTAGAGATTTCTTGCGAGACTTTTTTTGTTGTAAAAAATCGATGCTGTTTTATTGCTTTTTTTTCCTTCGGATCACTGATTTTTCCGCTCCATCTTGACGTAATTCGCGACACTGCGGCCGAGAGCGCGAGAGCAGCCCGAATGCACTTTCCGCAAAACTTTTTCCGACTCGGGGCTCTTACACCCGAGTAGCACACTCGCTTTTGCGTCGCCCACACCCCCTTCTTCTCTCGGTCCGTTTTCCTTCAGCTTCCGTAATTCCCTCTTGTTTTCTACTCCTGTACTTCGTTTCGGCTTTCTCTTTATTCTTCCATTCCGCATCATTTTTCGCATCCTCCCTCTTTGATCCCGGGGAAAAAGGACTCGGGCGAGATCGATGAGAAAAGTTCGAAAAAGTTCCCGCGACGAGTGTACAGCATTATTCTCGTACTTGGTTTTTTTAATCTCGAGACTCAACGAGGCGCGAGAGTCTCGGACGAACAGGACGATCCGAAAATTCGAACCTTCTCCGCGATTTCTGGCAATTTTCGCGTTTCAACGAGCGAGACGATTTTTTCATCGAATGTACCGAAAATTCCGTGTTGAATCAACTCTGAACACTGGCTGAACGGAAGGCTTCTCGCGCCACCTGCGAAACGCGACGAAATTCAAAAAGCTCTTTTGCCCCAAGTACGTATTCGAGTGTATAAAGAGATAAAGGAGAGAAAAAAAGTCTCTGAAAAGAGAGTCCGTCACGTCATCGCGGAGCTATTACAGTTCCGAGTGAGTCAGGCTCTTCTCGACGTCTCCATCCAAGTGGGACGCCCTCTTGGGAATCTTAAAATCCTCCCGGTGACTGTCTTCGACGTCGGCAACGGCAGCGACGGTTGTATTTTTTTTTATCTTCACCGTCCTCTCTCGTTACTCCATATCCGCTGAGTCATGCCCGAGATCTCTCCTCCGAAGCTCGTATTCCGCCGTCTCACCTGGCTCGTGTTATTCTCGTCAATTTTTATCGTCAGTCGTCAAATTATTACGGCGTGTACAGAGTGTTTCACGCCTCGAGGAGCAGCGACAGTGCGTGGGGAAAAAGCGTCCAAAGGCCAAATTGGAGTCGAAGAGTATTTTCTCGGCTTTGGAAAGGCGCAAAATCGAAAGAGTCGTCAGTCGTCAAAGTTTGAGGCAATTGTATCAAAAGTGCTCAAGGACACGCGGTACAAGTGCGCGCGCGCGCCAACTCGCGAATATAAATCCTCGCGATCGAACGACACCGAACTCTCGGGAGGTTGTCAAAGTTGCTTCGCGTCTTCGTCGCTGTGTGTTTGAACGACAAAAGGGAAAACGTCGCAAGAGTCTCCTGCCTCGGCGATGCGCGGTTCAACCGGTTGATGGGAACCGCGCTTAAAGCGGCTCGCATTTTCCTCATTATGCCCGCGTCAGCTCGTGTCACGTGCATTTGCGCGCGTGGAATTGGCGCTTTCCCCCCCCCCCCCCAGCACCGAAAGAGACCACTCGCGCCTCGAGTGCCAAGTACACGGAGATGAGACAAGAGAGAAAGCGAGATGAAGAGGCGACTCGAGTCACGTGTGACGAGGAATTTCATGCAAAACAAATCAGGGCGATGCCTGATGCGTTTGGCAAGTGCTCTCGTTCCTTCGACGATCTTTATTCTACAATTATCTCGAAACAACCCCTCGGATGCGATAAATATTTCTCAGCGATTTTCCGTATTTTCTTTATTCCTACAATCTCTCATTGAGTCTCGATAAAACGACGAATCGGCGTCTTGACGGAAATGGCAACGCCGTTTGAAACGGTTTATCTTCCTCCGTCGGGCTCTCCGTCCGTCACCCTCCTGGAGGGAGGTTCAAGGTTCAAAAGGAGATTCAAGCCAGCAGGTCCGCTCGTTAATCGCTCTTTCACCACCCGCGCGGAGAAACATCGACGGAGACTCGCTCACCCTCTGTCTCGGGATCCGTCTTCGCGACTCGCGCGCCCCCCTGCGACTTTTACCGCGAGTCTCGCTCGTCACGTCCGCCGTGAGAACGCCGCCGTCTCCTTCCCCGGGACATCGCGATTAACGCCTCGGCCTCGTCTCGCGGACGATTCGTGCATCGAGCGAGATCATCCGTCTTCTAATCGACGTCCTCCAGCTCCGATCTGCATCGAGTCACGCCGTTCCTTCGTGCTTTACCGATCAGAGCGATCTCCGTCGGTTCCTCGTCCTTGGCGAATTTTCTCCTCTTTGGCAGTAGAAAATGAAACGGCGGGGCTATCAAATTCGGATCGAGGGCACTGACGTCCGTCGGGGCTGTCGCCAGACTCGCCAATCCGCCGACAACGATCACGATCAGTGATCCCAGAAGCGTGTAGTACGCGAACGATATTCTGAATAGAACGAAAGGCTCCTCTTGGTCGGCGTTGTCGCTGCAACGGTCGCGAAACAACCAACGTTTTCTGTATTTTATTTCATTTAACTTTGATGGATAAGCCTCGAGTTTGACAAGTTCGAGAATTGTCAGTTTTTCAGTAGTTTTTTCAAATAATACCTGAGATTCATCCCGTGAATTCCCGTACCACGAGTGTGGTCCGAGGCTGGCAAACAGCTGTTGGTCGAAAGCGGGAGTTCAAAGTTGCTCTGGCCGTTTTTCATTTTCATCAGTAAAGAACCACCGCCGATCCATACGAGAAAACCGAGGCTCGAGAGGCTTCCTATTATCGCTCCCTGGGAGGGGGGGAAATAAATCGAAATTGCGATTAAAATCAAAGTACGATCAGATGGATTTTCGGATAAATCGAGAGTAGGAGAGATCGCGGGGAGTGGTAGGACGCGCGCGTCATGGAGCGTGAATGAATAATCGCCGATAGCTGGCCGACCAGCGGGAGCAACAACGACGAGTTATGTGGGCGCATTGAGCTTTCGAGTCTCGTAGCTTTTCACTCATTTGAGGGCCGTAAATGCTGCCGCTGGTGAATTCGTTTAACGGCGGTGTCGGTTTGCTACCGAGCCAACGGAAAACAATTGATATTGTCCTCTATGTGTGTATCAATTATTTGACAATGAGGTGTCAGAGACAGAGAGATCACACTGGAATCGTTCGATATTTCCCTCGCCCATAATTGATGATTCTCTCGTCAGGGTGAACACGTTCCGGTGGAGCCAGCATCTCGCGCAAACATCGCGATACATCGGTCATTAATTAATTACTCTCCGTTTACCGCCATAACTTTGATCGTATACAAGGTACTCGTAATTGAATGACATATTCGAAAACAAAACGTTTCGAGTTTCCTCGCAAAGTCTGTCGGGCGCTGGGGGGATTTTGAAATATCAGAGGATCGGATGAAAAATTCGATATCGTCATTTTATGCGTTTAACGTACCTTCTCGTTGGCCCGGGGGAAAATCATCCCTAGGGTGTAAATGCCCAGCAAAGCGCCGATGGTTACACCGTTCAGGCTCAGGGTCAACTGCGGACAAAAGAGAAATTACACGTGTGTGTGTACGAGAATGAAAATTGTCGCGACTGCATATTTGTATCTCGTACGTGTCGAGCAAAGCTGCGAGATGTAATGTCCGCGTACGAGGGCGGTTTTAAGCTCGTTGCGACTATTAATTTTGCTTGTTATAATTCGGTGAATAATACACGATGCCAAGATGAGAAGAGACGAGATGGAGGAGGTGAGAGGAGAGAAAAAAAAGATGGAAAATGGAGGAGAGAGAGAGAGAGAGAGAGAGATAAATGCGAGTCCGGAAGAGAGCGAAAGCTCCGCGGTGTAGGTCGGTAGATTATTCCATCTGATACACTGCAGCGAGCGGACGGTTATCTCAATGCAAATTAGCCATGTAGAGAGGCGGGGGAGAATCGGGGCTCGGCCAAGTTGCTCAGGATGAGGTATTTCAGGCAGGACGTTATTTTCAACATCCTCTCTCTCTCTCTCTCTCTCTCTCTCGGTCTGATTCTCATATATGTATTCATCGTATATAACTGTGGTTTATGTGCTGATACAAGCAATTACGAGCCACGTTGAATGTTGCAAAGACCGCTCAAAAAAGCCCCAACTTCCATTAATTTCTCATTTCTGACGAGAGAAAATTGGGGGAACATTTTTTCTCGTTAAACGAGCAAGGCGATGGGATCTTCTCACCTGCACCATTTCGCCCATTTTGTCAATGACGAAAGTCATGAGAAGGCAGAACAGGCCGATTACCATCGTCGTCAGCTTGACGTTCGTACGGGGACTGAATCTCGATGGTCTCTGAAGTTTTGCGATGAATTCGTCAAAGACAATGCCGGAAAGCGCATTCATCGCCGCTGACAGAGAACTGAAAGCCAATTCAACGTTCCGACTTTTGCCTTAAAGTTTCGTGAGAAACTAGGGATGGGGGATGAGAGTTTTCGGGACCCGAAAACTCGATATTTTAATGAGAAAATGGTGATTTATTGAAAAAATTCGTATTATTGCGTTTTCGATGAAATACCGGTGTGTTTCGTAATCAGCGGGACAAAATACATCGATATGGATCATTAAAAATCATTTTTGCAATCCAACATTTTTCGCCATTTTTTGTTATATTGAGTCGGTTCAGTAAAATGCTTGCCATTTTTTTCCCCTTTGAGGTAAATACTCAGACTTGTGCTCATTCTCTTCGCAATTGTTGAGGCTTCAAAATGCCGTTTGGTTCATCGAGATATCTTCATTTTTCGATTTTTGGCAGATTTTTTAAGTTGGACCTTCGATTTTCGCCAATTTTCCCATACATACCCCTTTGCGTTTTTCTCGCCGATTTTCAACATCGATTTTGAGGGTGAAGCAATTGAGCTATCGACATGATACTTTCACCATTCTCCAAGTCTACTCGAGAGCGTCTCAAAACCCCCCCAAAAAATGTATGTAGCATAATTATTAACCGAGTTATGAGCCTTCGAAATTTCAACTTTTCGACGATTCCGGAAAAGTCGCCAAAAATGACGAAATTTTTTTTTTCCGAATTTTCAATAATTCAACAGCCTATAAAATCGCAAATTTTCCACTGATTACAAAACTCATCGAGTTTTTCGCGAAAACTCGAAATTTCACCAAGTATCAATGACATCTCCGTTGCCGCAAAAAATAATCGATATTCCGAATTGAATAATTTATAAGACGCTGCTTAACCCCGGTGCACAAAGTCACCCAAAATGATTCATCTCTTCGCATCGTTCGCTGACTTTCCACTGGCGCCAACGTGCACGTTCATCAGCATTGGAAGCCTCGGAGAGCTCCTCAATGCTCTCGAGAATCAACGATCATTTATATTTACTCTCTCCCCCTCTTTTCTCACCTTGTTTCAATGCAATTTCTCACAGATGATGGATTCGCGTCTCGCGTTAATGGATTACACCATCTTAATCTCGCGTTGGCTCTTTCACAGATCGCGTACAAAAGCATGCATCATGTATGTAATTTCACAATGATTTTCGTATAAAATCAGAGAAAATATCTTCTTTCATAGCATTCAACGAAAATGTAAATTTGCGAAAAACCTTTATGTTTCGCAATTCAACTTTGATTGCTCATAAAAAAAAAAACATTTCGGTTCCCCGTCAGCGGTATGGCGCTCGGACTCTCCCATGCTGATCTGAGACGGAAATTGTCGTCCAAAAGCGAATTTTTGTCACAGGCATTTCATATTCATAACGTACGGAGAGAACACAGGAAGCGTTCTACCGTGAATACGGCGATGGATTTTTTGTTTGTTTGTTTTTTTTTCACATATCGATTGGTATATCGGTAATGTTAAACAATGACCCCAACAGAGCGAAACGCGCGTACAATGCGGATGTATTTGCTCGGTGAAGCATGACGCAGTGGCCCCCATAAACGCCAACGGGTATTCCTTTTCATCTTGCTCTCACGAGAGACACGCCGGGAGAACGAAAAATGTAGCGCAACGAATGGAAAAACCATCCGGCATATCCTTTCTCATAACGATTCTCCTCGATTTTACGTACACGTGGCAACATGATTTTTTTTGTTTGTTTTTTTTGAAAAACTATCCTCTTCCTCTATCGTCCGACGTCGTTTGAAAGCGAGCGAAAAATGGAAAAAAAAAAGAAACGCACGCAAAACGGGAGGAAAGTTCACATTTATGGAAACGCGATACATTTCTCGTTTCGCACGAGCGATTTTAAGGTCGTTTTTACGAGTCTCGGAGACGAAAAACGGACGTACGAAAATGTCTCGTTGGAACCCTCGGGACCGCGAAGAATTCTCCTTATGACTTTTTATTGACACTTTCTTTTATTCAAAATTCTCTCTTTCAATGAAAAATTATTCGATTCGATGGAAAATAAAAAGAAATATTCACCTGAGTGCTCCGCTGAAGATGGCAGCGATAAACAGCCCCGGCAATCCTGGAATATGACCAACCGTGTCCATAACGAAGTAAGGCACTAATTGGTCGTGCTTGGCGATTGCCTGAAAGGGCGAACGAGATTTTTTTCTCAAAGTTTGAAATTTTCGGATGCCTCGCTCTTCCGCATCGTATTTCTCATTAATTTGCCACGTCAATGTCATTAAGAAAATCGCGATAATCGTTCGCTTCTCGCCATCTCCGTCATTCTCCGTTTCACGATCGAGTCGGCTCTGTCGATGACTCGGACGATCGATTCTCGTAAACAGCATTAAGCTCTCGTCGAATACCGGCCATTCTCGCGGGGGCTCGCAAGGCTCTCTGACTATTTCGTCCGGCCATTTAATTCTCTGACCAGCGCGGTATAACGCTAAAATAGAGCTTAAAGTTTGCTCAAACTGCCCCGGCCATTTCGAGAAAGAACGATAAAGATAGCCATGTTGGCTTAAGGATGTTTTAATTATATAATCCCAGCCGGAGGGAGCGAGATTCGGTAAAAGTTTCGAGCACGGAGCGGGAGCAAAATCAGTGCTGAAGAAAAAAATCAACCGCTCGAAAAAAAAAAACCACCGTTCGGGGAATATATTTCGCACGAGAGCCGCATTAAAATGTTTTGAACTGACTAATTGGGAAGCGAAAATATCGG
Organism: Heteropelma amictum; assembly: GCA_959613375.1. Lineage (NCBI taxonomy): Eukaryota > Metazoa > Arthropoda > Insecta > Hymenoptera > Ichneumonidae > Heteropelma > Heteropelma amictum. The sequence continues at coordinate 1,205,709 of OY390727.1, forward strand.
ATAGTCGAGTGGGGAAACTTTCCGAAAAAAATAACAGTGAAGAACGCTGAAAAAAGTGTCTTGATTTTTTGAAATTATGGAAATTCGAGAAGAGAAACAAATATTTTTTTCACAAATACATACAACACCGCGTTATTAATTTTCCAAGAGAGGTGTTCGTCGTGATATTATTATCACGAGTATCGCATCGATTTTTCATTCCGCGAGGATGAGAATGTCGCGGGGGAATCCTAGGGTTGGTTCGATCGAGTGACACGGGAGGTGTGCTAAAAGCCTAAATTAATTATGACGCTTGGAATTAATGCGGTATACATCGGCCTCGTTTCCCTTTTTCTCGCGGCTACGCAGGGAAATCTGATCGAGTTACAAATGTACACATCCAATTCATTTTCCGCATAACCTCGAGAGATCGGCTGCGAGCGTCGGAAGAGGAAGAGGAGAGATGCACGCGTTAGGGTTGGCCAAAATGATCGAGAGCACGTTCTTTTTCTGCCTCTGATGCACCGAAAAATTCATCGCTCGCCGTCTCGAGAAACGCACGACGTATTTGTGGGCGAATATTTACGATTTTTTTTTTTTTGCGATTGCAGGCTCTCGAGGGGCCAAGCGATCAATTTTTCATCCATCCTAACACGCGTAGAGCGGGGATGTCGATGACTCACCCCGTCCAGAACCGGATCGCAATTCCCGTAGATGGCGTATATGATGAGACCGGTAAAGGTGCTCAGAGTGTTGAGACATATTATTCCAGTGGAATACAGCACAACGGCTCTGCAAGAAAAGCAAGCGAGTCTCGTGAAACGGTTATTCAGGAATTTAAATACCGCGTATTGTATTTATCATCCTCTTTACTATTTATCTATTTTTCGAGGCTCCTTTTTCCCGTTTTTCGGATGCTGCGGATCTCGGCGGAGCTCGCGCACGCGGTAAAACAGCCGCGAAGAGTCCGCCCGACTACGGCGGACTATCCGGTGTATGCTTGGACGAATAATACAGCGAATAGTGCCAAATCGATGCGCTAAACGGGTTTAACGGGCCAGGAATAATTAGGGTGTTGGCGAAGAGCCGAGAGGAGCTCGCCCCGGTGTACTCGCTCGCCCAAGTGTCTTTGTGTGTTTACCTTCACATATACATCTCCGGAATACATACACACGTACACAAATATGTGCACAAAGTGTTCATGTTCATATTTGCCAAGTAGGGAGAGGGCGAAGACGGCAAAGCTAGAGAGACGGAGAGAGAATACCAACGCCGTACCGAGATTCAAACTCAAAGTCGTTTGCTCTCTCCGTCTCGCTCTCTCTCTCGCTCTTGGTTCAGGATTTCAAGAGACCGTGCTCCTGTTATAGGATATATAATATTAGACGAGGGTGAGAGTTCGCCCATTACCCATCCTCAACCAATTTACACCCGAATAACTCGAAGCTATACGTGTCTTCTCAAAGGAATCAAATTCCAAATAGCAGTAAATTTCATCTCCCACACCGCCGACTCGTTATTCCCCCTTTTTCCTCCGGCTTCAAAGCTGACGAATTTTCATTGACGTTCGATGAGCACGAAAAAAAAACATGTATACGAATTTTCGTAAAACTCGTATACAAGTTTATTTCGATAAAAAATTTCAAATATGATCCCCCGACAAGTACGTACCGATTGGCGTTTCGCTCGCTCGAAACCGCGACGTAACGTTGGACATTGACGGGATTAATGGCGCTGTTGGCGACCCACAGGCCAATGTTCCCCAGGGTCATGGTCCAAAAGCTTCGAGCGACAAAGGGACTCGGATTCATCCTGCGAAAGGGGTGGTTCATAACGCATAATGCCGAATTTTCCCCTCGACCATTCGGTAAGCTCCAACCGGGGATTGGCTTTGCGACAAAATTGCGCGCGGTTTGCGTCGCTTGAGCGTTTTTAAAAAAAATAATAATAATAACGGTGATCGTGAAATATCGACGCGCGGACTCAACTCGAATATTCGCAGTCTGCCAGCCTCGTTTGCGGTTTTCCATATCCTCGACCCACCACCGGCGTTCCACGTGCCGATTGTGACCCAAGTGATGCAGGAGCCTAAAATAATGACCGCCTGTAACACGTCCGTCCAGACGATCCCCTTTAATCCACCCTGGGGGAAAAAGTACAACGTTACGAACGTCAGCGTTTGTTCGCGACGCGAGAGGCTCTCGTGACGAACGTATCATCCGATGCGGAATATACAGGGTGTCCTAAAACTCGTTTGGTCGTTTACACAAAATTCATCGTCTGAAATATTTTTAAAAAACTCTCGGCGCTTCTTGTGGGCGTGATTTTTTTCTTCGATTTTTGCGTATTTTGGAAATGCCATAAATTGCGCGGTCGGACAAAGGGCTCCATCCTCGTTACGTATGTTTGTCGACGCGACGTAATTAATCCGCCTTCACGCGTGTATGCGCTACTGGCAATTATCGTTGCGAATGAGAGGCGGAAGAAGAAGGACAGACGTCACGTGCGCACGTGTCGCGAAATTCGAGCGCGCATTATTCCGTCGCGAAACGCGAGATTTTTGACGAAACAAACGACGAGAACGAGACGAGACGACACTTAACTCACCATCATTGTGTAAAAGGTGCACACAATGCACACTGTTGTACTGATTGCGTGTAAATTGATCCCCGAGACTGCAACAGAACGAAACAATGTGTGCGCAGGGCGTGAAAAACGTGACGGCGTTGGCATTTCACCCCGAGGATCGCGACCCTTTTCTCCCATTTCCTCCCTTTTTCTCGCTCACGCGAATATCGAGGATGGGACGAATTGAAAAATAAAAGAAAACAATGCGAAAACAAAAAGCCCGGTGGAGCATTGTTCCCGCCGAATGTTTCCGAGATGACGCGAAATGTCAGACTCGAAAATCCTCCGAATGATTTTCATTTCTTTTTTTTTCCGCAAATTTATCGCTTTTATATCAACTCTGATGCATCTGGAGGCTCGAGCCATCGTGAAATTTGCGGTTTGAAACGGTTATCGAGCGACGTACCTTGACTGAAGGCTAATGACGGTCCGTAAATCAGGATTGGCAGGAAGAGCATGGTATTAACGCCAAAGAGAATAGAACCGATAGCCCGGAGCCTCTTGCCGAATCTCATTTCCAAATACTGAAACAAAAACAAGAAACAAAGTCGGCGTTACTTTCTCCACGAAAATCGTACAACGCCGAGTGATCGTTTTTGGAAAAAGTTACTCCACCATCGACGAAATTCGACGGTCGTTTTCGAAATGCGGACGAATGAACGACGACGGATGTATCGAAAGTTTAATAATGCGTCGAAAAAAAACGAGAAAAAACATAAAACGAATCTCGTGAAGAAAGAAATACGTCGGGTTGCAAAGACCGGAGAAATTGGCAGAGACTGAGAGGTGTATTTGTTCGAGATCTCAATAAAATACGACGGGATTCTCAATGAAAAGGTCTTGGCGGTGGTTCTTTTGATCGAGCTCGAAAAAAATCGATAAGCTTTGGCAGGAGCGCGCACGACACCGCGTGTAACGTCGAGTACACCCACACACGCCCACGCAAAATGACGAATAGCGGATAATCTCGGGACAAGCGATCCCACGAGATGAAGATGGAGCTAACCTTGGTATTCCCATTTCGTTCGCAAAGTGAAGAGGAAATAACACAAGGTCATGCATCCTCGACCGTATCGCGGTATCGGGAGATCTTTCGGGGACTCTGCTTTGGCATCGAATGATGGAAAGAGGGAAAGAAAAAAAAAGACAGCGAGAGAGAGATGTCATGTTTTTTCATTCATTTGCTGGGTATATAAGACGATGTTATATACAAATATTACGCAAGACCGAAAAGGTGACGCGGTGCTCTCGAGCCGGAAGGGAAATCCTTCGGCGAGTCTTGTTCGCGAGGTTCAAAAAGGCGAGGAGCAAGTGAGCAAACTTGGCCTGTAATTCATAAAGTAATGGCGTCGTCGTCGTCGTCGTCGTCGTCGTCGTCGTCGTCGAAGAAGGAGAGAGAAGGGCGAGCTGCAAACTCCTTGGATTCTACTTGACTTTCGAGAGAGATCCTCGGTCGTTGAAGCCGAGAGGTACGAGGTGGTCCTCCGGTTGCCACCCTCGGGATGATGGAAAGGGTTGGTTGCCCCGGTTTTTGAGGGCGATTTCGGATGGTGAGACGAGAACGCGAAATGAAAACTGTGAAGAAGCGTCTCGCTCGCGCGTCGGAGGGAAAAGGCGAGGATCAAGTTGGAGAAGAGGAGGAGATGAGAAAGAGAGGAAGGACTCTGTGTAGTCGCAGGTTGGCACGACGTTGAGAAACCTCGAGCCTGAGACTTTTGCCGAGTTTGGGGTGTAAAAACCGACGGAGAGAGTCGTGAAAGACTTTGCGCAGGCCGTTTCGTTGTAATAAGGCGAAACGCGAGGGTTCATACGCGGTGGTCAATAACGGGAGAAATACGGTTTCTCGAGTTTATTTTTCTTGAATGAAAAATGTCGTTTTTCGAAAAACGAGTTTATTAGTTGAATCATCGTGACCTTTGAAGAAGATATCGTATACCATCGATTTACCTGCTGAACGTTCGTTATCTTGAGCGACCAATAGACCGGCAGATAGATCTTTGTCGTGATCAAACACACGAGGATCATCGAAGGACAAATGAGCCAATAAAGCGTGCCATTGAGATAAACCTCCGTCGGTACTCCTATCAGCGTCACAGCTGATATGTGGCTGGAATTGTTGGGCGAAACAAGACGTTCGTTAGCTCTGATTTTCGCCGAAATTCTTTCGAACGCAAAACCGAAAATTTTCGTTACTCAATCTCACAAAGAAATGAGCATCGTAATATTTTCGATTTTTCGCTTCTTCATCGCGGATAACAATTGTTCGTAAATTTAATTCGGTTAAAACGTTTACCTGGTCATCAATGAAACAGCTATTATAAAAAATCCCATGCTTCGTCCTCCCAGCATATACTCCTCGAGTGTTTTCTGCTTGTTACCGAAAAGACCAAAGTAAATACCGATCGCTGACGATGCCAGGAGCATCGCTCCGAAAACGGTATAATTTATCCACCCGAAATGCTGGGATTTCACCAACACGTCAGCAGGGTTAATCCTGTTGGGAGTAAAATTCTCGCTGTAGCAAATATTTATCGCGAATTTCGCGGTATAAAGAAGAGTAATTAAACGTCGATAAATGACTCCACGATGTAATTGAAACGAGTAATATCGTGAGCGGCGTAATTTGGTTGACGAAACAAATGATGATAACAATTGGGGGGGGGGGGGGGGAAACTAGAGCGTGAGAGAGCAGACGTAAAGGGGGAAAGGAACGAGGAGGAAGGAAGGAGCGAAAGAAAGGGTAGGAAAACAAAGATGAAAGGTACAATGGGCTAGCGGGGTGGTTGTTGCTTCGAGCCTGGAAAGGGGTTGAATATTCGCGGCCGCTAAGCTGCATTATTTTCCAACGCGGAAATGAAAATATCCGAGCAAAACGAAAAGTAATGCGCGGCGACGTTGGCACCGGGGCGTCGTCGCCTTGGTCGTCTGTGCTCGCAACATCCCTTTTCACCCCCTTTGTCATCCTCGCAGAAGCAGTATGCATGTATTTAGGGCGGAGGATGGCGCGTTCGGTGGTTGAGAAGAGCCCAAGAACGTCGGGGGCCGTATATGTGTCATGTGCATTCCGTTGGGAAGGTTGTTTATACAATTTTTTTTTCGTATACATTTCTTTTCCTTTTTCATTCACTGTACCATTTTTACGCGATTCTATTCCGCTGCAGATTCTCCCGTAGCGACCAACTTTCCCGGTGAAACTCTTTTTTCGAAGGGGTTGAATGTGAAAAAAAAAAACGAAGAAAACCGTGAAATTCTCCGTCGGTCGTGTGTGGCTCGGAGCCCAGCGAGCGCGTTCGCTGGGCTCTCATCACCAAAGTACAAATTCGCGCGGTCATTCCTGCATCATTAAAAGTTTCAATATCGACCAACGATCATACGGGTTTCATGCGCGCAACGCCGAATTTAATATTCACGTCTACGAAAATCCTCCAAGTGTGGCATTTCGTGATATTGCCGCTATAAAGTTTGCAGAAAGGGACGCGCGAGTTTGCGATAACGTTTGAGCTTCAGAGACGTTCGCGTCGATAATTGACGCTTAGCTCAATTACGATAAGTGCAACAAACCTTGGCCGTATAATTTTGACAATATCCGGTCACAGAGAAAACGACAAATAATTCAGCGATAATTCCCGATCGAAGATAAATTGATGCTCTTCATCTTCGAATTTTTCTCGTTTTTGAATTGTATCTTCACGAAATACTCGTGATGAATTAATTTTTACGCTAAAAAGCTTTTTTTTCTCGCTCCGGAAAACGTCGGGAACAACCAACGAACATATGGAAATAATCATTTTTCAATTAATAACGCAAATTCCAAACATCGACGCCGCAGAAATCATTGAGGTAAAAATGTGCGATGGAATCAGAGAGTCGAATATCTACGCGTGTAATTTAGTCAAGAGATGATTTTTGTCATGAATTATGTATTATTCGGCGGTTAATTTGTTTTCGGGGGCTCGGGGGGGAAACGTCGCACGTCCCTTTATGCTAGATTATGGCTGACGATTCGAGGATTCCTTTAATTAGGTTGGCGCAAATGAGGTATTTCCGTCAATGCAACAGTAGCGTCGACAAAGCAACGTTCGTGGCATTGCTACGCACGAAACACGCGTATAAAGGCCCTTTCTGTCCGTTTCTCCGATCGTTTGGACAGTAGTCACAGTTCGTATGCACACAGACAGATGGCCCGAGAGAATCATGCTCGTACTGTACATACTGTACCGACGGAACAGTCTGAATGTAAATTCCACGTGAATATGACGATGTGGCATGGATGTTTTATTGACTCGGAGGACAATAATTCGAATTGCATAGGCATTGTTAGCGTCACTCCATTCCGATTGCACTGCTGGAAATTTTCATCGTCGCAATCCCTCGCTCGGGGCGATTAAAAACGCCCCAGCACTCTGTTCTCCACGTTGTATCTGATGGCAAGTTTTCCAGTGGAATTTCCACATATTTCATCGTGAAATTTCAAGACTCTGTTTAACTTTTTATTTGACAAAACGATGCGAAGGGAGCGTCTATCGTTTCGACGATTTACAGGAGTTACTGGTTTTAGGTAATTTTTCTTTTTTTTTCGCTCATGATTTTAGGTGGCATGGCTTCGGGTGAATACGCAAACCATCCTGACGATAGCCAGTCATGTTATAACGAAGAATCACAGGATAGCTGTGACTCACACGGATCGAAGAACGTGGTATCTTCACATAAGGGAGGTCAAACAATCCGACCAGGGTGATTACATGTGTCAGATAAATACCGATCCCATGAAAAGCCAGATTGGCTATCTCCAAGTTGTCGGTGAGTTTACTACTGCCTTTGCTCACTCTCGGATCTGATATCCCCGCCGAAAACGGGAAAAACGAATCTTTGGGAAATTTACTCGAAAATTATTAGCGATCGTCGAATCTCCACTTTTCGGTCCAATCGGAAAAGTCTATTTTCCAATAAAATCGTTTGAGAATTCGAGAAAACTTTTCGTTCCAATAGTTTTTTTTATCGAATTTTGAAAAAAGTAAATAAATTTCAATCTCGATAAACATGGAAAAAAAAATGTAGAACTCAATTACGAGCAAAGTGTGTATTTTTCTTTTATTCGTTATTTTTATCCCGCGAGGATCTTGGCTCTCTCGGGGACTGATACGGGTAGCGCGTAACGATTGCCCTCCGCGTAGCTCATCGTCGAAACACATTTGCCAAACGCGAAATTGCCAGCGAGGAAAAATAAAATAAAATAAGATTAAAAACGTTACATTTTGTTATTCACTTTGTCACGCGATAATTTATCGATGCACATTTCGCGGTATCGTGAGTGATACTCACATATTTTTCGTGATTGGAGATAATCAGTCGCGAAAATGTCTATGAGGAGCAGCACCGCCTCGTGTTTCCACCACAAGTTTGTAGAAGAAAAAAAAACACCATGTGGAATAAAAGATGGAATAAAAATGAATAAAAAATATCTAAATGGGAAAGGAGAGAGTATCGAAACGTTGCGTGTTTAGGGTCGATTGGAACTCTTAGTCACGCGCATGTATACTCGGCGGGAGCGAGAACGTAACGATAATGGCGAGCGGTATCTTCCGACCGATAGTAACGGAACGTTAATTCACTCGCGTTAAATGTTTTCCGTCGTCAGAAGGTGTCATTGAGTACGGTTTGGCTGTTTTTCAACCTCGAATATCCGCCGGCGTGTGTTATCGGCGTTAAATTATTGCGTCGTCGAAATACGCAATAACAATATGTCACGAAAACGAAAATAAAGTGTCGTCAATTGGGTTAACAGTAGAACGTTGCTACATTAAACCATCGACGTGAAGGGAAAAAATACATCGATATGGTCCATTAAAAATAATTTTTGAAATGCAACATTGTTAGCCATTTTACACAGGATTCATCTGTTTCACTAAAAGGATTGCCATTTTTTTCCCCTTTGGGGTAGATACTCAGACTTGTGCTCATTCTCTTCGCAATCGTTGAGGCTTCAAAATGCCGTTTGGTTCATCGGGATATCTTCATTTTTCGATTTTTGGCAGATTTTTTAAGTTGGACCTTCGATTTTCGCCAATTTTCCTATACACAACCCTTCACTTCCGTTTTTGCCGATTTTCAACATCGATTTTGAGGGTGAAGCAATTGAGCTATCGACATTTAACTTTCACCATTGTCTAAGTCTACTCGCGGGCGTCTCCGAACCCCCCCAAAAAATGTATGTAGCATAATTATTAACCGACTTATGAGCCTTTGAAATTTCGACTTTTTGACGTTTCTGGAAAATTGGCGAAAATGAGGCGAATTTTTTTTTTTCAAATTTCCATTTTTTCAAAGTCCCATCCGATCGGAAATTTTCCGCTGATTACGAAACACACCGACTTTTTCCCGAAAACTCGAAATTTCGTCAAGAAAACGCAAAAAAACAGTAAAATTCCTTTTTTTTCACCGAATAACCCATTTTCCGCCTTTCCTCTCCAGTTTTTCAAAATTCCAAAACAATTTTCTTGCAATAAAACGTGTCAATGTGCAAAGCGCGCATGTATATACATCTCTTTCGCAGTACCACCGGACATTCTGGATTATCCAACGAGTACGGATATGGTGGTGAGGGAGGGTACCAACGTGACGTTTCGCTGCGCGGCAACCGGATCTCCGACTCCCAATATAACCTGGCGAAGAGAGGGCGGAGAATTGCTACCCGCTGGCACAGGAGAAGAAGGTAAAATTCGCATATAAAAAGTACAGAGAGCTCACGTCGGTGTCACGTCGCTCCATACGTGTCTCATCATGTCAAATTTCGAAACAACTCCTCTCACGATGAGATATCGCGAGTTACCGATATATCACGATAGGAAAAGGAAACTCAACGATATCGCGAGCGACAAGTAAAAAAAACCTCAAAAAACTTCCGATACGTTTTTTTTTTAATTTAACGAACAACAACAAGAGTTTCGCTCGTAGTGCTTCACGTCACACGATCTTCTCCAGTACGGAGGTTGCCAGTATCTCGTAGCCTGGCATGGATTTTCATCGATGTAACGAAACCGCATTCCTAAAGCCAAAGTTTCAACTTTGAAACCTTATCTCCTCCCATTGGCGAATCGCAAGAGTACGCAAAGTTATGCGGACATGTACAGCACACGCCCACTACGACGACCTTCCATGGATGATCGTGTCCGTGTGTGTCCTGCGCTACTTGTTGCTGCTTGCAAACTTACTCATCATCCTTCCATCAATGTGCTTCCCTCCGCAGTCGATGAACTCTGCTTGCCCGAAAACTTTCGAGTAATTATATACTCCTTAATATCCCATGCCGCACAAAAGAACCTATCTCCGAGGAGATTCTCCCGACTTTGATGCATCGCGTGAATACTTGCTCTCCCTGCCGTTCCATTCGGAGCGCGGTTCTTATCGTTCGGGACTCTCATCGATCTTTGCACGCTGGCTGCTTGTTTCTCCCGTGGCGCTGACACTCGTCGTCCTTTTGCGCAAACTTGGAGTCATTCAAATTCGGCTCGAACGTCACTCGAGCACGATTCACGTCCCGATATGTTTCGCGAAACACACGCCAGTGTTTCCGTTCGCTCTGCCTCTGATGAGAAACGAACATTGAACAAAAAGTCATCTTTCTCACTCGTTAATCACGTTGAAACCTCGCGTTGGTCAGAGCCGGATGCGAAGGCTTCGTGACCGTCATTACCCGCGATTGGAAACGCATCGAGATCGGAGCTACCGATCTTTCGGTAATCCGCCTCGCGCTTCGAGTTTCCAACGGCGCGGATTACGGGTGGCGCTCGAAAGTGGCGACCCTCGTCCGATAAACCTCCGACGGAGAACTAGGTCAGGTTCCTCCGAGGACAGGATGAAAAAAAAACGCACGATCGAACAGTCTCCGGTGGAGGATCGTAATCGTCTGTAATGTGCAATCAGTCACGGAGTATCGCTCTTTCCCCACTTTGTACTGTAGAAACAGTTTCGAAATTTCGTGCCCCGTTGAGTCCGGCTTGCGGACGATGTCACAACTCCAAATGACCATGGAATCCTGCATGTGATTTCATATCGTATCACGGTGAAACGCTACGTGCGAATGGCATCACTTTGTGCGGGAACAAACGAACAGATATAATCTACATCGGAGAATACACGCGACTGGAGCTGCGAGCCTCTGTGATTTCCAGATACAACGAACGTGTCGAGGGCCAGTCGGTAAATTCATCTCGTTTCCGCGGACCGTACAGAATCCATTTCGCGCATCGCTGACCCTACGATACCACGCTCTCGTATATCCATCTTTCGCTCGATTATCGCGATCGAGGGAATGCGATCCTCAAGATGGCGGAATGGAGAAAGCGCACGATCGATCCGTTCGCTGTATTCGCGGAAGCCGGTATAATCAGCTTTTTCAAACAGCGGAAACACGAATCCAAAATGGACGGATAGAAAAATACGAAAAATCCCGTTTGGCTGTCGAAAATTGCGCCAAAATAAAAATCAGCGATTTTCGTATACAGCGCGATGAGGAATTATCGCCCCGCGGGTGATTAGCGATCGTCGCTCGCACTCGGGACTCCCGCTGTATTTATCGTCGTTTGCGTCAACGTTGCTCCACGCGAAGGGTGTCACGGTGCAGCCTCTGGGATTTCGGACGCGACGTTAATAATCTCGTGACGTTCCGGGGGGTGGTGGATCGAACGTGGGGGTTACGCGTATACAGTGGTTACATTCGATCGTGGTGCATCTTTCGATGGCCATGTGAACGCGCTGCTTGCTGATGCCGGAAGGTTTCGTGTATCCGCTGTTTATCCGCAGAGTGGCATCAACCGGCTCGAGTACGCAAACACGCATGCGGCGGCACGTTAAAGAGAATTTCGGGATCGGGAGGGAGGTTGGAGAAGCCAGCTCGTACAGCGCCTATCGCGATAGCTACGTCCGACTCAATTATCACAGGGGTGATAAGCTGGCAGGGGATCAGATACGCTTAGACGTTGTGTGATTCATGGCAATAATTATGGGAACACGCAACGTTCCCGGTATTACTCCACAACGCCCCTTGTACGGTATACATAACAAAACTGTTGTTGATATTGTTCGGGGTGGATCAGCGCGGATGAGCTTCTTTTCGGCCGATTTTGTTATCCCTAATCCCACGGACGAGCTCGTTTATATATGATATCAAGGGGGTTGGATATAATACGTAGACCCACATATTTCACTCTACCGGAGCCATCAAACACCGCGCGATGTTGCGTTTTCTTTCTCCCTCCCTCCCACGGGGGGAAAGAACTCGAAACGCGATGATGTGTATTAATTGTTTGCTCCGTCGGATCTCACCGGGGGAATTTCGTGAATTACAGCGGGTTTCTTTCGCGCGGAGACGAAGGGTATCGCCGAGAATCCCTCGCCGGCACAGCGCGATGATTGTTTCATTATTCCCTCGTGGGAATAATGGAGCGTGGTGGAGAGAGAGAGTTGCGAAGAAATTGATGAATCCTCCTCGCGTTCCAATCGACGTAATCTATCGGGGGCCTGATTAACGTCTCCTTCGAGTTGCAAACTTCTCGCGGACGTTCGCGCACGGCTCCAATGTGCCCACGTGTATCTGGGTCTCGTTGAATGTCGGGGAAAGTCGTCGGATGTAATCGGCAGACGCGTGCACTCGACGGGATGGCAATTTTCGTCGAGAGTCACTTGGTGCCGTTTTGCACAAAATTCACGATGCTTTGTATGAAGATTCTCCGTGAGACGAAGAGCGAAACTTTCAGAATTAGCGACAGAGGCTTTATCGTTAATTCACGTATGACACGTTGTTTTGGATTCTCTATATATTGACAGTATTCAATGTTTCGCAGTTACCAACGTCGATGGATCGGTTTTCAACATAACGAGGGTTAACAGGCTTCATATGGGAGCGTATCTGTGCATAGCATCCAACGGAGTACCGCCAACGGTCAGCAAGAGAATAGCCCTCATCGTCCATTGTACGTACATTATAAGCGCTGGCGTTCTTGTGTGTACATGTATATATGTGTGTGTATATACCTAGCATGGTCATATTTACCCTCGTCATCAAATTCCATACCACAGGGGTCCATGTTTGATGATAAGAGAGAGAGAGGGAGTATTACTTCCGGTAACGATGAGGGTGACTAGTGCATCAATCGCTGATCGAAGCAAATCAATCGTATAATCGAGTCGTACGAGTGTCAAACGTGGCGTTGCAGCAAAAATGACTCTGTTCGTCTGTTTGATCGCGTAACCAGAGTCGATAGTGGCGAAGAACTCGGCAGAGTGATCCGTCGGTCGTGAAAATGGATCGGGGGTAGGAAAAAAAAATAAAAAATCAGTTTATGGCCCATTTCCGGCTATGCCTCTGACGTAACGAACGACAGGCATCTCCGGTGGGATGTCCGTTCTCAATTTGGCCCAGGGGTTGTCGAATCAAGGCCAAGAGGGAACAACGACACATCGGGAGGACATTGGAACCAAGAGCGAAATCTGCGAAATCGAATCCTCCGTCGGAGTCTCGATTTCATCTCGGATCGTCTGGATATTCGACCGACCCCGTACAATTTTGTTCGTCCGTCAGTACAGTTATGTGCGAGAACCTTCCCTTCCTTCGCCTCTCGTTCGTCTCTCTGTTCTGTTTTCCACCCCCCCGAGGTTTATATAGACACGAATGTCCAAGCTTCATCCCCCATGTAGCGCGTTGATTCATCTCGCTGCGAAAGGCTCGCGGGACATCGTAAAAAAGCTGCCAGGACGATGACAGCGGCAGCGAACGCCGAGGAAAATTATTGTTCCAACGTCCCAAACCCCTTAACCCGGTGAATTTCGTTGTGGAGGATAAAAAAAAACGCGCCAATCGCGGTATAGATCCCCCTCGACCCGTGGACGATAATGTCACTTTTTTTGCCATCCGAGCGGCAGCGATAGATTTTTCCTTCGCTCATCCGGCGGTCCAGCGGCGCTTGTACGAGCATCGGGATTATACGAGCTACAACCTCGTGTCGGTGTGCATTCGCGTGTCTCGTCGTTGCCGTCTGCTTTCGGGGATTATTGCGCCAGAATCATTTTTATTTCATTTTATTTCTCTCTCTCCCTCTCTCTCTCTCTCTCTGAAATATACGTCGACTATTTTTAAGATGGACGATGGAACCCACGACGTAATTAGCATCGCTGTTGAGCCCGGACCTGCCGCTTTCGCATACCTCTGTTTATCAATCAAACTTAAAGCAGATAGCAGAACCCTAGGTTTGCCAGTCCGAGCGGTAGGTCTCCCTTAATCTATGACGTTCCGGACCCACGGTGCATACCCAAAGGGTCGAAAACCAATTATAGCCGCATCCTGTGGGACACATCAACTGATTTACGTCAATTCCGGATGACGCTGAATCGAGTTTTGTTTATTAAATTAATTATGACAATTTAATAATCACACTCTCTCTCTCTCTCTCTCGGACGAACGAAAAATCAGAAACGTTTACGTGTTTGTGCTTTTCTTTTTTTCTTTTCAACGTAAAATTCGCCGATGATTCACGATTGTTTTGACGTTTGACAGTTCCGCCGATGATAATGATACCGAACCAGCTCGTGGGAGCTCAAATTGGACAGACGCTGATGCTGGAGTGCAACTCGGAGGCTTATCCGCAGTCGATCAATTACTGGACCAAGGAGAATCGGGAGATCGTGCCGAATGGTAAATAGACGTTGAGCAATTTCGTTATTTTCTCACGATCGTCTTATATCTCGCAAGTACTATTGTAATTTCCGCGAGAATCGACGATTTACGACGATAATAACGCGATGGCGGAGAACGCCCTTGGAGCAAACTACCTCCGTATTCGGTGTGTCGCCAATGTGTGCGTGCACGGGGCACACGAAGCTCTCTGCGTTCGCCTCCCGCCGTGTTACATACGGTTGCAGCTTGAGAAACGGGTCGAGTCTCGGGTCGATCGCTTAACCAGCATGCGGATAATGCCAGCGTCGTATATACGCTGCGTGTACATACCTGGTACATACGTACATACATACATACATACATACATATATAGGTGAAAACCCGCCTGTACGGACAATTAGACAACGGCGATTTCCTCCTCCGTTTCAGATAGACCGCAGTCAGTTTAAATCTTCATTCCGTTAATGAAGTCGCGACTATCGTCCCAGCGGGGGGGGGCGAGGGGTACTTTAAGAACCCGCCCGATGCCAATGGGATTCTCGCACCGCTGTGGAACGCAAGAAGTTGGCACAGTCCGCGGGGCCTCCTCGCGCTCTCTTGATCGCCGAGTTCATTAGACTAATCGACCGAGCGTCCCATCTCGCGTACGGAGAAGTCGCGACTTATCTCGTTCTCGTTCTTCACGCACCGGGAAAAAGTATGGGCGCGCATTTTCGCTCATCGAGCGAACGCATCCGATATTTTCCTGCCGCTGTTTGGAAGCGGGGGTGTGCAGGAAGCGTCCGGATGAATTATCCCGTTCTCGGACGATAAAATCGATGTAGCCTCGTTGTCCAGCCGTTGGACGTATATATCCCCGTTGTGCGGTAATCCCCGCGTTATAATCGATCAGCCGGAATCGTCTTCGGGTGTAGGAACGCGGGTCAGCGGAGGTCGGGACCGAACAACGGAAGCTCGCTCACCCAATTGCTCGTTCGGAGGTGCGCGAGTGTACCTGTGCACCGTATAGCTCGGTTACGTTCGATGCACTTGCTCGAGAGTCTCGGACGTTGGCTCGCCGATCTTTCAGCGACCATGTCCCTGTATAACGAGTCCGACAAGGTATTTTTTCGTCTACTTCCTCGATCGAAAACCAATCTCCTTGGAACGTCTGTGATTTATTTTCATCCATTATCTCGCCTCTGTACGACATATATCCAGCGAGAAGCCCGCGAATACAGTGCGAGCGGAGGGCAACGTCGGCCGAGTCGATCGCGTCAACGCGCGATTATCGCGAATCTCCACGCGGACCCGGAATTTCGATTAATAAACATCGATTACTCGAGGGAATCTCGTCAATCCGCCGGTTGGAACATTGATTGAATTTTGTCGTTTTTTTTCGATTTTACGCCGTAGATCGTCGGGGTGAAATGAACATTTTGGGTTTTCTCGCGAGTTTCACTTCCGCCCGAGGATCGTTCGATGTCAATAAAAGCCAGTCGCTGAATTTTCGCGTGCACGATAATCTTTCGCGCATTGCGACAACCACAGTTGCGTCTGACACGCCAGGAATCGTCGCGTTTCTTTTTTTTCCCCCCCTCCTTTCTCCTCCTTTTCCCTCTAGCTTTCGTCAAGGGGGTTTTTCGCTCGCGGGGCTGGTGCGGATGACGAGCGTGTGGCGCCTCCGTATCCGGTCGAGTCGAACAGAGTCTCTCTCTCGCGGTTGTGTGCGTCACGCGACCCTAACCGTTGGCGCAACTCACCCTCCGTCCGCCTCCGTTATTTTCAACCCTCTTCGGACTCTTAACACCAAATTATGGAGTGCGAAACGTTTACATCTTCGGACAGACGCGAGGAATAATCGCGAGGGTGTCGATTGGCCTGTAATCATAGCGAGCGCTCGTTTCGAACCCCCTGGGTGTTAAATTTTTTACGCCGCGAGGGGAATAAAAATATACGCGAGATCGTTTAGATAGTTTTTTATGCTCTCAAAGGGTAGAAAAGGTACAGCAGGGGAGATATCGTAAAGTTTATTTAGACGAAATTACCCCGGCAATAGCGGAAAATGTTTATCGAACGGTCGAAATAAATCGGCGGACGCTTTGGTCGATATTTCTTGTTTTTCCTTGAGGAAAACGTTTTCTTTTTTTCTTTCAAACATTCTTTTTTTCGAGCGACCCTTCTGTAACCGGCTGTTTTACAACGAGGGATGATTATTCAAAGAATCGTGATAATTGAGGGTAATTACCGGGTCGCTGATTGAGCAATTTGCGGAGCACGGACTGCGACTGTTTGCACACGGAGTTGGCCAGCCTCGAGAGAGCCTGTACGTGGCTGTAAGGTGGGCAAAATTCGGTCAAGGGGTGTAAATTTTACGGGGGTCGGTTAGCCGGGAACCAGGCGAAAAAAAGACGGGGGAGGGTGGAGATTGAAGACTCTCTGCTTTTCACACTCGCTCACTACAAACTGGTACTGTGTGTCGTACACGTGTATTGCAGCCTCTTCCTTTCCACTCCTTTTGAATCCCGAGTCGCTGCCTCCTCGGCAAAGTGACACCGTTACGTATCTGGTATCACCTCTTTCCGGTTACCGCCGCGATGTGGCATTCGACGCGGGCGCCGCGCAGGGGTCCTCGGGAGTAACTAGGTGAAAATGAAAAAGATCGAATTTGGTGGGCTTACATGGGCCGAAATGAGTTTTTCGTGCGCCTCGCGCGAGTCACTCTCTCTCTCTCGCTTGCTCCTCTTTCTCGCTCTGCCACCTTGCTTTTCTTCCGTACAATCGCATCACGACTCGATCGCTTTTCACCGCTGTCGCGGAAACGTTGGAAGGGCCAATCCGGAGGTTGAACAACCGGAAGCGCGAGAAGAGACGAAGGTTTACATTTTTCCTGCTTTCGCTTGTTAATGCCGCGATGCGTTTTTTTCCAAGGGACATTGATCGAATTCGCGAAAATGCGGAAACTTTGACGCAAACTCGCGCAAAGCTCAGTATGACGTTTTCCAACTTTTATCTTCACTCTTCAGCGTACTAGAATTCTTCGCGGGTTTTTATGTTCGATAAACCGAAAAATGTGCGTTTGGCCGAGCGGAAGTTAGGACGGGTCAGGGATCGTCATGAATCGACGTCCATACGCGTTTGGACGTATGTAAAAATTCAGAAATGGAATATCTTTGTTTGCAAAAATCGTATTACGTTATATTCGTTAAATATATTGTTCCACACAAAGGTTTTTAACTTTGATCGAAATATCGGTTTAAAAAAAACTGCAACCGCGGTTTTTAAAGAGATTAGCACCGCGCGTGATTTTTGCATTTTCGACGATTTTTGACGAATCGATGTGAAATACGCCGCGAAATCCTTCAGCACTCCAATCTATATTCCAAAATCCCCATCCAACTTTGTTTAAGCTCTGTACAGTTGTATCGCTGGGAGGGGGAAAAAAAATAAATAAACAAACCGAAAACCCGAATACGCTCTTCCGGATGGTCGGTGTCATCCCGAGTACGAGTTGCAGTGCGTATATCCTATTCATCGATATTTTTCTTTTTTTTTTTTGTCACCACCAAACTGCTATTCTTTGACGAATTGACACGCGAGACATCCATCGAAACAAATATACTCTGCGTTTTATCACATCCCCGGGTTCCACCTCGTGCGCCACTCTCGTTTCTGCCCCCGATGATGTTTCCCGATATGTGTTTCGATGATGCTCGTTTCGCGTCTTCATGCTCGTCGGGCATAAACGAGAGAGAGAGAGAGAGAGAGAGAGAGAGAGAGAGTGAAAAAAGAAAAACAAATGAAACTTTCACACCCTACGATATCGAAACAACATCCGAAAAAGTCGACACGATCACCGGCGGAATAAATCCAATCGGTGTGAATGAGAAAAGTGATTGAATCGCGTCCACCGGAATTTCGATCACAGCAAAATCGATGTTCAACGGGGCTTTGGTTTCGACGACATTGCCGGGTTTTAATTCGCCTCTCGATGAAATATCGAGGCTGCATAATTATAAAGAGTAACAGCCTTTTGAATTCGCGGATACTCTGTCGCGTTCGATCTCGATGAAAGGGGAGCGAAAAAAGTGCTGTTTTGTCGTGGAAAAGGGGGGAGGAGGAAGAAAGAGAAAAGCGAGCAAAGTTGGCGGGACTGCCGAGGCTCGAGAACCGCGGTTGGACTCGGGGAGGCTCCGCGAGCTCTGGTGCAAATGCATTTATGGAGTTTGGTTTGGCGAGACCGCCCGCCGGAAGACACCCGCTCTCATCGGCGCGGGGGATATCCCGGAAAGAAAAACTTTCATCGGCTTAGAGTTTGAAAAGCAGATGAAAAAGTTTAACGACGTTGAACTACGATCTAAGCATTGCTCGTCGACGATAGGAAACCTCGCGGAGGATACAGCGAGAGAAATAAAAGAGCACGGAGGAGCCCCTCTGCCCCGTCGACTTTGCGAGAAAAATCTCGGTTATTCCATCTCGCCGTTGAATAAAATTGCCCCCACCGGGTGATAAAAGTCCCCGCAAAATCGGAATTATACCAACGTTTTGTTTTTCTCCTACCTGAATTTTTACGCGTATACAGGGCGTTAGGAGCGTCATTTTTCGTATTTTACGTCGAAAATCCTCCGCATTTTGTGTTCCACCCCGTTGAAGCGTTCAATTTCGCGACACCGTGTATATCCGAGCTATCGAGCGCCCGGTTACGGTCACTGACGTTCTCGAACTCGTCGGCGAGTATCGAGATTCGGGCGACACTCTTGGAAACTCTCGTGTTTCTCGGCAAACTTTTTTTCCCCCTGAATTCTCTCGCGGGGCGAAGGAAAAGAAACGTCTGAGCGGAGAATTCATGAACGTACGTGAGAGAGTCGAAAAAGTGTGAGGAGAAAGATGAAGGATTAAACCGCGAGAGGGACGGAGGACGTTGAGAAATTTTTGCCAAGTTTCTTCTCCCTTATAAATCGCGGTAAGCGCCTTTCCCTCGAGCAGCACCCCGGCCGTGGCTGTGGACGAGTATCCTCGTTTGTGCCATGTACGAGCAGGTTTTTTTGCGCGATCTTCGAGACATCGAGGTTGAAAAAATCATTTATAAAATCTTGATTAATTCAACTTCAACCTCAGGATTTTCCCCGATCTTTCCTACCCTTTTTCTGCCTTCTTTCGAGACTCACTTGCGCATCGAAATACGAAAGAGAAAAGAGCGCCGTGAGCGACGAAAAATATACCGGAAAAGGCTTGCTTTTCGAGTAACTTCCGGATTCACACTCTCGTGCGTGATTTCCTTGCACCAGAGTCTGGGGGAAAAAAGAAAGTCGCGAGAAGGCTTTGACGCGAGTATTTTTCATACGTGAAAATTGCGCTGCCTCGCGAGATGAAATCTCCGCGCTCGAACGGAAAAATTAATAGTGACTGCGAGCGCACGAAGAATTTGATCGTCACGATGGAAAATCCAATGGGATGACCGCGATACATGTTTCGAAATTAATCGTCGTACCTACCGCGGCAGATCGAAGGTGTGTTCTCGGGCGTACTCTGTTCATACGCCGCTGGTGCATGAGGACAATGTGTGAAATCGAGTAGAATTTACTGCAACATGGCACAGTGGTTGCGGGCTCGCACATAGCCGCAGCGTTTTATAGTACGACGCTATATTCACCTCGCATTTTCCGTTTTACAACGTATACGACTGGGGTAACTCGATACACCTGTACACCAGGAGGCAGTCGACGATGAATGCTCTACAAGCGTGTGAGACGGACGGTGTGCGTTTTTTTTCGTTCGCTCTTTCCTTATCTCTTTCCACCGTCTTCTTTTTTTTTTACGATATTTCATTCCCACGTTATTCACGATGAATATCGAGACGAATATCGAGAATATCAAAAATATCGAGAGACGCGACATATCGAGTGGTGCAATAATAAAAAAAAAACCAAGATTTCGCCCAAAATCGACTCTCTCGTACTTTGAAAGTAATTGGAAATTTTTTTTTTTTTGCATTTGCGAATTTTGGAAATTGCACCGTACAAAACTCAACGGACACTCGTTATCTGATTTGAATTTATGATAATAATAACAGTGGCAATAATAACATCGACGAAAGTCACAAATGTATTCCCCGGCAGGCAGTGGAATTGAAATAGTATGAATTATTCACAGGTAAAAGAGTAATCCCGAGCAATTTGTGCGAGGACGCGTACAAGATAAAAATGAAGCTCACCATACACAACATTATCGCCTCGGATTACGGAACGTATAAATGCATTTCCAACAATTCTCTCGGCCACACGAACGGAGTCATCAAATTATACGGTGAGTAACGTCATTTTATCGATCTTTGCTTTCCCTCAATATTTTTCACGCGTTGTCTCCGAGAGTCGAAAAGGAATTTATTTTTATCCAGTTTATTTCGCGATTTCCCAAAATACTCGTATTTAGACTAGTTCAGAGTGGATAAATTATCAATCGACGTTTCGTGGTAGAAAAATAATCATGAAAAAACGTCAGGAATGCGATTGTCGCTGATCGAAATCGTGAATTTCGGGACACCCGGTATACCGTTGATGAGCGTATGGCAAAACGCGCGGATGCAGGGTTGATTAATTCGGCGTTTCGCTCGATTTTGTTTATCCCACTTTATTTGCCCGGTAAAGTGCCGAGGAGTGATTTTCGGCCGGATACGAAAATAATAACAGTAACGGTAATAATAAACGACACTATAGAGATGAAAAAAAGCGGGTATACGTGTACGTGCAATTGACCCAATTTCGCGCATCTCACACCCGAGGGCTCTTTATCCAATTTTGCGTTTTTTTTTTCACGTCCAGTCGCGCTGCGATTAGCCCGCACGGACAAATGCCGCCCATTCGCGTACAGTGCATTCGAGCTCGACGGTGCGACCCGACACACACACGCCGGGCGCTCGTCGTCGTGGAAATTAACAGAACGTTTCGTCCCACCACATAAATCCGCCGGACTAATTTGCCCAAGTTATGTCAGCATTTTTTACCTTCTCTCTCCTTTTTTTCTCCCTCATTTTAATGCTGCAACAGCTGTTTCGTCAACGACCGCGGACATAAACAGCGCAACACCCTCGTACAGAGCCGGATGCTGCACTTTTTTCTCTCCCCCCCTTGATACTGATAATTCCCCACCGAACCGTGAAATTATCGATGAAAAAGAGTTTATTTTTTATGTCCCTTCGTTATCGAGGAGATTCAAGAAAATATTTTCCATACCGTCCGTATGAACTGTGAATTTTTGAAACGAGCTCAACGGCAACCGAGTTATTTTGCGAAAATCTCGGAGCTACAAATACGATTGGGGTTTTGTCCCTTTTGATCGACAGACGTCGCGAAGGCTCCCGGTGCAGAGAGAAAAAAACGGGAAATTGTCGCACATTTAACTTTTCCGTCAATCTGTCAGCCTTTTTTCATCCCCCAGTCGCACCATTTCCTTACGTCAAAACTTGACAAGCCGAGTAATACGTTTCGGCCTCCTTGTCGCCTCGGAAAGTCCTCGCGTACTCTTTTCTTCCCTCCTTCTCTCTCTCTCTCTCTCTCTCTCTCTCTAATGGTATTAACTCGCAAGGTATGAGGCTAAATTAAATATACATGCAAAGTGTCGGGCAGACAGAAACGGAGGAAGAGCAAAAGAGGGAAAAAGAGCGCGGATGCTCAGTCGAGTAATTAATAAATGCTCGGTTGTTGGCAACACCTGGCTTTCGCGGGAGTTCATTCGTTTCATCAAGTTTCCTCGAGCACCAACCACCCAGTCGAGCTTCTATTTATCTTTTTTTCATCCTTCCAACTTGCGCAAAATTCAAAAGACCACAGCGTTGTTATCGTTCCCGAAAAATTGCTCCGAAACTTCGCGCAAAATCAGAGCCCGAGAGTTCTCGCTTTTTTACTTCGCGTTTAGAGAAATATTTCTATTTTCGTCGATCCAAGTCTGAAAGTCTCGGCGTTTTCGGAGGAGCAGCGAAAATAAACGATCGAGCCGGAGCAGCAGGTCCCCGAGGGCATCTAAATCTCAAAGTTTCTTTGTGAATTTTCGCTGACTGTCGGGATTCGTTCCACACGTGTGCGCGGTCGAGCGCGGTTTTCGCGAGGCTGCGTGGGCTCGTTACGCTCTCTCCTTTTATTCCGATCTTTGGCTTCGAGATGAATCTGTTGCAAGCTCGGTGCCTTTTTATCCACCCGGAATTTTCATATTCGCGTTACGCCCATTCCGGTACAAGGTTATTTTTGCGCAAAAATGCGAAATTCGTTTCTCCAAACCAGTGAATTTTTTCCTGCCCCCATCGGGAGTTTTCGGATTCATTTGCCTTATCGTCGAACCGCGAAATAATCCTCCACCGCTGTTTTCGGTCGAAAAAATTCAAGAGCCGAACCGTCGAAGGAGAGGCAAAAACATTTCGAGAGATAAAAACATTATTTTTCTTCTCCCCTCACACGCGCTCGTTCTCACTCCGCTGATCCGTCGCTCGGGAGATTGAGTATTTGTTCGCGAAAAGTACGAGAGTGAGAAGACGCCGTGGTATACTCGGGGAACAAAAAACCGGAAGAATTTGACGGCATCTCGACGTTGCGATAGTGGAATTGAAGAGAGGAATCTTCACACACGGCTCGGTTCGAAAAATAGCGAAAGTTCGAAAATGTTGGCAAAAAATCATATTCCGAGTCCAAAGAGTTCGCCAAAGTTTTTTTGGAATCTGACGCTCTCGGACATTTTGAATCAGCGGTGAAAAATAGTTAAACTCGAAAAGGCATTTTTTACGATGATTAATCAATGAGAGTAAAAAGAATGGTGGTTCATTTTTGCACCAATGTCGTTGCACATATGTAGGGGAAGGGTCGCGCGAGCGGGGTAGAGAAAGATTCGAGAGTCCTGCCGATCGTTCGAGGCTTAAAAGTCGATTTATCCGCTTATCTCCTTACATTGGCGGGAGTGACGAGAAAGAAAGAGCGAGGGAAAAAAGGGGGAAAGAAAACGAGAGGGTGCCTTTCCTTTCGTTCGTTCACAATCGCCTCTTTGCCGGTCAGAAAACGTGGTTTTCTGATAAGACATTGGGGAGAGAAAGAAAACGCGCGAGTCCTCGGCTGCTCGCTGTTTTTTTTCCACTTCTTTTCTCTCTCACTCTTTCCCTCTCTCCCTCTTTGGCGCGAAACGGAGCAAAAGAATACCGGAAGCTGCAGAATGCCGGGATGAAGATATATAGAGAGAAAGAGAATGCGAGAACGAGAGGGATTTAATCTTATCTCGAGGGACGCCTGGTACGCGAGATTTCTTTTCCGCTAAGTCGAAAAGTGAAAGAAAGAAAAAAAAACGTCCGATTAACGCGATTATACACTGAATCAAAAATGAAAAACGCCGCGCAAGAGAGATCGAATGGTAATAGAAGACTGAACATTTCCGAGCGGCTATTTTTTGCCTTTTTTTTTCTGTCATCTATCATTTCATTCGGTTTCACGCATTGTTCTCCGCGGACATCTTTGTTTCTCCCTTCTTTGCCAGTTTCACCCCTATCCCAGGATGATTTTTCGTGTCGAACTCGTTGCAATAGCGAGATGTCAGTCTCCGTCGAACCCTTCGAGAGGCTCTTTTGTACATTACCCAAAACGGACGACCTTGAGATTAACGTTTGGAAATGTAGCGCCCGAGCACATCAATCTTTCTTTCATCGAACGTGAATTAAACCGGGTCAAGAGGGTCGTGTTGATAAAAGTTTAGTCCCCAGTGTGATACGTCAAATGTGTTGCGAGTAATCTTAAAACCAGTGAAATAACGAGCTTTCCGGAGGGTGACGATTCGCTCCCTCGTGACAAGAGTGCGGAGAAAATGAAATATGGTCCTTTCGATGATTTGCCATGTGAGTAACGTTTTTTTTTTTTTTTTCAATTATCCTTTACGTTTTTCGATGTATTGTTTTCGTTCGAAGCAGCGACCCGATCCCCGCGGACGTTTCGCGCGTCGAGGCTGAATTTTGTCAAGGACGACGTAATTTCTAGGACATCGATATCCGACGGAGCTCGAGGAGGAACAATGTTTTCTATACGTTCTTCATAAGCGCGATCGTGTACTTTATTTTTATATACGAGTTGATCGTTTTTTATTTCAGAAATCAAACCACCAACCACTCTGCCTCCTCCAACGACGACCACTCCAGTTCCTACGGTCGTCAAGGGTCAGTTGCAACACGCCGATGATTTTCTTAACTCTATCCACCGTCTTTGATACGACTCGCACATTTGTTATTAAAAAAAAATGATTTTACAGTCGAAAAGAAACCAAGATCCCGCCAGAAGATGGCTCCGAGCGTCGCGCCGAGTTCCAACGAAATCATCGATGCCTCGCAGTCGACTCTCGATCACAAAGGTAATGAAGATTTCTTTATAAAGCTTTGTTTTTTTACCTCCAAATTTTTTTCCCGAAAATCCCTCGTCCCCCGAAATCCCTGAGAAGCATGTTTCTTCCGCTCTCGAAAGGATTTTGACAAATTATCAAAAAGAAATTTAAAATAATTAATGGTTCCTCTCTTTCTCTTGAAATTCACATTATTCTATTTCGATCTGCGGAAAATTCTTTAAAACGTCATTAAAAAAAACGATTTTCATTTGTTAACTTTGCGATGTGAATCGTCCTGTACAAACCCGCGATGGTTACACGCCGTTTATATACGAACCATCACACACAACGTACGTCTTGCGAAAGTTTAGCACTCGGTTAACAAAGTTTTCCCCGGTTTACGAGGAGTGTATATGCGGCGCGCGGGAGACGCGACGTGGAAAACATAACAGGAAACACACAGCCGCGCCATGAAACACAGCTCGCGCCTCCGTAGTTTTAAACCGAAACGGAAAAATGATTTACTCACCGAGCTCGCCGCTTGTTTTCGATGAATTTCAATGCGCAAAGTAGCCCCCGAGCTTCGATCGCGGTATACAGCGTGTTTCCAAGATCGAGGTCCGGAACATCCCGTAGAAAGGTCGACGAGCAGGTTTTTCGTTTCTCCGTTTTCGCGTATTTGAAAAACGAATTCTTCTTACACTTTTGTTTTTTTTTTCAGACGCCGAGTTACGCTCGAGGTCGAAAAACAATGGCGGACACGTTTCGGCGTCGGCCATTGGTAACACCGATCGAAACAAAAATAACAAAATGGCGACCGATCACCAGGACGAGACGCGACGAACCGATAAAACCGCGCAATCAATGTCGTCGATGAGCACGAGCCCGATATCGATCGTAAACACGAATGTTATCGCTAGCTTCGCCATTATCCTCCTGACCGCATTGTCGTAGTAATTCCTCGTAATTTTCCTCACCTCGAATCCCCCACTTTCAACGACATTTCCATTTTTCAACGCGTCTTTTTTATTTTCGTTCGAACGTTGCGAGGGAAACGCGGACGACTCTTAGTTTAATGAAATTAACGATGGGGGAAACATCTTTTACCACGATTATTCCGAAACACGATGAATTTTTGACTGGGAGGATTGAAAAAAAACGAGTATAACCTCCTCCGGACGACGTACAATATAGGGCGAAACATCGAAGAGTTTTCGACTTGCGTTTTTTTTTGGAAAATTCGAAGGTAGTACAAAAGAAAAAAAGTGAATGCAGTGATGGAGGAAACGAAAAAAAGACTTATTTTTGTGTAGAAAATGAAGAAGCATCGCGTCTAAAATCGCCTATCCCACTGCTTTACCGGAAGATTGGCAAACTTGATTGAATTTTCAAAAAGTTCAACAGTTAAGCACACTGCCCCACGATTATAATTTCACTGGAGATTATCAACTGTTTGTCGTCTTTGTTTTGTACAAAATTCCATTCCTCTTTACATTCTTACTGCAATGACTACGTGAATTTCAAGACGTGCGCAATTGTCTCGCGAGTTACTCTGGTGTCCGCCTGGCGGCGACACTCGACATTCACGCGATTGCGCGCGCCATTGAAGCCCCTCGCTGTTTCACCCACTGCGGGCAAGAGAGAAGCATGCCGTGAAATATCGTCTGATGGTAACGCAGAATCTGTAATTCAGTTAGAAAAATGGCGGTAAAAATTTTGAATGTCCGCCAAGCCCTCCCGCATTTTCAAAACCTCCGAGAATCAATCATTCGCGTTATAAAAATTCTGTAAATATATGTTATCGACAATGAGTGCACCCAGAACGTGCGATTTTATTACTACGAATAACGCTGTAGAATAATGCTCTGTAAATACAACGTCGCAATAAGATTGATAAGTCGTATTTGCGTTTAAAAGAAATATGAAACATGCACGCGAAAGAAGAAAGAAACAGATTTAACGATAAGCGAATAATTGTTTTAGAATGTAAATACAAATTTGTGGTCCGCGAAATTTCTTTGAATCGTCACGGTGGAATGTGAGTGTTGAAAAATCGCCACGTCGATACTTGTAAATATCGTAAGATCCGAGAAAAAGGAACCTCATCGAGATGAGATGGTTCATCATTGAAATTGTTTGTATTCCTATGTCGTAATTAGGAAAGTGAATCGCGATAAAAATACTCGATCATTTCCACCCCAACCTCACGAATATCAAAACTCGTCGAGTTTATCGCATTTTCATCACATCTCGTGATTATCAGCTTGGTCCAAAACGACGACTTTATTCTTAATGGCGTTTGTGCGTTGAATGAAGAATCCTGAAATGTCCTGAAAAACAAAGAAACAAAGAAACAAATATCTTATTCTCACGAAGCAATAAACGAACAATCGTCGACGCTCGAATCTTTTGCAAAATTTTCACTTCCAGAAACGTCAGATTGGCGCAGATTTGCATCGTATTTTTCTGCATTTCTTTGCGAAAAAAATCATTTTGCTATATATTTGGAAAGTTCGTAACGAATACCGTTCCATAGTGTATATCAAAGTAATTAAAAGTAATGATTCGTATTAGCAAAAACTGTGGCGAATGTAAATCACATGTAATCAGGAGGATACAGTCGTATCTCCGGGGTGTTTGATGCTAGTCGCTGTTCCAACGGTGTGAAAGATGCTTCGATCGCAATTATGGAGTTTTGAAGTATCGCCTGGCAAAGGGAAATTTGACATTTGAGTTGCTCAACAAAAATCTTGCTCGTAAATTCCACTGTTTTCTGGCTCCATTTTCATGAATTTCTAATCACGGTACTATCTCACACGGCCATACAACTTCAATGGATAATTCCGAATCCTTGGTACTCGCACCGAATATCGAAAAATTCCGAATCCGAAAAATCCGCAATTTCGAATTTCTCAGCTGCACAATGCCAATTAACGATGGAGCAAAGTTTATATCGAGACAAATCAAACGAACGAGTTTTTCGAAAATACAAAAATGAGAATTATTTCAACTTTCAACTTTGATACGTTATTGTACCGAAAATTTCCGGACGAACGAATGAGTCGCGAAAAAATGCGAGGGAGTACGGTGAGATGTAATTACTTGTAACGTGACGCATTGTATAATAATAAAAATAATATTAATAACAACGGTGGTGAAGAATATAATAAATTGGCAAATTTTTTACGATTGAACGAATCGAAGAAAAGGCGAAGAGGCGATAAATCGATTTTTTTTAATCGATCAATCAAACGCGAAAGATATGCAAAATGATTCGTCCAAGGGTGTGTTTTAGCGAGTGTCTTGAGGGTTGAATAATTAATTCCGACACCTCGGGAACTGTACGGGGGTGGCGGAAGCTTCGAAATTGCTGGTTGCTGCGTTCGAACGGTGGAAAAGGAATATTTTACGAGATAATACGTAGGTTCGTGATGCAGTTTCGAGTTTTCGCAGCCGTGCAATTACGCCTAAACCGCGATGCATTTTTAATCATAATCTTTCGCGTGTCACTGTCGTTTTAGGGTGGAAATTTCATACACGATAAAACTTCTCGTCCGTCAAATGTTTACTTCACGATCTCGAGGATTTTTTGAAAAATTGCAAATCGTCGAAAAAATATTAGCCCAGAAAAATCAGATTACGTTCGAATACATATTTTATTTACAACCCCCTTAATCTACCGCCAGTTGTTGTACAAATATAATAGTGTGTTTATATCATTTATGCGAAGGTACTCGATATAATCTATGACGTTTTTCTTTTTCGTATCTTTTTTTTTTTTTTTTTTTTTTTTTTCATCATGAAGCTTTACAATGACCGATGATTTAGCGCGAACGCATCAGCCAACGTTCGAGCCTGCGACGCTCGTTCGTTACATCCTATTTTTTTTATACACAGGGCGTCTCATGGAAAGTTGCTCAAGTTCATCAGCCTCCATTTTCAAAAGCGTACAATTGTCAAAAAATAAAATAAACTTTCGAAATATGCTCCAAATTTTCGGTTCCTCGTATACTCTGAAACTGATGGATTTGACGAAAACGTTTATTATTTTATCCAATATACTTTAACGATATTCTTAATAATTTTGAGGCAACTTTTCATGGAACGAGGTATATATTAATTTCTCTCCCTTATTTTTTTAATTCTTCGATATAATCCATTCGTTTCTTTTTTTTCCTCATCGTACTACATAAATTCCCGATTTGGGAATGTGAGATTCAATTCGCTGAATGCATCGCTAATCGAGTACAAGATTTTTCTTCCGCTATTAGCATATTTTGGATTTTCGAGACGGTGCAGCTGCGATCGCGAGCCCCATGAGCCTCGAACAACGAGAGTACGTTGTCCATTTTTCCTATTTCGCCTCTTTAATTCATTTTCAATCGTTACTCTTTGATTTTTCGTCGTTGCACAATACGCAATTCGCAGAGTCATATCGTACCCATTTAATCAATGATCGTACAAATAAAAATAACCACTTACGACATGTATTATTATTATTTGTTTTTTTTTTGCATGATACGTACATGCAGCGTTCGTTCTTTTTTATCGTTAAACGTTTCTATCCTCGACAATGATACGACGGCGCGAGAAAAGAAAGTTGGCTATATTTTCTCGGTTGCACACCGCGCTGCTCAACGAAATTATTTAACGTTTATACACGAAATGTCGTTTTCTCTCGCAATCAACTTTTCCCCTTTTTTTTTGGTTTTTGGTACACTGGACTAGCATCGTCGTTTCGCGAAATGAATTTAGCGAATGTTGCCCTAACTGTACACTAATCGTACTCGCATTGTACAGTCTTGTATTGATCTCGTATTTTTTTTTTTTTTCGTCTTAATTTCCGTCTCGAGAAATCGTCGATTTTCGATTCGTCTCTTTCGATATTAACGGTCCATTGTGTATAGAATTTTTTTCGACCGTCCGAGTCTGGTTACAAATGTATTTCGTTACAGCTCGAGCTGGTGGTTTGATATCCGTTATGATATTTACAATGCTGATGATGCCGGAAAAAGCCTCAAAATTTCGACTTTCGAAAAATCAGTCCCGTCAATTGGAATTATATTCCAGTTGAACGAGATAACGCGATATGAGATAATTGTCAATGTAGACTGAGTTTCTTCTCGCGGTTTTCCGGTATCGAAGGGAAATTTTCAAACATTCGAATAAATACTCAAAAGTGGAGCGATGAAAATCGCAAACGTCTTTGCTGTTTATTATTATTTTTTTGACAAACAAGCGAGAAAAGAATGATAACGCGTCATCAATAAGACAGCCTGAGAGGGTCTCGAGAGAGAGAGAGAGAGAGAGACGAGAAATGGAAAGGGGGAGGAATATTTCCTCGAGTTTTCGTCTCGGCTCGTAAAGTTGAACAGGATTACGAGAACCCTGAGGGTCCCGCGAGCGGGAGCGGCGAAAACGTTTGTCATAAAATCACGATGGAAAAATAAACCGAGGGTCTGGTGGCGGGTCCATTCCCCGTGCGTATCGCGAGAATCCTCCGTCTCTTATCTCCGTTAAGCCACTTTTGAGTGACTCTTCGAGGCGGCACTCCCACAGACGTACGAGACTCTCGCGTCTGCCACGATTTTCACTTTTATCGATCTCCGCTTTTCTGCAAAGTCTCATTTCGCAAGATTTACTCGATTCGTCTCTCTTTTTCTCTCTCTCTCTCTCTCTTCGTTTCTCGTTGCAAAAGAAATAAAATCACACCGACTTGCCCCATCGTACATCGATAAAACAGGATGTTTTAAGGTCTCTCGAATATTGCCGGCCAACGATAAAACATCTCGCGATCGAAGGCTCTTTTGAGCGTGGATCTCTCGGGGAAAGAAAGGTTTCAGAGTACTTCCGGTCCGGAGAATTGATAACAGAGTCTTCCTCTTTTTTTCCGAATTTAATCCTTGTATTTCGTTTGAATTGCGCTCATTTTTTGGAACAAGAGTTTGAACCTCAAGGGTCACTGGTGAATCTTTCGAGTCTTTCGATTTGGAGCTACCTCGTTTTGACCCTCAAACAGCCGCGATATATGAATTCGCCATGCCGTGCGGTCGAGCTTCGATCGGCTTTGGTCAAAGTTGCCCGCAAACGGTCCCCAATCATCAGCCCCGAAATAATTAGATATAGAATCCGCCGAAAGTCGTTGCGCACGTTGAACGAATCCGTTGGAATTCGCCAAAGTGTGGCTCGACCGCTAAATCGTTGACAATTTTTATTTCCAACGATCGAAAGTGCCTCGTCGACTCGAGCTTATTGTATACGTAACCGCAATTTATTTTCCATTACCGCGTTGCGCTGTTTGGAAAATCATCATTCCGCACGAATTTTCGGTTTTCATCCCCTTGCGAGCGAAATTCGACGGAATTTCACCGCGGAAAGAACCATTTTTTTCATTAGGATTTTTAGGCATTTCGAAAGGTACGACAATTCGAAAAATTTCGATCGGAATAATTATTGTAACGTATGATGTAATAAATACTCGCGAAGCCGACTTGTGGATATTCGTTAAGCTCGAAAAAAGAGTTTTTGGTGAAAAAAAGCCATTAAACGCGCCATCTTGACGAAACCAAAGTGGGAACATTGTACCTCCCGATTCTCCCGATATTTTCGCGCGTTCTTCGATGATTTTTTTGCTCGATGATTCTCATTCGAATATCGTATCTTTGTCGACCTTCGTCCTTGGATCTCTTTGTACACTTTTGTACACCCTTTGACGAGGTCAAAGCGATGCTCGTTAAAGCTTTTACATTCTACGCGTTAGCCTACGTTTCGTCGTATATTAATTCAACGTTTTTGTATTTTTCTCTGTTTTTCGCTTTTGTCTTTATATAAAAGATGTTCATAAATCCTACGAGGCACCCATACACAGAGCGACGTAAAAGATCGATCAACCGCTCGATAGCCTCGTCGATCACGCGCTCAAACTCTGCGTGTACTCGAGTACAGGACGACTAGGCTCGATGTTCGATGAGAGATAAGTAAAATAATTGAAATCATCCGAGGTTAATTAATTATCCTCCCGAGAGTGTCGAAACACGAAATTCCGAACGATCACAAAAATGCGACGCGATGATACTTGTTTTGTGCAATTATCGTCGAATTTGAAACGATGAAGAGTGAGGGGATGAACGGGGCCGCGTCTCAAACGAGTTGCAGAGTTCGATATTGCCAGTGAGGATGATGAAGAAAATGATGATTGAGCGAAAGCAGAGACAAAAATCCAACGAGAACGAAGAGGCGATCGCCCGAACGACATCTCGTGCTCGATGCACCGGAATCTTCGTAATCCTCGTCGTTCTCGTCATCGCCGTTGTCCTTCCGCCCGCGCAGCTTCAAATCTGCAAAACAAAGTTTTCGATTTCAATATTTTTCATTTTTTTTTCTCGTTTTCATTTTCGTCATCCCGTTCGACGATCAACGATTATCTTTTACAACTATCCAATTATCTCCCGAGATCATCCACCCTCTTATTCGTCCTCTCGAGTCGCCCGAACCGCTCGTTTCTCGACAATAGAAACATTTTCTCTCGCGATTGTTTTCTCCGTCGCACAGCGCGCCATCTGGCGATATGCGTCATTAAAATCCATTCAAAGTTTGCATTACGCAGTTTGTGAAATTAACTTGAGCGAAAGATCAACTCGGCATTCACCGTCGAATGTCACTCGGGGCTGTATCGACCATTTTGAAAAAAAGTTTTTCAGCAAACGCGGAAAAGTACGAGGGTCCGTGAAACGCATGCGAAAAAGTTGCTCCGATAGTATTTTCTCATCAAAATCGACAAAACGAAAAAAGAGTTCGTCGCAACGAATGAATTTCATTTGACGAACCCGTAAATATTTATCTTGAATTAACAACGAAAATTTTGACGAGTTTATTTTCCTTTATTCAACTTTGAATTATTTATTGAAAAATACGATTTTTGCGCGACATCTGTTGTTATTTTGAAAACATACGTATAAAAATCCCTCCTTACCCCGTTCTTTCAGCATATCCTGGTTTCCCTCCAATATATTGTTGCCGATGTTTTTCTTCAGTTTGCCTGAAAAAGAAAAAACAGAAAAATCAGGTCATTAGTGAAAAGGATATTTCGAAATAATATCGCCGATGAACAGCAGTGCCAAGAACCATCATTGAGCGCGAATTGCGATTGTTGGTTCGCCCAGAACTCTATTTATTTTTTTATACGCTTAAATATTTGAATATCGACTTTTCGATTTTGACAGAAAAATATTCGAGCTCGACGCGAGATGAAAATCCCGCGACGCACGAGGGAAAAAAGTCAGCGCGCCACGAGTCTTCGTGAGTGATTAATACTTTTTGTTCTTTTCTTGGCAAAAGTTGCCGGAAAGTCCGTTAGAAACTGCGCGAGGTTTTTACAAGCCGATTAATTCGAAAGTCCAAGTTTCTTTGGGCAATATCTCTTTCCTCAGCAGCTGCAACTGTAAATATACCGAGATTATGTATTATAAATTGAGCTATCGCGAGAAACACTGAAAAACTTTTGCCCGAGCGGGTTAAAACATCGATTAGCCAGCAGCTAAAACGAACGAACTCATGTTTGCACAAAGTTATCTCGTTTCAGGATTAAACGTTAAACAACCGGTGTACACTCTTAAAAACGTGCGTAGCCCCGGAGGAGAGCCGGAATTCATCGTGATTCCCGCTTTGGTTTTTACGCGAAAAAAAAAACACAATTAGAAAAAAAAAAAGTTTTGAAACAAACTCGTTCTGTACGAAATCCGTCATTAATCGATGGAATATTTGTTCGACTTTCGTGGGAATAATTTTTTCAGCCCCTCTGTCGCCTGTCTTGTCCTCTCGCGCGTTGGGATCGTGTATCTCATCTCTATCGTTGCGAATTACACGATTCTTCGAGTGACATTGTTGTCAGGCGGTTCGAGCGCTGGGGTGGAAAGAAAACGGACATTGTGACCTCGTTAAAATTGAAAGAAGAGCCGTCTGGGGCTGCTGCGCGATTATGTTAATTTGACGAACCGTTCCATCCGCGTGTGCATTCATACGATAATGGACGAACTTTCGATCTCCGTGGGATCTCTGAAAGCTTCCGGGGATGCAAAAGCTGGTATTTCGTATACACGCACGAGAGAATGGGGTGGAAATCGGAGTCGAGGCATCGTGTAAAAAGGGCAAACAAGCTGATAAGAGGGTGAGAGACAAAATGACGAGAGGGGCTTGTTCGATGATTATGTCATCGAGGATGAGAAAAATAACGACTCCCCAGCGGCGCATCTCCTCGAAATGAATTTTGAGTAGCAAACCGGGGGATTCGAGTTTCCTTCGACCTCTGCGCCATTTCGAGCACGTGCGGCGGCAACGGGAACTTTAATGTCAAGAATGAAAAAAATGAAATATCCACGTTTTTTTTTTTGCGAATTTATTCAAGACTATTCCGGTCTGACATTGAAACAAGATTCGTGTAATTATCGGATTATGTATAAAATGTATAAATACAAAATATGTGATAACGTAATTTTAATTATAGAATGGAGCAAATATTTCGGGATGCTGCACACAGAGACGGATTTTTTCGACCGAGGCGGACGTGTAAATTACACATCAGAGTCGGTGCTGGACAGGCGAAAGCTTTGTGATACCGCTCTCTGTGCGGAGATACAGAGGAACCGAGGAAAAAGATACGATGAGACGAGTATAAGGAGAAAGGGTTTGAAACGCGGAGTGAAAGGACGCACCGCTGTGAAACTCGGAGAGCAGGTATGCACACGAGATACAACAGAACCCTCATAGAACCTCGGATGGAGGTTCTCCGAAGGTTTTTTTTTTTTTTTTTCATCAGGATACATGGAGAACGTTTGAATGAAAAGGGGGATGAATGGTGAAATGCTCCCAGGAAAAAAAAAACACGGAAATAAAAAAAAACATACTATTGCGCTATTGCGCCCTCTGACGTTAACGCCCCGGCAACGAGCGTTTGAGGGCAAGACCTCGCACACGCGTCTGCGCTCTTTTTTCTTTTTTTTTCTTTTTTTACGAAGCGTATTCATCGCTGAGATTTTTTACCGACAGTCCCCTCGAACGTCCGGCGTACGAGAGAGCCCGGTGGAATCGTGCGTCCAGCGAACCATAAAGCTACGTAAGGGATGTATGCGCAAATTCGTTATAGACACTCATATATGGGGTGTTCCGGAAATCGATATCGATCATTTCGAGTTGAATTCCCGGTGGAATCGCGAGCCGAAGGTATTTGAGTATTTTTCGATGAGATCGAATCCGTCGTACCGAATTTATTCATCGAAAACTCGGTGGGGCTTTGTCGGATGGAAAAAACTTGAGAAACTTCTCGTCTTCGCATTTTATTCTTCGTCCGACTGCGAATTTTTTGACGTTGAATTTTACGACACCCCGTATATGGACCGTGGCGCAGAGGGACAAGGGCACTTTTGTACCTCGCTATCGATAGACGTATTCCTCCGAGCGAATGTTTCGTTGCTTAGATTTGCCCCAGCGATGTTCAAATGAAACGGACGAAGCTTCGAAAGGCTCTTTCGCTCGCCGCGTGTACTAACTTTTGTGAAATTCCCCTCGCTGTTTTATCCATTTTCTCTCTTTCGGCACTTTGCTCTCCGCTTGTATTTCGGACACAAAGACTTTGACTATGAAAAAGTGAAACACCCGCACGAGGAGAGATTGCGAATTTGTGTAAAGTACCGGACGAAACTATCGCTGCGAAGAAGAGATTACGTTTCGCGGTTCCGTAAATCCTGACAAAAGAGTCGTAATATTTCGTTCGGTCAAATGTTGCTTGAAAACATGTCCGTATTCGCGGCATTACCGCGATTTTATTCCTTCCGGTCTCTGGGTAATTCGGATGTTTCCACCAAAGCCGTGGCTTGACGTTATTTTCCCCAAAAGAGGAACAAAATGCCATGTTTTTTAGTCGCAAGGACCAATAAAAAAAATAATGAAAAGAAGAGAAAATCGGACGCATTTGGCGATGAGATATTTTTGGAAAAAGCAGTGATTTTCGACGATCTAGCGGAGGATTATGCCCCAAACGCCAATTAGGAAACGAGGCTGAAAAGCTTGCCGGAACTTTGGAGAATTCCGTTTACCTTCTGCGCCTATATCCGTGTTTTTGATGAATAGAGGAACGGAGGATCCCGTATATTCCGAAAATTATTACAGAGTAGACGCCGCGAAGGCAGAGAAACGTCTAACGTTCGCCGGCGTTCTCGCGCACGTGAGGACGACAGTTAATCTTGGCAAAAGAGAGGGCGAAAGGCTGCGCGCGTGTATGACTCTAAAGACCGTCAAGTTTATCGCGGACGGGCCTGGGGTGGGCTCACACCGTGGCTTTTGCTTGCCACCAGAACGGCTAATTGCGAGAGCATATGCGGCAAAAGGTGCAGCAGCGTTTGTGCGAGAGAAGAGAAGCCCCGTTTTCTTTCACCGAAAGAGGAGGGTAGTTTGCTGTACAAGGTCGTTGGATTTATTCCGAAACATCACGAAACGGAATGCACCGGGATGAGGGAGGAACGCTCGGGAGAATTATAGCTCCAGCAGGGTAGAACCTCGAGTCCAAAAAAAAAAAAAACATGAAAAAAACAGAGTTTCGGATTATTTTCATTTAATAGCAATAATCGATCGGTCGAAAGATTCGGGCTGGTCCGATTTCCGGTCTTTGGCCATTCGTAGAGAGCTTTTTTCGCGCGTTAATCATCGACGCGAATGTGTTTTCGCGCTACGGATCAGTCTTGATCGGATTACGACTAGTTACACGCATTCTCGATTCTCCCTCTTTTCTCTCTCAACCCTCGAACCGTTTCATCCCCTCGTGGGTTATTCACCGCGGAACGAAGAATAGACCGTACACCGCCACCTAGTGACCGGATGCTCAAACTGGGCAGATTATACCCACTCTGGTGCACTTTTCTCTCTCTCTCCCTCTCTCTCTCTCTCTGATTGTGGACTCGGCGGATAAAAAGGTTCAAGAGGCAGATTGAGAATCGCAGAGGCGCGACAAGGGGAGAGGAGAGCCATTTCGATCCCGTAATTATGCAGTTTCGCCGAAAAAAGGCTTACCCGAGAATGCAGATTTCGTTGTTCTTAATGCGATTAACGCGGAATAATATACGTTCGTCCCGAAATGATGCTGTGCAGGATTAATCGACTTTCGGCGATGTAAATTCAGAGTATAATTATTTTTTCTCGAAAAATCAAACGTCACTCTCGGTGTAGACGGTAGAGAAAGAGTGGGACTGATTATTTCGTTGTATCGCTAAAGTAGATCGTCGAGTTTCGCAATTATTCGCTAGATTCGGAAAATTTTTGCGGAACGAGTTCAAGAATTCGGCTTGCCCGAAACAATGTGTTTACATCGTTTGATAATTTGATCGGGATCGAGTACAATAACGGGAATATCGGCGGATAAACAAAAGGCAGATGGTAATGAAAAGGGGGATTTACCGATCGATAATTGATCCAATTAATCCGCGAAGCATTCACCGTACTCCAGAGCGTGAGGATTATTGAATTGAATGAGGAACGATGAAGGTGTACGTGGCTTTTGCTCATCACTTCCGATCGAAGAGCAGAGATATTTTACATACAGAAACTGGCTAACAAGAGCGAGAGAAGTGATTATTGATCTGCGAACGGCGATAGAGAGAGAGAGAGAAAGATCGAGGAAAAAAAACGTCCGGGTTTATATAATTAGAGCAGTTGAAAAAAAGCCCTTCTCATTCATCGAGTCCCTCATCGAGATTCATAGAATCTCGCGAAAAATAAATCCATTCGCGTTATTACGCGAGCTTTTTTTTCCAACCATCTCACAGGCTTGCGCGATTTCAATTCATCGCTGTATTTTGCCGAAATACCTTTGTCGATCCTTTGAAAAATGAGATATTGAGCACTTTGGTCGCATTTTTCCTGAATGAAAAAAGACTCTGGGATCGGTGGTCATTTTTATTGAAATTGGAGGGAAAAATGTACCGGAAAAATTGATGACTCTGATTGGTGGTCCATACGACTCGATTGTTTGTACGAGGACGGGCTTTGTGGGAGCAGGTTTTACCGCGGCTGTGTGACGCGCGGTATAACCGGAAAAGTGTAATCAAAGGACTTATGGGCACTTGAGACTCTCACCCGCGGAGATAAGACACATAAAATTGCACGTACTGAGCTTTGCTCGTAATGAGCTTCAACGCAGCTATGAAACTCCAACCGTCCGAGTGAGTGTGCGTGTGCACT
Organism: Heteropelma amictum; assembly: GCA_959613375.1. Taxonomy (NCBI): domain Eukaryota; kingdom Metazoa; phylum Arthropoda; class Insecta; order Hymenoptera; family Ichneumonidae; genus Heteropelma; species Heteropelma amictum. The sequence goes on from OY390727.1 coordinate 1,243,534, forward strand.
GTGTGTGCCAAAGTGATAGCTTACAGGTTTTTCTCTTCGTTTATCTTTATCCGTGGATTTACGAAAAAAAAGAGAAGGTCGCTTTGAAAAGTGTTAATAAGCTTCGGGGATAGAGTTTACCTCACAGTGGATTCGGATTAACGTTAAAGGTCAGATTTCATCGCTGCGTAGTTGTATCCGAGACTCGGGAGGGACTTGCGAGGAACGATGGGGTGATCGGAGTTTTATTTTAAATGGATGATACAATCAGTAACGTGACTGAATTCTCGATAAGAGTGTCAAAGCTCATAAAAAGGTTAATGAAATTCGTATTATTGCATTTTTGGACCGAAATATCGGGTTTTCGATGAAATACCGGTGTGTTTCGTAATCAGCGGGACAAAATACATCGATATGGACCGTTAAAAATAATTTTTGAAATTCAAAATTTTTCGCCATTTTTTGTTATATTGAGTCGGCTCAGTAAAATGCTTGCCATTTTTTTTCCCTTTGAGGTAAATACTCAGACTTGTGCTTATTCTCTTGGCAATTGATGAGGCTTCAAAATGCCGTTTGGTTCATCGCGATATCTTCATTTTTCGATTTTTGGCAGATTTTTTAAGTTGGACCTTCGATTTTCGCCAATTTTCCCATACATACCCCTTCACCTCTTTTTTTGCCGATTTTCAACATCGATTTTGAGGGTGAAGGAATCTATCTATCGACTTTTCACTTTCACCATTGTCTAAGTCTACTCGCGGGCGTCTCCGAACCCCCCTAAAAAATGTATGTAGCATAATTATTAACTGAGTTATGACCATTTGAAATTTCGACTTTTCGACGATTTCGTGACAGTTGCCAAAAACGGGTCGAAATTTTTTTTTTCGAATTTTTAATTTTTTAAGAGCCTATCCGATCGGAAATTTTCCGCTGATTACGAAACACGCCGACTTTTTCCCGAAAACTCGATATTTCAATGAGAAAATAGTAATTTATTGATAAAATTCGTATTATTGCATTTTCGGACTGAAATATCGGGTTTTCGATGAAATACCGGTGTGTTTCGTAATCAGCGGGACAAAATACATCGATATGGACCATTAATAATAATTTTTAAAATCCAAAATTTTTCGCCATTTTTCACCGGATTGAACTAATTCACTAAAATGATTGCCATTTTTTTCCCCTTCGAGGTAGATACTCAAACTTGTGCTCATTCTCTTCGCAATTGTCGAGGCTTCAAAATGCCGTTTGATTCATCGAGATATCTTGATTTTTCGATTTTTGGCAGAATTTTAAAGCTGGACCTTCGATTTTCGCCAATTTTCCCATACATACCCCTTTGCGTTTTTTTCGCCGATTTTCAACATCGATTTTGAGGGTGAAGCAATTGAGCTATCGACATTTTACTTTCACCATTCTCCAAGTCTACTCGCGGGCGTCTCAAAACCCCCCCAAAAAATGTATGTAGCACAATTATTAACCGAGTTACGAGCCTTTGAAATTTCGACTTTTTGACGTTTCTGGAAAATTGGCGAAAAATGAGCCGAATTTTTTTTTTTCAAATTTTCAACTTTTCAAAGTCCTATCCGATCGGAAATTTCCCGCTGATCACGAAACACACCGACTTTCTCCCGAAAACTCGAAATTTCGGTAAGAAAACGCAAAAAAACAGGAGTCGATATTTCTCAAAAGCGCCCAGTCCGAAAGTCTCGTGAATATCGATTCTTTAAATATCGATTTATAAGAGTGGTAGAAATAAATTGGCATAAATCAGTCGTTGGAGGATTGACAAAGTGCGCCGCATACTCCAGCATACTCCAGAATAGACATTTCGCGGTGATTTATTATTAAAAAAACAGTGATCGTGAATTCCAGATCGAATAAATTGAATATTTCATCATGCGAATAACCGGCACGAGCAAAGTGGTTATAAAAATCGCAGAGCGAGATGTTTCAAGAGGAGAGCGTAATTACATTTGGCAACTGCACCAAAAAGAGCATCGTGACAAATTGAATAAAGCGTTATGCAATTTTAATTCATTCAGTTTGAATTGCGTATTCAAAGCTGATCTTACCTTTGTATCTCGTGCCATTACCGTAAGGCGAATGTGAACCCGATGACGATGGTATTTCTGCAATAATAAAACATGCAAAAAGTTTCAACAAATTTTGTACGACAATTGTTAATTTCACAAATTTCTCAAATAATCAAAGAATTTAAAAAAATGACACTCACTATAAAGTTTGATGCTGCCGTCGGTGTCACCCAAAGAATTTCGCGAAACGCACTTGTAAGCCCCGTAATCGTTTTCCGTGACGGAACGTATCGTCAATTTCATCCGAACTTTGTACGTATTGTCGGTCAGCTCAGTTTCGTATTTTCCACCTGCAATCCGTGAATTACAAAAAAAAAAGTGTATTTCATACATAAATTATTCAGATTCAGTGGCAATTCCGTCACGACGAAACAACAACGTGTACCGTCATCCACATTTTTTTTTGCCATTCGCACACGCTACGATCACGGGAGATGAAAACATTTTGAAATTCTGCGTCCTTCCCGCACGTTATTATTCAACGATATAACTATTCGGCATTTCGATTCGTGAAAATGAATCGAAATCGTTCGATTTACGCTCCGGCATGGCCACGAATAATCTTGAGACGATTCAGTCCGGAGAAAGAGGCCGGATTTAGTTTTCTCGTCGCGTGAATTCAGACGACTATAGTTTGACTTCCGGTGGGCTTTTTTCGAAGGAGAGGGCTCGAGAGAAACGGGGCTCTGATGGTTCGTGCCGGTGGAGTAAATCGCGACTTTTGTACACGGTCGATCGGTGTATAAAAGTCGATGCCGGAAGTCATCTCGATGGTTGTCGACCTAAACAGATATCACGTCAAGTTAGGCCGGTGTGTATCCGCGCGTCGAATACCGAAATAAGTCGACGAGGCAGACAGGCGGATGAGGCGAGGCCATCTTCCGACTTGATTGAACCATTGTGATGGCTTTTAGAGCCTCCGCAACGGGGGAATATAGAATGGAAAAGAGAGGAAAAGACTCGAACGGTATAGTCGATTTATTCGACTCGTCGTGTGGGGAGAGGAGAGCGAAAATTCGCTCGGATTTTGTATCGAATTCGAGTAACGCGTCCGTTCGAGATTCTCACAATTGCCTGTTTAACGCAAAACTTTGAGAAATCTTTCGCCCAAGTTTCAAAAAATGTCCGACATATGCCCACACTCGAGCTGATGCCCGAGCAATTTTCGTTTGTTTTTCACCAACCTTGAGCGACTATTTCATTTTTGTCCCTCGTCCAGTAGTTTATCGATTTCGGATAAGCCTCCGAGTGACACTCGAGCGTCATAGCCTGGCCGAGCTGCGCGCCTACCAGCTGATTTTGTATCCAAATCATCGGAGCAACTGCAACGATTATCAATATTATGCCACTTGACGCGACGGTCGAGAGACTTTTCCGTCGAACAACGCTCATATTTTGGGATAACGTTCATCCGCCCTCGAGGGATCGCATCGTTCGGCGTCGACCCCTGGAGAGCGCGAATCCAAGTGCAAACATGTACAAAAGGGCTTTTAAATTAGTTATCGTTGTTTGATTTTTCAATGCGAAATCAACAAAAATCTTCCCAATTATTGTTTCGCGATCGTCAAAGCCCGAAAAAAAGGCGCGTTTGGCTAAATTTTCTCTCCTCAATCACTCCACGGGCGTTGATTCAGCGCTGGATTCGCAGACTCCCGTTTTCCGGATAAATGTTGATGCGGAAAATAACGGACGAATAATATATTGATTATTTACTCTTGCGATTACGTACATTGTACTATCAGCTTGATTCTTTTACTGACGGACGGCGGGACTCCGTTTGAAGCGATGCACAAATACGGCCCCATGTGCAATCGATTCACCTTTGTGATGTTCAAGGTCGGTCCATCGACCGTGTTCTCTGCAATCAGTAAATGACAATGGAGCCCGTTAATTACATTTTCACGGTACGATATTTCGACTGCGAAAAGTCCCAGCCAAAAAACTTCCGCGACAGGAAAGCTCTCGATTCAAAAACGCGCAATTTCGCCCGGGGAAATCATTATTTTCGAAGCAATATTTTTCGAAGAGAGCGAAATTGCGCGTGTAACAATTTCGCGTGTGAAATTGACGAGATCCCAGATTGTCCTCCGTCGGTCGTGGTTCGGCGATCGTCGAAAAACAGCGAAAAAAACGCAACGCTGAGTAAATGTAAAACAATGTCGCTGCAACATTTCCAACCGTCTGAAATCGATAATGAAATCTCCGCGGAGCATCTTTCTCCCTCTCGGGGGCTCGCGAAAAAGCGAATTAGCGGACACAAAGTGAATTACGAATCAGAGGGAAAAAAGAGTTAATCAACGCTGTTGAAACATTTTCAATTATACGATTCATAGGCGGCTGTGTATTTTTTTCCATTCCGCTATTGGACACCTTTTTTTTTTTACATCGCCCATACTCTCCTGACGAGCTTCAGCTGTTTTTGTACACAGCCGGCGCGAGAGTCAGCAGTGACTAACGCGATAACGCCGGTTCGGTCCTGGGCATCCGGTCGCGAGCATCCGTTTCGGGGGTAAATTTACTTACCCGAATGTCAGGATGCTTTTCCGCCGGCATACGCGCGAATGTCGGACGAGGCTGTTCCGAGGCGACGCTTTTCACGGCTTTTCCACGCGGGGATGACAATTAAATTTGCCCGGAATATTTCCCGTGCATTCGCCGGAATAAATGTTTTGTGTTTTTTCGATACCTCAGTTTCCGGTCGGTACATCGCTGATCGGTACATTTTCGAAGGGATTTTCAAACGTCAATCGCAACTTTTCCATCGGTGATTTCATAGAATTTCCCGAGCAAAATCAATCGACGATAACAACGCGCCGGTTTCCGCGCGTTCGCGTCTGTGTTCTTTGTGAGGTGGACGGCGCGTAAATTGAGTGCTCGTCGCGGGAATCGGAGGGATGTCGTTTACACCGCGCGAGATAATTATTTTTTTCGTCATACGCGAAGATGCGTACCACGAACCAAAAAAGGAAAAAAAAAAGCGCAAACCTTTGTGTCCATTGTCGAGAAGAATCTTTTGATTATCCTCCCGTCGCCAAGTTATGCTCGGGGTCGGTGACCCGGTCGCCGCGCACGACAGTGTCACGTTGCTGCCCTCTTTGGCGACCATATCCGTGCTCGTTTGATCGTCTATTATGTCGGGAGGTACTGAAACGAACAATTTAAATGAAAACGACGAAAACTCTACATTGCCTCATTATCGCATAAACACTTTTCTCTTAAACCACATTTCGATTTTTCCGACCTGATGTAAAGTTTAACCTCGATCCAGCCGCGGTAAATAATCGCTACGTCAATTTCATCCCCCGCAGTTTATCGAAAAAAAAAATAATAATAAATAAAGAAGGAAATACAAGAAGCAATTGAGTGTGAAGCCATTTCCGGTGTCCGATCTGATGACCGGTATCTCGTCAGTCGGTCGGGAACGAACGAAATACGGTCGGGCGACCGGAAACTAGGCCGGAAGGAGTTTTTGTGCGAATGCACGAGAACGTTCTATCCGACCGGGGTATCCCGAATAAATCAGTCAGTGCGTCGGATGTACGTACACTGTGGAATGATTCCATGTGCATTTACGGAGGATATAAACAGTGCCAGTGCGATGTCGTATATATGCAAGACCGGCTGCTCCGACGCGTTGTGCAGCGAGGGTAGATCGACCGGTTGGTGTCGGGGCGCGTATAATAAAGCAGAATGATAACGCGGGACGACATCCACGTGGCCGTATCCGGCGGAAGGGAACATGTAGCGTCATCCCCGTGGCAGGAGCGCGGGGAGGATCGCGCGCAGTCAGGCTTATTTCTCCCGCCGGCGGGGTCTGCGTGCGGAGAGAAAAAAAAGGGTCAGCGGTACGGAGGCGAGTACATTCAACCCCGTTGAACCTTCTTGGCCGTAATTCTGTCGTGGAACGTCCATTCTTTCACCCGGGTCGCCTTCCGCCGTCTTTCACCCTTCCCCGAGCACACGCTGCTGCTTCCGTCGATCGTCGAGTTGGTCTCGGGCCATTAAAGCAGCCCATGCGGTGTCTCTCAACCCCCCTGACCATTTGCGCGGGCAAACACCAGTCAGCGATCGTCTCCTCGTCATCCTCGCTCTTTTTCTCTCCAGTCTCCCTCGGGGACGCAGACGGTAAAGGGAAAGCCTCCCTCGCGAGTAACGTCCTTATCGCGACGCGAAAGTGGGCGAAACACACCGCGCAACCACCGTGTGGAGAAGTTGCGCAAGGAAAAAAACGATCAAGCCCGATCGAGTTGTGCGGAACGACGTGGTGAATCAGCCGTGAGGCGGAATATGTGTGTCGTAAAGAGGACAGCGGAGGACGTTTTTCTCCGAGAGGTTCGCGTCGGTACAGAGTTTTATAATCCACGTGTGTATATGTATGTATGGAATCCTGGAGATGTACGGGCATTTTTATTCCGCCTCGCGGCTGGAACTCGATTTGCGGTCGATTGCTCGTACCGGGCGATGCTGAATTGACTGGTCAATGCCAAACAGCCACTCGTTCGTTCCAGCATCCAGCATCGTGGACCCTTTGCGGTCGAGCAATTTGAACCCCTTCACTGCTGTCTCATCATCACCAAGGCCCTGCCATTTCTGTCCCTTTTTTCCTCCCCGCCGGTTCTGTTGTTCTTCAACCTCGTCGTTGTCCATCTCCCGACGCTCCGGGGCTTTCGTGATTTCTGCCCGGACCCATCGCCACTCGTCCGACCGGTTTTGCGGTTATCGATTCGTCGCCGGCGATCGACGACGGAAGCTCGGAAATTCCATGTGGAATCGTCCTGGAGCAGGACGACGCAACACCGTTGTCGAGTCAGGTTCGAAGATTGCGATGAGAAAACAAATGATCCTCATGAGCGTCGGAACAACTGCTGATTGGTGACTTTATTGGATTTTCGCGGCACGTCCCGTTCTTGCCCATTAGCCTCTCTGTTGTTTCGAGAAACTGCCGGGTAAAATTGGGTCGGGAAGGTCCAATACCAACTAGGTTCGTCGTTACTCGGTTCCTCCATGCGGACTCTCCGAGCAGCTTCGAGGAGTGCCCGAGTTTTCTCCTCCCGTGGCACGTACATTTCCCTGATGACGCGTGCCGGTCCGAATGCCCCTCAAGTCTTTGTGCATTCCTCGGTGTGGACGAATAATCGTAAACGTCATTGAAAGAAAACCCAATCCGTCTTTTTGACCCGTCCAGGTGTCGGGTACTTTGCCATCCGTGTCCGTTTGCTGATACCTTCCGTTTGACCCCGTGCTACTTCCGTTCCGCACGGTAGATCACACGGTTTAGCTCGGGCCAGTGAAGCCGCTATTGCCTCCTGGAATCGAGCGCAGTCTCCGGAGGTTACACCAGCGTCATCCTGCCCCGCGTCCTTCCCTCCAGCGATGAAACTGTCCGCGTGGATATCAGCGCGCTTCGAGCTTGCATTACGCTTATCTCGATGGAATCGGCAAATCCCCGGAAAACAGGTGTACATTTTCCAAACGCCGATGAATCTTCCGGCAGCGAAATTACAGCTACAGAGCAAAGCTCCAGGAGCAAAGCGAACATCTCCGAGGAATGAAAAACGATGAAATCGAATCAAGAGCCGCTTGTGCATCAAAAATGAAAAATCTTGCAAGGATCGCGACGAGTTTAGCCCGGGACGCTTTGATTTGAATTTTCCTCCTCGCGAATGCGGCAAAACGTTCTCACATGGGAAATTCGAGAAACCTTTGTATCGTACACGACGACCAATCGCGAACTTTCACCTCGTTTCCGTTCTTTTTTTTTTTTCGACACTGGGTTACTCGGCATCGGGGCTTTCGACACATTTACCCTTGGCAGTGTGCGGCTGTGCGTTGGGTGTGGAAAAATTCTCCGCTGATGGAGGTGCAAAACCGCGCTACGGTAAAAATTTATAGGGAATCTGTGCCCAACATTGATGTATTGGTTTCTTGATACGGATCAACCGTTCATCCACCAGGTGGCGCTGAATTCACCGTTTTAAAGATCCACCACGGGGAAAAATGCCGGGAGGAGGAAAAAGCTCGCACGTTCCTCGTACAGCCAGCGTGCGATAACCGTGCGATGAAAATAGACTTTTCTTTTTTTATCACTTTGGATAGAATCGAACGCCATCCCGTTTTGAATGTAGCCCGTCTTTGAGCGTGCGTTTCACCGCAGTGGCGCGCCAAAGTCCGCGGAATCACTTTCATCCAATTTCGATCTTCTTTCTCTCTTCCTGCTGTTCCTGCTTGTTCTCTCTTTCGTTTTTACTTAAATCTGTCCGATTGGGGGCAAAAAAAAGAAAAAGGAAAAGGAGGAATCAAATATCGGAAACAAGCCAGAGCGCTTATATATTTTTCGTCCCTCTCTCCGTCGGTCGCGCGATTCTTCTTCCGCTCCGCCGATTGACTCTCACTGCCAGAGACGGCAAATTGCATTTATAAAACAAACTCGGACTCCTTTAACTTTTGTTTCGTTTTGTTTCGCGTTTAATGCCGCTTATTGTCAAACGGACAAAAGACTCGGGAGAAGCTGCGTTCCTCGTTCTCGATTTCGCCATCTCCGACCACATCCGGGCGCGGTTGAGCGCCGCGGGCGGTCCGAGGTACGGATAAATGTGGCATTACCAGCGTATAAATGGAAAAGCGAAACGATTGTGTATCGAAAACTTTGTACGAGATACGATCCTTTCGGTAAAACTCTGGAGAATTATTTCGTAAACTAGAGTGGTTACTTTTCGTAGCCGGACGTAAAAATGCCACTTTTGTGGAAAAATAGTGCAATAAATATAATTACGTGCGATTAAAAGCTCATTAATCGAGCTCAGCAGCGATAAAAGTGATTATCCGAGGGTACAACGGTGATTGAATTATTAATTTCGAAATTATCGTCACCATTTGCGAATAAATTGTTTGCGATTGATCGAGCAATGGATAATCGTTATTCCTGATTATTTCGAGGAACACACGGTGCGATTGAACGAAACGGATTTGCCGCAAAGTCGCGGCTGCAAATAATCGAGAATTGTGCATATAATCGCGAACACCGCGTCAACAAATTTCGCTTCATTCGCTGTTCATTTTTCATGACTCGTCCCTGATGCATATTCCCTCGGAATAACTAACCGCCGCGCACGACCGTTCGAACGCTTCGCTCGTTCATCCGCTTAGCTATGAAAATTAATTCAGAGCAGAGCAGCCCAAAGTCGCATCCATATTTTACAAGCTTTCGGCATGATTCGCGGCGATAAAAGACGCGACTCGCGCGCAACGAAATTCCGACTGATTTCGTGGATCATAGCCGGATCTTTTCTCCCCAATTCTCACACTCCACTGCTTCCCGATGAGCCAAATTGACGATTGCGAGGTCGCGCACCCATTTAATCAAAAGCCAATATCACAGAACGACGATAATTGTTTCGGCAATGTGCAGCGGATTTTTCATGACCCTCGGACTCGTCAAAGTAAATTCGCGCGTTTGAATTTCCGATGCGATTCATTCGCGACCAGCGAGTGAATAAAACAAACTTCAACGCTGGCTGGTGACGAATTTCGATGCCGATGAGAATTTTGCTGCACCGGGCTGTGTTTATTATATTTGCTCGATGTTCGATGATTCATCAGCGAGCGTCAGCCAACAGTGCGCACCAAGATAAATATTTCAAGACAATTGTGTGTCGAGTCTATGGAGCAGATTCATCGCTGACTAAATTACCGTTGGAAAGCAAGCTAATGAGAGAAACTAACGGTGCTGTTGTGTGGGTCGGAGTAACGACAACAACCGACTGCTGTGAATCGGGCAAGAGCCGGAAGTGCTGTTCTCCAGCAACGAGCAGTCGCAATTGCCGTCTGCAAAAGTTCGCGACGTAATTAGCGTACTTTGGAATGACAATTCGCTTCAAGTAAATCGGGCTCGCGCGAGTCCCAAGAGAAACGAGCGAATACGCGAAGAAGAAGCTCCGGAGAGGAGCTCTCTCTCAGTTCCCACTCTTGGAACTTGTACGGTTTTACACCCGGAAGTTGCCTCGGGTAGTTGCGTCGAGGACTTGGAAAACAAAGTTTAAGGGACTACCACAGGCTGGACAGAAAGAGAGAGAGAGAGAGGAGACTGGAAAAACGGACGAATACTTTTGACACGTAAATGAGCATCGGTTTGTTTGAACGTTCGCTGCTATTATTATTGAAAATCAAAGATTCGCTGTTTTTTTTTGCTCTCGACACCCTTGCGCACATTTGCGCAAGAGCCTTCGGGCGATCGAAGGACACAAAGATGGCGGGACTCGCGTGCACCGACGTTGCTCCATTTTCCTTTCTCTTTCACTTTTTTCGCCGCAACGTCCTTACGTTTCGGATCCTCGTGCGGTTTTCCACTGTATTATCCGCGAGGTTAGACCGACGTGGTGCGAAAGATGAAGCAACCCCACAACTTCTCCGTGTGTCAGCGGATAACGAGGAAGCCAAGCGGGGGGAGGTTTTTTTCACCCTCCGTGGACGAGGGGTGGACAATTTTCTCACAAGACGTTTCTCTTCTTACCGTCGGCTTCCATCTTGTTATCCTCCTGTTACGACTTTGCCGTTCGAGCGAGGGACAGCACCTCCGTCTCTCTCTCTCTACTCGTATCTCCCTGCCACATCCAGTCCTCCCTGTTTTTGTCACCTCTTTTTCATTGTATCCCCCAGCTGCGGAAGGTATTTCTGTAGCTATTGTTTCTCTCTATTCAGACCCTCTCGTTGTCCCTTTTTTTTGCCGCTTTCGACCTGTCCTCCTCGACCTCCTTTGCGCAATCCTCTCGGCTCCACAAGTATAACGGACACCACGAATAGTACCGTACTCGTGAAAAGTTCGCGGCTACACCGGGCTCGGACCAGAAATTGACCAGCGGCCGTAGATGGACTACCGGCAATTCCGATACGACATTATGTACTACAGCGAAACACTGTGGTAATCTCATATATACAGGCTGATTCACGTCGAGTATGAAATCCAGAAGAAATTCGCGGGGAAAACTACCCGACGTTGTCGCAATTTGTAAATACAATGTTCTCCTCTCGATCTCGCGCACCCAAAGGACCTCCCGACATTTTCAAAATACGGCACGTTGAAATTCCGTTGTAGCTTTGCTCTCGGAATGTCACCCAGCATCCCTTGTTGCGGATCACCCTGTATGTGTCTCTAGCGTGTACGTGTGCTCGAAACAGTGGATCACTCTGGTGGGACAGCCGATCTCCTGGTTTGGGAAATCGAAATGGTTCGATTCCCGTGGCAAATGCCAGGATGAGAGAGAGAGAGAGAGAGAGAGAGAGAGACGGAGGCTTAGTATACGCGGGTCAATGTTAGAGGGGTCAGAGAGCATGTGTGTTGGTACAGTAACTCTGGGAGCCGGTCAGTTCATTCGCCGGATACACGAAATGTCGTTCCGCGCCCGTACCAATGATCCTCGCCCGATGTTCGTGACCGTGCACGTACGTTCAAACGAGTCTTTGTCGTTGGTAATCCTTCCGAGTCCCCGATCCATCCCCCGAACCAGCGACCAGCCTGCGATGCTTGATCCACGTGGAATCCGCTCATCCCTCTTCACGGCACTCAGTTTCCCTACCTTTTCCTCTTTAATCTATGCATACACCTATTTGTTCACACCACATAACGTACGTACACGAGACTACCGAGCGGGCTTGATCAAAGGACGCAAAATCTTATCGTCAGCAGCTATCGATTCGTTTCCAAGCTCTATTTGCCCAGCTGAAACGTCCGAGTTCCCATGGTCCGCGGTGCGGATCAACAAAGTTCCGCCGGCTGCTTGAATCTCTCTTACCGGAAATGATAAAAGCCCTCTGAAGCTAATGAACAATTTTAATACACTTTTCGTCCAGTTTGCCGAGATCATTTTGTGTTCTCGGTCGGTAAGATCGCAGCGAGTTTCGAGTTCGATGGAATTAATCAATTCACCGCAAGTCCGGCGGCAAATCATTATCGCGCCTCGCTGATCTTGCTCTTTGAGACCGAATCAATGACGGAATGGTCTCGACGATTGGGAAACTCGGTATTCAATTTGACAAAAGGGATGCATAAACAAAAGCCCCTCGTCGAAGAGATACGGCCTTTTTGGCCTTTTCGATAAAATCAATTTTCACACTCGACGCTATTTTCCCGAAACGCTGTGTAATTTCGTCGACCTTTAATTCACTCTCCTTTCAGCATTGGAACACTCGAGACTGGCGGGCTTTTCCAAAAGTTGTACGCGGATGAAAGCATCGCAGCCTCATCAACGACACGCTCCATTAGGCGGATCATTTTGATCGAACGTCGAGCTACATTGGAGGGCGTATCGCGTGACGTATTCATGAATCATCTTTTGGAATTCAACGAAAAAAAAAACACACACACGCAATCGCGTATAATGAATTGGTGAGTAATCGATAGTCGGGCATAAATATATCGGGAATTGACCAATCGCCGATTCTTCTGAAAGTAACGAGAATTAAAAAGAATGAAATCAAATTAAACAATTTCCCTTTTCGAGGCTGGTAAATATAGCTGAGCGAAAGAATTCGCGACTCTACCGTAGGCCGTTGTACGTGATTTCCACGATGAATTTATTATTCCACGAGTGAATTGGCGAAATAACAAGCTCGCTCGAACAGTATCCAGCGCAGTCGCTAGAGCACTACCGGGAGTAGTAGGATTACTTTTCCGGAAGTTGCGACAGCGCTGCAGTGCTTTGCACTCGTGTTACTGGTACTGCAATCATGCAATGTCTCTGTACGAAGCTGCGATGAACAACCACGCGCGGACCAACGGGAGACACATGCCACTTCCGTTTTGTCCGCCGTATGCCCTCGCCGGTGTTTGACTTTTACGAGCCGACCTCGACGTCCCAAACCAGATTGGTATTCCATGCTGGACCTCGGAGACGCCGAGTTTCATCCCATTTTTCGCAATTTAATCTCGGCGAATTTCGCAGCGTTCGTACACGCGATTCGCCTACCGCGCGAACCGTTCTATTTTCATATCTGCGATACGGTCAAAGTTCGTACAAATTTTTCACGCACTGTCATCTCTCCTCACCGTGCCATAAAAGCTTAATGACGAATCGAAATTCTCGTCGCAACTCTTCCCACGAATGTCCCGCCGGTTGAGGCTCCTTTAGAATTCCACAGAGCCGCGTTTCAGCCGGGAAATAATTGGTTCAAACTCTCTCAAACTCTCTCTCTCTCTCCTTTCGACGTGGCAAACCTGATTTTCAACCGATGAAAGAATAAAACCTTTTTCTCGGCAAATCTCCGACATTCTTTCGGCTTTCAACTTTAACGTCTCTCCCGTCTGGACCGTTGACGTTTGTTCCTCTTACAGCCAGCTTTTCGTTCGAAATAGAAATTCGCGCATACTTTGATGGAAAAATAGAAAAAATCCAAGTTTGACCTCTCGGTTTCAATTTTTAATCAGGTCGGATTCGATTTAGAGCAAACGCAACGAGTTTATGAGATTAATCAGAGGCGAAACTCACCGACAACGTCGAGATATCCATTTTGGCTCTTCATGGGATCCGTGTTTATCTGACACATGTACCATCCGCGATCGGATTCTCTGACCTCCCTTATGTGCAGGAACCATGTATGATGATCGCTGTGGGTTACAGCTATACGATGATTCTTCGTGATCACGTGGTTCGCTATCGTCAGAATCGTCTGAGTGTCGACGCGCAGCCAGGCGACCTGTCGAGAACGAAAAAGATGAAAAATCAAAGATCCATTCCGAAACAAAGATTTTCAAACATTTCCGATCGTCGAAATGATATTCCCCCCGATCAGAGTCGCTCGAATGTTCATTAAAGTCGGAAGACGAACTTTCCTCCACGAGGCGGTTATCCCAACCCCGTGGTTCTCCAAGTTTCCCAATGGCGGAGCTGCCATTTCGAGAATGGACTTGCCAAACTGCTAGAAATGACCGGAGAGAGGACACACATCGAGACCCCGTGAATTCGGTTTGAAAGATCCGCAGGGATCAACGATATTGAGCCTCTGGCCTGTAAATCTGTTGGAGAGCACCGGAAGCGGAGATATGGTCTAACTCGCTCGGCGGACCTGTAGCTAGACAGCCGGTACGAACACGCTGGTTCGAGGGATTAGGTATGGGGAGGGGGGTTCAATTCCGAGGACTGGTTGACCACGTAGTCGGAAGTACCACCATGAACTATTGCATTTGATATCCACTCCAATGAATAGAGCTTTCGCGCCCCTCCGTGCCTCAACCATTGTGTCCATGTGTGCAACTGTGCGATGCTGTACGAAGCAACTGTCCGCTGCGCCTCTTCCTCCGACTCTCGGCATTTCGGTGGCTCGGCGCAGCCTCCTCTCTCTTTCCCCCGTCGTGTTCCACTCTGCAAATGAATCTTGGTAATGTCCCCGTCGCACTTCCGCCAAGTATGATAACCAAGTATTTACGACTGGTGCTTCATGCCGGAGAAGAAGAAAGGGGGCGCTCTATGGCTCGCTCATCTCGCCGCAGTTGGGGCAAGATCCGTCGGTGGTAATTTTCAGCCCGCCCGTAGCGCCACCTCGGTTCTGGCGATTGTTCCATATGGACGCTTGTTTGAGAAGTCGGAAATCGTAATTAGCCTCGGTTCAAGGGCGATATTAATGAATTTTGAGAGTTCGGTACTTGGCGCAGCGTGCTTTGAGCGATAAGGCGGAGAAAACGGTTTCCGCGGAGGTTTGGAATTCGGAGGAAAAAAAATGGCGGTTTCCGGCATCGTGATAACGACGATAGGTCGATCTTGGATCCGTGTGATGTACGTGTATGCATGCAAACACATCGTTCGCCACCCTCGAAGCTGCAAAGTTTGCGAATCCGATGGAGATAGCTGATGGGGGAGGGAAAAAAATCGAGTGAAAGTTTTTCCGCGAGAACGAGGGGAGGAGGAGGAGGAACGCGGGCCTGTTGGGGTCGCGGCGCAACTATCGGCTTATCCGGAATGAGGTATGAGCTCAAAAGAGAGATTGAGAGAGGACGGCAAGTGCGCTGGCGGAAGTTGAGCTGATACCGCTCTTCCGAGCAACGATAAAGGGTTGTTCCGGGGCGGGAAGTTCACCTTTGAGATTATCAGTCCATGTAAGACACGAGCGTATGGATGTAAATAAAGGATTAGAAATATAACGTATTTATGCCGCAGCTACGATTTTCGACAATTAACCGAGCGTAAAAGTAGTTTCATTTTTTTTAATTATTCACGATTATTATACGATTCGTTGTAATTAATTATTACCAAAATTAGGGTAATCGAAAGTCTCAGTAGCAATTGCGACTCTTTTTCCGCATTTTCATTTACGCTTCCGCGATCTTATATTTTATCTATTCAGGGGTGGTTCATCTACACGAATTCAGCGTATCCACAGCTCAACTTCCGTTTGAATGAATAATCAATGCCAGCGCCAAAAATTCATGAGCAACAGAGCTAAACTATTCACAAAAGTGGTAAATAATCGATGTCGCCTCGAGGAAAACGAGACAAAAGACTCTCCACGGAACTACTTTCGATATGACGTCTTTGAGGTTGTCCCGCAGATTTACCGAATATCAAAGTGCCGTGTAATTCCTTCTCGATGCTGCTGTCTCTATAAAGAGAATTTTCATTTTCCTCATCGAGCGCGAGGGTTTGAAAACCACGATTCGTGTCCTTCGATTCAAAGCGTCGATGCGTATCGCTTTTTCTCTGGGCGAAAAATAAAATGAAATACAAAATGGCTGCGTCTTGTCATACACAGGCGATACCGAGAACCTCCGAGGGTTCTCCACCGGAAATGGGCATTCGGTTTTGGCGCAAAGAGAATGTTATCATTTGACAGGCTTTGCGGATGATTTCTCAGACTGCGAAGCTCATCATCTCGAGCTAGTGCGCGTTAGCAACGCTACGTTCAACGTATGAGCGACGTCGAGTACACGTTATAGGGGTTGCAGTACCAACCCTCCTTCGATCCCCCCCCCTCTCACTGTGGCGTCGTTTCCTTCGCAAATTACGTTTTGCCGCGAGAGGACGGGGAAGTAAATGAAAAGCATCGAAAAGCTGAGGGAAGCGACGGTTTTCAGCCGCGAGTCCGCGTGCGAATGGTCGAGTATGGACGAGGTGTCGCAGGTGTGTTTCGCGTGTGACATTTTCGCGAGCAACGGTGGAAAGTCGAGTTTTACGATGCTGGCCAGCAGCGTCGGTGCAGCTTACTCCTCGCATCCTCGTTATACGCGAGGGTGGATGGAAAACATAGCTCGAGGGGCATTTCTCTTCATTTCCGTTTAGAGCTTCGACCTCTGCTTCTCGTTGAGCTCCGCACACGGTCGTTTTTCACCGTCGCTCCGTCTCGCATCTCTTTTCTCCTTCTGATCGGCTCTTTCTTCCATCCGGCTACGATTCACCCGGTCAATTCCCATTGAAACAAAGTTAGAGGAACGCTAACCGCGCGTACTCGCCCGGGATGCAACACGGAGGAGACTTCCGACTGGCGATTCGCCACTTTTCAATCTCGACTCTGCCCTCGTACAGACACTTTGGCTCGTACCTGCCACTCCGCGCGTCCTCCGAGCTTCTGGTTAACTCGCAGTTATCCCTCGGCGAACTTTGTATTTACCTCGAATGGTATACTGATCCACCTCATAACGGAAGTGGCGTCGGACACGCGGTATTGCCGTGCAGCGGACGTTTAATCGGTTATGGGAGCTTTGAGATTTTCTCCATCGAACGTAAAGTTCGAAAAAAGGATTCGGTCCTTTGAGCATCGTTTTTTATTTCGCGTAGTTGCAGCGTTTTCGTTCGATCGTTCGAAAACGTGCGATAATTCTTCGATGGCGGATTCGCTCGTCGCCATTAATTCCCTCAATACCGCTGATGGTTATAATCAATGTGGAGACTCGAAAATACCGCGATGCACGCGTGTGCCTCTTAGTACGTGTGTCTGTTTAGGATTCGGAACGTTTCCAATGCACGTGACAGTTGGAAATTTCCAACGTACACTGCAAGTGGGTTAATGAGCCTCGTCGAGAGATTGGGTGTAACCAAATAATTCAGAGGCAATCAGACCGTCAGAGATCGTTTCGTACCTATATCCGGTTTCGCTCTAACGATCGTCGGTATTAAGATCCGGCCTTCGTGAAATCCCCCACTTTTTTCTCTCACAGTTTCGTTGAAACTATAAATATTTACCGATTGTCGGGGATCCCGTGAAATCTCTATGAAATTTCGGCAAGATTCACACTCCGAAACCGTCTGTTCCGTTTGGAACAGTCGCACGGCAAATATCGAGAAAATTCAAGGGAAACTTTGATATTTTCGGAGGACTTCCGGCGATAACGTCGCTTGCTCCTCCTGCAATTACCCTACTTGTGTATACGAGGGTAGGTTTTTAAGTACAATGATATCACGCGCGATGTGCGCCTTGAATTGCGTCAGGTTGACGGCCATAAACTGTGGATATATTCCCGGGTGTCCTCCCCCCCCCTCCACCCCCTTAAGACCATTATCCATGAGTAGTAACAAAGTCGTGCTCCGGCTTTCACATGGTAATATCATCCTCCTGCTGCAACGTCCTGTGAGATACGCGCGGGAGCCTGCGAGCCCAAACACAACGGCGAGAATACGAAAAGCGGCGAAGCTCGTAAGAGAGGAGATGAGAAAGGACGAGAAGGAAAAAAAGTTATTGGCACAAAGGAGAGAGAGAGAGAGAGAGGCAAACGACGATACAAGAGAAAACTCACGGCGCCATCTCTCGCGCGTTCGTGACGGTCCTTTTCATCTTTTCGCAGCAGCATCACGAAGGATTCAACGCTGCTGAATCTTCTTGACGAGTACTTTTGCAAAGTCGTACTCTAAATTAGACGATTCCCTCCGCGCGACTTTTTTCATCTCGTTAATCTTCACGCACGCGTAATATCACACATTTTACCGTTTTTACCATCACGGCAAACAGCGACATTTGAATTTCATGCCTGCCCACGATGGATGAATAGTTTTCAATATTTACCATATGGCTGATGCCATCTTTTTCTCGACTCTGCCGTACATTCGCCGGAATCCCCGGATACGTCGAGTCTCTTGAATACCGAATGCAGCACAATGTTTTTCCGACGAGAAATCGAAAAAATTCGATGATCCATGGAGAACGATTTGCATGGAAGGAATTTACATATGCATTCGCGCCTCGAGTACTCCATTGCCATTCTCCGATGGACCAGTCTTGGAAATCTGGAAGGTTCCGCGCTCTGATGTGGCTCATTGTTGGCAGCAGGATCGACGTGGCGTAAATTTCGTTCCCTCCGCTGTTTTGTCCACTGCTGTGCGAATGTTTATCGACTTTCTTTCATTTCCCAACGTTTCCTCTTCGCTCTGCGGGAAATGAGAGCCGGAGAGCCGCTCCGCGAATATTTTTACCGCAACGATGCCAGATAAGCCGCAACTTGGTTCTGACATCGCGAGTCGACAAGACAGTACCCGGAAATTAATGACATTCGTTCATTTCCGGCGGCACAACCCAACATCGTATTCGACAAATTTTTCTCCGCGCCATTTTGCGCGATACTCGAAGAAAATAACGAAACAAGAGACTCCAAAGCGAGAAGTAAAATCTTTCTCCGCATCCCGCGATGATTCTCAGGATTTTTCATACTTTTGTATCATCCATGACGATTCCATACCTCGTGAATTTCCGGACAACGTCAAACGGGGTGAAGATGGCTCTTTAAATTCGTAATAAAACGGTATCTTTTAATATCCGTCGAGGTATCGCGGACGAACGAACGAGACTCAAACCCGTTTACGCTTTACGGTCACGAGAGACGCGGCAAACAGCGGGACGATGCGAGTTTGCTTTTTTATTTTATTTTTTCCACCGATGGACCAAAAGTCGAGCGCAACTCGTTGAAGGCTCTCGCCGCGAATGGAAAAGCGCCGAGTCCGACATAAATCATAGCGGATCGAGGATTCGGCGAGGGAGGGAGGAGGGAAAGGGGAAAAGCGGAGGTCGGATGCTGCGCGGGGGGAAGGAAGATGAGTTCGTGGACCGGAGGTGTGGCACGCTTGAATAATAATCCCCAGATCGGCTACCCCACCGCGGGTCCTGCGTCATGGTTAGCGGTTGATTAAGCTGCTGGTGCACACTAATGCGGCCAAGAGGGACGCGTTACGAGATCCCCGGTCCAGAGGACGGGAACTCTCGCGTGGTACCAGCATGCGATATGCTTCGCATGACCCATTTACCCGTACGCACGCGGATATGAATCCTGCAGGAAACGTTTCCACGTATGTCGAGTTGGCAAACATCGGAGCGGAACGAGCCAGGGGCACTGCCGCTTCGAAATGCGAATCGGTGGAACGCGTGGACCACGACTCGATCACCGGATTTCGTACACAGCGCTACGGGGGATCGTCGATTTTTTCAGGAAAATGACGAGAAATGAAAATCTTTGATTTTCCTCTTCCCGCCTTAGCTGATTATTTCACTCGCCAGAGATTTCCGCTGCTTGCTCCGTTTCACCGCTTAGCGGAATTCCCCTTGGGTACAGAGAGAAACATCCGCAAATACGAGGGACGAAACGAATCGCTGAAATTCCATCTCAGCGTGGTCGAATGGAAACTTCCGGTTTTGTGCGAGTCGAGCTACAACGAATCGCTCCAAAGTGTCGACGGAGGTGAAACGATTCTTTCGTGAAACCGAAGATTCTGAAGAGCGATGAAAGAAAAAAAGAAAATATGAGAAAAGCCGGAGCTCGGACGAGAGGTTAATCTCGTTAAAACGAACGGGGGCGGAGCGAAAGAGTCCAAGAGCGGAAAGTCAAATTCTTTTGAAACGAGGAACATCCTCTTTTCGTTCTCTGGAAAATTCATTAAGTTAATTGGAGCGTTAAATACATGGCGAATTTTTTACATCCATTTTTATCTCGTCTCTGGTCGGCCACATGGGCGGTACGACGAAAAGAAAGGAAAATCGATCGCAGCGTTCCCCGTTTGAGAACCGCGATTTTTTCCAGCCAGCCTTCGCGAGTCGAAATTTTTTCGTGAAAGACACAAACAAAGTTGGACCGGAAGTTAAGCGAGGACGACGATTGAATAACGATCGAGGAACCGATAAAAGGCTCGATCGATAAGAAAAACGTTTAATCTCTGGAATGAAACAAAATAAAACGGCAAGTGCGGAGAGGCTCGAGTTCGAGGCGCCCCGGGGCATCCGAGTGCTCCTTCGCGGAGCGAAAGAGGGCGAAATTCGGAATGGACTCTCTGCGATGTTCGACGGGAGAGTAAAAATGAGAGAAAAATAAAAAAAAGTACCTGTGGATTTCGCGATATATATACATCGAAATTCGCAACAATTCAATGGCTCAATACCTGCCTGTATATTCCGCGCTACTTTCCGCTACTTTTCCTGCTCCCGCGTTTCGTATTTCGAGAAGGCGCATCGACGAGCAGTCTCCTCTTTCATTCCGCAAACATCTTTCCCCTCGTACTCTTGTATTACCTTGTTCCGTTATTCTGTTTGAACGACGGATTCTTCATACTATTTTCACCCCTCTATATGTAATGGTCTCTCCTCTCCTTGGGTGGAATTGAATTCTTAAGAGCTCTAGGATCCCCGACGTAACGATTGCCGGAAGTCTCGCTGAGCGAGACGGCGAGTTGCGCGTATATGTATTTCATACGTATATAAATGCACTCCATATTTCCGTGGAACATCGATAACCGCAAATATTTACAAGAGGAGGAAAGAGAAATGAGATTCTGTGTGGCAATCGAGCGAGATTGAATGTACCATTTCGCGTATACGTGTTACACTCGTAATACATATCTGTGTTTAAGCATGTATTGTGTATACTAAACAATATGCTGCGGCAATGAAATTGAATACGAAAATGATGTAGTCTCGTAAACAACATTAATCCACTCGGGGGGAGCTTATCCAGCATCACTCTCAAAGTCCTCAATTTCCTGGGATCTTTTTTCCCCCCTTTTTTTCGTTATTATTATTTTCCGGCTATACTTTTTTCTTCGATCCAATCGGGTCAGTTCCGGAAGACATGCTTGTTGAGCGGGGTTGAAACGCCAAAAAAGATTCAGTCTCGAAGAATTCCAAAGGTAAATACCTTTGTAAACGACGAATTTACGATTGAACAATTTGAGGTTCATTGGACGGATGCTTACTTTGTAGAGGGCGAGATCCTGTACCAGACAAGCTAGGATGGCTTCACGTCCGACGGGTGCGGTCTCGTTCTTGATGGGCTCTTTGAAATTCGGCTCTGCAAACACAGTGGAAAAATCGAAATTAGGAAAAATCTTTCGTTTTTCAGAAAAGGGAATATTACGAGAAAATGTTATCCTCGCTTTAAATTGAGATGCAAGGGAGAGCGTTCGGAAGTCTGCGAGATATTTGAGGGTTGTGTTGGGACAAGAGGTACGAGGATGCCATGTAGTATAGAGGCTCGGGGATGGCACGAGGATTCGACCGAAGAAAGGGAGAATTTCCGACGTTTCGAGGTGGGTTTCATAATAGGAGCATCAGGGAGCCATAACTCTGTCGTATATCAGTTCATCGGTGCGTGTGAAATCCTCGCGGGAAGTCCGGGGTGTATTAAAACCAGCTTGCGCCAAGTTTCCACCCCTACTCATTTTTTCATTCGTTTATTTTGATCTCTTGTTCTCCGTTTTCACTGTCATACCCGCAAACAGCAAAATTCACACGTGACGTCAGTGTTCTCAACGTTTCACATCATCAGCTCCGATATTAACCATGACGATTTGATCATGAGTCTCTCGTGAAACTTTGGTCAAATCAAAAATAGCATTCAATCGGTGTCTCGTCCTCACTATCTGGGTCGCGCGAAAATATCCGTTTTTTGCCGACAGGGAGAATTTGATTTACGATTTGATTACGATTTTAAATCATCACGGAGCGAGTACCCAAAGTAGGTCATGCAGAAATCAAAGATTTCCTTTTTTCGAGGTTTTTTTCTCAGGAAAACGTCATTAAAGCTCGGCCAAAATATTCGCTTTTCTCCCTTCGTTACTCCGACAAATTTCGTTGTACAACAAGCTCTCACAGCATCCTCCAAGATCAAAAGCAGAGTAGGAAGACTAAACACGTGACAGAATCGACACAAAGATCATCTCGGTATTAAAACTTTCAATCGATGTGTACAACAACCCTGGGATCAACCGGGGTACCCCTTTTTCATCAAAAAGCTCTTCGATAAAACGTTGCACCCTCGTTCGGCACGGTGGAGCTATACAGAGGTGAAAATCGGTGATATTTCAGAGTGTCCTTGGAAGGACGGTGACGAAATCTCGAGGAATCCCGAAATTATCTCGGCATCATCTCGCTGTCTCGTCGACCAACATGGTCGAACGAGGAATTCCCCTCTTGAACTTTCGCGGTTATGAAGAGCCTGCGAAAAGGATAAAACTCGCGTGCTCCGAGCGGGATTATGTGTTTCAACCGGTCGTATAATACCGGCACGTTATATACGTATATGTATATACATACATATGAGCCTGGGTCGGAAAGTGCCAAGGGGATGGATATGAAAAGCCAGAGCTGTATGAAACACCCCCGAGGGTAGCGAGATGAGGAATATGCCCTTTTTATAACGCGTGAAAATAATAAGAGATTTTTCGTATGTTTTAGACCCGACGTTTGCAAATGTGATGTACCCTTATGTATATTTACGATGAAAGCACATATCGCCCGGGCGTCTTGACACGCGGGAGGGGGAGAATATACACTCGGGAGAATTTATCCAGCCGAATATGAGGATCGAGTGATCTCCCCCGAATTCTTTTCATACGTAACCCTGAAGAAGGGTAACCCCGTAGAGTCGCGAGTCACCAAAGTCACCCCTCGTCTTTTTCCATCCCTTCGATCATTCCTGCTGTATTTTCGCCGAAAGCGACCTTTGCCAGGCAACTGTGGCGCGTTTGACGATTCTTCGTCCTCCAAAGCGCCTTTGGGACATTACGAAACGAATGACGCCAAAATTTTCATTGACATTTCCCCCAAATTCCGTCGTTTTTTTTCTTCCTGCGACCGAGAATACCAGCTCGGAGGGAGGATCGTGATTGTCGGACGAACGTAAGCGTGGCGAAACGCTTCGACGTACGTCAATGCTGACAAAGAAATCGATAATGAAATAATTCGATTATTCATCGTCGTTTCGGATTCATTTAAATACACCGATAATCCTTGGAAACATCAGTGAAATTATTTATGATATTCAACATCGTCGTGATTATGGAATTATTCGTCGTGATTTGTATTATCGATATTAATTCGGATGTTTCGTCCGGTGTATTCGTCATTGGCGTAATAAGCGGGTGGTGGGTTTTCGAATTACACTTTCAGCGGCTTGGAAATGTTTCATCGAATGCCACGTACAGATAATTAGATTCGAAAACGTTATTACCTCGAATAAAGCGATCGACGGAATAAGCTCGATGTTTGGATTAAAAATGATTCAATGGATAAAAAGGATCGCTCTATCGATTCTGATAGTCCGCATTAATCCGGATTGAACCGTCTAGTCGGTTGACATTATATAACACTGTTGTGCACTGTATCGTTAGCCGGCCGAGTAATAAATTATTCAAAGTTCATCCCTACGTTCGAAATTCTCATCTTCACTGCGTGAAACGTCCACGTGTGGAGGTTCGTGAATTATACACCGTGCGAGCTGCGATGCTCTTTCGTTTCCGCACTGATCTCAGCGGCGCCATCATCGACCGGCCGTTGAGACGACGAGCGACGATTTTCCCAGTTATTTCGGGTGCAGCGGTTTGAAATAAAGTGGAACAAATGGAGAAGTTAACAGGACGCGGAATTTGGCGAAGAAAAAGAAGAAGACGAAAGGCAAAGAATTACGTCAGAGGAAAGATGTCGCGAGACGAATAGTTTTTTGTTATCCGCATTTTTTGCGACCCCGGACGTCCTTTCAAAGGCGCACGGACGGACGGGGGCGAGTGGATATGTTCGTTTTCCCATTTGGGGATTATAGTTTGCAACTAAAAATGTTTCTTTTCGTGTTTCAGCTTTTCGAAGCTTGTACAAAGTGGACCGAAAGAGAGTGGAGAGTGGGCGTACGAGCATGTGCAAGGACAGGATAATGAAAACGCAGGGTACGAGGGTGTTTGATGGATCCGCGAGCGGTATATTACACCGTAGGATGTGCATGGTGTATACGTGTAATATGTATATGCATCAGGCACGAACTGACGGTAATCCAACCAACGCAGGGGGTGGCCCAGTCGGAGACGTCAGGGTAAATATATTATTAAATCGATATTCGTCCGGCATATCGGATAACGCCGAGCAATGCGTCTCTATTTCGGCCTTTGGTATCCTCTCTCTGTCGTACCGTAAACGGGTGTGCGATACTGCACGAAACACCATTCAAACAGTATATACATTGCGAAAAGACGTTTAATTTACGGACGAGTATTTTGTTCGTCGTTAAACTCGTAATGCAACGTTAATCAAAGTACTTGTGCGAAAATCGAGTGTATACAGGGTGTCTCGGAATTTAACGTCGTTTGGTCATGAGAATATGACTGAAAGAAAATGAACGAATGAAATGCACGAAAGGCTCGGCGAAGAACGTTCAAACACGGTTCTGTTCATCATATTTTCTCGTTGAATTTCACGATAGCGCGCTCTCCTGTCGCCATTTTCGAGAGTTACGATGGATTTCGACGAAAATATGATTTACAGTTTCAATTTGTTTGTTTATTCGCTTTTTTTCTTCGCTCAAACCATCGACCATCCATCCAAGTTTCGGACACTGCCGGCTAAAGTATTTGCGCGAGCGTCCGAACGATGGATTTTCAGCGTGCTTCGTTTTACAACCCTCGCTCGTACACATAACCGTATGGTGGTGATTCGTCCGCCTGGTTTAAGCACGAACGAGGTGAACCGAGCCGGCGGGATCCACTGTGGCATTTCATATAAAATCAATACGCGGATATATGTTTTATTTTATTTCATGAGAGGTTACATGTGGCCCTGTCGACAAATTTATGGGCTAAAAGATTGATCGCGCAGTCTGAAAGCTCGGCTGCGTTCGATTTGCAAAAAAAAAAGCATCCTCTCCGCTCCGTTCCTCCGTCTTGCGGTGTTTCACCTCGCGTTTGCGTCGCCTCGGCGAATTACTCGCAAACGTCAATTTTCTCGAAAACACGTACTCAAAACAATAACGAATCGTCGGAATGATGTTGGAAAAAAGATGGCGATCGACGAGAAGGACGTTGAACAGTAGAGAAAATGCCATGAAAATCTGATTTATGGAAACAATATAAGCTCCGTAACGAAATTTTGCAAAAGGACAAAATGCGATGCTTTTGTTTCGCCTCCGGTTCTTCGCACCGCTGTTTCTCGTAAATTTCAACCCCTGTTACCGAGCCAATAATACAATCGTATAACCTGCACGAACGAACGGTAACCCAGAATCCCGAAGCTTTGCAGCTATTTGTGTTTTTTTTTTCTTCATCCTTTTTTTTTTTGCTCGCACTGTAAAAAAGCTCGTTCGTGAGAAAGGGGGAGGAAATAAAAGAGGGTAACATTTTTTTTTCGCTAATATAAGGGTAACTGGATCGGTGTAATGCACGGAACCCCCCCAGCTGATTGCACACCTCTCCTCCATTGCGGCAATTTCCGCCAACCTTGCTGGCAACACACGTATTCACCCGACTGAAGCTGGTCCGGGCCAAGACATGCTTATGTACACACACACACACACACACACGCGCGAGCAACTCGTACACCAGAGGTGGCGAGATTGCACTAATGCCCAGGCGCATTTACACGTTGCATAAGTATCCTTCGCGTCCCTTGGTATTCATCCTCCCACAGATACGTCATTTCGTACGAAGCGTTCCAGGCCAAATCGCCTGGTCCATGATGCAGATTTCGCAAAAAAAAAAACCAATGCTTGTTATCACGTTTTTTCTCATCCGGAAGTGAAAAAACGTGATAACTACTCCACGTCCAGCCATCATTCGCATAGAATAAAAATAATCTCGGAAGATTAAAAGACGCGGATGCTGTATGGACCTGAAAAGACCCATACGTGTATTTATGCATATTTCGCCATTTTTTTTTTATCTCATCTCGTTCTCTGGCATCCTCGTCACCTCTCGCTCTAATCTCTCCTAATGGACGTCATGATTCGCGAAGCTTTATATCGCTGTGCCGATCTCCAAGCACCGTATTTCGAATCTTTTTCAAGCCAAGTTTCACCGAAATAAATAGCAGTAGCCAGACAAAGCCTGGTGAATAAATAATCCTAGAAAATAGCGTGAAAAAAGCCCCACCGAACAGTCCAGCAACGAAATTCTGACATTCCGCGTGCACTCTCACCTTCAACGTGCGGACGGGGCTGTTTTTCAAAAGGGACATCAAATCTGCATGCTTTGCCACTTTGTACCAGAGGGAATAAAACTTTAATTCATACTTTGCGTGTAAATAGAAAAGAAAGATTGCCGAATAATTGATTAGCCACATGCTCTTCGCCTTTTTTTCATATTTCACAGCTCCCATGAATATTTCAGCGATTAAAAGGGGAAAAGGAAAAAAAATGAGAAACCGCGAGTCGTGTATCTTAGAGGTGTAACAAAAAGGAAAGGATCAAAAAAGGCTGAACAAAGGTGGTTTGATAAAAAGCTGGCTTTTCCGCCATGAGTTGCTCATTTTCAGAGACACGTGAATTTATCAAAGCGCGACGTATCTCGCAGCTCCGAAACGTACGTAACGTACGCGTCGTCCTCGCCGTCAGGTCGGAGAATTTTCCCGGTGAATTTCCCTCGCCAGGTGCTCGAGACTCGCTCGACAGTGGCAGCCTGCGGCAAAACGGCCGATGCAACACGGAAAATTACACGAAAGAATTTTCACAGAGACGAGAAGAACAGCAGGTTTCCTACAGCGACGTATAAAAATAGAAAGAGTGTATACGCATAAAAGAGACGAAAAAAAGAGCGAGAAAAATCGCAGAGAACGAGCAGCGGAAGCGACGAAATAAAAGTGGAGCGCGCGATGACAGAAACGGTGGTGTCCGAGTGAGGGCTCTCTCCATGGACCTCGAAGGATGCGAGATGGGAGAGAAGACGCGAAAAGAGATGAAATACCGGCAGTTGAGATGATGAGGCTGAGATGAGATGAAAGTACAGCGAAGAAATGTTGCCCATTTGACGGCGTTATAAAAGGTACGCTCAAGATGGACCAGAGTACAGCCACCTCGGCCAATAAACGTTCGGAAGAACGCCGTTACCTGGTTATTTGAGATTCTTTTATATTTTCCTTTCTCTTCGGTGCTGCTCTCTCATCCGAGATCGAAAGAATCGCTCCAACGATTCCATCTCTTTTACGCTCGCTGCGGCATTCATCGGACGTCATAAAATGACGAAAAAGCCCTCGGACGTTGTTGCAGGGTTAATTTCAAGGGGGAAAGAATTACGCCTCTTTCGCTTAGCCTCGTATTTTTCGGAGTTGGCTTTCTCGAGTGTCGCGGAACGTTTTCAACCCTCGGGGAAATCAGTGATTACGTCTATCGCGGTATAACATCCGTGTAAAACGTCGAGTACAAATCATCCGCGGTACCGGTGTACAAGGGGTTGAAAAAAAAAAAAATAAAGTTTTTACCGCCACCGCAGACTCTCGGCGTCATCCGATATAACCGCGGGGTTATATTCGTTGTCTGCTGGCTGTCCCTGGACTGGGGTAAAAGTTGCACAAAGAGCATAACGATGCCAACGTGCGGCACAGCCGGTGCATACGGTGCATAATGCACGTAGAAAATGCACGAGGTACGAAGGCGAAGGAACAGGACAAAGCAAAACCTATAACTCTTGCGCAGAGGGCCGGGAAAAGTCAACGCTCCTGCATGGATAACCGCTCCAGTCTGCTGCCGCGTGTTGAAGCTTCCGACTTTTTAAATTTAACCCCTTTGCACTGTCTCGCGTCTTTCATGCATTCAGGGCACGTTCAAACACGAGAAACATGTACACCGTTCGTCCAATTAGACTCGATTTTTCTTGCCAACGATTTTTCGCTGGATCCCGAGATTATACTTGTAGGAATATCCGAGGCTTTTTTTCTTTTTTTCAAGACAGCAAATAAGTCGTCTGCGATTTCTTCAAAAATCACACTCCCAACGAGCTTTTTAACGAAACGACGAATATATCGCTTTTTTCCTCTCATTTTACGCAATCGCGTTGGTGAAGAGTGGTTTTCTCCGACGATTTTGAAAAACAAATGCAGCTTTTGATCTCTGATTATTTTGCCAGGGGTGAAACACGTCGAGGGAATGGCAGAGAGCTCGCGGAGGTTGAAAACACGAGTAATCCACGGGGTCTGGAAAATAGTGACTACTGGCCATTATAGAATGTAGCAGAAACGCGTTAAACGCAACGACTCGCTTCGATATCGCTGCAACGGCGTCGTTTTCCCGGAGCATTACAACGGGGACCACCCTTGACTTTTAATAACCCGCGGACAATGGTCTCGCGCGGGGTTTTTAATTAATCCGAATCACAACGGATGCTGGACAAGGTAATGCTCGTTGCTTCAAGATTACTCCCAGTTTCGTTGCGTCAACGATAATCATTTCCGAAATTATCGTATTTCGCGTCATTCCTTTTTCTTCGTCCTTTGGTTATGGAAAAAGCAAAAATATTGGAATGATTTCGTTGTAAGAAAAGAGGAAGACGTCGCACTTGCAAGATTACCTTGCGGTTTGCCATCGCTTTGGCTTCTCTCCGCGTTGGCTATCGAGTTGCAGGGGAGAAAACCTCTCGTTTTCTATCCGAGATTTCTCCCCCCGCCGTCTTTGCGAAATTCGGAAACGTCTCGGATATTCTCAAGAAATTCGAGACGCGCAGAGTTTATCGGCAAATTCGTCCGCTGGTCAAATGACGATTCAGAGACCCAGGGATCTTCGATGTTTCTTATATCGTTGCATCCGGCTGGTCGTTTCTACAAAACGATTCGTCCAGTTTAATTTGACCTACTTACGACGGCCGAACATTTTTGTCGCGGTAGTGCCCTTGGGGGAGTGTGCAAAACGACGAAATCGGAAAAGAACAAATCGCGGATGGAACAGGAAATTGAAGGAGCTCTAACGACGGAAGGGGGGGGGGGCATTCTCGTCTTACTAATATCCACAGAGTGGAAAGAACCAGCGGCAATTTTCCTTCGACAAAAATCGAGGAGAAGCTCGATTCTTCCATCTTTTCGCGTAATAATAATCTCTCCCAATAGGCAGAGTAACAAGCAACAACGGTCGTGCCAATTTTCAAGCATTTTCGATGTTGACAAAAAAGTTCACAATCCATTTCCGATCCGTTTAATAAATATTTATCGAATTCGCAGGTTCAAAAATATGCCGCGTTCGTTGAACGAAATATCGGATTAATCATTATCGTGACGATAATTTAATTCATTATTCGCATCGTTTTCCCTGACATGTCGAGATGCACGAAATTCTCAGCGTTAATAGATAAATTTAATCGATTGATGTAATTAAATTAATGAACTCGGCAATATCGCGACCGGGGCCGCAACTCTCTGTAATTTTTTTCATTATATTTATCAAGTACTTATTATGTTACGAGACGGGGAGTAAAAAATGTCCAATGATTTTAAAATATTAAATGTCGATGTTATATACCCGGGGAAAATGTCATGGATTAAGGAGGAAAGTGCGGTGATGTACGAGAGATCCTCTCGAGCGAAACTTGAGACTAATTCAATTCCGCAGGTGGCTCTCCTTCTTTTCTTCCTCGGCTTGCGTAGTTACCCATCTGTATGAGCTAGCTTTCGTGATAATTGGAAGAAGAAAAAACGTCGCGGCGAATTTAAGTGAAAAAAATTAATGAATCGCTGTGGTTTATGTACATACTGTGAAACGTACGGGTGCCCCGAAAATTCTCCGTTAACTGTGCAAAACTGGATTGAGGATGAAAGTCGAGGTCGATAATGGAAATTTTTTTTAACATTTGATTAAACGTACAATGTACTATAGTGGAAGTAATATTGAGATGTACGATGATTCGTTTAAAATCGTGTTTGAAAATCAGTCGATTTTTCGTGTTACTCGCTTATTCTCGACGTGGTTTATTCTTGTATGAGATTTGTTTTTCCTCTATGCTTTTACTTGAAATTGCATGACGAAAGGTACTTTGACGTGCCAGCCTTTTCATGTTAACTGGCACTAACCTGAAGAGTCAATTACAAGCACGTAGTATTTTCGAAATTGTCGAGAGAATACAAATTCGTATTTCGACTCTAACGAGTTCTGGAACTGTCGTTGGAGGCAAGATGATCTCGTTGATATTTATTTTTTTTAATTGTCGGTCATGCGAATGGGAATTGTCTGACAAAGTTGTGCAAGAATGGAATGTTTGGAATGAGGATTAATCAACTGTAACTGTCAATGAGGATAATTAAAAAAATTCGTTCGCTTTTTTGCGCGTCCTTATTCGAATTTTGAGTTTTTGCAAAAAAGTCGGTGTGTTTCGGAATCAGCGGGCAATTTCCGATCGGATAGGTGCTTCAAAAATTGAAAATTTGAAAAAAAAAATTTTGACCCGTTTTTGGCAACTTTCACGAAATCGTCGAAAAGTCGAAATTTCAAATGGTCATAACTCGGTTAATAATTATGGTACATATATTTTTTGGGGGGGTTCGGAGACGCCCGCGAGTAGACTTAGACAATGGTGAAAGTGAAAAGTCGATAGCTAGATTCCTTCACCCTCAAAATCGATGTTGAAAATCGGCAAAAAAGGAGGTGAAGGGGTATGTATGGGAAAATTGGCAAAAATCGATGGTCCAACTTAAAAAATCTGCGAAAAATCGAAAAATCAAGATATCTCGATGAACCAAACGGCGTTTTGAAGCCTCATCAATTGCCAAGAGAATAAGCACAAGTTGGAAAGTCTACCTCAAAGGGGAAAAAAATGGCAAGCATTTTACTGAACCGACTCAATATAACAAAAAATGGCGAAAAATGTTGGACCTCGAAAATGACTTTTAACAGTCCATATCGACGTATTTTTTCCCTCTGATTACGAAACCCACCGATATTTCATCGAAAACTCGATAATTCGGTTCATTCAACAGCCGATCACAAATCGAATAACCGAACTTTCGGCTTTTCGACGAGGAACGACAAATTAATTCATGCGAACATTGTAGATGCATGTCGTCCATGAATAATTCGATACAATCTCCAAAATCAAGTGCGAAACCTTGTTTCCTTCGATTTTTTACTTTTGATTTCACCGCAGACGCATTAATGACATGAATGATAAAAGTGTCAAGGTGTTTTGCCGGTACAATGACGACTATTAGCCGTCGATTAGCTCCACGAGGCGAAAGTTTGTTCGAGAGGTTTAATTAACTTCCCTCCTGGGGGGGATAATATAGATGCGTCGTTGATCCGTTATTCAAGGTCAACAACGCCGATTCACGTGCATCGACAAAAGCAGAGTATTCAAAAATTCCCGATTGGTTTTCGATAAGTCAAGGATCAAGCGTCTCGAGGACGTGACACGGCCGGCAGATTCGAGTTTCGCTCAAACATTCGCGTGTGCGACCTTTTTATTCCGCTTTTCACCCTCTTTAACGGCTGGTCCATTTTTTGTCCTTTAAATAAACAATAAAAATCGCGATGACGAAATACGACGCCGACGACTTTCGAAAAAAGTGAATTTCCATTTATTTCCTATTCAGGAATACATCTCTCTACATACTCCGAGATGCCAACGACGATACGAGGACGTCCACCGAGATGACGAGAAAAAAATGCCTCTCCGAAGGAAAACCGAGTGGAAAACTCGCGAGTGTCCTCTCCGCGTGACTAATTAGCAGTTTAAATCCGAAGCCGGTGTTTCAACAATCAATCTTACACGTCGAGAGACCACCTGAGCCACGTAACTTTGGAATATCCGGACGGTTATAATTCGCTTTTCATCCGCTGCCATTTAACACGGGAGGCAAAACGAGATATCGAGGAGAGAAAGAACCGAGGTAGGAGAGACGGAAAGCGAGAGTCTGGATTTGTCGATTAAAGGACCAAATTAGTGGTATGAAACTTTCAATAATCAGCCTTTCGAATGAAAGACCAGAGTGCTTTTTAATCCAATTACTTTTTCGCACATTAGTGTGAATCAGGCGTTAAGGAGGATCGCGCGAAACTCGCGACTCTCTCGATCGCCAAAAATAAATTGAGAATGAATTTTTTTACTGCCAAAATGATGTGTCCCATGTTCGTTTGAATTATTCGATTATCATCGAGAATTTCAAAATCAAAAATACATGCGAAATACTCGCGCGGTAAATTTTCTCGCGGCAGTTTTATTTTTGGCAATAACAACGAGGTTTTATAAATACGTGTTTTCCTGTGCATATTTCATGCCCTTATATTCGTTTTTCGTAACTGGTCGTTGAAAAAATCTATTTAAAAAAATGGCGAATCGTCGCCGCGAGAGTGTGTCTGCGATGAGAAATGAAATTTTGATGAACTTTATTTTCGATAACCAGACCGGTTGTTGCGCGATGTATTTTTCCACAACAGCGCAAAAAAAAACCACCCCCTTTTTCTTGATTCGCACGACAACGACGTAAAACTCGTCTGAAAATGCAAAGGGAAGGAAAAACGAGTAAGAAAAAGGGAAAACTCGCGGAGGAGCGTTCTCGCGCGTATTCGCGAAATCTAATAACTCGTAAAGCTTCTTAATTGGATAGTTAGTGTCCGGTGTACGACTACTTGTACCGTAAAAAATGTCGCTCCCTCTCGTGTACTTCCGTGAAGTGTACGCTGTACACTTTTTTTTACGACATTAAGCACACCATACACGTATATAAGCGACTGTATCGTCGCGTTGTACATGTATTTGCATCTCGTAATTGGACGCGAGAGTTTCCAGTGAGAACGACGTCTCGCAGACGCGCGAGAACACGGAGACACGCTCGTGACGCATTTTGACAATCTTCAATATCGATCAATCGAGCCTCATGATCGATGAATATTTTCCAAAGCATTCATTCTCGAGTGTCGTCAAAAAATGTTTCCGAAATTCCCAATTTTTCATCCACCAGCTTTGCACTCGCGCTCATTCGGCTGTGGTACTCGAATTTACGTAAGAAACACAAAGAAATTACGAAACGCGATAATTTAATGAATTTTTCGTGCAACGAAGAGAGCTGTGAGTCGAAACGGAAGTTTACACAGTCGCGGCCTCATTATTTTCGACCATGCCATATTGTACACCAGACTGTGAATACCAAGATGTACAATTGAATCTGGCTTTTGTCATGGATGCAACTTCACAGACAAGTACGTCGATTGTTTGCGAACAAAAGTGCTGAAAAACATTCCGTCACTGAGCGCAGCAACGAGTTGTATTTTCGTTGAAGCTGCCCGTAACAAACGTCACGTTGTTCTCGAGTTAAATTCGGAATTCGCGTAATCCATCGCTCGTATTTGCAGCAAACTCGTGTGCGAGCGAATACACGCGGCCTGTTTGTCCTATTTATCAGTAATATACGCGGTTTTCATCTTTGATATCCATCAGGCGTATGCACTGACCACGGTGTTTCTATAAATTCAAAATTTCGTCCCCTGATCCCCCCGTGCTGATGTACAAACAGGATACAACAATCCCCGAGGGCGTTTGCTGGCTGGCGAAATCATGACGAATTTCTCGTTTATTCGCGATCAAACCCGCGAGCGTACGGCCCGTTACGCGGGTCGCGCGATTCAATCGTCGTGCTCTCATGCGCGATGCGAAACGAATGACGAAGCTCTCGGAGAATGACGCTACTGCGGAAAGTAAACGAGTTTAATCGTCCAAGCCTCGAAAACGAACATAAAAACGAAAAATCTTACCCCACGCGGATAATCCGCTCGAATAAAAACATCGGAATTTTCTCTATTGCACGTCAAAACGAAATCGAGCGTTTAACGAGTTTTATCACTGAAATACATAATCCATTTACAGTGCGAGGATCATCGAAAGTTGCGAAATTCACGAAAGTCGTCGTGAAATCATCGACGAAAATGGGACCGTGAGCGCTCGATGCGGGACAATGCGGAAGCATCGGGATGGATTCTCACGTGGATGATCGTTCGATGGGACAAAGAGACGAAAACAAAAAAAACGTATCAACATCGTCGCGGGTTAAGCTGGTTCTGCCGGAAACGCGGAGCGGAATATCGCGAACGTATTGGCACGTATATAGCATACCGCGGTATAATACGAGGCAATAATAATCTGTTATATACGAGAATCATACATATAGCTCTGTAATGCAATGCTGGTCTCCGCACTGGCGTCATTCTGCGCTATGATTAACGCGAGCGGTATCGGATTGAGAATGAGAACGAACGAGAGGCAGAGAGAGAGAGAGAGAGAACGGTGGGAAAGGGTGGAAAAAGGGGTAGGGGGATGAAGGAAGTACAGTTGGCTGGTGACACCCAACGTGACCCACGTGATACACACATGCACGAGGCGACGAATGTCGTAGGGTGCAACTCGGAAAATGCTGGTTATCGCACCCCTCCCGAAACAGGGAGAGAGGGGTTGAAAAGCGGGTCGAGGGTGGGAGGCACTCGGGAGCGTAATATACACGCGGTTGTAGCGTAAAAATTCGTCGAGCAGAGAAGTCAGAAGGACGATAACTCGGACGCGTGTGCGCTGACTAGCCCGCAACCCATTGGACCACCTAAATTACAGCAAGTGCAATTTACAAGCATCGGCACAAAACGAATACGAAAATAAATTGGCATCACGGACGGACATGGATCACGGAGGGGGAGAGAAGGACGGGGGGACGAGCATCGAACGAGCGCGAGGGGAGGAAGAGGGACGCGTATGTATATCGCCGGAATGAAAAGCCTCCTCCCCCCCCCCGCTTGCTGCCGACCTGGCGGGGACTCTGTGCGTAATAGCAAAAGAGGAGCAAACCGTGGAACGAGACCGGATGACCCCCGGTGGACGGGTGAATCCACGCTCGGATGGGAAAATTGAACGAGATATGTACATGAAGGGGAGAAAGAAGGAAAAAGAGAACGAGAAAACGGAGAAGGAAATGATTGTTTGTCTTTCGAACGGGCGAAATTTTCGACGTATGCAATTGCCAAATATCGAGGTCGATCGTGAGCGTCGAGTACGCGAGTTTGAGTTTGAAAGGAGAAACGAAATTTCTCGCCAACGAGCGTTTTTTTTTTCATCCAAATCAATTTACTTACGCGAAACCGTATCTTGGATGTTTCAAAACTGTTTAATGAAATTGATGGAGCAACTACGAGAAAACAGAGAGTCTGGATCGTGCGGTTGACCGGAGATGGGAGTGGAAATCGAATTTACCACTTTGCGAAAGTCCAAACTGGCGGAGGGAACAATTAACCCACTTTGTCCTTCATTTTCTCACCGTGGAAAAGAAGCGGCGTGGATTTTAACGTTCTCGTCGCGCGGTGGACCGAACGCCGGAAGCTGCGGATGATCGATCCTCGAAGAGGAGGCGGCGGAGAATCATCGATGAATCTGTCGATATAACGCGCTTTGATGATTCAATCTCGGAGATGCGCGCGGGATGCTGCGATGAAAAAAGCCCCGAATTTACCCCGGAAAAACTTTGATTCCGAGGCGAATATCGAATCTGCGATGTGTTTACTCATGCTGCGGGGGAAAAACATCCGAGAGCGAGAACTCTCCTTCCTTTTTCATCCCCGATAATGTAATTGCGAGGTAGGATACGAGGAGGTGACCTATGACG
This sequence comes from Heteropelma amictum, assembly GCA_959613375.1. NCBI lineage: Eukaryota > Metazoa > Arthropoda > Insecta > Hymenoptera > Ichneumonidae > Heteropelma > Heteropelma amictum. The sequence goes on from OY390727.1 coordinate 1,279,374, forward strand.
ACTACGACAATGGCTTAACCTTCCGGCACACACGCACACGACACACGGGGGGTGCACCGGTGAATATGTATATTTTTCCGATTCTTTCCAATTCCAAGCTGGACGGCAGAGCCAATGGGGACGTAACGTGCCTGCGGTGACCAGCCGAGATAGCCTTCCGCATACACTCGTTCAGCGTGCATTCTTCGCGAGCTTGTACGCTCGGAATGTCCAGGAGCCCAGGGTCGTTGAAACTCGATATGGTTTTCCAGATGAGAGAAAGTGAGAAAAAGGGAATAAAAAGGTTACATATTTCGTTCGATATCGTTGGAAAGGACGGTACTGTGCCGTTTGCGCAGTTTGATACTCCTCCGCTTCCGGACACGGCCACCTCGACTCTATCTCCCGCTCTCTCGCTCTCCCTCTCTCTCTCTCTCTCTCTCTCTGTTTCTCTCTCTCTCTCTCTTTGCGGATACATCGATTTCCTTCGACACTTACCGATATAGAAGAGTAGATAGCCAGGCGTTAGAACGCCCGCTAGTCCGTTCGTTCGTTCGACGCACGGCAATTTCGCAGATACGAATGGATAAGCGCGCGGGAGATACGGCCAATCCCTATTATTCCGGGTCAGTCCGGTGCTGTGAAAAAAGATCTGGTCAGACCAATAGTGCGATTCCCCTTGGGTATACGGCTATAACCCTTCGCTACAGCCCGTTTCAACTTCTCCATCGTCTTTCCCCGCTTTTTTTCGTCCATATATCGCAACGATACGTATTCGAACTTGTTCACTTCGAACCTCGTAACATCGAACCTCTCATCCACTTTGTTGCTCTCGCTCTTTGCGTTCGACTCGGTCTAATTTCGTCCCGCATAGCACCGTCCATAACACACACGTCGGACTTTTAATCGACGGTCAAAGGTTCTTTCGCGCGATCGACAAGATTCGTCGCACGATCGATTTCCCCGCCAATACGATCCTCGGTCCATGGGTGGATGCTGGACTTGATTATTCGACGGCTGAACGATATTTCTCCGGATTACATCCATCGGGTTTTATTCGCCGTTGCAATTTTTCATTCCACGCGCAAATCCTCGCGAGACGAAACGTACGCTTGCCAAATTGCCTGCTTAATTTTGACTCTCGATTTCGATCGCGCCCGTGTGTCCCGTCGTTGTTATTTCATTTACGACGAGGTAATAAAAAAGGAGAAACAAGCGAGATAAAGGACGAAAACGAGAACCGTATATGCAGCGTGGCGACTCATTTGCTTCTATTGTCCCGGAGATGAACGGAAAAGCTTGCCTCTCGTTCGCACAGCATCGTTGCTTCTCGTCCACCGCTGTACCCACCAGCCACTCTGCTCGGTAATTGCTAATTTACCCTCCTAAAAACAATGATAAATCAGAACATATTCAGCTCACGCACCGTCCATTTTTCATTTTCCTTCGCTCGACGTTACCCGCGATTCAACGAGAAACTCCCGAAATTTCATAATCACGTCGAGAAAATTGCGAAATATTCCTGCGAAACAATCGCTCTCTTTTTTCCTCAACTTTCCGACTCGACCAAAGTGAATCGAATCGAGGGATTGTACAAAGTTCGAGCCGAGAGACATCGGTCGGAGGGTAAACGCATAAACCTTGCTCGATCACGGGTCGAGCGATGTATTCAGCGGGTGTACATAGATTGGCGTGTCTGGGTCGTCGATTCATTGCGCCATTTTGCTGGTACTTCCGGTCGTACGTCATAGTTGTCGCTGGAACGGTTACGTTAACACTTGTCAAGAGGCAGAGTCGCAGAGTCCGAGGGCTGTGCGCGGGGAGGCGCCGCCAGGAGTATCAACGTCAGGTACAACGCGAAAACCGCGTGTGTACGCGGCGTTCGACTGTGCGCTGGTTGTTCAACTCGTAGGTGAATCGTAGGATAACGGATATGTGTCGGACGGCGTATAAACATGGCTACTAATAACGTACGGTACTTTGGGCCGTCGCTGACCGTCGCATACAGCCTCGCGACCCTTGAAAATGTGGCCGACATTCAGGGAAGAAAGATAGCTGTGCGAGGTGATATCAAAGCCATGTGCTGTATTATACACACGTGTATCCACGTGCATATTTATCCTAGATTGCCTTTCGCTCTAGCACCGCTGCTCCTCCTGTACTTTCAACCCCCCCCCCCTCTCCGTGGAACGTCTCGCCACCGTGAATTCGTTCGCCAAGTTGGCACGATTCAGCAGCAGCAAGTACGTTAGGCTTCCACCCGCGAACGCCCTAGACCATGTTCTCCAACGGCTTGATTAATAGTCGCGCGCCAATAGAAACAGAGGATACATCCGATGTAAATCCTGTCCTGGTTTCGCTCAAAACCGGAAAAATAATTGACAACCGGAAGGAAAAAAGGGAGAATGGTACTCCAACGGAGAGAGACCCGAAAGACGAAAGGGTTTTTGGAACGGAATAAGTTGGACGTCGTCGATGTTTCAGAATTGGAAAATCGGATTAATGCATAATCGCGCGTAACTCGATTTGGTTCTCACCTAAAATGGAACAAACTCGATCCACCTGTCTTGCTGGTGGATTTTTTGAATTCTCGCAACGCTTCCGGTGCAAAGCCAATTTGCACATGGCCTAGTTTCGAAGTAAACACGCGGCTTGACTTTCGTACAAATTGATAGAACCGGTTGTTCGCTTATTTATTCGAGCGAAACGGACGTACAATACGTCCACCGGAAAAAAAAGAGATTGAATCTTCGCGCGGAGCATTCACGCAGCACACACGTGACGTTTTCCATGAAAATTCAATGCTCGACTCGCGATTCGTATTTCCATCAAGACGACGAGTTTCGTTTCTGCTGTTATTATTAATATGATGATAATAGCAACATTTTCGTGTAATATTATTATGAAACGACGACGGGGGGAAAAAGAGAGAGCGTAGCCAGAGGAAAGTGCAGTTTACAGATTGAAATGCAGGCTGATGCGAAGCTGGAGCCGCCCCGCGTGTTTGGTCCATTTCGGTGTTTGGAAGTACGCTCACGGTTGCGCGGGGACAGGGAGAAAAAAGTCGGCTATCCAGCCTCATCCAACGCGCGTTCCTCGCGAGCTCAATGCTTTTCCATTCCCGTTATTAGCTCTTCAACTTTGTAAACTCTCCGCGTTGGGATCTCCGACACGGAACCGCCATCAGTGAAATTATCGAATTTTCATGCGCTCCCTTCGCTCTCGTTTCATCTGTTGATCCTTCTCGAGACCATTGTTCGATTCGGGTGGAAAAAAAAGAACGAAAGGAATTTTTCATCGTCGCGAGTGTCATCGATTTTGCCTCCTTTTGTCATATATTTGTGTTATCTTCAAATTGCATCTCTTCGAGATGTCGCTTTTTTCTCAATATTTACCACTCGAGTTTGTGTGCTCAAGCACGTGAATGACGTATACTTGTTGGGTTTATCTCGCGTGTTTATTTCCGAGCCTTTTCGCTTTAATAACTCGAGAGAGAGAGAGAGAGGCTTTTACCGTCGCGATTGTAATGTGGTGGCTCCGAGAGAGGTCGTTGAGCACAGGTCACAATTAAATTTAACAACCGGTATAAGGAGCTATCGCTTGGGTCCATTGACTATATACCTGTACCTCGTGTTTGCGTCGATTGCACAATATATTTATGTATTTTTATACGTATATAATTTCGTGTCCATAATTAAATGCACGTTAGAGAGCGATATCGCTTTTTGCTATATCATAAAACGAGACGATGCAAAAATAGTCGAGCGTCGGAGTGAAAGTAGAAACGACAAATTTCGTGATCCGTCCATCCGCTGCATCAGCATCAATCGGTCCAGCAGCACCCTGAGCGACAAAGTTGTTCTTTCCCACCGACGAAAATCCACGTTGGAGCTAAGAAAACCTCCATACGCGTACAGCAAACAGCACGAACGTTGGGATTCATCGAAATCCTTCGGGGCTCTGCCTAAGTGATGGAGCAGCAAAAATTCGGAGGAAACACGAGATGACTGTGCCCGCAGCATCCACGGAATCTCTCTACATCTCTGTGGAGTTTTGTTTCTTTTCCAATGCTCGTCTCGCCTCTTCTTCTTTCTGTTCGGCTTCCGTTCGACAGGAAATGAAAATTCCACGAGTTTTAGCGATTTTCCCTCGTTCGACCGTGCGTCGGTTCTTTTTTTCACGAGTTATCTCCATTCCGGTGGGACAATGAAGCTTCGAAAGGACAAAGAGGCCTTTTGTGAATAAGAATAATGGAATTAATATTCACCTCGGATATGCATGAACGTACATTAGTGTATATACGATTTTTTCCTTTTTTTTCGACAACCAGAGTTACTCGCGAGGACGATAAATAACGTCCCTCGACGGGGCTCGACGGAGCGTGCGCGGTAAAAATGATTTGCATCCCGAGCATCGTCATTCTTTCGTTGTCACGTGATCGTTTTTTCTTAAATCATTTTTCCAACTCGTCCTACGTCGTAGGATTTTCCACGACGATTGAGATAAGCGCGACGTTCCACCGGAGCGTGCAAAAAAATCTTACCTCGTGTATTTCACGTGTCCCGTACGCCATCGCCGGGAACATATCCGCGCGGCAAGATTAACGACAGCCTGTGAATTTCGCGCTCGTGCAAAAGCGCAAAGTACTCGTGTTTGTTATAATCTTCGATAAATCATCCACGACCTCGCAATTTTCCCGTCGATATACGCCGAGAGAGATTCATCTCTTTATTCCACATTTTACATCACACGGTTTCGCGTCGTAAACGAAAAAAAAAGCCCTTGTGTGCGTGTGTGCAACGTTAGCCAAAAATAACACAAAACCTCGACAGTGACGAATATTAAAAAAAAAAAAGCGAAAATTGAATGCACGCTGAATGCGAAGCGATTTTTTCTACGCGCGCGTATCTCTCGGAGGTGAAACGTTACGAAATGAAACGTTATTATTTTCGCGGGAATGATCGTTACGTTGAAAAGTCTGATGAGAAAAAATTCAAAAGAGCAAAAACGATCGATGGATATCGATAAACGTGGTTTTTTCGGGAGAGACTTTGATGTCAAACGCGACGTTTATGAAAGGAAAATACGAGGACTCGGGATTTAAGTGGTGGAGGAAAAATGCAGGGGCGAAGGAGAGTCAAGTTGAATAACCCGACTTGAAGTCTGCTGCATGTATGTACATACTCGCGTATATACCACGTGCATATTCGCGATCATAACATATTGCAATATGATATTATGCGCAACTCTCATGGTATGACAGGGTATTATCCTCACGCAGCGCAAGATTTCCATATTTCAGGTAACGTGGTATTACCGCGAAATCAGCTGTTCCTCATGGGGCGAGGTAATGAGAGTCCGAGGCTCACGGCGGCGTATCGATACCCCGCTGCTGAGCGCGCCTGCATGAGAAAGTTGACCATTCGTTGGGACTCAAAGTAGCCTGGATCGTATCTAAATTCTCGAATCGACTCGGCACCGCCGAAATATCGATTTTTCAAGTGGAAGAAAAATGACGAGAGCAACATTTGAGAAATCTGCCATTTTTTTTTCAAAAATTCGTATTCGTCGAGTGTTTCAACACGAGACCCATAAAAGATATTCGTACGCGATGAAAAACCCGTCTGGAGGAATCGAAATGCCTTCCAATCGAGTGCGAATGAAACGCTCGAACGGAACGTCTCCCCTAAATATTACGACGGTCGGTATTTTTTTTCCTTCCCTCTCTCGATTTTTATTTCCGCCTCGAATCGTCTCTTCTCCGCGATGATATGCTGGAGAAACTGAATGAAAATAAGCCGTGGAACAACAAGATACCGCGGAGAGTCCATACCGGCCGAGAGATCGGGAAAAGGGGGGGGCGGTCGTCGGGGAGAGGGTGCAAGCTGTCCCGGGGGTGCGATATTCGCGTGCGAAATAGCGAATGATTCCGCTCGGGTTCTTTGTCTGCGTCGGTATAATATGTTTGATAAGATATATACAAGTCGACCTTCGGTGGTGATTCTAGCTGGTTATTTGCATAATACAACCCCTAGTTATGCGCCCATTAACCCCTATATACGCGTTTCTCTCAAACGTTACCCGTTTCTCTTGCTACACAATTTCTCACCCTCGGCTTCTTTGACGTGCAACCTACCGTGTTCCAAGGTGGAGTCGGTTTCCGACGTGTATCAAGAATTTCGAGTCTCGTCGGCGATATTTCGTAATTGCTGCGTTCAACGTGTGCAGCGCCCTCCCACTCTCGGCTTCCGAACAGTCAAAGTCGGCGGTGCCAAGCCATACAGGGATCCCAAAAGAACATACGCACACACACTTTTGACAAATTTTGAGAGCAATTTCGCGATTTTATATAGACATTTATACAAAAATAATAAAACAATCAAGTAATAACGTCACAGTTTGAGGTAGCGACTTTAGACAACTACCTCGAGCGAACCGTGCGTTGTTGTAGCCGGTAAAAAGCGTATCGAAGAGCGAAAGCCGGGAAAGTGAACTACAAAGTGGTCTCTCGACTGTCGAGCAAGCACTAGAAGCACTTTTGTTCCCTTTTGCGGAGAGCGAGAGCAGGGTGGAAACCTTTCCGACATCATTATTTCAGGCTATTTCTCTCTCCATCGTTATTATCATTTTTATTATCCTTGAATTCCATTCTTTCACTCATCGATATGATGTCTGATGTATAATACACGTGGTACATGGACACTCCACCAGAGGGTCGATTGTCAGACGCTTTTCTTATTCGATAAGTGCTCCGAGGTATGCCAAGGGTTTATTATGTACTTTGAGCGATGCTAGAACAGGGGTTGCACACTCGCTCGCTCGTACCTATAGAGACGGTGGTGTACATGGATGTAATTTGGATCAAGTGCGCTGTTATGGACAATAGACGGAGGGTCGAAAGCACTTTTGTACACGTCTATAGGCAGGTGAATGTTCCTCGTATTGACACAAGAGAAGAAAACGCGGATATCGTCGATGTGGATATTTATATGCGCGAATGACTTTGCGACTTTGCCAAGTCAACTTTGAGAGAGAAAAAAACCGACGAGGGTCACAATCAGCCGACTCGTTTTTCTTCTTCCCTCTTTTTACCAGCGAGTTATCGTCCACCGTGCATCGAGCCGTCATACCGCACTCGCGCACGTAACTTTTGTCGGTCTGATTATTTTTTCATTATATTTTTTCAATATACTCCTCGTTGATTGAACATGCACGTGGCGTTGTTCGTTAAAACAGTACTGGAATTATTCCGATGGTAATTCCGTCGTTCGTCGATATCGACGAAACTTTGGAATTTCGTATATGATGGACGAAAAAAATGTTTCGCAAAACGAGTAATTTTTACTCCTCGATATGCGGATAATTGCTTTTTACGGTTTTACCGAAAAATTGATCGAGCGCCGCGGGATTACGGGAGGAACGAACGAACCGCGAGTTTTTAATTTTGACAATGAAAAAAGGAGACAAAGTTTATCGAACAAATTGTATTTCCGGTGCTTATCGATCCCGCTGTGGTTTTCAGCGTTGATAAGTGTGCCCGCGCGCAGGTCGGATCCTCCCGCCCGTGAACATTACGGAGAGCTCGTTGAATCGCAGCCGGGAGAATTGCGTAAATTTAAGAATCCCTTAGTAAGCACGGAGAAAGATGGCGAGAGGAGTTAAGAGGAGGCGTAAAGCCACCGGCGTCGCGGCATCGGGGAATATGCTCGTAATTTTACATGCCTACGTGATTCCTTTATATCCTTCCGGATGTGAACCACGAGGTCTCTAACCAACAATGGGAAATTCATTCGCGTATATACCGGATTCTTTTTGCCAAAAAAACCTCAAAAACGTAAATATATACTTATCAACTTTGACTTTCATCTCTCACTAGGATTCCCGCGTGAATTTGCGACCTTCAAATTCGCAGCTTCAATTCCGGGACACCTTGTATACATCCCGGCGTACGCGAAAGAGCAAGAAAAATCAGAGCTGGGAATAGTCTGGACCGTCGCGACATTTGGGATGGAAAGGAAGAGCACCATCTAAAAGCGGATGTAAGTACCGCTGCTCCGGCGGCCTCCGCTTCTTCTTTGACTAGAGCGGAAGATCCTTGGGGTCCAATTAATCGAGACGCAAGTTTCTTCCAGCGCGGTAAACTCGACAGTCATACCGAGTCATTACGAAAGGTCCTTGGACTCGAACAATTCCTCGGCCCTTTTCTTTTTCTCTCAAAAGCTCGCTCAGTCGTCCCTCTGTATACGAAATTTCGGAATTATTACCGAGATAACAATTCCGCCTTTCGTTTTCAACGCCGCCCTGTGCGGAAACGGCAAAAACGCGAGCGACGACGAGGGGGGATGTACGCGTTTCATCGCTCGAGCGAACGCGAATGAACGTATTTTTCAAAATCTGACAAACTTTTCGAAAAAAACAGATGGAGAGTTCCAGAGAGGAATATTGCCCATCTCCGGAACATTCATCAGCAGCGGGAACGATGCGCAAAAGGAGAACTCGAGAAAAATGTGTCGTAAATCGAGGCTGGAGAGCTCCCGTTGCTGCGTCGTCATACGTTATCGAAATATACTTGCACACGCGGTGCAGCGGGATACGGAAGTGCATAATGCTGCTACTCGAGGTCGCTTCCATTCGGAATACTCGAAACAAGGATAAACGGCGGAATTCGCGTGACATGTGCGCGTTTCGCGATAAAAAGAATGTCGGAGCGATGCATTCGCGAATCTTTGACTACTCGCTGGAAAAAATGCGGGTCTGTACCAACGCTGAAGAGAGGAAAGAAAAATTGTTGTCGAGAATAACACGATGGGGCGATGAGAGAGAGGCGATGAAACACGACGACGAGCCACGGCTGAGAGATTGGAAGAGAGATTGGAAGAGAGATTGGAGGAAACTAAAATCGGCCTGAATCGTGGATTTCACGGCGTGTCGCGGAAAGTCCGGCAACGAACGCGCGTCGTCACTGTGGCGGTCGGAGGACGAGCCATCCGCGATAAAATGAAACGGTTATCACCCGACCGGAAGCGCGTTGGTCCAATCCCGCGGTAACTATATTTACGCGCGACGTTGCGTTCCGACTTTGAACGAAAACCAATCCGAGCTTTTCCTCGTTTCGGCTTTGGCCTCATTTTTCTCGAATCTGCTCCGCTGCGTTGCCACTCTCGTCTCATTCGTTGATGATCGCTGCGCGTTCAAGCTTTCCCAAAAACCCGATGCCAGCTGTTGTAAAACAAGCGTTTTCCGCGAGGCGAAGATTCGTCGGACGATTCCAAAATGTCCGACAGCTTTCCGGAACATTCGAGGCAATTCGTTGGCAACAAAGCCCACGGCTTGATATTGAAAGTGAGAGATTTAGCGGAAAAGCGAATCGTTAAAGGCGAACGCGTCGCCGGCCGTCAATCAATTGGATTTTCGGTCGAGCTGTGACACGGAGGTGCGAGCTCGGCTCTCCGCTCGCTGCTCCGCACCACGTGACACTCGTGATGGAAAACACAACGTGTACGTAGCGAATTCCCGATAGTGATTGAGGTCTAAGGGACGCCAGAAGCGGACAAGTCGGCTTAAAGTCGGTGCATCGGTGTGCGGATGGGCCTGGACTCGCACGCGTACTCCCCGAGTGGTGCAGGGGCGGCAGACTGCCGGGCGGCCACGTATACTCAATTATTAAAGGTTCACGGTTGTTCCAACGGCATTCCATACCTGTATAATGCACGACATAAAGTGGATAGCAGTTCAGAGTCGGTAGCTGCGGTGATCGTCAGAGCGAGAGAGAGAGAGAGATAGGCATCGGAAGATCGAAACCGCACACTTGACTTTGATGCTTCTTCTCCTAAATTCACGGCGTTAAATTCCCTTCACCTCGCGATTTACCCTCCCATCTTTCTCGGTACTCCGTTCCTCTGCGAATGACGAATTCATTCAAAATAACCTCCAGCCAAAGTCGACTTTGCTCCGCGGAATCTCCAGGAATTTTTCTCGAGCCCGGTACAACGGAATCAGTCGCTCGCGAAGCTTCCACCCGCCGCGCAGGTAGCAAAACTGTGGTAACGCGAACGGAGAATTTGCACGGTATTTCCCAGCGAGTCGCACCGACCGCGTGTATATATGTTTACATCGGTGTACGGTATCATCCTGGAACGCCGACGTTGCTTGGCACGCCATGCGTTATGTTAAGAAGTGCAGTTAATTATGAAGATAATTCCGAGTCACGTTTGTGTACGTGCATCCTCGGAGTGTATCCCACGATGGATCATTCCTGTATTTGCGTTTGCGTGCTCGACGTAACGAGCTCCGATGGACTTTCGGGCTAGGAGCGATGCAAACCAATGCAGCCCCATCCGTACGAGCAGTCCTATAGCTATCCGGAGAATACACTCAACAGCCGCAGCAGTTCCACGCTATTTTCCCTGACGATCCAGCACGGATGAGCCATCAACTCCGCCTCGTCCCGCGCCGTTATCTCCAAGCCGGCGGAGGATACGATCTTTCGATCACCGAAGCGCCTTCACGCGCCTCGTACCTCGTGTTCTCCTGTTACCGAGCTCCCGCGTCGACTTAATTCACAGACTGCTTCACGGATTGATCGATTTTGCCTCTCACTCCGATCGCTCTCTCGCCTTTTTCGAAGATTACGCGACTCCGCGGGCCTCTCCGAATTTCACGGTCAGTCTGCGGAGTTTCGATGACGATCTTGAATCAACAGCCTCGCAGAGTTTTATTGGAATCGAGCCAGTGCAGCAGTGATCGTACGGAGGAGATTTTCTCGAGCGATTGAAAGTTGGGATTTTGTACGAATTTTCGGAGAAAGCAACAGCTGATCCTCCAGCCTGCACGGTACAACGAAGGAAGAACGAACCTGATTGCGAATCGGCATATGGGGCAAGGCGATCGCGGCGGTGGGATCGTCTCTCACGGATGCTGCGGATACACCGGACGCCGCGTGTGTCTCCATCTTGTTTATCGAATGGAAATGTCCAACTGTTGGGGCATCGCGATGTACGCGCACAAAAGCGACTCGAGTATGTTTGTGTTTACGGGGGACCTTACTCGCGTCGCCGAGTTTCGATTCTATTGATTACACACGCGGATGGTACAACGGGCTAACAAGCGATAATTATCGTTGTCAGACGAGATATCACGAGCCATCTCTCCGTATGATTGAATCAATAGCAAAAGAGGGCAATTTACAGGTCATAAAAGCCTATAGGCTTGACGCAACGTGATATACGTATTTCCGGATATTTCAGCTACATGAAATTTGAGAAAACATTATTTCCGGAAAAACGCACTCGAACCGCTTCTATATCCGAGGCTTCCTCGCTGACCCGGCGTTTCCCGAGGCTCTTCAAAGTCCTCGCGTGCGCCTTGAAGGAGACGAACGAGGCCCAATTTTCCCGGTGGCATGCGCCATTTTTATCGCTCATTTTCAGTCATCGTGGGACAACGGCTGTACGCCCGGGTGGTAAATTCGTTGACCGATGAATTTATCGACCCACTCGCGTATACGGATTATTACGACGATTGCGGTCTCACGAGCCCTGCGAGCTTCGACAAACACGGCGAAGCATCGCCCCGAACGCCACCTTGAACGTTGCTCGGAGGTTCACGACTCGGAAAGCATAGCACAGAGACCGTGAACTTCGAACGTCAATTATAGTCGATTGAACGATGCAGCGCGTACCCTAATAAGCTTTACGAATCTCGAGAAAGTATGATAAAAAATGTATTTTCATCAATCTCTCGATGTTTTCATCCACAAATTGACGTTTATTCCCCTCGTGTATCTGCTCGAATACGTATTTATCATTTTTGTCGCAACAACGATTCGTCATCACTGATGGAACGCCTTCATTCGGCGAATAATTCAATGCGCAATCTCCCATTGATCAATTAAACGATACAACCAATGTGCAATATGGCTGAGGAATAAACGAAAATTGAAAATTCGTGTATCAATTAATTAATTGCATATAAACGTACTCGCATCGCTTTTTGGGACGGTTGTTGCTGCATCGGCTCGACTCGCATCCGGTTACTCCGCCGCCTTCATGCTCGATACAGATCGACGATTTCGATTTATCGAACTATTCGGATTAACGTTGAAACTCCGTGTGACAAGAGAGATGAAGCGAGGCGGCAGAGTTTTGCTCAAAAGCACGACGAGAGATTAATCGACTCAACGGAAAGACGGAGGGACTGCGACGTCGCGGACGTCGGGGACCGTACCGCACGTTATGCAAGTTCGACGAAGCAGGAGGGACAGATACGATCCCCCACGCCGCTTTCGCCTTCCCCGTGAGAATTTCGGCAATCAATAATAAGTAACAAGTTCGAAAGCTAATGGCGATGGAGCGATGCGCGCCGGGGATAAAATTACATCGCTCAAAGAGCTACAACGAAGAAACTCGCGATGATAAATTGATATCGTCAACTCTTTAATTGACTTTCGCGCGCGCGCGTTATAAATGACCATGACGTTGATAGTTTCAACGTCATTTTCCCAAGGTGCGACACCGGCGAGGCTAAAAATGATTTTTTTTTGGAAATTCTTTCCTACGAGAGTCGTCGAAAAACCGACGAGGGAAAAGCCATTCGATATGGGGTTTTTAGCTCGTGGGAAATGACCGATGTGCTTAAATATTGAGGTGACTTTGTCCGTCCGAGGAGAGAAGAGTTTCTCGCCGTGACTATCGAGTGGCAGTCGCGGTCGTTAGAGAGGCGCTGGAACTCGAAGAAAAAGATGTTTAAAGTGGCGTGCGATATATTCGAGGGTCGCATGACGGCGAGTTCGTGGATTACACCCTTCGTGCGTGTCGATGTGTCCGAGCGATCGTCGTCAGCGGGACTAATATACCCGCAGTCCGAATCCACGTTATTTCGCACAATAATAAAGTACCGCGTGTGTAGCGAAAAAAAAGAGGGCTTTTTTTTTTGCGCGCACTTTGCGTCTCGGTATCGCATGACTCCATCGCCGATACCCATTGCCCACTTTTTTCTGGCCACTTATGCTTTATTTTCTTGGAAGTACAGACCTCGTACGCGCGGTGATACCAAAACGATACACAAAATCGCACTCGCTCGATCCCCTTGATAAACACTCGCGGACGCACACGCACGCAATTTCACGTATCGGAGAACGCGACGGGTCACGTCAATTTCAAATAACGATTTCGGCCGTTCCGAGTACAGCCTGTAATATCGCATGCTCGCGGTTGGAACGAAAGTCCCGAAATCGTGTATCGCCCAAAAAGTGCAGCGATACGAGAATCGATTTCGGTAGGATTTTATTCAGATTTTTTAAATAATACACGCGGAATTTGTCGTGTTAGATCGAGGAAAAATAGAGAAAAATGCGCCTGGAAAGATTTCACTCGGCTATGCATTTTTTCAGCATCCCAGTCTTCATCCTCTCTCTCTCTCTCTCTCTCTCTCTGTCCAATCAACGAGCTGAGAAGATTAGAGATATTTACGGTCCAGTTTCGCGAGAGGAGGATCAGGTTTTTTTTCGCAACCGAGCACATACACGAATATCGTTGTAGGCATCCGTAATAAATAAATAAAATAATCATCGCGTTAAAGCCCATCCTAATTCTTATCGAGAAATATTTCACGTTGCTTTCACGAATTTTATTACAGACTGTTTTCCTTGATAGAGGTGGGCACGTTTAATGGGAAAATTACATCGCCGGAGATGAAATCTCTTAGGCTCCAATTTTCTTTTCCGCCTTCACGGCGGATTCCTGTATTATGGGGGAAAAATAACCGGGAGATAAATTACTCGGTATTTTCGCGCCCTCTCGCGGTACTTTGCGCAAAGGGTATTTAATATCACTCTCAACCGCATCGAAAAGATTTACCGGAGGCTTGAAAAACGTTGAGGAATCGATGATTTATCTCGCGATCGGTGTAACCGTTTTCTCTTTAAATACATTTTTCGGTTATAATCGTCTTCGAGTGGTTCAAGTGGGCTGGAAAACCCTATGTACGTGCTTGTAAGGGTTGTGGGCAAAAAATGCCCATTCATCGGTCACCGCTTTTACGTGCACTCGTGTGTACGTAATCCGGCAACCCCCGTCCTTTCAGATGGAATTTATACACAATATATGTATACAGGATTTACGTGCGTATAACTATATGCAGGTTGGTAGGGTTGTCGTCGCATTCGAGGGTCCCCGAAGACTCAAAAGACGTCTCCACCCCCCAAGAGGCTCAAGAGCAACCCTCTTACGGTGTAATTGTTGCTTCAGCTTGGGGTTGCGCTTCCCTCTCGCGGTGGAGCTTTTCTGCCGAGATTTAAGAGACTGCGTTTCATTAGCACCACTGTTTTCCTCTGATACTTTGCGTAATTTCGCCATCACGCGAAAACTCAACCGCCCGGTTTTGCTTTATCCAACATGGGGAAAAAAACTTGCGAAAATTTCTTCAATTTTTCTCGCAAAAAGGTTCTTTTTTCAATTATTTCCACATATAAATTTATCGTTAATCGTAATACCGCTTTTGTCGTGCTCAGGAAGAAAAGATAATCGATGACGACGAGTGTGTCGCGTGAGAGGAGAAAAAAAATCATCCCGGGCTCGTCAAAATCACCGCACGAAAGTACATCATTAAGTCGAGAAGAATAAAAGGACCGTGGGATTCCTCGAGGGACCAAGGAGGCGGAAGGATGATTTTTCTGTTGCGTATATACGAGGATAAAGGTACATTAGTGTATATACATCCGTCGAATGAGAATAAGCTACTGAGCCGAAGAGCCGCACTTTTTTTCCATCCGAACGATCGCGAAAATAATTGTCTTTCAATCTCGTCTCTGAGGGACGAAAGGGAACTTTAACAAACGGCCGGACACTCGTTATTGCGGGACAAAATGACTCGCGAAGCGTTGTGACATTCGCGAAAAAAAAAAAAAGAAAAAGACGAGATGAAACGAGAGCGAGAAGAAAAAACGAAAGAGGGTGTACGGTTTTGTACGTACTTTGTTCCAGGGGGTTGGTTGTAATCTCGATGCAACGGAACAAACGATAATCGATAAGTTTCTCTCTCTCTCTCTTTTCATTCGTCCCTTTAACGTCCATGATTACTCAACAATATTATATACATACGATTTGAAAACCTTTATCTAATTGGGATCTGTGCATGCGTACACAAGCCTCATTGTGGTCCCCTCTTTTCCTCAAAAAAAAAAAAAAAAAAAAGAAAAAGAGAAGAATTCTATACGCTACAATAACGACGAGGGTGCACGGACGGATTTGACACACGGTTTCTCTTTTTGTCCATGCACACTTTTGTCACTATATTTATTCAGCATAAATACCCTCTGAATCAAAAATTACAAAAAGCAACCCCTATTTAATGCAGCTTGTCAAAATCCCTTCCCCTCTGCGCACCGCACGTGGTCATACTTCATTAAACTCTAAAGGGGCTCTTTTCAAAAGGTTTTTTTTTTATACCTCGTTCCCGACGGTTCGAGGCATCTCGAGAGATATCATCTTTGCCAGCGCGTTGCCAAAAATTCGCGAGAGCGTCAAAAAAATTGCCAGCGACGGTTCCGTCGTACAGGGTGTCCCAAAACCGGATGCTGATGAAATCTCAAGACTCAATGGACCAAGTTTAGCCCACTCTGGGTATACTCATTTATTTTCTAATTAGAAAAAGACATTTATTTAAAGACTTTTACCGAGCATAATGGATTTTTCATCATCCATTTGACAGCCGATAAATTTCGCCGGGCAATTAAAATGTCGATATTTCGTTCGCCGAATTTTCTTCCGCGATTTTATTTTCTTCGATCATCGCACACGGAATTTGGCACTCGATTTAATGAAAATTTCGATAATCTCAGCGAGATAAAATCCGCAAATTCCCAAAATACACCATGACGATATTGACTCGTGACGTTAGAAACAAAAGGAAACTGATGGAATATTTATCGCGCTAAACGAGATGACACATTTCCTCTTTTCATTTTCGCGGAGCATTCGAAATGTCACGTTCTTTGACAAAGTGGTCAAATGTCAGACGGCTGTAACAATAGAATGGCAAAAATGACGCCGGAAGTACGGCATACTTTTTCATCAATTTCCCACCGATCCTGGATGGAAAATATTTGCAACGAAACTCATCTCAATCCCGAAAGAAACGGCGAGGACTTACCGACGATGCAAACATGTGTAATATTTTTTTTCAGATCGGAAGATCGCGAGTTTTCGCTGAAAAACTTTTAACCAGCCAAAGTTGAGAGTGTACATCATACGGGTATCGCAATATATTTCGGTGCAACGTGGAAAACTTTTTTTCCCTCGAAAGATGAAATAGTCGGAGTGAATCCTCCTTCCTCGGAAACTTGTTTCTCCTCCATACAGAGGTAAGAGTGGAATATTCACTGTTGTATTTATTTATACACATATATTTATGTATTTCGAGTATATACATTGTATATAAACTATCGGATTAATATATAGTTGGGTGGATGAGAGGTATAAAGGACGGGAAGCGCGTCTTCACGACGGGCATCAAAAAACATTCCTCGAAACTCTCGAAGCGACATAACAGCGAAGAGAAATGTCGCCGATTCGAGCCACTGTGCCCCCTCGATACTTAATCGCGAATCGAAAGCTTGCGATCGTAGAATCGCGCAGTTTCGCGATATTCCTCGATCGCACATTATAGTCGAAAAAAAAACTTTTCAAATTGCGGGGATTCCAGAATTAACCTGTTTTTTTTTGACGTTTGACGAAATACCCGAAATTTCGAGTCTCCCGACGGAATTTCGAAAGATACGCGAGGCGGATATTGAAGATTCAAATCTTGCGGAGACGGAACGTTATTTAAACTCGAGATGAAATATTTCGGTGGCCCAATTTCATTAAATTTCGTCAACGTTCTCTTTTCGCGTTCATCATCGGATTCGCCGCGAGATAAACGAGAGTCTCCGTGAATTAAATCGAGCGTACCATTGACAAAATAGACTCGTACGTGTCAAATTTGTTTTCGCGACGAAAGAACTTTTCATCGCCGGCTGCGAAAGCAGCAACCTCGTCCGCGGGAGTCGCTCGAATGACGGTGGAAGGCGAGGCGAGTATCGGGGCAAATTCCCGGAAATAAAATGGTGACGAATCGATGAAGAGGTATAGCCGGGGTGTATGGCTGATATGACAGGGGAGTGACCCAGTTGATTTTCCGGGAAACTGAATAAACGTAACCGTTTCAGCAAAACGATCGCTGGAAGACCATTTTTTCCGCGACAAAGATACTTTTCCTCAATTCGCGGTGCTAGCTCGTCGGAAATAAGGTCGTGGAATGTCGCGAGCCAGGGATAGTCCGGCCTCGAAGAGAGCGTATACCGGAGTGTCAAAAAGCTCTCGACGACAGTCGCAACTTTGTCCACGTTTTTTTTCCTTCGCACGCACGAAGTTCGTTTTTGCAAATGCATCAAATCGTGAATGGCCCTGTATCGATAGTTCGAAGAGTGCGATAACGGTAACGAATTTGTACTACCGGTGGGGAGAAAGTTTTTGCGCGAGTTTGCCTCGGTGATTTCCCGGAATCGTCCAACCCCCCTGTTACGTTTACGCGCCCCTGAATTATTATTATTACACAGTCTGGGGGTTGTTGCATCAATGATTAAGCGGTTGAAGCGAGTAACTCGGGAAACTGTCGGACGTACATTCCCGGCTCGCGTAATTTGTCATCGGAGCCTGTCAAACATGCATGCTCCGTTCAATGGCGAATCGTCGAGCTAATTTCCTAATGAGATTTGCTCTCCCTCGTATAAATACAAGGAGCACGATCTTGTGGAATAATCGGTGGGAAAATGAGTGAATAATGCACCCAGATTCTCGAGCGCTTGGTGCGACCTTTTGCAAATCTGATTCCAAATACAAGCCGATAACAAAACGCAATTACGAATGATGAAATTGTCGAAAGAGAGTATGATATCGACAAATGTCACGACGACCAAAACTTCTTCTTCTTCTTCAAAACTATGAAGCTTTTGTTCCCAAAAAAACCGGCATAGCTTCTTTGGAATTTACAGAAAAAGAAGCATTGTCCGAAAACAAGATTCTCCCTCGACAATCGAGAGAGAGAGAGAGGGAGAGAAGGAGTTGCCTCGAGAAATAAGCATAAAAGTCGAGTTACGCTCGTGTAATTTCCCACTTTTTTCGACGCCCTCTCTGCCGTCCGGAGATGTTTCGTCGACGAGGTGATTTTATTCTTAAACACGGAGAGAATGATAAGAACGTTGATGCCGAAACGCGTCGGTACAAATGTGAAAATACCTCCGAGTTATTTCTTCATTTACCATTATTTTTATCGCATCCTCGTAGCCGACTTTGGCCAGACTCGTTTAATGGACGCGTGTTGCCGGGCCTGTCGTTAAAAACAAAACGCCGAGTGTATTCTCGTTCTCCAGAAAATTTCTGTCGCGCGCAATGACATTTTTTTCTTATCCCGTCAGTGGGAAAAAGGTGCTCGAGGCACCGCATGATTTTATACAAAGTCCGTCGACGATATAAATTTTAATAAAGCGCTAGGTACTTCATAGTTGCTTCAACGGCAACGAGCACGAACGACGATCGTGGTACGGCCATTGGAAGAGACTTTTCCCGCGCGTATATTCAGCGAAAGAGCGTTTCCAGAAGAAAAAACAAACCTCGGGCTTTTCATTAAGCTCTCGCGACGGGGTTTTTTTTCTTTTATCTTTGCCGTCTCGGCTCTTTTCCCTCCTCGACGATATCGAAGGGGTAATTCTCGACAATAACAACGTCACGTCCAGCCACGCGATATTTTCGCGAAAAACAGCTCGGACAAAAGAATCAGCGAGAGCAAAAAAAGAAAAACAACTCGCAGAGGCGATTGTCATCTCGATATCAGAGACAAGAATCTCCATGAAATTCGTCGGTAATCGAAAGTACAGATTTGTCAAAATGCGTAGTTTTGAGTCTCTCTTACCGAATCACTGCTCTCGGAAAGCGAGTTTGTAGCTTTTGAAGCAACATTCGCAGAGAGAAAACAGAGAGAGAGAAACGCGGAGAAGTCGCAGAGTTTAATTACATCGTCCCGGAAGCTTGCCCTTCGCCCTTCTCCTCCCTTTTTTCCTCCATACACGTAGCAGCTCCTTTTTCGTACATAAATACGCAGTGGCTTCGGAGCAATTCCGTACGCACCAGCTGATGAAAAACCCTAAAAAAAAAAAAGAGTCTCTCGATCCTCGATGGAAATACACTCGCCTAGTTTTCTTCCATCATTTTTTTTATCCCGCTGCCTCTCTTCCCAAGCTGAATTTTCCATGGGATACCGAGGAGGAAGCATTTTTCACGACCGGGAGCGAATGATACTGAATTATTTCGCAGCATCCGGATGCTGCGAGCGGGTCCAGACCGATACCGGAAACGATAGATTTGTATTTTACACGCTCCATCGGTGTGCCAGAGTACCCGATGAGCACGCAACGATTTTTTTCCGTCTCGCGGCTGTTGCACGGGAAATGCGAAAGGCATGTCTTCGATAATGGATTGACGCGCGTTCATAGCGACGCGAATCAAAGCTCCGCGAGTTTCATTGATGGGAGGCTGAGTTTAATATTCACGAGTACGGAGTTTCATCAAAAAAATCGAGCTCGAAGGAATTCCTTCGCACGAGAGCCGAATAATCTTCCCGTCGATTCCATTTGCGCAGCGTGCATTTGTCTGATTACGCTCTACGGTCATATCCCTCACCTGTGACTCGCTGGCTGTCATTACGACATCGAAAGCTGATCGAAACGCGAGATTGTCGCGAGCTGGACCGTGGACCGGATAAGACGATAAAGCATCCCGACGTACAGCGAAAGGAGAGTCGCCCAATTGGGCGGAGGAGGGCATGGCACTGATCGAAAAATCGAGTCAAGATGCAACCTGGAAACGGACGTAAACGCATCCAACTTTTCCGCTCTCGCTGCTGATGAACGGGCGTATTTAATCGAACGAAACTTGCAAACGTCAAAGGAGACGTTCAAACACTCGTTGGGAATTCCCATTTTCTACGAAGAGGGTTTTGTGGACCAAAAAATACGATTGAGGCTGAGCCAAGGTCTCTCGGAAGCATCAATCGTCGATTGGGTTTTTGCCGGTGAGAGCTGCAAGAAGCTGCTGATGAAATCGTTGTCACTCTGTAAAGAGCTCTCGTCGGGGTGGAGCATTGTTTTGGTGAATAAAGCCATTAGCTACGGACACTTGTTAGAAAAGGATGAATAAGATGGAGAACGGCGTTCCATGGGGGGTGCGCTGTAT
This sequence comes from Heteropelma amictum, assembly GCA_959613375.1. NCBI lineage: Eukaryota > Metazoa > Arthropoda > Insecta > Hymenoptera > Ichneumonidae > Heteropelma > Heteropelma amictum. The sequence continues at coordinate 1,299,620 of OY390727.1, forward strand.
AAAAGACCAGGTGTCTCGACTCGGTGGCACCAGGGTCGGTCTGTGTTGGCTTCGCCGCGTAAACATCCCCCGCCACCTCGCGAAACAAAGCAAGAGTCATTTGTACCACCAAGTGCGAGGTCTCTCCGTCGATTGCGTGCTCCCTCGTGCAACCCTCCGTCGTTCACACGCTCTCTAACCACCCTTGGAACTTGCTCGATTCGCGCCAACATCAGAGACGATCGGAACGACGTGGTATGCGCTCGTTCAAACGAATTGCCGGATGAATGGAACGGGGCGACCGGCGGGGTTGGTTTATAACTTTTATCCCATTTGCCAGAGCCGATTCCTGATTGAATCCTCGTCAGAGAGAGAGAGTCTCGAACGATCGAACGAACGCTGCCGCAACTACAAACGCGATAACCTCGTGCACCTTTCTTATCTCGACGAGAATCGTTCCTGGGCAGCCTGATTGTCGCACGCCGAGGGCAATGAGAATTCTTTCGATCGACATTTTCGTCGAGCTCCCTCCGAAGGATCATGACTTTTCACCGTCGACCGACGACTGATGAAAACATCGTGAAAAATCGATTAGAAAAATGCGAGTCAGATCGCGATAACGAGCTGCGAGAGTGTATGGAAAACTCTCGAAAACTTTGTCATCGATCATCGGGCCGATCCCGACACACACACACGCGCACACTGACGAGCGATATATTCGTTTTGATAAAAGTGGCGTTGTAAAATTGTGTGACAAATCGATGGGAAACGGTTGACGCGAGTACGACACCGAATCCTCGAGAAATCCCTCGAGTACGTTGAGACTTTTGTCGCGAGCAATATCACGACCGCTTTCGATTCACAAAGCTGCTCCAGAGTGCCTCGTTAAAACAACAAACGGGAACACACAATCGCTCGATCGCTTTCCCGATGTATATTCCTCGCTCTCGTTCTTCTGCTTATTTTTTCCCTTCTCCTCTCCCTCGCCCTCCATTTCTCTTCACTCACGTTTGCGAGCGTGACACGTTTTGTTTTTCTCCGACGGGGCTTGTTCGATCTTAGATAGGGGAATAAAAAAAAGGAAATCATTCCGCGGGCTCCGGCATCCATCGACGATTCCAAACGCCGCGAGAATGTCTGGAAAGTTTTGATGAGAATGAAAAATCACGGATGATTTTACCCCCCACACCCTGTTTATCCCAGTTTTCCCTCGTGCCCTTGGACGTAGCGTCATTTTAGGCTGTAAGACGCGGGTGAATGTAAAAGACCGCGAAACGGACTTTGGGAATATATCGATTCGTGTTTTGGGGAAAACCGGAAGTATCGTTATTGCTTTATGGGCGAAATGTAGTCGTCGGGAAGGGAACGGAAGCTAGAGCAGACACGCGACGTTTGAAGAGGATGAAGGAGCGGCAGACGGTATAGGGGCGCGCGGAATATATAGGGGTGGTTAAGGGGAGGGGGTTGGTTTCGGCGAAGTGGATCCGCGGGTCGGTGGGTGGAGTTTGCGATGCGCGGCTTATATCTGTGTGCATACACGGAAAGGACCGTACACCGACATCGGTAAATCAATCGGCCACGGCGATAGATGTTTGCAGGCGGCAGCCGTCACCGTATGAAAATTAAAACGGTATATCACGCAAAATCTGGTTGAAGGTGCTGGGAAGCGAGAGTTCCGAGCGGGAAGTTGAGGTTCCACGTTTTAAGGGGTATTACGTTTGGGATCAGCTTGGACGGTTTCCAACTGAGAATCGTCGTGTCTACCGATCCTCACTCGTCGTACGTTTTCTCCGCCCAAAGACACACTCCGTACGTGAACATTGCGCGTAAATTGTGCGATATATCTGACGTTCAACGCCGCTGAACAAAACGCAGGGTGAATTTCAACAGCGAGTCGTTTTTTCTCGCGCATTTCCGGAATCGTCAGACGCGTTACGACGTTACGCGTTTTTGCAACATCGCAGTTTTGTAAATAGCGGGAATAGTTTGGAAACGCGAATTATACATCGAAACGTCGCTGAATCGGCGTGCAATTAAATTCCGTGGCGACAGGGGGTGTAGAATCTACGCGAATCGCGCCCTCTGGTGTTGTACAGGAACGGCACGGGAATCCCCCACACGCCCTTGCGTCGCCAAGCGCCGCTTCCGTGTCTCGCGTGTACCCTCTCTGACACTCCAATCCCGCGCAGTCTGGTTCGTATTGCATATTTCATTATGAAAAAAGGCGAAACGGGGCTCGCGGAGTTTTGGTATGCATTACAAATTTTTCTTTCGCGCATAAACGCATTGATATATATAATATATTTACGTACACACGACCCACACAGACGTCGATGCACAGCGTCAATTACGAAAGCCTCGTGAACGTTTCTACGACTTCGCCCGAAGGTAATTTGACGACTGACGTGCGTATTTCAAATGGTCTTTCAAAGCCTTTTCCCCTCCAAAGAAACCATGGAAGTTGCGTGGAAAAAAAAACAATATTTTCGACATCTGTTCAAAATGCATACCTTCAGATTTCTTTTTTTTTGCAGAAAAACGTTGGAGACCTACACAGCTTTTTGATAATCCCACGCTGCTCGCATATGCATGTATGTTGGAGATGGATTTTTAGTCGTGCATACGTATATTAGTGCGAGAGCGAAATGCAAGAAAAAAGAGAGGAAAATTCCGCGTCCCGTGCGTGCTAGGTCGAAATGCCGCTGGAAAAAGATTTTACGTTACTCGCGAGTGTAACCGCGAGGTGGATCTGTTGATTTTTTCCCCCGAGAAGAAAGTGGATGCTGGGACAACGCTGCTTGTCACGAGTTTCCATCCTGTCTCGAGGTTTTCCCGGGCTAATTTTCCGCCACCGTTGGACAGTTTTCCGGAAGTAGTCGTATCCTCGCTCGAAAGCTAATCGCAAAATTCAATCACCCTTCGCTAATTCGAGAGACCTCGATTCCCGGTCTCTCCGGATCATCGATATCCGTACAATACCTTGCCTCTTTCCACCCACTGCCGTGCGCTCAATCTCAGATATCCGAGAAATTCCCGATTCCGGAGCATCGCAATTGAAAACACGGGCATGTGTCGGTGCACGCGTGCAGCAGGGAAATCTCGACGCTGCGGAGGAACATCCATTTGTACAGAGTGTACAGTATGCGCATACAGAGAGACAGGGCAATGCGTATCCATCATTGTAGCAGCAGCAGCAGCAGCCGAGCGTCAGTTGTAACCCAGGGATATTAGATACGCGCCGGAAGCGCCACCCGTGGCCGTATACCCACCTAGCTAACGCTCCATACAGACATGCATATTCCAGAGTCGGAGGAGAGTCGCTCTTGGAGCTTGGGTGGCGGAATAACGAGCACCTGCGAGACGCAACCGAGACTCTAACATCCGTGCACAAATGCGTTGCGCACTTGTGTATTTCTGTGTATACGTACGCGGTTCTTGTGTACGTACGCGTGCATACACAAGCACACAGAGTGGCTGAAGCGAATAGGCCAAGTCTGTACATAGTCAACTCGAGTTGCTGAAGCAGTGAAACTCGAACGAGCAGTCGACGAGCTCCGGCTCGCGGTCTCCGCTCTATAGAATCGAGGTTCGAGCTCGCGAAACCCGCTACATGGCCTCTCCGAATCTCTCCGGCTCCCTCTCGCACTCGCGCTGCTACGCCACTCTCATTTCGCACACCGCACACCCGCCACTTTGCGATCTTCGCTCGAACGACTCAAACTAGCAGCTCTCTATTTCTCTCCTTTCCCACTTATCACACTGAAGCGGTGGCAAATACGGTAATTCGACCTTCCACTCTTCCACAGCGTTGTTCGTACCCGGCGTAATTATACCAGCGTGCATACGTGTACGCGTCGAGTTGTTGCGTCTTAATTTCGTGGCTTTTTTTTATTTCGCATTTTTATCCGCCGTCGGTACAGTTTGCACTCGCGAGAAACACTCGATGTGAGTAGACACCAGCGGCGGCTCTGTTTCAGCTCTCCCCGTGCGAGTGTCCAACCAAGACCACTCTGGGACTCTGGAAAGGACGATGGGACGCTCGCGGTCGTCGAGATATCATGGAAATTAAGGAAAAGCGTCGTGATCAAACGCCATCGTGGCGTGAGTCAGCTAACGATCGATGGTCTTTGACGGAGGTGACTCCACGTACGTTTGGATTCAACGGTGTACACACGTTATGTGCCGCAACTCGGCGAACCGTGGAGTTTGCTCCTTTCATCTCACTCGGAATCGCTTTGTCGGTGAGTGTGTTTTCCCGGTGTACTAATTACGACGATGGAGGCCAATCGTCGTAATAATCATCATCAACCGTTTCCTCGCATCTTAGTAGCCCCGTCAAAGGGCGAGGCGAAAGTCTCACGCCGCTGCGGCGGAATTGTTCGAGTAGGTTACGTCACCGAGCGGAAACCCTTCTGTGATTAACGAGTTTCAATCGAATTTCCTCTTGCAGGAAGCGTACGAGCGGCGAACACCCGCACTATTATATCCAGTCGTCCAGATGCGTATAATGAGCATCGTTGCTTTGTGAAACAGCCTGTAGTATCGCGACGAACCCGTTGACTAATTACGAGGCACGCGACCGGAAGCGCTGCTCTCGCGTAATGACAGACGTCGCGTCGTGCTGAGCAAAGGCCTTGTAACTTTTGGGAAACGTCGCGGCGAGAGCTCGACGAATTTGAGAAAAAAAAGACGAAAAGTCGGATGACACTTTTGCTCGGATGCTGGGACGACGTCCCGTCCGTCAAATTGTATCTCGCCAGGCTCGAGTGTACGTACCGATGGCCACTGTGTGGTGAAAATACACGGTGCTGTGTAGTCGAGAGGCGATCGTTGTTTCTGATGACAAAAGTGGACTGTCGTTGAGGAAAAGACGCCGGCCCCGAGGATCAGCGTGTTGCATGCTAGGACGTTTTATGTCCCTCGCTCGTTCTACGTACACCGTAGATTGAGAGTCGTGTACCCGACTCCGCGGAAGAGGTCGGTAACGCTGGCCGGAGGCTCGCCGTAATATATTATTACTGGCAGTGTCGCGCCATCGAGTTCCCAGTGTGTATGATACCCGCTGTACGTCCACCGCTGTACATCCACCGCGCATATGCAATACCACGGGTATAGGAGGAAAAGCCCGTAGGCTTGTTTATAGTAGGACGAGAGGAATACGTTGAAGAGAACGAGAAGGACGACGACGACGACGTACCACCTGCGGCGGGGCCACCGTGATACGGCGGGCTCTCACGCGCGAAACCTACTGTTTTCGAGGAGCTCCGACGACGTGCCGCGCGACAACCGCGAAAACGGAATGCATTACCTCTCTTCCAACGACTCGTCGCCACGGGCTCTGTAATATAAGATTCCAAATTGCTCGCCGCGGGAATATGGCAATTCCGACTCGCCGTGGAAACGCCGTCGGAACGATAACAATGATGGTTTTGGAGAAAACATGGCGGTCGCGTCGCACCGACGAATCTATCCGAGTGCAGACGCGACGTTTTCTGGAAAACGATGACTTTTTTCGTTCGCGCTGTCACTGATTATTGACTCTCCAACGGCGATACCGTCGCGAGCGCCATCTGTGCGAGAAAAGAGGTATGAGAAACAAAAGACGGAAATCGGGAAAAGTACAGAGGCTATTCCGCAGTTTCATAAAGTTCGTCTTATCGCGTTGCTCCCGCATAGTTCCACGCGGCACAACGCTATCGGAGGTTTTTTTTTCTCTTCCCAAAATCTACTTGGCCCTCGAGGATGCCCCTTGGTTTTCGCTGTGTGTGCCTGAAAACGCCGAGAAACGAGTTGTACAAAACGCAAGGACAGCCTCCGTTGGTCCACGTGGATGAATTTCAGTTGGCACCGCGTTACGTGATCGTGGGTTTTGATATTAGCCTCCGTAATGGCAGGGCTCGGACCGTCCTCGTGGGCCGCAAAGCTGGCACGCGAGTTTACCAACAAAATTGGCCGGGTTGAGAGACTTTTGGTGTAACGTTGCGGCAAAACGAAAACGCACAGACGCGAAAAAGACCGCAGGGAGATTAACGCGTGGATTCCCCTTGCCTTGCGGCACCTCTCGGTATGTCCGAATGTTTTGGATACATAGATATATCCGTGCACATATTTTTATACGCCCTGCTGGTACTTTCGATGGTGTGACCGCGTCGCGAGCAAACGCGTTTCCAAGCACCGACTTCCCGCGAGAGTTCTTTAATGACCTCGCTGTCGGGTAACGCGAACAATCGTTATTTTTACGAGAGCGAGCTCGTCCACGAGGTAACCGTCGTCCCGAGAGCAGCGGAGCCAACCCCCGTTGGCCACCACCGACCTCGGTCATTCCAGTTCCAGAGTCCTTTGCTCCTTTCGTCGCGCCTGTGTGTGTGTGTGTTACGTCAGCTCCTGACGGACTCTAGAGCGCGCACCGTCTTTCACGGCGAGTTACGTGGTTTCTTTTCGTTCGTACGATTCTCGCAAAGTCCTCCATCCGTCGAGCCACGCGTTTGAAAATTAGTCCCCGGGAAAGTGCCTCGTAAATCCCCGAGAAGAATCGTTATTCTCATGGCTACTGGCCATTTTGTTTTTCTCTCGCGGGTATGACGACCATGAACCATGGATGTTTCTTTTTTTTCCAACATCCTCCACGTGGGAATTAATCGGCGTATCGACTTTAGCCGACGATGCATCCTCTCCCGTGCAGACGGGCTACACGTGCCACATTTTTCATTCAACGAATTCGAAACACCAAAGGCGACAGGTGCGCCAGAGTGCATTATCGTAGGTAAAAGCACGAAAACTGCAGCCAAGTTTTTTGCTCGGCGACGACGGAGAGAGCGAGGAGCACGAGTGCGACACGGGCGAGGATTTTCCAAAGCAAACTGAAACTCGCTTCGCTAGGAGACATTTCTCTCTCGCAATATGTGTCTTGAGAAATGTGCCGAGCTTGCAGCAGCGGGCAAAATGAAAATTCAAAGTCCGAGCGTGTATGTTAGAAACGTCCCCCTCTGGTTCCATTAAGGTTGCAGCATGTGAATGCAAAGGGGACATATTTTCTTTGCTACTTGCACGTGAAAAAGTGTGGCATACATTGTTGATCGACGGTTTTGATAGGAATGACGAATTTGGTGCTGGAATTTTAGACATGTTTCGTATGGTTATGCTTGGAGCTTTGAATTTATCGATCTGGACCACGTGTGTGTGTACGTAATGTACAATGATCGGGTCATAATGCAAGTCGATCGACCAAGGAAGATTGTGCACTGTCTTATGTTAGTTGGGGGATGAAGTCGCAGACTCCCCCGAGAGACCAAGTTGGCTGGCGTCGCCCTGCTCTTCCACACCAACCGGCAAACCCACCGTGACGGTTAAATAACTGGAACGAAGCGCCAGAGCACCTTTGCAAACATAAGCATCAGCCCGTAACGAGTCGAGAAAATGCCGCTCGTGATATCTATAGGTTTTCTTTCCTACCGTTAGCATCACGTATGTGTAATCCCTGAAAATGGAAAGCTCGAAGTTTTGTTTATTTGACATTTCGACTCGATGGGAGAAATTTAAAAAATCGACAACCCCGAGACTTTGGTAATTGGAATTTGAAAACAGGTTTTTTGCATTTTCCCGCGGAAATTCTGGATTTTCGGGGGAAATTTGGTGTGTTTCGTAATCAGCGGGAAATTTCCCATCGGATAGGAACTTGAGAATTTGAAATTGGGAAAAAAAAATGTTCGACCCTTTTTTGGCAACTTTTCCAGAATCGTCGAAAAGTCGAAATTTCAAGTGATCGTAACTTTTGTTCTAATCGCGCTGGAGAGGTTTTTTGGGGGGGTTTGGAGACGCCCGCGAGTAGACTTGGAGAATGGTGAAAGTTAAATATCGACAGCTCAATTCCTTCACCCTCAAAATCGATGTTGAAAATCGGCGAAAAAGGAGGTGAAGGGGTATGCATGGGAAAATTGGCAAAAATCGATGGTCCAACTTAAAAAATCTGCCAAAAATCGAAAAATCAAGATATCTCGATGAACCAAACGGCGTTTCAAAGCCTCATCAATTGCCAAGAGAATAAGCACAAGTTGGAAAGTCTACCTCAAAGGGGGAAAAAATGGCAAGCATTTTACTGAACCGACTCGATATAACAAAAAATGGCGAAAAATTTTGGATTTCAAAAATTATTTCTAATAGTCTATATCGATGTATTTTTCCTCGCTGATTACGAAAAACGTCGGTATTTCATCGAAAACCCACTATTTCGGTTCGAAAATGCAATAATACGAATTTTATCAATAAATTGCTATTTTCTCATTGAAATATCGAGTTTTCGGAAAAAAGTCGGTGTGTTTCGTAATCAGCGGAAAATTTCCGATCGGATAGGCCCTTAAAAAATTGAAAATTTGAAAAAAAAAATTTCGACCCGGTTTTGGCAACTATCACGAAATCGTCGAAAAGTCGAAATTTCAAATGGTCATAACTCGGTTAATAATTATGCTACATATATTTTTGGGGGGGGTTCGGAGACGCCCGCGAGTAGACTTAGACAATGGTGGAAGTGAAAAGTCGATAGCTAGATTCCTTCACCCTCAAAATCGATATTGAAAATCGGCAAAAAAGAAGGTGAAGGGGTATGCATGGGAAAATTGGCAAAAATCGATGGTCCAACTTAAAAAATCTGCCAAAAATCGAAAAATCAAGATATCTCGATGAACCAAACGGCGTTTCAAAGCCTCATCAATTGCCAAGAGAATAAGCACAAGTTGGAAAGTCCACCTCAAAGGGGAAAAAAATGGCAAGCATTTTACTGAACCGACTCAATATAACAAAAAATGGCGAAAAATTTTGGATTTCAAAAATTATTTCTAATAGTCTATATCGATGTATTTTTCCTCGCTGATTACGAAAAACGTCGGTATTTCATCGAAAACCCAACAGTTCAGTCGGAAAATGCGGAAAAACGAATTTCATCAACGACGTACTGTTTTTCCAGAGTTTTCTCGTTGAAATTATTTCAAACCTCCCCGCAATGATGAATCTAACGAGGCAGTTGAAACGTCGCGTCGAGCAAGCTGCTCGCAAAACTGCTCACAATCGTTTCTATCGCAACGGTATCTTTTTACACAGAGAAAGAAAAAAAAAAAAACGTTGTATCGTACAAAACTTTGACGTCCAACTTTATATTTCCGCGGTCGCTTTTGTGACTCTGTGATTTCTTTTCCAGACTTTTTTCCGTCCGACAAACGGAGTGGGCCAAAGGGGGGGCTGAGAAAAGTTCGCAATGTGGATGGAAGATCAGGAGGAGAGGAAAAACTTGCAAATAACTATTATTCCCCTTGTGCCTTCATCATCGTCATCGCGTCATTCGATCACAAAATGCGCATCAGCCATGAAGCTTTCTCTGGAGCCAACGGAGATTGCCCGCAACGGGAAAATCCGGATGAAAAGACAGAAAGAGAAAAAGAAGGGAAAACAAGTTACACCGAGAGAGGCTCGCTGCTGGTAGGTAAGTTGTACACTTAGCGGCACTTGACTTTGCCATATTTTTTATACTTCTCAAGTGAGACGGAAGAAAATGGAAAACTTTCGGGTGTATTATGCGAGTACCAATTAGGAAGCGGAAGTTGCCCGGTCCGCGCGCAGCTTCCTCCCTGCTTATCCCTGGGTTTGCAAGATGGTGGAATGAAAAATGAGCGAAAATAAAATAAAAAAAAACCCGGTAATAATAAAAGAAGAAAAACAAGCACGTGTATACATATTTTCTCGTAAAATTGAGAAACGAGGGTAATCCTCGGTGGAGAATGCACCCTCTTGATGCGGTACACGCGGAATGAGTTTCGCGTGTTTGCCACAGCGCGAGAGAGAAACCTCGCGCGCACTCGCAGCGGAGTGAAGTGGATCGAGAGGAGACCGTGTACATAAATTTGAGAGTCTCCGTAGCGCAGTGTCATGACCATCGTGCGGAAAGAGCAAATATATATAAAAAGTGGAATAAGAAAAAAAATCAGAGAAGAACAAAGTAGGACGGGAAAAAACGAAGAGCTGCGTCGTTCTCCCTTGTATTACGCGTATTTTCTTACCCAGCCAGGTACTTTTCTCTTTTCTCGTTTCCTTGTTTTTTTTCCTCCAGGACTCGGGAGCAAATATAATTCCTCAAGACACGATACTAGCGAGGGATCGAGAGAGAGAGAGAGAGATAGTTTGGCACTCTGCAAAAATCGCGAATCAAAAGCGGCACAAAGATTCCCCAGGAAAATGATGACGACGACGACGACGACGAAGCGAGCATCGGTGAATGCTGCTCCCGCAATCTTTCGGATTTTCTTTTCTCCCTCCTCTTCTCCTTCTTCTCTTCCTCCCTCGCTCGCGTGTTTCCCTTATCCGACGGAGGGTTCCCCCGCCACGAGAGACGTTGACAAATGTATGCAAATTGAAGGTTTCAATGCTTAGGAAATGGCGAATACGACTTTCGGTCGTCTGCATGCTGTAGATAGAATTATCCGTGTATATACATGTATATACGAACGCCTATCAGAGTATATAGCTCCGCCGAGTTGACGCGAAGAATTGCAATGAGACTCGTTACGTGGCGGAGGAAAAAAAAATCTCGGAGCACACCAAAGTGCAGCGAATTTCAAAAAACTCAATGTACTTTGGTCGAATAATGTTTTCATCGAGTTTTCATTCGGCAAAGTGGCGCGTGATCAAATTCAACATAATCGAATCATTTTGCAGGTATCCCGAGGAACTTTACCGAGCTGTTCGTCGCGGGTTATGAAAGTCGCGAGTCACTCCGCGCTCCATACCCGCCGAGAGTATCGAGGGATTATTCCGCAGAGACGGATCGACGCGAAGCTCGATTGGTTCGCATTGATTCCCACCAGACGTGATGTGAAAACAAAGGAGGAATAGAATTTTCGCTCGCGATTCGAGCGTCGATCTCGCGATAATTTTGGTGAGTCTCTGAAAGCTCTCTCCGATTCTGCAAAACCAAAAAAAAAAACGGTCAGCTCTCGAGCACAACCAGCTGTTTCTTCAGGCTCAAACTGACGTTCCGTCTCACTTTTTCATAATGAAAGAAGCCACCGTTTTTCTCTTACAAATATGCGTCGTTTTCGAGTTCCGCGCAACAACCGAAACGATCGATCTTCCCTCCGGGAAAATAAAGCACACGGACGCGGACGCGAGTGAGATAATTGCGTGCCTTTGAAAAGGTGAGAAAGCGCCATCGGGTCGTGCGGGAAAAAATTCGTACGCGAAGGAAGCTCAAAATGAACGAAGCCCGCGCTTAACCCGAAAGATAATTGTTTCCTCTCGAGCTGTGTGTCGTAGCTTTTTTCTCAACGATTTCCTCGTTCTCCGCGTTATTACCGCGCGAGACAGCAGAGTCTCGCTTAAATACACTTTAGCAGTCGGCGCCGACATTCTCGCGCGTTCTTTCGCCAGACTTTTCGGGTGCTCCTCCGACCGTACGCCCGCGCATTCTCGTAACTCCCGAGAAAAACATGGCCGCGTTACTTTTCATTCCAACCGTGCCTTTTTTAATTAACTCGAAGAAACGTCCTTTAATCGCGCAGCTATTTTCACGGCGAGTGGAGAGAAGCTGGACGGTCCTGTTTCGCGGATTCCAACTTTAAATATCCGAAATTCCGCCGAGTTCTTCTCGACCCGTTTGTTCCGTTCCTGGCTCTCCGACGCTGGACCCTGATCTTCCGGAGACCCGCCAAGCCCGTAATTATTCCGCTCGGTATCCGCAATTCTCCTCCCCTTTATTCGCACGGTCTCCGGTGTCCTCTCGCTTGGCTCGCAAGTAGCAGCCCCGCGTGAAACGACCTTATACACGGGGTGTCCCAGAATTTCATCTCAACCGATAACGAAATGGTCCATCGTCGTTTCCGCTCTCGTCGACTTTCGAACATTCGCCAAAGATGCTACGGCGGTAAAGGCGACGAGATTACCACGAGGTTTATTCCACGGGGCAGAATCCACATTCGTTGATCTCGGATAGGAAATGCAATATGGGCCGTAAAGCGGAGAAAACACAATGCTCGTGTATTTCGATAATCCGTCCGGGATATTCATCCCGTGTTATCTCTCGTTCATCTTTCATACATTTTACGATAACGCGTATATCGTCTCTCGAGCAAGCCGTCGCTGCAGCATCCTTCGAGGACCGTAATATCCCCGCGTTAAACGTATATATATACCCAACCTGACATTAACGTATACGCGAGGCCGTAAAAAGGCTGGAGGGAAAAAAAAAAGAACGGGAGAATCTCGGGTGTTTCCATTCGAATTTTGTGGTCTTTTCGTACACGGGGATAACGATGACGACGAATTTCACGGCTCAGCGATATCGGCTACATCTTATTTTTCTCCTTTTCTCTCTCGTCCTTGTTCATTTTTACGAACCGTAGACGAGGTATAATGCGGAATTTCACGGCACGTCGAACGTTACGGCGCGCGGCTATCCGTCCACCTCGGTGTATATCGGGGGCCATTAGCGTATGATAAATTACTCCTTTGGGTGTAGTACATAAAGACGCGGACGAGGACCGTATCGTACGGAATATACGCGGTGTACACACGCCCGCGTGTGTACAAATCTACCCTGGAATATGCCTTAATACGGCCTCACGAAAATTCATTAGACTCGCCGAGATTTTGTAATCTCGAACACGCTCGCGTATAATAGCTTCACACGTTATCCCATCGAGCATGTAAAACCCGGCGAGTTCGAACTGATTGATATCCATCTAGATGGACGTTGAGGGGAAAAAAAGAAAAATCGAGAGAGGGCCTCGCACGGCACCCTTCGGTTTACGGGGTTTGAGGTTTAAGGGGGGGTGGATGGATAAATAATCGTCCAAAGGAGAAACAAGATCGCGGCTGAGAGACGCGAGAGGTGTTAATTAAATTCCAATTATGCCCCCAACGTTCTTCACCCTCTGCCTCCCCCCGCACTCGTCGTCTTGCCACGCCGACCGCTACAACGTAATTTATATCCCGATGCAAATTGTTATCGCTTGTTTATCCACTGATGGCGTGTGTGCAGTTTCACACGGGGTGGAACGCGAAGCGTGCGTATTCCGCAACGGTGAAATCATCGAGTTTGAGAAAGAACGTCCTAGAAATCAATTCGGACCTCACGCCACGTCGAGGAGTCACGAAATTTTGACCATCTTCTTCATCAATCTCTCGATCCCATCGTCCTTTATTCTCGACTAACGAGCGTGATGAAAAAAAAATCGTTTTTTTCGTACCTCTTCGAGAAAAATTAACGACGCTGGTGAAACTCGGAAGTGTCCAGTTTTTTTGACGAAATCGTATTGTTTTTCAGCTCTTGGAAGCAATGATTTCATACTTTTTGTGAAAAACCCTGTAGGAGCGTTGCATTCCGGCGTAATCCGAACCGCTCGTCAGCAATTAGCGACTATGGATATCGATTACAACGTCCCTGTACAGTAAACTTCCTCTTTATCGAACTTTCCAACGTCCCTGCGAATCCCAGTGGGAAACTGCTCTCCGCGATTTAACTTGGTTCGATCGTTTTTTTGTTTTTTTTTCGTAGACTCCAGAGCAGTACCGTTACAATGTTTTAATCAACAAAAAGTTTATTTCATTTCCGCGCTGTTTTGCATTCCCCTTGTTGTCCAATTAAATAACACGACCCAGCGAGAGAAGTAATGATTTAAAAACAGAAGCAAGCTCCGTAACGTTGGAAAACATCGTTGGAGTTCCCCGCTGTTGTTCGAGAGAGCACAGCGACTGCTGATTATTTTTCGTAAGATCGGACCATGTTTTTTTGAAAAAAAACCCCACCGGTGCGTTTCGACGTTTCCGCTCTGAAAAATGTGCATGTAAAATCCGTGCTTATGAAAGTTTGTTCGTCGAGGAGCGGTGGAACGTGAAAACGATGTTTCGAGAGATTCCGGACCGTAGGAAAATGACGTATGTACACGCGAATGTACAGAGGCGGACAATGAGTACGTTCGTTCGGTGATTTCGTGAAAATTCGGCTGTTCAATGGGCCGATAATCGGCGTTTTCGACGTAAACGAGAACCAGGGCCGCGTCAAACCCGCCATCGACGCATATTTCGCAAACGCGTGTGCGCTCTTTCGCGCGAGCTCGCCAGAAACACATGTTTTTATTCGCGCGTTTGTTTCATACACCCACCACCGACACTCGAACGCGAATTTCGCGTTCTGCTCTCGCGTTCGCCGCTCCGGAACGAATAAAATTACACAACGAGGGATGCTCGACGCAGGGATTCGGTTTTGATCCGGCGATCGTACGTTTGTCGCCGAAACACACATCGAACACGGAAGCTCGATGAGTAATGGAGTCATTTTTGGGATGTTCGGATTTTCGATCCGTACCAAATGGAATTGCTCGAAAAACCAACGACTCTTTCCGAATTATCGCTCTCAATTTCGAATCGCGTCCCCGGTGGTCGATGGCGTGTTCCGGTTTATTCCGGATGGCTCGTTGAGAAATAAATACGTCAATGTTTCGCGGGAGTGAGGAAAAGCAGCGTTGACGCGATGTTTGAGTCGAAAACTTCATTGGCGAAGATTCTCACGTGTTTATACACAATGCGGGGTAAATGTACGTGTACGTACAGCGGGGAACACGTGAGAATAACATCGAGCGAGAGAGAGAGAGAGAGAGAGAAGGGGAAAGAAAGAGGGTACGAGGGTTCGCAACAAAGTTCCACCTGAAACTTTCATCCCGAGAGCGGGTATGCCAACTGCCAACGGCGTTAACCCGGCGGAGCCGAAGACGCGCGTTTCCATGCATGCGCGCGCGGGTCTGCACGGCTTTTCATACCGCAAGGTTACGTGAGATATTGTGCGGGTGACACGTGAGTCATGGATGGGGTTGCGTCGGATGACGTTAACAGAAGGGTTCAGGAAATATGTCGTTCTCGTAGGCATACGTATACGAGCATACAAGCGAGATTCTTATGTGCAATACGCGTACACTGGCCGTTTCGTTCCAAAGCCGCCAGAGGGTCGATACGGAAGATGATTAAAAGCAAAAAAAAAATACTCCAAAAACTCAAATCCCTCTGAATCGCACGAGACTCGCGATTACTCGCGCGAGGGGAAAAGACGGAAGAAAAAATTCGATCGCTGAATCGCCGCCGATTGCGACCCTGCTCATCTGCTTCAAACAGAGTGCCCCGTGCATGTTTGCACAGGGAGGGAGAGAAGAGCAAACAGCGAAACACCGAGAGTGCAAAAGAGGAAGGTGATGATGAGACTATGTGTACTCTCTATGATAAACCGTTTCCCTTTTCTTGTATGAAGAAATGAACATGTAGGTGAATATACGTGGAGCGCATGTACGCGGATGTACAGGGTGTTTAACGGGATTTAATGCCACCGATCGAGACCTCGGATAGGGGATGAAATTCCGAGACGAAGAGTCATTCGAGACTTTTGCATCCGAACGATTTCCGCCGAGGTGGAAATCGCGACAGTCTGGCGGTACGAAAAAGTGTCAAAGGAGCTTTGACACTTTTTCGAGAGACATTGATTTTCGGGACACCCTGTACACGCTCGTCTATGAAAAGTACAGCACGTCGTGTACGTCACGTAAGCACTCAACAGAAATGCTCGATTTCTCCTCCGACTCTGCTTCCTCCCGTACGCCTATCGTATACACGTATCCGGTGTGTACATTTGGTACATTGCCGCACGGGGTAAAATGTCTATGGAACTGTGAAATAAACGAGAATCCTTCCGCCATCGCGGCAACACATATTCCTCCGTACATGTAGAGTTAATAAGCAGAAGGGCATAAATTTCGCTGTTTCACGTGGTGAATTTCATCGGCTGCAGCCTTGCGTCTGCTGCTGCGATGCTCTGAAAATCGTGCATTCGTCTGTACGTACGGCGAATTCAGTGCCGACCGGTGTTACAGTGATAACACATGGTATGTGATACTCGAAGAGATGAAGCATGACGAAAAGAGTAGGCAAAAGGATGTGTGCGCGATACACATCCCCGACGAATGAATCACGTACGAGGGGCGAGGAAGCTGTAATCCCTTTCACTAATGCCGCTAAAAATATGTTTCGTACCGTACACGTCCGCTGCAATTGCCGCTTCGTGTCCGATGAGATAACGATTTCGAAGCATCCCTCCGCTGCAAAGTGGATGCGGAATTGCTTTATTAATTATTAACGTCCGGGCGGAAATATTTTCCGCAAAAATTCCACAATTTTACCTTCTTCTCATACCGGAAGCTACGATAATAATGATAAATTACAGTTGGCGACAGTCGGCGATTGCTATTGAAATTGTCGCGAGAAAAAAAGAGCACGTTTTTCGATTAATGCAAAAGTCCGCGAATTTCGTGTCTCCGAGCTTTTCCGTATGTGTATGGAGCGTTCAGGCAACTCAATTTGACAGAATTTTCATACGCACGGTACAGTAGCGGTATGCGCAGTGATTATTTTTCCGGACTGTCGCACGCATTCATGCAAACATGTAAAGCGTAGAAATCAATTCAATCGTGAAACTGCGGCGGAAGCAACATAGGGAATAGCGTATCGTCAGCGCTTTTCGTCCTTTGCCTCTCTCTCTCTCGCTCCGCCTGCTATCTCCCTCTGTCTTTCACCCTCTCTCGCTGCTTTCTATTTTGTCAATCCATCTAGGAACGTCAAATATTTGATTACATTTTTATTCCGGTATAGTAAACAATCGTTCGTGAAATTGTTAAACTTCCCCTCTCCCTCCGTCGCTCTCTCTCTCTCTCTCTCTCTCTTCGCCCATTCGCTCCATCTCTTTTTGCACCGTTTTTGCCGAGGGAATTTAATGTTCCCTGAACGAATTTAATTGTGTGCACAAGGTGAAGCCCCGTACGAGGCGAATTTCGGGCTTTAATCGAGCAAAAGGTGAATCCCACGTTGGAGAGAAGCTGCTGCATCGATCGATGATTTTCCATGAAATTCAATCGCTTTTTCTCGTCCGACTCAATTCTGGTCCATCCGAAAAAAATTATCTGTACTTGAAAACAATATTTCTGCAATGGGCATGAATTTCATTGAAATTACGTTAGTCATCATTACGTTTGAATTTACTCGATTAATTGTATCGCGCTTTTTTTCGGACCTCTTCCGTTGCGTTAAAAAATTTGTCAGAATCTCCTCGGAAAGCTGTGAGCCCGGAAGAAAGAACGGACGGGCGAATAACGCGTGCCGGCAGGTTCGCCCACGTTTGTTGTTTCGAAAATTGATTAGGGGATTCAGCGATACGTCCCAAGGCGAAAAATCCGTTTTTCCCATTCGAGTCTAACGCGCTTCTCTCGCTGATGAATTATTTTATCCAATGATTCATTCCCCTGTATCTAGCTGCTCTCTCCTTTCTCTTTGTTTCTTTCGTTCTCGAGAGCACATTGTTTTGAATATCCTTTCAAAAAAAAAACAAAAACAGCTCATTCTCATCACTCGCGAGTTTGACGCGCGTCCAAAACAAAACGGCGCACGGTTTTTCGCATGGCAAATTGGTAGCTTTTTGTTTTTCACCCCCACACACACACACACACAGACACGTATACATTATGGTGGGTCAAAAAAATACTGCGTTTTTTTTCATCGCTGGGCACGAGTAAATTCCTCGGCGTAATAATCGCGAAAATCGATGTCATTTATTCTTCAACGCGAATTATTGATCAGTAGACGCGAGAAACCTTTTTTTAAAATACCGAAATGTAAAAACAAATTTTTCCATCCGTTCCGAACGCGAAATGACGAATTGCAACGAGGGAAAGAATGGACCATTATTTTGACCCACCAAAGTGTATATACACGCGCTGCTAAAATCACCGTACGGCAATGAGTTTCGGCGATTGATAGATTTTCCCTCGCGTGTATGCGCGCGCGATGGAACCACGTACGGATTGAGACACGAGCCCGAATGTGTGCGAATTCGCATTTTCCTATCACGTGGGTTAATTGAAACGCGAGCTTTCGGATCGTCGAGCAAAAATTTCATCCAATACATCTCGTTTCCGGTTATTATAACGATAAAGCGAGTTGTATCAATGCACTTCCGGCTGGAATATTCGACAGGCTTTCCAAGATGGCGGACAAAAGTAAATTTCGTAATGATCTCTCGTGTGCACGTTTGGACACGAGGCTGCTGCAAAAGAGCTTTGATTTTTCCTTTCGATTATTGCCTGTTATTGGTTTCGACGACGATCCATCATTTCTCGTCGGTTCTGGATAAATGTCGTCAGCGACATTGAAACATGGCAGATTTGTGTACTCGCGTCCATTAGTGTTGATTTCAACCGCTTGGGCGTATCGATCGCTCCGCCATATTTGACCGGAAATGCCCGGTAAAGTCGGATATTGTATTTCTTTTATTTTTTCCGACGAAATATTGCGTTTCGATGCATCGATTTTCCAGTAAAATCCGAAAGCTTTAATATCGTATGTCTCGAAACACTCGACTCGTCCGGCGGTCTCCATCTTTGGAGACCGGAAACGCATCTGCTCTCCTTTAGTGTACTTTTTGCTAAAAAAGAAATAGAAAGAAGAGAAGAAGCGAGGAAGGAAACGCTCCGCGTTCAAGATGCTTTGAAAAACTCCGACCTTTAAGATGCTTTTTGCGTTAAAGATGTCAGACCGACTCGTAAGCTCGCTGGATTCACTCTGAAAATGATATAGACGAACGAGTTCACGATCACTTCGAGTCTCGAATTTACGTGTAACATCAATATTTCGTAAAAACCTCGAGCTCGTGAAAAATCCAACTTGGTCGGTCAATTAAACTTTGTCCGAACATCCCCTCAGCCGGTAAAGACGACAAGTTCTCCCGCGAGCTACTCGAGATTGATAATAAAATATTCACTCCTCGATTTTTATGCACGTACCGTCAAAGATATGATATACTTCATCGATCATACGTCAGCCCGTACATACATCTGCAATTCAACTTTTACTCGACTGCATTAACTCGTTTTTTTATGCCTCGTAAAGTTTTTCACCAGAGTGCAAAAAGACTCTCAACGGGGATATAACGTTTTATACTCGGAAGCAAGGACATGCGGCTGTAAAATTGTATTTTTTTCCAACAGGCCATTTTTCATCTCGTTTTCGACCAAAATTCGTCGTCATCGTGTACCGACAAACACACGGTGGAGGGCCGATCGATCTTCCCCCGTCGTGAATCGATCAACGACGAAAATTCCTCTCCAATCTGATTCACTCGTGAGATGACGTAACGAAAGTCCAAAATGGAAACATTCAATCAGGTGAGAAAAAATCGCGCGACAAACCGCAGCGCTCGTGACATCTTACACAGCTTACAATTGTCATTAATTCGTCGTCGTGTCTCGAGTGCGAAAAAGTTGGTCGAAAAATCAATTTAACTCTCGTACACGCGGAAGACCGTTCTCGTAGCGTGTTTCGCCGCTGAAACGAGACTTTTGAAATTCTTCCCTCGATGCTACTTGCGTGTGCCAAAGTTTTCTGCACCCGGATATCGCTCGGTCGTATTGTCCATTCCGTCTTTGCTCCTCTCGGAGGTAAATGGACCGCGCCAACACCGATCTAGGAGCAAAACTGTGGGGCCAAGATGAAATTCAAAAGGGGAGCTCCGTGGATGATTTTATGTACCACGACATATGCATATACGTGTACAAACACCATGGTTATTTTATCAGGGGGTTAAAATTCTCTCGCTCTCGCTCAACAACTCTAAACTGTATGCAAATTCGATGCGCACTCGCTGTTTCCACCTCCTACCACTTGTGAATCCCACAGGTATACCGGGATACCGGACTCGGCGGCATTTCCTGCTTTTCCGCGCGAATACACCAAAGTCACATCCACGAAAAACCGCAGAAGCAGAGAAACAACGTCCGAAAAGATAAATTCACGCGAAATTTGCATTTTCCTCTTCGCACACGCGCTTCGACAAGAAAACGAGAAAGCCCGAGTGTTTCGGCGCTGTGTTTGTTCCCCAAGCGCATCAACGTTCGTCCTCTGAAACAAAGAGGCACGAAAAGAACGGGCTTCCCTCTTTTTCGCGAATTGATTTTCAAAATATTTATTTCTGAATGAAAAATGATGAAAAAATTCGAGAAATCTAAACGAGCCCCAGCTTGACGGATTTGCACGGGGGAGGAAAAATAACCGGGGTGAAATGCGGGTATTTCATATGGAAACGACGATACGAAGAATAAGAATCGATCGTGAATTCACGGCGCGATACGTCCTCGGATATACAGGGTGGTCCAAAGTTGGATGCTGATGATTCGATGCCGCATCGGGGATGAAATTCCAAGTCGAAGATAACTTTCAATTCCTTCCGAAATGCGACGTTAAACTGTCGACGGTGAGTTTTGGGGCATCCTGTATGTCGAGGAAATCGTCTCGTCGATGATATCCGGTGACAGTTGCACGCAACGCTCGCCTATGCACGTGAATCGCTTACGAAAGGGCGTTTATATACCTATCAAACGATCGAGGCTAGAATGAAATCCCGTTAACTTGTGTACAGTCGCGCGATTCCGAGGCAGGAAGAACGCGAGAATCAGAAACGTCTCTCCGCCAATCGCCATATCGTAAGAGCGTTTGAAAACCCAATTTTTTTTTATCTGCCAAGAAACGCGAAAGGAGAAAAAAGAAGAGTCCATTAACGACGAATTATCGTTCGAACGAGCCTGTAAAACACTTTGAACGAAATAATCGGTCTTGTCGAAGAGAACGACGAGGACGTCGAGAGAGTTCGTTAATGACAAACGCTCTGAAAGGAATGTGTGAAAAAAAGTGAGATTGTCGCGATCGCAGCGAGATACACCGAGAAAGGTGGACCATCAAAATGCTATTATTATCGTAAATCATCGCGTTCCGCAGCGCGTTAATCGCAGCCTCGATCGAGAAAGCGTGAATTCGCCGATAGAGTGGACAATCGTGATTTCATCAGAATTATCCGCTCGTCGAAATAAACGTTTCGATTTTCGATAGCGTTGAAACGTTGCACTCTCAATTTGGCGTCGGAAAAGGAAAGCCGGTATCTGCCGAAATGACGGTGGTCCATTACGAAAATCGAGAGGCTGCGAGAAAAAATGGCTGAAAAACGCACGCGTGAGCGTTGCTTTTGGATTTTACGATAATCTCGAGGACGAAACGCACTTTTGGAGCTCGTCCAACTCCGACGTGTGTATATTGTCTCGCGTTACGCGCAATTTTCCAACCACTTTTCAAGCGACGTCGGGAGTAGCCGTCGCTTTTAATGATTTATGTGCGAAAATTTATTTTCCCTCTCGCCGGGTTGACGCAACGACGAAACGCGAATGTGACAAACGTCGGCTCATTTTTTTTCGCACGAACCATTGAGAAAATATACCGCGCGAATATTTGAGAACGGATAAATCAATCTCTTTCGACTACATCAGAGAACGATTTCGCAAGCTCGATTCGTCTTGTTCGAGCATGGAAAACTCCCGGCGCTCTTTTCTCTTCTCTCATACATGACGGGGGTATACACGTATGCACGTAAAATCGAGCAGGTATCAGAAAATATCGGCACGAGCATTCGTCTCTGCGTTTTTGGCAAATTTTTACGGCTTCGACTGAAACGTCCTGTATCGTATTGTATTGACCGAGGATTGATAAAATCGATTATCGCTTTGAAAAAAATCCCAACGACTTTAGACACGAAATAATATTCAAAGATAATACCATCGATCGTTCCGAATTTTTTTTTCTCTCTCCCTCTTCTCCGCAAGGGACACGTGTGTGCATCTCATTCCGTGCATGTATGTCGCTGTACATTGAGGTCATAAGATAATTTTCACGACGTGTTGTGTTGCATGGGGGAATATATAGGCTGATTAAAGGGGTTGTACGTCGCGTTGGCGTACGCCTTCAACCCCGGGGGTGTAAATGCCACGGTGAAAATTCAAATTCGCGCGTGATCGTATTGGAACGAGTCCAGATACGAGAGATCATACATGCAGAGCCGTAAAAATTTCTATAGCAAGGACATCACGCCGCTGCTGTTATAAGTCGATGCAAATGTATTATCGATCAGCGTGTGGTCGAGCACCGCGAGGAACATTCGGCCGCTCGTCGTTGTTCGTGCAATTAGCGAGATTCGAGCCCGCGAGATTGCATTTCAAAATAAAAATGCGGAAATCGCGACGAATATGATATAAACAAATAAAAGATGAAAATGGAACGGACGAGAAGAATTCTTCCGAATTTCACCCTTTTTTCACCGTGGAACAGACGTTAGATCCATGTACTCGGTCGGATAAACGCCAACTTGCCTGTAAATCATTATCGGCAGCTGAGCAACGTGCGAAATAAAACGAGGGGACAGAGTGGCCGAGAGAGCAGCCGATGGCGTTTGTCGTATGGCGCGAAACGAAGCCGTTACGAGGCAGATGTCGAGGCAAACTCGAGAATACCGTGTACCTGCCCGCTGGCCAGGGCAAAACGAAACTTCACACGCGGCGGTCGTCGCTCGTGCTGCGTGGATGCGCCTCATCGAACATTACGGTCGAAAAGTTTCGTACGCGTGTTTCTCCCAAAACGGCGAATTACAATACGCGAGCGTGCTCGTGTTACGACGAAAAAAAAGGAAAACAAGATTAATAAACGACAGTTGGCAAAATTTGCACGCCGGAAGCACGAGTTTTCAGTCGCGTTTGCAAAGTGGCGAAAAAAGTCCAACTCCTAATGGACACTTCCGGTTGGAGCCATCGTCGAAAAAAAAAACGGTATTGCGGAAATCGATTTTCATCTCGTTTCGATAACGACCGTCGGTTATCCGTCCGTGAATGGACCGTCAATCGTCAAAGGCTGCCAAAGATCGAGCAACAATTGGCATTTTTTCCCGTCGAATTCGAATCGCCTTACTCCCACTCGGTCATCAGTCGTCCTTTGAAACGTTCGATACGGTATTAAACTCGGATTGAATCGAGACATAAGTATCCTCAAGTAGGCTTACGACTCTTCGCGAGAGGCCCGCGATTCAACCCTGCTTATCAGACAAAACAGCCAGCGGCGGAAAAGCGTCAAAGGAGATGTTTCACCGGCTGAAGCATCGTTCGATGATGCCGTCATTGTATACGCGTTACATATGCACGTGTTGTTCCATGCCCGTACGTCGAGAACTCGGTGCGCGTCGATTTTCCTCCAAGAACGCACGAGATCGCTAAATACAGTCCCGAGGCTGTTCGAGAGCGAATTCTCTATTCACGTATCGCTAGAAATTTGAATATGTACCCGGGGAATAGACTCTGTGGTAACCCGAAGAGGCAACATCGGATACCAGTGATATCGATCCTTGTGTCAAGGTAATTTGACAGGTGAATGAACATCGGGATAATGTCAAACAGCACCTGCTGTCAAACGGTTTCTTCTCCTCGTCACTCTGCAGAATGACGAGGAGAAATCGCATCTGTAGAAAGGTGAATTTTTTTCGCGTTCTCATTCGTCAGAGGTCGAAGGTTCACCGATTCTCGTCAGCGAATTGGGTACCAGTCATGGGAGAAGCACTTTGGTCCTGAACGCTGAAGCTCTTCTCTGCGCCCCACCGAGCTGCTGACCAAGTTATTTCCAACGTTCGAACTTTTCCACCTCATTTCCACCGTTGAATATCGAGAGAAATGACGGACTTAATTATTCAAACGGCGAAATCCGCGGTAATTCAACTCCCTGTCAAAACAGCGAGAGAACATTCGCTGTACTCGTGAATATGTTCTCGTGTAATGGACGTTCCGAAATTACTCTTGTCTCTCAATCGCCGGAATCACCCCGCTGCTACTTTCACAGCAAACTTTGTACAGTTTCCGCGCTATACCGCGGCTTTACAGACGTTGTAACGGACTTTTTTCTCACTCTCTCATCCGCAGGTATCGCGAATTTACTTTGCGCCACAGTGACGTAATAATCATCACCGAGTGGCGGATGGGAAGGAAAAATCTCGTTGCATCGATGATTCCAGCCGTTTTACCGGTTGACCCGAGTACGGCGGAGGCCCATCTGGACCGGAACCGACCACTCGACTTTCCTCCCGGCGAATTTCAACCCGTGCCACTCGAGATCGTTCTCGCTTCTTCCGGCAGCGGCTTCCGCGAATAATCGTCCCGCCGGGACTCTCCGCTCGTTCGAAAGTTTCCCCACTAACGTGTGAAATTTCGCGAAGCGCACACACGCGGAATCACACTCGAGCTCCGGAAAACCATCAGCCGCTCTTGCTTTTTCCGAGTCCAGCGGCCGATCGGATGTTTCCTATCCGCCGTGTGTTGCACGTGGAGGTCTCGAGGGACGTCGCGCTCTCGGTCGAGCGAAAAACTCCCGAGATGGAAAAACAGGATGGGAATTTCGGTTTGTTGCGCAAACATACGAGGCGATTAACCTTCAGCTCGTACTTACACAGCAATAACGAGGTGCGGATTCGCCGGTAATTTTCGTATCAGCGGGAGCTCTAATTGTTATCGTTATTAACTGCATTTGAACGACTCGACAACACTCGGGGCTCTCTAATACTCTTATCGCGCTAATGGAGAGGCTCTCGCCGGAATCATCGAGTGCGGAATTAATCCGCAGACTCTCCGCGCTATCGCAGGAAAGCCCAGTTTCCCCATGTTTACGGTTTTTCTTTTTTTTCAGCAACGATACTCGTTCGATGACTGTGAATTTCATTTCCCGATAAGGAGTACACTGGTTTTTATCGGAAATCCGACGAGATGACGCGGTTAAGAAAAGTACAGCGGTGCAAATAATTCGGCTTGAACGTAACGACAGGATCGGGCCGTTCGCCGTGCGCCGCAGGTCGCTCCATTGAGCTTTCGGAATTGAAAGTCCGCTCGATAAAAAGTGTCTTCTTCCGGAAGCGACCTGGCAACCTCCGGAATGGACGATAAACCATCAACGGGAAGCGAGGATAAAGATAGCGCGGCTTTGTTTTCGCTGGTTGCGGCGCTGCGATCTCAGAGACGAGGGAGAGGAACGAGCGGATCCGAGGGTATTCGATGCGAGATTAGTCGATCCCGACGATACGATCTCGGGTTCGCCCGCTGCTGGGCCTTCCTCATCGCGGATTCAATCGAATCATGTTCTCGGCTCTGTACAACCAAACCCATTCATTGAATCGGAACGTCAACCGGGTAATCCAAAATTGGTGCGTATGAATCATCGATCGATTCGATCGCAGCGGAAAACCAATTTTTTTTTCAAAAACGAAACTCGAAATTCAAACCGGGTCGATACTTTTTTTTCCCATCATGTTCGATGAAATAAAAACTCGTATCCGGCAACGTAAGATGCACGCGATTCAAAGTTCCTTCATTACTGAATGATGATCGAAATTAAACGTTTCTGCTGTAATTCTCTCGCTTAGCCAAGCTCGGATGTTCTCGGAGATTACCCACTGAATTTTCCATCATTCGATTCGCTCAAAGCTTGTACATGTTCCTTCAAAGTCGCGCTTCATCCTGAACGCCACTGTTACATTTCCATGCTGAATTAACGCCAATAGAGATTTTTACAAAAGTTTCAGAGACTTTGTTACAATCAGAAAGAATTAAGAAGAATAATCGTAACTTGAAAAAAAAGACGTATCTTTTTTTTTTTTCAATAAACGTTTCTCAGACGCGCGAATCCTTTCCGCTTCGCCAGCAAAAACGTAGCTTTCGCGGTACAACGAGTGAAAATTGCAAAACGCGCGTAAGACTTGTTTTCCTTTACTCACCGACTATCTGCGGTCGAACGCCCATGAGAATCGTTGCGAGGACGACGAATGCCATCCGGAAGGTGGACGTCGTCGTTCGTGACATTCTTTCGTCCGTTTTCCTCTCGTTTCCCGAGCTGTTGAATTTTCAAGATAAACCGATGTCGTTGCAACTATCTTGTTGATTATCATTAATATTTCATCCGGCACGTTTCATTTCGTCACAACGCGAATGTTCGGCAAACTTTTTCCCGCGAAAACTCGCGATCTCTGCCGCGTATATCCTCACTGCCGCTGGGCCGGTAACACGGATAGTCCTGCGAGGTTTGCGCGTGTCGCGTCGCGACTGAAGTTTCGAGTTGGCGGTTCTCGGCTCATATTCTCTCTCCGGTAGCCGCGACGAACAGCGCAAAGTACACCATCCTCACCCTCTCTCTCGCTCCCTTGCCCTCTCCCTCTCTCTCTCTCTCTCTCTCTCTCTCTCTCTCTTCAGTGCTCCGTGTCGGCAACCCCCCGCCAGTCGCGAGTAAACCATCCCCCACTATCCCGCTCGAACCCTCGACTGCACGGAGAAGCAAAAGGCAAGGATTTCTCCGACCATCCTGGCCCGTGACGCGATATAAAAGTGCGATGGGGGTAATGACGATCACGGGATAAAACCGCCTTGGTCCGCCGTTGAACTTTTCTTTTTTTTTTTCTTTCTCCCCACTTATCATTTTGGCAATCAGAGTCAACAGAGTTCGGACGTTTTTTCTTTTTTTTTCCTCAAAAGTGCCAAGTATTCCGTGTTTTCTATATTTTTATTTTCGATAAATACGATAACGCCGTGATATTCTTGGTTTTTTTTCGTCCACAGTTCCATTTCCGCTTTTGTGAGATTTTCAATACCGTTCCTGTGGAGTTGCGGAAATAAAGAGAGAAATTCGGCAGAATTTCGCATCGGTTTGTTTCGGAGATTCATCCTCGAGCACCGCAGATGTGCATTCATCGAGGATTGGCGAAAAAGACGTTTGCAGCCCTCTGGAGGATCCTCGAGTACTTCGCGATGGATGCAACAAGGTTTATTCAAAAGAATATTTTAATACGAAAAGTTTATATTAATAACCCCTTTATATTTGCGTGGATATATATGTAGTAGAAAAATGTACCAATAAGTGACCTCCATTTGACGTTTCATCCCTCGAGCTGGGGAACCCAGCGCGCGCGCCATTCATCCCCACTCGTTTTCGCGTTTTCCGTTCGTCCCCTCGCTCTGCGGTGCACCGAGTGGCAACCCTCTCTCGCGTTCTATCCGACTAGTCGAACCAACACACACTTGTAAACTCGTCGACGATTGACGAGTGCACTTGCAGCAGTTGGTAAGTGAAAGAGAGAGCCAAACAGAGTCAGGGTAGAGAGGGTTGACTCGCGCAACCCCCTGTGGGAGACTATTCTCGTATTTGCCAATAATATACACAAAGGTGCTCGGGGTCGATGTGTGCGCGTGGAAAAAAGAAAGAAGCATCGCGTCTGTCTTGTACGACGACGATGATGAGGACAGGCTCGTCGTAACCGCCTCGTCTCTCTCGTCAATCGGTCCACGACCGCTCGCGAGTGACGGGCATCACTCTTGCCCTCCGAAGGGGGATGAAAAGAAGCAAAAAACAATTTGACGTAACCCAGGAATTATCGGGGAATTTTCAATGGCTACGATGGAAAAATGACGGGACGATATAAATTTTCGTTTTTTACCTTCCTCTTCTTTTTTCCCCTCTCGATCTCGGCGAGATCAAACGGAGGCGTGGCGAAAATTTCTCCTTTCTCGTTTTTCGATAAAAACGTATGGGGAAGAAAAAAATTGCGTGTGACGGGAGGGTCTGAGAATGACGGAAAGTTTATTATTTCGCGAACGCTTTTTCAAAAGCCTCCACGATAAAAAAGAAAAAACCTCCGGCAAGTCGAATTTTTCATCGAATTAACACACGACGAAGCTCGTTTACCACGTTTTCGCTAATCAAAAGAGCCTTTTTTCGTCAAAGAAAATCGCCGAGCCATCAGGATTCATCAAAATCAAATTACACACATTTTGTTTCTCTCCCGCTGACCGCACGAGTCGATATTCCTTTGCTCAATCATCACGAGGCAAAAAAAACTTGATTTTCCACCCTCTGACGAATCCTCCACTCTCCGAGTCGACTCTTGATGACACGACGATGAAATGCACATGTCGTTGGGAATATCTGAGAGATCTCGAGAGTCTTCTCGTTTGACAGGGCGTGTATAACATCCGGAAAACGAAGTGGATCTTTGACACAGTCATGATTGAATACGACAGGCGTTTTGATGAAGGGAAAGAGTTGCACGAGTAAATTCCTCTCGAGTCGCAAAGACATTGTTACGCTTATGATCCCAACTTGATGCGCAACTTTACTGTGAATCTTTTGCTTGTAATTTCGCTTCGGGACACAAATTGAGTAGCGTCTCGTCGGGAGAATTCGAGAATCCACTGAAAAGCACACGTATACGACGCAAGATTGATCTTCAGTGAAACGTAAACTGCCAGGGCAAAGATCCGTGAAGAGTATCGTCATGAGAATGGAACTGTGTACAGGCTGTTTCAAAGTTGGAAACTGATTGCTCGACCGATGATTCTCCGTTGAGCGATCTTTCACGAACGTTCATCGGGGCCTCGGTCGTATGAAAAATGAGCTGAAAAAATGCAACATTTCCATTTCACCCTGAATTTAGCTTCAAATGTCGGAGACGCAGTTTCGAGACACCCTGTATATGTACATACTCTATCCATGTATATGCATGTGTATATATATGGACGAAAAGTTTCCACCAAGTTTTATAGCGTCTCTGTATACATGCAGCAGATCTTTGCTGACGTTTTCATCAGCCTTTTGACTCGTATCCGAAGACTAATTACTCAGACGCAAGTTGGCGACATCTTCCTTCGAATAAACGCAAAGGAGCGAACACGGTTGGACAGAAATTACTATGAAATAAAGGGGAACGTCCTAATTACGTTTGACAATAATTGCCCGAACGGCAGTGTTTTTTTTTTCTCGTGCAACGTCACTCGAGAAAGAAAGTATACAACGACTTTCCAGTGTTTATCCAGAACGAAAAAAGATCGATGAAGAATTTTTCATAAAAAAAAGAATGAAAAAACCTTCTCATGATTCTCTTTTTTTGGGCTATTTTTGACGCGGTATCTTTTACCTTTTCGACAGGGAGACGCGCGTGTGCGGGTCGTACACTTGGTGACCGGCAAGCCGGACAAATGACGCGCCTTTACCCTGGCGGGTGTAGGAACGTAAGGAAATACGACGGACGAATCTTGTAAGTAAGAATAAGCGAAGCCAGTCAAGTCAAATACCGAACGTATTCCTTCAAATCTTTTCGAGTAATGTGCATATGGACGAGACGAAGATAAACCGAGGAATAAAGAGGAGAGAGGGAGAGAGAGAGATGGAAAACGAGAGAAACATGACAAGACAGTGTCGCGAAAGAAAAGGCGCCCTTATTCTCTCAATCCTCGTGCACCGATCAAAGTGGGTCGCTGTGAGGCTCACGGACGGAGACCCAAGAGACTCGCTCTCATCCCTCTCTCTCGAGCTCTTGCTTCCCTTGTTTCCTTATGCACAACGGCTGAACGTACGAGTGTATTCTCTATGACAAAATGAAATTCCATCCTTGTGCAATCGATGTGAGAAACGTGCGACGAAACATTTCTCCGTTGTCGACATTCGTTTCTCGTAAAACGCCGCTTTTCCACAAAGAACACTGGGAAATACATCGTTATCCCCAGCGGTACACAGACAGGTCGAACGCAACGACGATTTATGAAATCATGTAGTTTCTCCGAGGAAAACTCGGATTTCGTCCGCCCGCTTCTCTTTCCGGCTCTCTCGCCTTGGAAAATACGAAATTCGTTCTTCACTCTGGGACTCTGCGAAAATGAACCACGTCCGAGGATGTTTTCGACTGTTTTCACGCGTAAAACCCCTTAAATCGTTCGGTCGATCCGCATCGAGGATCACAGCCCATCTCGGGACTGCATTACGGTAAATTCGGGGCTCTGCCTCGCGTCGCCCTTATCTCCCGGACTCGTGTGAATCTGCTTAACCCTTCGCGTCTGGTCGGATGTCCCGGAACCCTTGATTATCGAGCGATCGACCAATTAAGATTAACGAATTATCGCTACCTGCGTGAACCTTGCGTCTGAAGATTAATCAACCCTAATTATATGAGGCGTTCGATCCAAAAAGCGCGAGAATCAAAACTCCAGCGATGCGTTTCTTTTTTATCTACAATAAAAAGTAACAACGCGCGCTGCGAGTCGAAAAAAATGACGCGGAAAGAGCCTGGAGCAATATCGATTGAATATCAGCTGGAAAGACAATCAGAGGACTTCCGGAAGTCACCGCGGACCGTGTGTTCCTTCTCTCTCGCTCGCTGGCGCCTCGCCCTTGGAGCTACTCCGGAAGAAAGCTCCGACAAACACATTAGACGCTCTGACTTGCTAAACGGGTTAATTTGAATGTTTAAATTCCGCTGGCGTGCAACTCAATTAGCGAAGAAGCGCGGACGGTGGCTGCACGCCCTGCGGTTAATTCCTCCGCCTCGTTTCCGACCGCTCACTCAAGCCGGAATGGAGCGAGGAAAAGTGTATGTCGAGGGGAATCAACTTTCGACGTTCACAAGCGCAAGGAGGAATCGAACAGTCGCACCCGCGTCGGTTAATTACTGCTCCCGACCTTTATTTCCACCTCCCGCGTATGAAGATCGTTGCCCAAAGGAGAGACTCGTACCGTCGATGACTCGATCATCAACTTTTTTGAGAGAAGGATCTCCTCGTTATAAGCGGCAAAAGTACATCCCGTCGTATCGAAAAAAACTTGGTTTTCACCCTGGCGTCGAGGCGCTTCTCCGGATGTAAATTTATGAAAAGACGGTAGGAGATTCGTAGGATGGATCGTGCGTTTGTAGGAAAGCTAAACGCCCTTCAAACGCCGTGCAATGAAAGCTTTTCCCTGTCGTTTTTTTTAGATTCCGATAATCACGATTTCGGAGCTTGTATGCCCCGCACCATCGATTCTCCCTCGTTCGACGAGAGTGTAAATGAGAATTCCGATTAAAATGATCGCCCGTGGAATTGATGCTCTCTCCTATCTCGATGAGATTGGATGCTGAAGAGAGAAACGTGCTTTGAAAAATAATTATGCGTGATGCGCTCCGGCCACCTTGCCTCGATGACCAACCTCGGCCCTCCGAGGTCTTCTCCCGTTATCGTTCGTGTTGACTCGCTCCTTATCGCTCGACCGGGAAGCTTCGCTATCTTGCCGGAGACTCTAGTTTTCTTCTTCCTCCTTTCTTAACTTCATCCGGCGGGCAGAGCCGAACGTGATCAACGATGCGAATTGACCTCTCGCGAGACCTCGCATCGTTTTCCAGCGACCGAACAACCAACGACCTACTTTGGTCTCGCCTCTCTCGTTCGTTCTCGCGCGAAGCTTTTTTCCTTTTTTTTCTTTCTACGAGTAACAGCCAGCTGGACCGTTCATTTTTCGTCAAAATGAGCGAAACAAGCCGGCTCTCGAGTCCCTCGTACATTCTTCTCGTCCATCGAGCTCCTCTAACGTGGTTTGGAGCGGCGAATTTCACGCGTTTCGTGGATTCAAAGGCTCTCAGGGTTGATAAACTTTCGTTCTTCTTATCATTTTCGATACATCGATACAATAATCAAATAAAAACATGGACGTCGTTCAGTTTTTGAGCTACAAACCGTCCTTCCGCATCGAAACGAGCGTTGGCTCTCAGCGACCGTTCTCGAGACTCCTCCTCCCTAGCATGGTCCATCGCGCAGCTTGTAGAAATCTAAAGTGTGCGAAAGAATCGGTTACTCGACTTTTGCGAAAAAGAAATACACGACTGGTACGCTCGTCGAGGCGTTTGGCATTTGTTTTTTTTTTTCACTCACGGGTTCTGAAGGCTGTAGTGATGTATTTTTTTTCCGCATTCACTTTGTAGATAGAGATGCGATAACGGGTGCATTCGTTGTAACAAAGCATGTGACAAATGCTGGGAAACGAACGATCCTCGTAGTCGCGATCGCGAGCGCAAATCGTGGGGTTGCCATCGCCGTCAAAGTCCTCCGTGTACATGTTTTTCTCCATCGTCGCGTCGTCGACTTCCGGGTCGTTCTCCTCGATGGCCATCACCGGACTGCCGTTGCAATGATCGCAGATGCACGAGAAATCGTTGTTCGCGCTGCTCCCGTCGATAATCGCGGTGCTCGTCGACCCAATCAGGACGACGAGAGCTTGGACAAAAAAAAATGTTTACTTTGAAAAAGTAGCGGCACTCATTCGCACTCGAGGTGAAACGCGAAGCGAAAAACGCGAGAGCTTCCGTTTTGCTTCGAGAAGAAAAAAATGAAAACAAACGAAAGACCGCGTCGAATATTATCGAAATTTGAATAACCTATGCAAATGTACTCACCGAGTAATAACAGCGTATTTGGCGATTTGACAGACACGGTTTGTTCAGCCATCTCGTTGCTACAGCCGCGCGAAAATTTTACGTGATAATTATCCTGATGAACTTTGGGCGTTGATTGCCGGTTGATCCAACGGATGTATATTCAAATATACACGTAAACGAATGCATAAATATATGCACGTCGGCGAGTGTGTGACTGTGTGTGTTGGCAAACTACCGCAGGACTCTTGATTTCGAACAAACTGTCCCAGTCTCATCAGCTCTTCCGCAACTTTCGTGGCTCATGAGACGAACGAAATACGAGATTGCACGATGAAACACGGAATATACGAGGGATTGACCAGTACCGTATAAATACCGTCGACCATGAAAACGCGTGAAATTCGTAACAAAACGTTCGATTCATTAAAAATAAATAAAAAAAAAAGAGCGAGGATTTTTGAAAACTGGAAAATGGAGTATTGGTAGAATCATTGATTGAACGATTTAATATCAGAGAGTCATTGTTTTCATCCTGTTTGAACTTTCATCTTACCTCATTTGGAGTCGAATTTTCTCACCGTCGAAGATATTTTTTGCTCTTCAATCTTTTTTCCTGTTGGAAAAAAAAAGAATATGAGATACCGAATTTAGAGTGTCACGACGCGGAGCAATGACTTATTCCGCTGAAATTTCGAGGGATCCCACCGGACTAGATCCATCATTGCTATTTCCGCGCGTATCACGAGCTTTACAATATCCCCCGACCTATGATCTCTCGTGAGAAACGTCCTATCGGAGTTACGAAATTAACTCGACTGATACAGCGACCCCGATTTGATTAACAGCACGAGGCTCCATTTACGAGTTGCGTGGATTTGATCTCGGAGCTCTGTTTATCGGAAAAGTCGTCGATAGCATTGGTTTCATTCGTCAAATGCGATTTTTAAAATCCTCAAAAAGTGCATCGGGCGTCTGGAGCCCGGAGGTACGGGATCATAAAATAATTTATCGTCAAATTGCTTTTGACGATAGATTATTTTACCTCCTTAAGGAAATACTGATAATTTAAGGGTGTAGAAGTCGTCTGTCGACGACGCGATGACCCCACACCAATTTTGACTTATGGACGCATTTCCATTTTAATTCGACCAATCTATTGTTCGTCGGTGAGTTATCGTTCGGTCTCTTGCACCTCCGGGGCAAAGCGCTTGAAACTCCACGGTTTCGGTAACTTTGTAAGCCGGAAATAACGAGAGATGCCTCAATCCATGGATGGTGTATTTTGCAGCAAATCGATTTTACTCCAAACACAGCTATTGTTCATTGTTATATCCGATTTCGTCCAAAATCATATCTTGCGTGCTTGAAGAAGATGAGAATTACCAGATCGAGTGATTAAAAATGGGTTTTTAGTTTAATTTCTCAAATACGCGCATTATGGAACGTTAACATTAGCGCGAACGAGAAAAAAAGCGTGTCTGCGCGGATGCAACTTTTTCCACTTGACCTTTTCCACACTCCTACGTTCAGGCGTTCATCCGTGCCTGTCTCTGGTCAATTTATCGACGATGTTATTAATAACATTTCGTGGCAATTCGTTAATAAATGCAGCGATTTCACTACGCTATTCTTCAGCAGAAAACTGAGTTTTTCCCGAAAACTCGATATTACAGTGAGAAAATAGTAATTTATAGATAAAATTCGTATTATTGCATTTTCCGACCGAAATATTGGATTTTCGATGAAACACCGGTTTTTTCGTAATCAGCGGGGAAAAATACATTGATATGGACCGTTAAAAATAAATTTTGAGATACAAAATTTTTCGTTAATTTTTGCCGGAGTGAGTTGGTTCACTAAAACGTTTGCCATTTTTTGCCCCTTTGAGATAGATACTCCAACTTGTGCTTATTCTCTTGGCAATTGATGAGGCTTCAAAATGCCGTTTGGTTCATCGAGATATCTTGATTTTTCGATTTTTCGCAGATTTTTTAAGTTGGACCATCGATTTTTGCCAATTTTCCCATGCATACCCCTTCACCTCGTTTTTTGCCGATTTTCAACATCAATTTTGAGGGTGAAGCAATTGAGCTATCGACATTTTTCTTTCACCATTCTCTAAGTCTACTCGAGGGCGTTCCAAAACCCCCCCAAAAAATCTCTCTAGCATGATTAGAACAAAAGTTACGACCACTTGAAATTTCGACTTTTCGACGATTCTGGAAAAGTTGGCAAAAAAGGGTCGAAATTTTTTTTTTCAAATTTTCAATCTTTTAAGAGCCTATCCGATGGGAAATTTCCCGCTGATTACGAAACACACCGACTTTTTTCCGAAAACTCAAAATTTCAATGAGAAAATAGTAATTAATTGATAAAATTCGTATTATTGCATTTTCCGACCGAAATTGACAATTGAAAATCATTTTTAAAACCCAAAAAACGCATCAGCAGGCGAACGGTATATCCCGCCACGAAATTCATTATTTTTTCGCCGACGAATTAGGGGACAAAAATTTCATCGTTTTATCGAAACAAACAAGTTACGCGCGAGCCTCCTTCAGCCTCAACGAGGAAAATCATCTATTATGCAACAAAATTTTTCCATTATTTCGATCGAAAAGGGAAGCAAAGTAAATATAGAAAAGTATATGAGAATTTATTAATTGCGTACGTGGCGTCACGGAGGGTGAAAAGGCGTCACTTGATTTGCCTTTGTACGTACAGACACGTGTCGTCGTGCATGTGACGCCGTAAAAAATTGACACATGAATGGAAATCCACGCTCCTCGACATTCCCGCCCTTATCCTTCATTCACCACCAGGCTCCCTCGGTCCGATAAGCTCCTTTGCGTCACCCACGAGTTTACCGACATATAAAAGTGTCATACGCACGAGTAAGCATAGCGAGTTCCATCGAGGTCGCGATCGTCACTGACGTAATGCTTCATCAATCGACGAAAGGGTTTTAAGGTGTCTTGCGTCATGTAACACCGTTTATTTTTAATTCCCTAATGAATCGACGACGATATCATCGCGACGAAACGGCTGCCGACAAAAGGAATAATTAAAAACGATGAAAATCCCTCTCCATTCCACAAGAGGAAAACAAAAAACGTTACATCGATCTTTTTTTGTCAATCCGAAGCGGGGAACGGAACACAAGATCATCCTGGATAATTCCTCGTCAGATCGAGTGTTTGCACGAAGATGATGCTGTACGGAGAATAACGGAGTGGTCCATATACATTCGTACAGAACGAACAAGGTCAGCATTAAATCCATGGGTTCGCAAAAAAAGAAGAGAAGAGAAAAGAGAGGAAAAAAGCTGCAAGAATAAAATGAAATAAAAGTCTCGGGTACGACGAGAACGGCAAGAGGAGCTTACGGACGAGGTACAGGGGTTGTCAGAGAGGGGGATGAAAAGTGAGTGGATGGCGAAGGAGCGCATCCGCGGTCTTTGCTTTGTACGACTCCCACGTGGGGACGCCGTGTGTGTTTCATCGGACGACCGAGATATCATGAAACAGTAGCCGGTGGCTGCTGACGAACCGAGCCAGTATTTCTCTCCCACTTGCCCTCCTCCCTTTCTTCCGACATTTTTTTCATTATTTTTCCGTCCTTTTTTTTCTGTATTTACGTCAACCTCAGACTGGTAACTGGGATGATGCCCGGAGACTTTATTCACCCGCCTATAGCGCGAATCGACGCTCCATAGCCCATAAAAAATCGTCCTTCTCGAATAAAATAAATTCCGACAACTCTCCGTTCGGCGTCTCGTCGTTTTTTTCTTCACAATTCTTCTTCTCCACCCTCAAAAAAGTTATTAACCGCAGTACGAGACGGCGAGAGCAAGTCGGTATTCATTACAGTTTTTCTCAGCCGAGTAATCAGCGCTCCAAAGTTTGACGAATAAAAAATTCTCGTGTTTCAAATAGAGAGCGCGTTCCACGGAGCATTAAAAATTCCCGTTCGTTCCACCGGGACGAAAAGTCGAATCCGCTTAGGTCGCGCTCGCGTTATGCACACCTGCGGATATTCCGAAAAATTTCATCTCGATTAAAGCCCCACTTTGCGTACGCTCGATCGTTACCTTTCTTCGTTTTTCTTTTTTGTTAATATTTTATCTTTATTTCTTTAGGCTTGCCCATCGTTGTTCTCGTTGGAAAAATGTGCGGGAAAGTACGTTGAATCTACCGCAGTACAATCAACGCAGCAGTGCCCTATTGTGAGTATTATTTGACACGGCAAACGCTGCGGCTTGCAAATCGCACATATACATACATTAATATACATAAATGTATGTATGTATTTACGTATGTATGCGTGTGTGTGGATATATACATAAATACATAATTTTACGTCGAAAGCAACAGGTGTCGGATTATCTCCGCAACCCTCATGGACTTCACGTGTGTACGGCACATTTCGCCCGAGCAGGGGATGAAAAAAATCAACATAAATTAACAAATTTCACAGCCGCGAGCTTTGCTCTCGTCATTTTCTCGTTAAATCCACTACCAAAGTTGCGCGTGAATATTTTTCAAAATAATACCGGAAATACCAGCGTAGGCTTTTTCGCCTTTTTCGTACCTCTTCGTGAACACGGCCGAGAGAAAAATTAGTCATACCTGCGATTGCACGAAATGCCGAGGGACGAGATCATCGCGGACGTCGTCTCGTCTCCTACGACGCGCTTCGTACGGTGTTTCCGCACGATGTTCCTCCGTAAGATCATAATAATATCGCGACTCGTTCCCGTCGAATCGAGATGCACGAACCGCGCGCCATTACCTCCGAGCGTAAAACGAGAAACACAAGTTGACGAAACTAATTTAACTGCTATCGCCACGGAAATCTGTTGCAAATGTCCCTGGTACGTGTGGAAATTAGTGGATCAATATGCGATCGCAGCTGGATGAGGAAAAAGGACGCAGAGAGGCAGAGAGAGAGAGAGAGAGAGAGAGGCAGAAAGTCATAAAGATATAGAGAGTTTGCCATTTAGGAAGCTAATGGATGCTCTTTAAACATTCAACGAGTGCAGATCGTATTCCCACATTTTACAGCTGCATATACACCAGATATTTAAATGAGAAGAGTATTTCGAACAAGACTCGGTTTTCAGTAGTTTTAAAATGAAGATAAACCTTTTTTCGTCTGGCAAAGCTACTTTGCACCGATCCAAGAGCTAATCATGCGTTTGCCTCGTTGAAAATGTCTGTTTTTTCTTGCGATTCATCGATTTATCTCGCAGCATCCGCGAGCCACCGCGAGAACTGCAGATAAAGCGAGGATGAAAATGGAGTTATTGATAATTCATTTGATGATAAAGCGGGCATACTTCATCAGTTTTAGAATGTATTCTCGACCGCCGATCGGCAGCGGAAGTCGCAAACACGAGCTTGAATATCGCTGGACCATCCCGGAATAGGATTTGAAGAACAGAGCCTGTTTCCTGCAAAACAAAGGACGGATGAATAGGATCTGTTGCGATTCGCCTGCCAAGGTTTCAAGATTTTTACATATCGCTTTGGTGAGTGAGACGAGCGTACAAACGGCACTGTAATCGCTCGTGAAGGATACGAGAGGAGTGGAGAGAAAAATGCATTATCGGTTCATTGTTGAAAGTGCGATAGGGGCATATATAGATGTTGATATATATACTCGATTCGACAAAAGCAAATCAGAGTTCGACACGCGAGAGCGGCATGAAGTATCACGCGAGGTCGCCTTTTTTTATACCCTCAACCGAACCCGCGGCGCTTTTTTTTCATCCCCTTTCAAATTGGCTTCTACGCTTGTGATTCTCCCCCGCATGTTTCTGCAGCTTTATCATCACCCCTGTTCGTGCGATGGCGAAAAGGGGGCGCTAATGCTCCCGTTATCCGGGCCAATTTGCTTATTCCGGTACACCTTGCCGTTTCGCGTTTCTATTTTTGCATAAATATTGGACTCTCGATCATCAGGAAATTTCGGAGCCTTCGGATGTTGACGAAACGGAAAAAGTATCAATTACCCGCTTCTTTTCGGAATACTTTTGAGACTCTTGGTTGCGGTTTTTTTCATCAAGACTATTTTTGTTACAAAAAATTGAGTACGAGTCATCAGTCGGTATCTTATCGACACGTCTTTTTCGCACGTTGCCGTACGTTGATAAAAAGGAAAACGTACGCTCTCAGCCGGTATGGGAGAACTTTTCGTTATCCACCGCGAGTATCCGCGTCAAAATCGTTCACGGGAGAACTAAAATCCAATTTTGAAAAAAATATATATCGAAAACCGTGTGAAAGATTGCATTTAAAGAGTAATCAAACGTTGAAGAGGTAATGCTTTGAATACTATTCCTCCGAGAGTAGTAAAAAGAGGATGAAACGGTCCGTGGCGAGTCTCGACGAGGTTTTTCAAATTTTTCTCGCACCGCGGAGCATCGTCATCAAGAATGCTTCGAGATCCCTGCAGAGACACTATTTTTGGACAAACTCTCGTGCCAGAAGACACGACGACCAAAAAGTAGCGTCTCCGTTCCGGCGGCCAGACGATCTTTTTTCCGTCTATTTTCTCCACATTTCTTCTTTTTTTCGTCCTTTTCCATAAGCACCGAGAGCGAATAAAGAAACATTTTAAGCACAGCCGTGGGTAAAAACCTCGTTGATTGGTCCAAAAAGCTTGGAGTAATTAAAAGCTCGGGATGAAAGAAGGAAAAAAGCATTTTCCAGAGGCTTCATGTTTTGATTTTGTTTTACAGTGCGTGACGTTCGAACGAATCCGACATCTCCCGGGCTGGTCTTGCGCACTCGGCCCTTTCTCCGGCTCCGAGAGACGGTCGCCAAGAGAGTTCGACGACTGAGAGGGGGCGTTTGACACCGGGAGACTCAAAGACCGAGCGAGTCTCAGACTGTAGGCAGACGTCGATCGCTGAGCAGGCCTCTCCTTCCGGAAGAAGATACACCCGCCGGAGAGCAACGTTCCCTCGAGTTGCTCTTTTTCATATACACATCTTCCGTCGTTGACTCATCGAGATATCTCGGCTCGAATAATTTCACATCGTCGTCGAGAGTGCTCGCACCTTCTTCGCCCACTTGAATTCAATCGAACAAACAACAATCATCATGAGAGAGATCGTTCATCTTCAGGCTGGTCAGTGCGGCAATCAAATCGGAGCGAAGGTACGTCGAAAATCTTTTGTCACTCAATCACCCTTTCAACTCGCGCGTTCAAGAGCATTCGCTCGTTCGTCTTTGACTCGATCCTCGAACCTCCACGATGATGATAATTCGTGAAAAATGAATACCTCGTTGAAGAAATCATTCACAGTGTCGGAACGTTGGGATATTTGAATTTTTCGCTTAAAAAACTACGTATTCGAAAATAATCGATGAAAGAAAAGTCGTCGGTTCGCCTCGAGCTTGAGTTTCCTGATGAAAAATATCCGGAAAAGAGATATTTCCGGTTGGCTGGTCGATCGAAGAAATAAGATTCGAGTTTTATGCCCCCCTCAGCTGGGAGAAACACAAAGTCGTATTTACGACAGCCTGCGGCTTTTAAACTTGAGGAATTCGCCCGAGAGCAAATTACACTGCGTTACAGTTTATTTCTCTGTGGAATAATAGACTCGGAGAGTGCGGAAGCAGAGGAAAATGGGGGGAGGGTAAAAAATGGGAAAATTCCGCGAGTTTCTCAGGTGAAGGCGTTTGCGTTTCGAGCTGCGACTTTCCGTCCACGCTCGGGGCAATTATGACATTACGCTCTGTAATATGATACCGGAGGGCTCGTTCGGTTCTCGTGGTACTTCTTTGACGCTCCGTCTAGTTTCGCGAGAAACATTATCCCCCAATGCGGATATACGCTGCATCAACGATTCGACTCTCGCTCGTTTCACCGTCATTTTTTCCCTCAACCAAACCGGAAGTCGACCACGAAAGGTTTCAAACTCGTCCTGTAAACTTTGAGGAACAACGTGAAATCATTTTTCTCTCGCGTGGACTCTCGTCGCGGTTTTTACTCCGAATTTTCGAAAATTCTCGAGCCATTTTTCTCCCGTCTTTGGAATTGTGTTTTTTTTTTGGTTTTCTTTTTTGGTAAACCGCATTTCTCGAGCGATCGATTAACCCGTGCGGAAACGAGAGTGGAAGAACGTTGAACGAAGGGAATGAGAACGTAGCTTCGCTGCGGTGTGACTCAGTCAACGCCAGACGCACGCGATCGTTACCAATGCTGTGATATATATTTATATGGGCTCTATACGCGTATGTCTGTCTGACTGTCGCCGACGACCAAAGACGAGCGAGATTATCGTGCGACGAATTGAGAAGCTCGTGCTGTCGATTATCATCGCAAAGAGCCGGCCAAAACGCTCCTTCCCTCTCGAGAGTCTCTCGAGTCATTATAAATCTTGGAATTGCATTCGATGAGCCAGAGACTGATTCGCTTCCTGAAAAAAAAAAAAGCTCCCCCAATTAATCGTACGACGAACTCTTTTTTTCTCCTCTTTCGCTCTGGCGTTTATTTCGCTAATGAAACAAATCTTTGTCGAAATCTTTCAAACGAAAATTGCCATCGCGAGACATCTGAAAAATAACAATTTTCGAAAAATCCAGCTTACTTCTCCGTACGGAAACATACGCGAGATGAGACTTTCTTTCACTCGACTTTGCGTCTTTCCTCGTACCCTTTTTTCTCTCGTCTTTTTCTCGCAGCGAATGATTATTGGTGATGCGTTTTTTTTTTAAACTCTCAACGATTTGCGGTAGAATTACACTCGACCGGTTTATGTACATCGAGGCTCGTCTCGGTTATGAACACTTGTGCCGGAAGAGGCTGCGCTCGTATTCATTGACGCGTGCATATTCGTGTACTACCGCAAAAAAAAAAAAAAAACGCATCCAACAATCCTTTTCTCCTCCATACGCCTGGTGGTCGAGGAGCCGCTACTTTCTTCAAAGAATCGCCATGCGACGATAACGATGTTTCAAAGTCACAAAATAATCGTACAAAATATGCAGGATAAAATAGTTATCGGACGAATAATGGCGTGCGAAAGTGAATTAAATGAGATGGCAAATTTGTGAGAAAACAGGCGTATTTTCGGAGCTTCTCGAGTACCACAAAAGCAGGAGAGTTCACGCGGATAGGGATGAGCTCGTTTATCCTATTAATAGAAAGCGGTGCATCAGCAAGTAAGGGAAAAAAGAAGAAACGGAGAAAAGACGCGACAAATGAAGAGGGCGAACGGTGAAGCTGTGAAAAAGAGGGAGAGAGACGTTTGAGAGAGTTTTGTCGGCAAGGGAGCATCTCTCGGGGCGTTAATTTTGTCGTCGTCTATTCCCGGACCGGAGAATATTTTCCCCAAGTCCAACGTCGACGAAAACTCTCACTCGAGGGAGGAAAGGATGATTTCTCGTCGTTTGAGGCATTCAAATACTCGACACGTGTTTTCTCTCACCAGCGTTAATCACCTCGTCAATTTGTCTATAAGACAGAGAGAGAGAGAGATTTATAAAACATTTTTTTCATTCGTTTCCAGTTTTGGGAAGTTATTTCCGAGGAGCATGGCATTGATCCGACGGGCATTTATCACGGGGACAGTGACCTGCAGCTGGAAAGGATTTCCGTTTACTACAACGAAGCTTCCGGTGAGTACAAAGTAGTACCGTACGGCCCAAAATTATTCGGCGATCCTCGTAGGAGCGTGTATTTTGAGAAAACAAATTTTCCAAGACAAAGATGCGGCTCTCTCGGATTCTCCAGAATCCTCGCGAGAGCGACAGCCGAAATTCGTAAATATAGAAACGTCGAGGAGAACGCGAAGCACGTGCTCGAGCGACAGCGACAAAAGGACAAACTCGAGTTCACCGAACGAGCCGCGAAACGATGGGCCAAAAAAAACGAGAATCATCTCCCGATGCATTTCGCGACGGAAATAAACCCCTCGTCAGCGCACATTCCTCTCAGGATTTTGCATTCCATTTCGAAATTTAACGACTCGTCCGCGCACCCGTTGCAGCTCACTCGCGTGATTATCATTCATACAATCTCTGAATAATAATCGTCGACGATCGAGGCAGCTTCAACGCGCCGAACATTCCACGTCCGATTAATAATTTTATCACGCGAACCCCGTACACCTGCCTCGCCGTTACCCCGCCGCTAATCTCGGAGACGCTCTCTGTGCAGGTCGAATTTTCCCTCTCATACGGTGGTCCGTGCGATGATTGAATACAATCGAATATAATTGAATGTAATCGAGTATAATCGAATGCTTAACGATTTTTTCTTTTTTCCTCTCTCGTGTCGCGTTTTTTCATAGTCGCCACGTCGACGAACGGAGGGAAATACGTACCTCGCGCGATCCTGTTGGACCTCGAGCCGGGCACGATGGACGCCGTACGTTCGGGGGTCTACGGCAAGCTGTTTCGGCCCGACAATTTCGTCTTTGGTCAATCGGGTGCCGGGAACAATTGGGCAAAGGGCCATTACACCGAGGGCGCCGAACTGGTCGATTCGGTGCTCGACGTCGTGAGAAAGGAGTGCGAAAACTGCGACTGCCTTCAGGGCTTTCAATTGACTCACTCGTTGGGCGGAGGCACCGGTTCCGGCATGGGCACCCTCTTGATATCGAAAATCCGCGAGGAGTATCCCGACAGGATAATGAACACCTACTCGGTGATGCCGTCGCCGAAGGTGTCGGACACGGTGGTGGAGCCGTACAACGCGACTCTCTCGGTTCATCAGCTGGTGGAGAATACCGACGAAACGTACTGCATCGACAACGAGGCTCTGTACGACATTTGCTTCCGTACGCTCAAGGTCTCGAACCCGTCCTACGGCGACCTCAATCACCTGGTCTCACTGACCATGTCCGGTGTGACGACCTGCCTGAGATTCCCCGGACAGTTGAACGCCGATTTGCGCAAACTGGCGGTGAACATGGTGCCGTTTCCGCGT
Organism: Heteropelma amictum; assembly: GCA_959613375.1. Lineage (NCBI taxonomy): Eukaryota > Metazoa > Arthropoda > Insecta > Hymenoptera > Ichneumonidae > Heteropelma > Heteropelma amictum. The sequence continues at coordinate 1,342,680 of OY390727.1, forward strand.
CTGCACTTCTTCATGCCGGGTTTCGCCCCGCTGACGTCGCGCTCGATGCAACAGTACTCGGCGCTCTCGGTGCCCGAGCTGACGCAACAGATGTTCGACGCTAAAAACATGATGGCCGCCTGCGACCCCCGCCACGGGAGGTATCTCACCGTCGCGGCGGTCTTTCGCGGCCGGATGTCCATGAAGGAGGTCGACGAGCAGATGCTCAGCGTTCAGAACAAAAACAGCTCGTACTTCGTCGAGTGGATACCGAATAACGTTAAAACGGCCGTGTGCGACATACCGCCGAAGGGGCTGAAAATGTCGTCGACCTTCATCGGCAACACGACCGCCATTCAAGAGCTCTTCAAGCGCATCTCGGAACAGTTTACCGCCATGTTCAGGCGAAAGGCTTTCCTCCATTGGTACACCGGCGAGGGCATGGACGAGATGGAATTCACCGAGGCCGAGTCCAACATGAACGATCTCGTCTCCGAGTATCAGCAGTATCAGGAGGCCACCGCCGAGGAAGACTTTGAGGCCGAGGAGGGAGCCGACGACTTTGAAACCTGCGAGCAGGAATAACATGGCGCGAAATTGCCGGGGGGAGGAAACGCGGGGTGAACTTTCGGCACTGCTTTCGCACGTTGGATCGCGGACGAATCGGAACTGCGGGCATCGAAGATGGCGGGCGGCGACAGGGAAAGAGAAAAACAAACAAAATTGACCGTCGGGGCAATTATCGTCGTTCGAGTACTTTTTGCGAAACGCTTCTTGAATATCCGTTCTATTTCTCGAATCTGTTTTGTCGCTGCGAGGAACGGTCGGATCGAGCTTGAGACTGAGGTAAAAGGCGAAAATTTGCGCAAATATTCATTGGGCGACGTTTGGATTTCCGTCAAAACCATGTCGAGTCACGTGTGTCTACTCTGTTTTTTTAAAAATAATTTTCTATACTTTTGTAAGCTTTCGATAGTGGACCGCTTTTGTTTATACTCTTGTATAAAAAAAAAAACGAAAAAAAGATATATATAAATACGTGATACATCGACGTTGCGAAATGCTCAGTCTTCCTCCTCTTCCTCGCCGTCGCCGTCGTCGTCGCCGATGAGATCCTCGTCGGGCTCCGCTTCCTGATACCGCTGGTACTCCGAGATCAAGTCCACCAAATTATTTTCAGCCTCGCTGAACTCGCTCTCGTCCATTCCCTCGCCGGTGTACCAGTGCACGTGCGCTTTTCTCTTGTACATGGCGCCGAAGGCTTCGGCGATCCGTTTGAACGGCTCCTGTATCGCCGTCGTATTCGACAGCGACGCGGCCGCCATTTTGACTCCCCGCGGCGGTATATCGCAAATGGCCGACTTTATGCAATTCGGTATCCACTCGACAAAGTATTTGCTGTTTTTGTTCTGAATGTTCCACATCTGCTCGTCCACTTGCTGTAAACACCATCCAAAGGCTCGTGAATCAACTTCCGGTTTCGACAAATTCAAAAATAATGGAGTCGGCGATAATAAGTCGTCGGTGAAAATTACATTCGACTTTTTTGTTTGTCGAATCAAGTTTCGGTCTTTTGAAATTCTTCGCAAGAAGGTCGCTTGTAATTTTCGACGTAAATGAAAATGGTCGAAAAGCCGGACGAACCTTTGTGGAAATTCTGCCGCGAAATATCGCGGCGACGGCGAGAAAACGGCCTTTTTTCGGATCGCAGTGCGCGAACATGGATTTGGCGTCGAACATCTGCTGGGTGAGCTCAGGAACCGTGATCAGCCGATAAGGTGCGGAGCTCCTCGAGGTGAGGGGCACGTAGCCGGGGACGAAAAAGTGCAGTCGCGGAAACGGTACCATGTTCACCAGCAGCTTCCGGAGATCGGCGTTCAATTGACCGGGAAATCGCAGGCAGGTCGTGATGCCCGACATGCACGCGGCTACGAGATGATTCGTGTCGTTGTACGACGGCTGAGTGAGCTTGAGAGTTTTCGTGCAAATCTCGTGGAGTGCCTCGTTGTCGATACAGAAGGTCTCGTCCGTGGTCTCGATGAGGCCGTGTATCGACAGCGTCGCGTTGTAGGGCTCCACTACGGTTTCCGAAATCTTCGGAGATGGAATGACGGAGTACGTCGCGACGATGCGTTCGGGATACTCCTCGCGCATATTTCTCAACAGCAGGAGGCCCATACCGGCGCCGGTACCACCGCCCAACGAATGAACAACTTGAAAACCTGAAAATGCGAAAATCACGAGTTTTTCGATGAAAAATCCAATTTTCTTTCATTTTCACTCATTTTAATTCAGATTTTCGCTGATGGTTCAATGTCACATTGGATGAAACAACGAGGGACACTCGGGGAATCGAAATTTCAGCCGGAAGTCAGCTTTGGATCGTCGACGTCGATTTAACGGACCCTGTACGAGATCGCAAGATTCAGCCTCGTGGCGTATGAGCTCCAACGTCTGATCAATGAGCTCGGCGCCCTCGGTGTAATGGCCTTTCGCCCAATTGTTGGCGGCTCCTGTTTTGCCGGCGACGAAATTGTCCCGCTTGAAGATTCTTCCGATGGGCCCTGACACGACGGAATTCAGGCTCGATGGATCGAGATCGACGAAAATCGATCTTGGCACGTAACGATCGCCTTTTCCGATAAAAAAAAAGGAAGAAGGAGAGAAACATGCATGAATTTACCGAAAATGATGATTCGCAATCAGCTTGACTCGAGTCGTGTTCGAGGTAATCAGTTTAACCGAGAGAACAATTTATCTCGACGTGAATTTTACACGCGCCGAGAGATTGAATGACAAAAAAAGTAACCTTGGATTCAATAAGTTTTTATTAAAGCGAAAATGATGATGCTCACCCGGGCCTTCAACGAAATAAACATTGATTCGTTGAAGCTGCAGATCAGACTCCCCGGAGAATCTTCCGCTCGGATCAATGCCGTGCTCGTCGCAAATCACCTCCCAGAACTGCAAATTGCAATGTCACTGATGAATAACCCCTTCTATATATTTTTCTTTTTTTTCAATCCGAATAGAAAAAACACAGTACCCTGCTACCGATGCCATTTCCGCACTGACCGAGTTGTACGTGAATTATTTCACGCATTATTTCGCCGCTTGTCGCGCGTGTATGAATTCTTTGTGATTTTGATTTATTAGCCGAAAAAAGTCAAGCTATTAACCGATAATTTTGAGATCGAAATGAAAAGTGCCAAAGTGACGATTTTCCCTTGAAGTACGCCGACTTTGTTGTTTCTTCTTTTCCTTCGTCATTCCTGTGGATGAATTTTGTACGTGGTATAGAAGAAAAAACCTCGAATAATAGAGGTAAAAGATTGCAGAAGAGGCAGCAATCTTTATTGCCGTTAATTATCGTTGGACGATTCACGGAAATCATTGAAAACATTTCAGCGATAATTTCGCGTCGACATACGCGCGGCTGAAAAGTAAATGAATCGCGTTGTACTATATGCGCGTACACGTATTCAATGTGTACTTAAACGACGAGTGTATGCGCGCAATAGAGCGTTGTCCTCGTGCCAGATGAGATAATACGTAGTCATGAATGTTTCCTCAAGGCTTCTGTTTTATTAATCTCATTTGAGCGATAAAGAAGGACGATAGCCCGAGTTCGATAGCTGTTTGCCGCGCGGGCGCACGCACGCGCGCCATTATTTCAAACGTCGCTGCAGCAGTGGCGCCGCGCTGCGGGGCGTCTCTGCGGTAAATTTAAAAAACCAATACCGCTCTGATGTGTCGCCACCTACGGGGACGCACTGAAAACATCATGTTTGAAGCATACCGCTTTCACGGTTGATCGGTAAATCACAGTTTGTTGAGCTCACTGAATCTAAAATAACGAAAATTTCACGGATATTAATTGCGATATTCCAGATAATCAATTTCAGATAATCGGATAAAATCGATGCTGTTTTTCTTCTTCTTTTTCTCTCGGTAAATAATCCCAGGAGGAGCAATGAGCACGAGAAGGCTTTAGAAAGGAAGTACATTTATAATGAATGGAAAAAATAAATACAATGCGTGCCTATATACTGTCGGTATAATACAAAGTTTCGTGTTTGTCGGCTAATAATAAAACGCAGTTTCTTCGTGTCGTTCCTTGTTTTTCCGTTTTTCTTCCGTTTTTTCGGCAATCATTGCGGCATTTTCGAGAATTTCGCATCATCCGTCCTGTCGGCGTCCAGGGCGACCACCGAGTCGTCATTTTTCCCGGTATTTAAGTTTTCCGTCTCGTCGTTCGAGGACTGTTCGAGTTGGCACGTGTTTTCCGCTTCGCGTCGTCGCGCCTGGGACAGCGTCGATTCGACCGTCGCTGTTTTACCGACCGTCGATCGGTTACCCGGTCGTCCGTTCAACAAAAATCTCAACGGCAGAGAGTCGCGTTTTCGACGTTTTCTCGCGTTTCTAACGGCACGAAAAACATGGATCGTTGAACCCTTTGCGATTTTTCATTTTCATTTTCTTTTTTTGCTTTTTGACGCTTTATTTACCGACCTGGGTCTCGCGGGGCACGACCAGAGTTTGAAATTGGCGCCAAACTGTTCGCCCTCTTCGATCGTCTGCGGCAGGTGTATGTTGAGCGTTTCCGGCAGAAAAACGGAAGTGAGCGCACCCGCGACGCTCAAAGATCCCATCACTATGAGCGGCAATACCCTCGAGTACACGGCCAAGTGCACGATATAAGGAAACGTCAGGAGGCCGATTCCCGCGATGAACGAGGCTATTCCCATCGCCTGCGACCTCAGCACCGTCGGCAGAAGCTCACCGACGAAAACGTAAAAGACGGCGAAGGACGCGGCGATACCGAATTTCCCGATCATCGCCAGCGACACGGTGACCCACACGGCGTCTGCGGCCGAATTTGACAGCAAAATAATAGTATATTGTGAAACAAGTGCGGTAAGTAAGTGGGCAATCGACAACACTGCACGAGTTTCAGATACTTCTTTTTATCACAAATGCGGGGATATATTCTGCTGAAAAATTGTGGTTTTGAGTAAGGGGGGCGGAGGGGCGAAGTAGGCGGCGACGGGGGGGTTTCAGAATATCATCAGAATAAAAAAACGAAATTAAAAGTAAAATCAACATGACTTTTTTTCGAATAACCATAATATGAGCGGAACCAAAAGTAATTAATTAATTCATTGATTAATTATTTTTTTAAATTTTCGCTTAGATGTATTAAAATATTTGAACTCACCGTCAGCACTTTCTTCAGTTTCGGAAATAAAATGAGGATTAAAACTCATTTTTAAATTTTGTTTATATTTTCATTTAAATCCTATGATGTACCAATATTTATATCTGTCACTTCAACGTCACGTTTTGATACTGATACTTTGATTCTGTTTTTTTTTAGCAGTGTTTTGTCATCGGTTTGCGTGCGATAAGTAAAAATTGCGCGCAATAAGTATACTTGTCGCACGCAAATAAGCGTTTGATTGGATAGTGAGAAAAGAGCTACTTACTAACCGCAAAAGTGTGCTCTAAGATACTACTTATCCCGCATGTGTGATAAAAAATATTTGAACTCACCGTCAGCACTTTCTTCAGTTTCGGAAATAAAATGAGGATTAAAACTCATTTTTTAATTTTGTTTATATTTTCATTTAAATCCTATGATATACCAATATTTATATCTGTCACTTCAACGTCACGTTTTTGATACTGATACTTCGATTCTGTTTTTTTTAGCAGTGTTTTGTCATCGGTTTGCGTGCGATAAGTAAAAATTGCGTGCGATAAGTATACTTGTCGCACGCAAATAAGCGTTTGATTGGATAGTGAGAAAAGAGCTACTTACTAACCGCAAAAGTGTGCTCTAAGATAGTACTTATGGCGCATGTGTGATAAAAACAAAATAGTCTTATTCACAAAAATGGAATTTTTCAAAAAAATTTTACCTTCCGGTACGAACATGCAGGATACACAGGCGACTCCGCCCAGCAGCATCGTCAAACAGAGAACCCATCTTCTGCCCAGCCTGTCCATGGCGTACCACGTGATGATGTACGACGGTATCTCGACGATGCCACCTTAAAAAAAGTAAAAAGACAAACGATTTTCGAAAAAAACCCTCGATCGAATTCGAAAATCCCTCAAACCCTCAAAGAAACCTCAAAAAAAAATTGTTTTTTTTTCAAATTAAACTCTCATCGTTTCTCACCAATGAAGAAAGCGAGATAATCGGATACCCCTAAATTCGTAGTGTTGTAAGAGAGACCGTTGTAGACGACGGCGTTGGCGACCCAGTCGAAGGCCAGTATGAAAAATTTTTTCCTTATATTCGGATTTCTGATGAGGTCCATCGGGGTGGCCGAGGGCGGCGGGGGCCTGTCCTCGGTCTCGAGATCCACCGAGAGATCGCTCGTGTTTCTGCCGTTGCAGGAGATCCCTTGCCTCTTCAGTATCTCCATCTGTTTCGGAGGAGAATCGTTGATTCATCTCGCGTTAAGACGAGTGCATTTTATCGACGAACGTCGATCGAGACTCACTTCCATTTTTCGTAAAAAATTCGTCGGTACTCTGCGACCATTGACGCGAGCCATGTGCTGCACGATCACTTCCGCCTCGTCGATTCTGTTTTTGCTCAATAACCATCTCGGCGATTCGGGAATGATCCACCAGTAACTGAAGAGAAGTACGAAAGGAACGGAAGTCGCGAGGGACAAGGAGTACCAGTTCCTCAGCAAGTACCCCTGAAAGAGGAGAGACGCGTCTGTATCTTCCTCCAGCGTCTCTGCACAATGTCTCGTCGATGCACAAAGTCAACCTCGAGTCAACCGAGAGGCTCGATTGTTTATTCATTTTTTTTATTTCGCGAAAAGACAAGAAAATGATTTTTCGCGAACGTCGCACCGACAAAGGCCTCGAGAGTGGATTAATGCGTTTTCTCTGTCGAAACGTCGAGTGCCGCGCGTGCACACCCGCGGTGAAAAAAAAAAAAAAAACACCGGTGCTCGTCGTTACTCGACGACGAACACCGAACGACGAAACTTACCAGCAAGGCGAGGAGACACATGGCCGTGGCGAAAAACATGCATATGACCATCCCGGCGAACGTTCTGTACCTTGGACCCATTAGTTCGAGAGCTGTGGGAATATTAACAAAAAAGCGCGTGTGTTTTTCGAAAAATAATCAATCGAAAGAGCATCGAGAGCAAGGGGACGCGAAACGATCGTCGACGTACCTAGGATAAAAGGGATCTGATAGATGGCGGGAAAGAAGAGGCCGTTGACGGTCCTGAGTGCCGTGTAGACGACGTAGTCGGGGCTGAAGCTCGTGGCTATCGAGAATATGACCTCGAGAAAGAGGATGGCGAAAAAGGCGGTTCTTCTGCCCCATTTGTCGGCTATCCATCCGAAGACGACGTTGCCAAAGAGGCTTCCCACGTAGAAGAACGTCGTCGAGGTGGACGGCAACCAGCTGTTGTCGCATACGAGATCTAGCTACGTGGATGTAAAATGCCATTAAGATCGAAGCCCCTCGCGATCATCATCTCCTCCTCGATGCTTCTATTTAGGACTGATGGATATATAGCACGATGTAATTGGATAACGCGTATTATCCAAACGTTCCGCACCCAACCTTCTCTCCGGCGAGCTTCATTGACGTTCTACACACACGTCAGAGCCCTTCGCCCAAGTTTCACGTTGCCCTTTTGTCGCCCACTTGGGAGACACCTCGTAAATCACGGAAGAATAAACTTCCTCTTTAGGGGGATGGAGGGGGGGGATGAAAAAGGTCTCCTCACAGCGAGAGGAATCTCGGTCCAGATGATGCTGCAGCCGGACGAATCTGAGCCTCGAAAGCTCGCGTTTCAATGGCCTTTCAGACATTTTTTTTCTTTCTTTCCCAGAAAAGCGTAAAGTCGAGGAGCAGCCGAGATTGTCCGAGAGGCCTCGAGCGGTACGCGGATTACGCGCGATGACGCGTTTGTAACGACAGAAGTGGTGCTCGGAGGTAATTTATGATGCGCGAGATCGAGTCAATTATGCGAGTGCGCGCCCGGGATGCCGACGGTGTTATCTCGGCGTACGTGGCTCGATGTACACAAATAACGGAAATAGAAGAAGATACAGTGTCGTCCATCGCGACAGAGAGTGAAGAAAAAACCTCCAGGTGGGGACGAAAGCGATAAATAAACGTCAAACTAACGTCGCAATTACGATAATGTCGTTTATATCCGGGCAGTAAACTCGAGTAGCCATTGAACGCGGAATAACTCATCGCCGAGAGACTCAATGACAGCGGAAAGTGCCCGACGAATATTTCATTTCCGGTCTCGGAGCTGCCTGCTGCGGTACAGTTCGCCGTCTTGCCGCGTGTTTCACCGCGCCACGGGTTTCTTTTCAATTTCACGGGAGCAAAGCGCCTCGGACGGTGCATTGTATCGCTGTCCGAGCGAGCAACGATGACTAATAACGCATTGACGGGGATCCTTTGATGGTTTCACCGACTTTTCTCTCCTCGTTCCCTCTGCAGACCCTTCGACGAAATCTGTCTCGATTTCGTCGGAGGGCCACCATTTTCCCACTCGCCTGCATTGAGATCCACGTGTATTTTCGCGCCTAACGAAAACACGCGTTGATCCGTTGGGAAAAAAAGGTTTGTCGGAGCTTTATTGGATGGTCCCTTGGCAAACGGTGACAATTTATCACGCACAGCCGTGGTATCGACCGTGTGGACGCGGTGAGAGAGCAACTTAGCCTTGCGGCAGCGTAACCGCGAGCACAGGCGTGTACGTGTCGCGTACGTACGCGCACACATGGAAGAGATGATGGAAGTGCGCGGCGATGGCACGAAACTTCGCATCTCTCGTTGACACTCGCGCGAAACGCTGGCAGGCCGCAGTCGGGCAAGCGTGAGTACATCAGCGGCTCCCACAGCGAGAGGTGTCCATCACCCTTCGTTGACAGGAGGAGGACACCCGCGTGCTGCTCCCACCTCGGCGGGGTCAGATGTGCCACGACATCGCGGGGAAAAAGCCGCGTCCCCCTTTGTTCGAACACAACGTATACGATAGATCGTTTCTCGTCTCCTCGGAAGAGGACGCACGAGCGCCCTTGTGGCCCTCCGAATTCTCGGCTAGTCTTGGAGAATCTTAGGGGTGGAATCTCGGGTTCGCCAGGGGTGGATGCTTTTTGGTTCAAAATCGTTCCCAAGCGGAGGCTCGATCCGGAAACCCGTTCGCTTGCGTACGTGCTCCCGGCGGGTACGCACTCGTGATAATCTAATCGTCGGTACTTGAGCAGCAGCGCGGGGCAACCTTGACTCACGGTCTCCTTGGCGCTGCTTACGTCGAGACCCGCGGCACACCCAAGTGGGCACTCGGGGGCGACGAGGATCGTCGGCGACACGCACGTGTGCGCAATTCACTCTCACGTTCGTTCGCCAAAGGCGACCGGGTCACACGCATACGAGGGGGTGTTTTCGTCTTTCGGACCAGAGATTCTCAGCTCGAATTCGAACGGAAGAAACACGTCGAAAGTTGGATGGAGAAGCTCGTGGTCGCCGACGATGACCCCGTTTGACCTCTCGGACGTCACGGCGGCCTCGATCTCATTGTCGACCCGCGATTTTTCTACCGCGATCTCGCAGTCCGCGGAAGTGCCACCTGGGAGAAGATGGCACTTGGAGATTGAGACTCGTCGCCGGAAGTTGAAAGGCGGAAGAAGAAAATTTGTCGACGACGCGCGTATGTACGTCACGCCGATAATGGGACCCGCGTAAATACGCGGGACCCAGCCTGCTGCCATGTTCTTCCATATGTCCGTCGCACGTGTGTACACACGCGTATGTCTATATGTAAATAAGCATATTTACATACACGAGGTCGCACACATAGTCGTCGTCGTCGTCGTCGTCGTCGTCGGTATGTGTTCGGTGGTTTAGGTGTGGATGTAGCTGCTGGTCTCTTGCCCGAGTGTTTGATGTGGCATATCACATGACCGGATGCGGGGGTAGGTAAATTGGTCGGCAATTGCTGACGCCACCGAGAGAGCTGCAACCTATCGGCCAGTCACTCGACGCGCCGGTTTTGCATCGCGCGAGCCCGGACACCCATCAGCGTCCACGATGACCTCCAGTATTTTACCTAGATACGCCATCGCCGGGTGATGACGTATCGACCACGACGACCCACTGTCATTGCCCTCCACCCTCCCCGTCGGGTACTACCAAAAATCCCCCAAGTTTAACCCCCGGGGGTAAACCGCATCTTCGTCCGGAGTCAGCTGGAGAACGCGCGGCCAAAAACTCGCCCTCGGTACTTTTGACCCTCGAGCAGCAGCTCAGGGACGTTAAGAACCGTGCGACGAGAGTCTCACGGAAATTTATCGTGAAACTGCTGAGAGATGAAACATCGAGCGAGCTTGAGAACGACTCGTCAATTGACCAGCAGCCTTTGGGTTTTGTCGATAGAGAGGAAGAGAGAGAGAGAGAGAGAGAGAGAGAGAGAGAGAGAGAGAGAGAGAGAGAGAGAGAGAGAGATAGAGATAGAGATAGAGAGAGAGAGAGAGAGAGAGAGAGAGAGAGAGAGAGAGAGAGGAACAAGCTGCAACCAGTAATTTTCCAAGAGCGTCTCGGCGACGCGAGATTTTTCCACGAAACGGAGAAACACCGAGACTCGCGTGCGAAGATCGTTTTAAACGAATTGGATTAGAGGTTAGATGGGGTCGCGAGCGAGCGCCGCCTCCGTCGCGAGCGGATCTCGACGATGGAAACGGGGAAAGGCCAAGGCAAAGTGTTCGCTCGCCTTCCTCGTCGACGTCTCTCCGTCGCGTGAAATTCGACACCGCAGAGCGACACTCTCGCGTAAATGAAAAAATAAGATCACGAGGTTGGCACAAAATGTGTCAAGTCAAATCGGTCACACTTCTCGAGACATTATGCAAATTTCGAAGAAATACGCGCAAAGCCAGAGACACAAAAAGGGCGACGCCGCAGAGCGGCCCACGCGCCAGCCACAGCCCACTCGTTCTCCAATCCCACTTTGTTTTTCGCAGCATCTCATCGCCTCTATCGACGTAAATCTCTCGACTAATTCGCCCATTACGATCTAAACATCGAGTGGCGTCTTCATTTTTTCATGCAACAAAGTAGCAAAAAATAGTGACGACTTTTCGTTCTTGAAAGAAAGGATTATTCGCGATCGGGTCCGATCGCTCCTGCGGGATGCTGCGCGCGTGTCAGCTCGAGGGGGAGGAGGGAGGAAGAGGAAAAAGAAGAGATAAATTTTACCTCGGTGACGAGCGTACTGTCGTAATCCCGCCTGTCGTATTCCCAACCGTAGCGGCATTTGCTGGTCGGCCAATCAATGCTGCTGACGGGAGGCGCCGGAAGTCGCGCCGAAGACGTCGAGTACCCGCTGAGAGTCGCGCGTTCGACGTCGGGTATCCTCGGGGCCGACGATGACGCGGTGCTCAAACTGTCGTCGTCGCTCAGCATCATGGCCGTCCTCGACAGCCAATTCTCGATTATCGCCGTGTAATTAACGTCGTACATGTGACACTTTGAGTATTGCCGCCTCCCGTCGGTCTTGGTCCTGTACGGCAAGGACAGGGCTTTCCTCTCGTCCAGGCTCATCAGACTCGTGATGTTCTCAAACTCGGGGATTCTGCACCAGTGTTCCGGCGTCGCGCTCACAAAGACCTGTTCGACGGGAGTCGCGGAGATAAAACGGAAGTCGCGCGCTTTTTTCCTCGTCTCGAGGATCAATGACCTTGGGAAACGAGGCTTTTCCACGCCGAGCAGCGGTCGAAAAGCAATTTGTCGCGACCGTTCGGAAGCATGCCGTCAGAGTCATTTTACGATATCGAAAACTAAGCGTCACTCGCTGGACCGCGAGATCGAGATCTGGTTTCCGGTTTGGGGGGAATATTTCGATCGAATCTCGCGATACTCGTTATTTTCGTGAGAGAGACAATCTTTCGTGAATCTCGGGGGACAATGCAAACCGGAAGTGACTGAAAAGACAAGTTCGGGAGTCGCAGGGATAAAACGGAAGTCGCGCGCTTTTTTCCTCGTCTCGAGGATCAACGACCTTGGGAAACGAGGCTTTTCCACGCCGAGCAGCGGTCGAAAAGCAATTTGTCGCGACCGTTCGGAAGCGTGCCGTCAGAGTCATTTTACGATATCGAAAACTAAGCGTCACTCGCTGGACCGCGAGATCGAGATCTGGTTTCCGGTTTGGGGGGAATATTTCGATCGAATTTCGCGATACTCGTTATTTTCGTGAGAGAGACAATCTTTCGTGAATCTCGGGGGACAATGCAAACCGGAAGTGACTGAAAAGACGAGTTCGGGAGTCGCAGGGATAAAACGGAAGTCGCGCGCTTTTTTCCTCGTCTCGAGGATCAATGACCTTGGGAAACGAGGCTTTTCCACGCCGAGCAGCGGTCGAAAAGCAATTTGTCGCGACCGTTCGGAAGCGTGCCGTCAGAGTCATTTTACGATATCGAAAACTAAGCGTCACTCGCTGGACCGCGAGATCGAGATCTGGTTTCCGGTTTGGGGGGAATATTTCGATCGAATTTCGCGATACTCGTTATTTTCGTGAGAGAGACAATCTTTCGTGAATCTCGGGGGACAATGCAAACCGGAAGTGACTGAAAAGACGAGTTCGGGAGTCGCAGGGATAAAACGGAAGTCGCGCGCTTTTTTCCTCGTCTCGAGGATCAATGACCTTGGGAAACGAGGCTTTTCCACGCCGAGCAGCGGTCGAAAAGCAATTTGTCGCGACCGTTCGGAAGCGTGCCGTCAGAGTCATTTTACGATATCGAAAACTAAGCGTCACTCGCTGGACCGCGAGATCGAGATCTGGTTTCCGGTTTGGGGGGAATATTTCGATCGAATTTCGCGATACTCGTTATTTTCGTGAGAGAGACAATCTTTCGTGAATCTCGGGGGACAATGCAAACCGGAAGTGACTGAAAAGACGAGTTCGGGAGTCGCAGGGATAAAACGGAAGTCGCGCGCTTTTTTCCTCGTCTCGAGGATCAATGACCTTGGGAAACGAGGCTTTTCCACGCCGAGCAGCGGTCGAAAAGCAATTTGTCGCGACCGTTCGGAAGCGTGCCGTCAGAGTCATTTTACGATATCGAAAACTAAGCGTCACTCGCTGGACCGCGAGATCGAGATCTGGTTTCCGGTTTGGGGGGAATATTTCGATCGAATCTCGCGATACTCGTTATTTTCGTGAGAGAGACAATCTTTCGTGAATCTCGGGGGACAATGCAAGCCGGAAGTGACTGAAAAGACGAGTTCGGGAGTCGCAGGGATAAAACGGAAGTCGCGCGCTTTTTTCCTCGTCTCGAGGATCAACGACCTTGGGAAACGAGGCTTTTCCACGCCGAGCAGCGGTCGAAAAGCAATTTGTCGCGACCGTTCGGAAGCGTGCCGTCAGAGTCATTTTACGATATCGAAAACTAAGCGTCACTCGCTGGACCGCGAGATCGAGATCTGGTTTCCGGTTTGGGGGGAATATTTCGATCGAATCTCGCGATACTCGTTATTTTCGTGAGAGAGACAATCTTTCGTGAATCTCGGGGGACAATGCAAGCCGGAAGTGACTGAAAAGACGAGTTCGGGAGTCGCAGGGATAAAACGGAAGTCGCGCGCTTTTTTCCTCGTCTCGAGGATCAACGACCTTGGGAAACGAGGCTTTTCCACGCCGAGCAGCGGTCGAAAAGCAATTTGTCGCGACCGTTCGGAAGCGTGCCGTCAGAGTCATTTTACGATATCGAAAACTAAGCGTCACTCGCTGGACCGCGAGATCGAGATCTGGTTTCCGGTTTGGGGGGAATATTTCGATCGAATTTCGCGATACTCGTTATTTTCGTGAGAGAGAGAATCTTTCGTGAATCTCGGGGGACAATGCAAGCCGGAAGTGACTGAAAAGACGAGTTCTTACCTGTGAGAAGGCGAGAAACGCAGCTGGCAACGTTGCGGGTATGCAAAGCAGATAATACATGATGTTCTGATATCGGCCTTTTTCTCCCACGTGTACCAGCACCTCGTCAAAGTCAATGGAGCTCATTTTGTCGTTCGAGCAGAAGAGAGGCCCACGCGCTCTCGCTGGTCCCGCAAGGCTGGTTTCGCCCTCTGACGTTTATCGGAAGAATCACAGCAGAGCATCGCCGTCTCTCATCCTCGAACAGCAGCGCGCGGAGTCGTCGATTTATCCTAGTTTTTTCCCCCCCTGATCCTCGAAATCCCAAAATCCCACTCACCGCGCGTAAACGCACCGATTATTTCGTCCCGCAACCAACGATTTTATCTCGCTCGTCTTTCGCCTCTTATTCAGCGCTTCTCGGGCAAAAACATGGCGACGATCGCGATTCTATCGTTCGTCTCGCGTTCCTCTCACTCTGCGCGAACTTGCCTCAGAGATTGGAGGGTAAAAAAAAGCGTAACTCGAAGACGACGACAGCAGCGAGGGTCTTATCATTCGTTCTCGTTTCACTCGCGACGATAACGCAAATTTCCGCCCCAATTCGCCTTTTTTCGTCAAATTTATCCAGCCCCGATGATTCCCTCGTTTCTTCTCTCGCAGCACACTTTTGTTCGTTCCCCAATCGCGTTCCTCTTCCGGTTTAAAAAACTCTCGCTCCGAGCAGCTCAAAGAGGCTCTCGTCTTCCTCCGACTCTTCTTCTCGCGGGGGATCAAGGCACGCGTCGCACACGCTCGTGTGTGTTCGCGTACCGTGTGATTTACGATTCAATTGATAACTGCACACTCGCGCTCTTTCGTCAACGAGTAGATCCTCCCTTTCTCTCTCCCTCGCTTTTTCTCCACGACTCTCGTCCGCTTTATCTCGCACGATTATGTTTCTCCACGTACGCGTCGAGAGTTTCCAACGCGGATACTTTTCTCCTCCCCCGCGTTCCCTTCACGCATCTCCCGACCGCGTCGTCGGGGTAGAACCAGCCGCGCTCGTTTTATCGAAAAACATTTACGCGCCAATCGAACAACAGCAACAACAAAAAAAAAGCAATTAGGCACTCGAGAGTCCTCTCGTTTTCCTCATTGTCAAATAAATCCCCAAAAGATCTCCGCGACTTTTTCTCCCTCCGGCCAACGTTTTTATCCCTCGATTTCAATGATTCATCAACAGCGGCGTTAAATTTTCATAAAAAACGCCGAGTTGACGTTCGTCGAGCGAAAAAAAAAAAAAAAAACGATCGTCGATGAATCTCGACTTTTGTTCTACCAAAAAACTGTCATTCTCTCGATTGTCGTTGATGATCGTTTATGAAAAAAATCATTTCTCGTTTAAATTTTACGTTTGTGTGAATGTGTGTGTGTGTGTATGTGTGTGTGTGTTTGTGTTTGTGTGTGCACGTGTACACTCGTGTATATGTGTGTGTATGTGTGTGTGTGTGTGCACGCGTGTGTGCTTTTATGACTCTTTCAAACAGTTCAACGTCGCCTGCGTGCAATTTGACGCGATCACATGTTATCCGCGTCGATTTTTCATCCCCACGTAGGAAAACCGTCAGCCGTTACCCGCGAAGACTTCATCTCTCAGGATGGCACCTAACATCTTCGAGTCTCGTTCTCTTTGCTTTCCGATGGAAAAAAAAAGGAGCGTCGACGATTTTGAAACTTTTGATCTTCGGCTTTCGATTTTTCGAAACGAATTTTTTCGAAAAATCTCCTCGGGGATACGCACTCGTCGCTCGAATTCGTCGATGTTCTTCTCTCCCCGTCCTCGTTTCCTCGAGCTTCTGTCGGCACAAAAAAGCGAAAGATGATTCGAAAAAATCTTTCGCGGTTATTCGTCGCTCGTGAAAATTACGATGGATTTTTTCGTTTGCTTTTTTCGACGATGTTTTTTCGAGCAAACGCGCCGGACGGGAGAATTCATCGAGCTGCCGCGAATTTATGTCAACGGCGCAGTTGGCTCGTTCGAATCGCACGAGATCTTGTTTTATTCGCGAATGACGTTTGACTTTTTGTGCGCAGCGAGCTTTGTAAAATCGTGATAAAAGAGAATACAAGCGATGGAGAAAAATAAATCGACCGCGCGCGGCTCTCGGTGTGTTATTTACTCTGACAAACGAGGCTGAGGAGCGAAGCAGCAGACGGGCTGATAAGAGTTAATTAATCTTGGAATCTTACGGCGATGAAATTGCACCGTTTATCGATATATACATCGCGGAAAATCTCGCTCGTCGTTTAATCTCACGGTGGGATGCTGCGGGAGGAACGAAATCAAACGGGAGACGAATCTTAACGTTCGCGACGGGAAACTCGAACGTAAATAACGAAAATCCGCGTTTTGAATTATTCCGATGATAAATTCGGCGAATTTTGACGAATCAAGAAAATGCCTCGATTGTTCCCGTACCGCGGAGGGTTTTGGAGTCATTTTTTTCCCTCAAAAATCTCCTCCTCTCCGAATTGTCTTTGTGCGTAAATGTTTCATGATTTTTGGCGGGAAAACTCGTTGCTTCGATGGTCCGGGAAAAAAAGAAATGTGTCGAAATCGCGATCTTGTTGAATTTCGCGGATGGAAAAACATTTCCGACATTTCGCAGGCTCGTTAGTCCGCGGCGCAGTTTGCTTGGGCACGTTTCTTCTCTTTTTTTTTCTCTCACAATTTAATCCGTCTCATTCGGTGTCAGTCGCGTAACCGTTAAAAGGGTGGACGTGCAACGAGTGTGTGCACTCGCGTATAAAAGGTCACAGACCCATCCGTAGGAATCGACGCAGGCCACGCACTCGCGGCTTGCACATTCGAGCACTCGATGCTTTTCGTGCAAACAAAGATAGGCCTCGGCATTTGATTTTTCGATAACCCCAACGAGAATGATAAAAAATCTGTTTTTCCCTTTCCTGCGATAAAGAGGGAATAAAATTAATTTAAAAAAAATAAAAAAATAAATAAACAACGCCTCGTACCTCGGTTTATTTCGACGAAACGAGCGATCGTCGGATGAGATAAATTTTATCGACGCTCGTCATACTCGTGTGCAATGAAAAGATTAAAAAAGAAAAGGTGAACGCTCGACGGGGCTTGGAATTCTGTTTTAAAAACAGCATTCTCGTGCGTTTCCAACGTGACTGCGAAGGCGGCAGCGAAAAGTGTCCCATAAAAACGGCCACTATTGTGCGTAAAAGTTATGAAACCTTGTGGTGTCATCCAGCCGTAAATTCCACGCGAGCCTCGACGCTAAATTATCAAAGTGTCAGTTTTTCAATACGCTGGCTGTCACGATATCCTATCGCCTCGTGGGCATACGCTCCGGCGTACAACAGCGAAAACCGTCGCGCGAATTCGCTCGAGAAGCCCGATGTTTTTTTCAAAATTATTCGCCCATTTTTCGCACTGAACGAAACCAAAAGTGCTCTCTCGAGGAAGGAGGCCATTTTCAAAATGTTGCATCGCGAAATAGAATCGAATTCGTATAATTTAGAAGGTAAACTTTCGTTTGACGAGATACATCGATAAAACTCGAAGAAAAAAAATCTTTCCGTCGAGAAATTTCGAAAAACGCTCGTGTCGCGTCTCAAGAACATCGTCGGATGTTGAAAATCTGGTAAAGTAGGTTTCACGAGTGGGCCAAGCTTCACAATCCTCATTTCGTTCAATCAAGCGCGTACCGCGCGCGCTCGAGGCGCGGGCGCGGAAACTTTAAATGCCTTTTTATCTCGAGAGAAATAAAAGTCGTAAAAATGTACCGTAAAAGCAGTAAAAACATACCGTTAACTTAGACTTTTCTACAAACTTTTACCTCGGCAAAGTCGGTTAACCGGAAGTTGCATCGTTATTGTCGCGTTTTCATAAAAATGGCCTCGAAATTTTTGGATTCGTTTTTTTTTTCGCGTGCACACCGTCGTCCAATAAAAAAAAACGCGTGTGTATTCCGATAAACAACTCCTCTCGTTATCGTCGGATACAATTCCGCCATGACGTCACACAGCAAAGTGCGAAGAAGAATAATCGTTCGAAATCCCGCTTGACTCGTACTCGCGATGTTAAGGGGGGCGGGGGGGGGGGGGGGGGCTGCTGCCCTCCGCGTCATCGTAATGATCTCCCTCTCTCGGCCAACTAAAATGCCCACTATTTAAAAAAATCGCCCGAATGCATGGCGCGTTTGCGGTGAAACTGCCCCTTTCCCGCGCGCGCGAATTATTCCCCTCTCGCCCCCCGCGCGAGGGGAACCATTGTTTACTTCTCATTTTTCCTCCATTTTGCATCGCGGGATTGCCGCGAGAGACACGGGGGCACACGCGTTGCCGAATTTCCGGCATTTCAGCGGCGTTTTCAGTAAACAAATCAAGGGGTTGCGTAATCAAAATGGCTTCGACGTTGTATACATTCGTGCGGATGAAGGAAACGCAAATACGAAGGAAAAAACAAAAAAGAATCTCGTTTCCGGATGCTGAAGAATACATGTCGCACGCGGCGACGCACTTACCCTGGAGCTTGGCGCGACGTTTCTTCGTGGATGATCCCAGGGTGGTCCTAAATCGTGCGAGACCTCGCAAACGGGAGAGGAAAGATCGTCTCCGAAGCTCGCAATCGGTATTGCATTTTTTGAATTACGTTTCTCCGCTGATTCCCCTTGTTGCAATCTTTAATCGCACTACGTACGTGCACCGCATGTGTACGCGCACTCCCGCGGGTCAGTGACGAAAACAAGCGATCAGCATCCCGGTCGTCATCTCACATCATCGTTTTCCCAAACATAGTTTTATACATGTATCTTTTCGTAGCGAATTTTTCATCGTTAATGAATTTTTTCTCGCGACACTTGCGTCACGAAGACATATTGTTTATTCTCCTCTCGCGTATGCGTGTCTCGAGATTCGTGGACCGATCAATCGTACGCGTTTGTCGCCCGTTCGATATTCTATGTGGCTATGATTTTTTAAACCGGCTTTAATTCGTGTGTGTTTGCATATATATATATATATGGTGGTATACGGTGGTATATATATATATATAGGTATATACACGCAATATGTATATAAAATTACAGCAGAGGAGACAATTCGTCACCCTCTGTCGACAAAAACGACTCTTGAACGGTCCCCTTTCACTAAACGCGCGCGCGTTACAACACGGACAAACGCACACCGCGTACACACGCTCGAGAGAATGTGAAGAGTCTTCCCTGACACATCCGTCGTGCCTGGTACTTCCGTTTCAAAACTTTGATCTCGTTTCTTCCGGGAACGACGAGATTCTCATCGCAATTTATATACGGCAACGGTCATTACACGCACTGTCATGAATCGCAAACGATTCATACAATATATGAGACACACGGGTGTTTTTCTTAAATCAGTCCATTTCAGCGCTCTTTCGCCTCGAAGCTCATTTCAAATTTCCCGCCTTTTCTCGTTTCGTAATTCGCGCGCTCCGAGCCTCCCGTTTACTTCACACGGACATTGACGCGTGAGTTTTATCATAAACGAAAAGACAATCGAAGAATGACGGGAAAAAAAAGCGAAGAAGCAGGAGGGAATAAGTGCAGCTTTAATCGCGAACTGAAACTGAAACAAACGGACAAGGGACTGCCGCGCGGTCTCTTCTCTATCGCGACTCTCCTATTCCATTATTTTCATGCCCTCCGATCTCCGGGATTCCCCCGCGCCTCGCTGCGCCGGCAGCCTCCTCCTCCACCGTCTCTTCCTCCTCTTTTTCGCCTCTTCCTCCGCCGCTTCGCTCGTACGTATGTTCTCCCCCCTTCCCTTGCCTCTTTAACCTCTCTAGCCAACCAAAGCTCTTCTCATCATCGTCACACTCACTCCGACTATTAATATAAAAGAGGGTTCCTTATTCGACACTCCTCTGCGCACGGTAATTGTCCGCGGCGCAACTTTATGCCGATCCGCATATCATTATTTTGTTTTGAATGTACATGTAACTTGAATATCGCAGCGGCGATTCATTGGTTCCCCGAAAGCTCGTCATTGCCTTCTCATATGAGGGGCATTTTCTCGAGTTTCATGCAATTTTTGTTTCGAATAATTTAAAGGAACTCTTCTGTGGCAGATCGCCGCGACATCTTGCGGCGATTTATTTAGATTCTTCGAACCGGAAGTGAATCGGTGAAATTAATTACCGCGTGTATCTCACGTCAATATCTTGCGTCAACGGTAAATATGTTACTCAGAGAGCTTCCGCGTTGTTGGACAAAGCTTTGAAGAAAAAGTGATGAAAAAAAGCACACTTTCGTACGATAATAAAATTATGCTATCCGTTTTTTTATCATACTAGCAAAGTGTCAGCTAGGGCACTAATTATTGCCTCATTGGGTCGCAGAAATTTTCGTTATTGTTCCTATTTACATACATTTCAGGGAAAATCCCGTTTCAAGCGTGGATTCTCATACCAAATGATTGTTAACAAATTTAGAAAAACATTTATTCGATTCATTATGATTAATCGGTGGTAGAAAATTTCCCGCTGATCACGAATCTCATGATTTTATTCCCGAAAACTAATTATTTCAAGGAGAAACCACCGGATTTTCGATAAAAATCGTTTTTTGCGTTTTGGTATCAATTTTTTTTTGATTATTAATATTCCTCCTGTGTTTATTGGATAGAACATTTCCCGCTGATTACGAATCTCATCGATTTTTTTCCGAAAACTAAATATTAACTCACTAATATAAACTCACTCGAAGATCCGTGCCCTCCAGTTTTTAAATTGCTCGATAGGGCTCGCAATTCTCCGTCTAGATGTCGCCCCTCTTGAATCGATAAAATCAATTTTCGTTTTGATGTATACGTACGTACTTTTGTAAGTGAAACTGAAATAGCCGCGAAAAAAATCATTATTATCTCCATGACGGCAAGGTGTTGTTTTTCATCATATTAATCTCTGAAATCACTTACAGAAAACTTTTGAATACCCTCGGTAAAGACGCGCCTCTGTACTTTCGCGACGAACGCTGTCATGGTTACGCCACAATGGCGTCGCGATGATTTACACGACAATCCCGAGCGTCGAATAACCGTGCTAAAAAATACATAACAGTCGAGGAGCTAAACGCTTGTTTTTCCTCTTGTACGTGATCCTTTTCCACATTGTAATACAAAAGTTTGCCAGTTGGCTAATAAGACAAACGCGAAAATACAAAACAATGTTGTAAAGTTATTTACTCGTCCATTGTTTCGTCCTCTCGGTGCAGCGGTGTAAAACACGCGTGAGTACTCTCGGAATGTTCCTTCCAAAGAGTAAAACGATATCTTTTTCTTGCGCCTGTCTAATTCATTTGACAAATCGTTTTTAGTGATAAATACGAATATTCATTATTGTGAAAAAACCCAAAAGATCGTTATACATATGAGATGAACCACGTGTCTGTGTTATGACAACATAACCTACAATTCAAACGTCACTTTTCGCGATCTTTTATCGTCGCGTCCAAACTTTTATACTTAACGTTTTTCTCTTTCTCATCTGCAGATACGACGAACAAATATCAAAATCGAACGTGCGTTATGTCGAAATATCCTTTGATTTCGAACTTTGCATTCCGACGAATTCGTTTACGATGTCAGATGCGGAGGATCGAGCATCCTCGCAGGACATTGACTATTCATCGAGTTCCACCAGGAATTCGAGGGGTAAGCGAATTTTCGCAAATTTAATTTACAAAAGTACTCCAGGATCCAAACGCGTCGAGACGAAGAGCGAAACCTCTCCGAAACTGCCTTGCGTAGAAAAAAGAGATTACGTGGAAAGTTGGATTCTCTCGAGCGTTGGAAACTTTTTGTCTTGCCGCGCATCTGTTTCGGGATGTTTTATACGCGATTGCAAGGGAAAAAAGCGCGAAGCTGAATCTCCTATCAACGATGGGAGCTGGAAACGCTCGAAAAGTGAAAAAGAAACTAGAAAAAAATCAAAATTCGAAATTTACGAGGATTTCGACGATTATCCAAAAATTGAAAAATCCTCGATCGAAAATCGTGCAATACTGGAACGCGATCTCGATGTCTCCGTGATAGAGGTCGAAAACTCGCGTTTTTCGGAAATGGGGGCGCCCTCGTCGACTTTGAATCAGAGCGCAGTGTCGCGGGAGCCCCCTTGCGCGAAAACGAGAAAAACCAAAGTGCCTACAGACTCCGAAGCTTCGAAACGCACGACGGGACACGTTCGACGAACACCGGATGTATCAAAGATTTTACGGTCGAACGAGATGAAAACCGCAAGTCCAGGAGAGACGAGAGACCGGAAAAAGGCGGAGGAAATTGATGAACGGAACGTTCGCTCGGCAAGCAAAATGTCGGATTTGTCAAGAATCTTTGGGGAAATTTCCAACGTTCGCGAGAATTTCGAAGCTCGGAAGGAACATTACGAAACGAGTTTTCACGAAGACTCTTCGCCCTTGAGATGGAACGGATACGAAAACGCGTTCGACGGGACGCAAAAAAAGGAGAACCTGACTTTTGCCGATCGACGCGGAATATATCTCGAGAACCATCGTCGACGTGAGCTGGAAGGTCGTTTGGAATCTCCCGAATCACCGTTGAGATGGACCGGATACGAAATTCGGGATTCGCCGAAAACGCGAAAATCTTTGCCGCTCTCGTCGCCGATAACGGCGAGAGAGCGATTTTTACGCTCGAGTTCCACCGACGAACCCGGGGAGCACGTCATCGCCGATGATCAGAGTTCAATGTCATCGCCCGTCAGATGGAACGGTTTTCATCGTCAAATACGCGATCTTCCTGCGAAACCGGAAACGCCGATTCTCTCCTCGCCGATGATCGACGACGAGATAATCATCAACTCGAGCACCAACAGCGAATCGAAAAACGACTCCATCTCCGATAATCCCAGTCCGGCAAAGTCTCTGAGCATCTTTCGCGCGAGAGGAGCAAGGGCATTGAACGTACGCTGTCCCGAAACGCCATCTAGCTTGAAAAAATGCGAATCAATGGATTTTTCGAATTACGATCAAAGTAATTCTCTCAAGGTCATTGACAGCGCAGGACCATCGGGGAATAATTGTCCGGGGAGGAGAAACGCGCGTCCGATCAGACTCGAAAGAATTTTCGACTCTGAGACTCCTCGAGCTGACACTTCCGGCCCCTCGAGTTTACCGGAAGTCGTCCTCGAAGCGGAGCGCGTCAGGGTTGAGTCGTCTTCGGCTCGGTTACCCGAGGACGAGGCAAAGATTGACAGCGAAAACGACAGCGAGAACGATCTCACGATAGCCGATGAGATTGAGAATATTTTGTCTCAGAATCCGAGTGTATCAAAGTCGCCTGAATATCCGTGTTTATCCGAGCTGGAAGTTGTCCAAGAAAAAGTTTCAGCTCGAAGCCACGAGAGGAGCGACGAGTGCGATTCCGACGAGACATTTTGCTCGGTCGGTAATCCCGTTTGCCATACTCAGGTCCAAGACGTTTTATCGGGTAAAAAAACGGAAATTATTTCCCAAGAGAGCTCCAACAGTCGAGACTTGTCCAGGGGCAAGAGTAATCTGATTAGTCAGGCCAGTTCGCCTTTGAAGAATAACGAGGAGCCGACCATTCGCGTTCTCCCCAATTTCGTGGCGAAAGGTACGACGAAAAGGACGAAAAAAGCGAAAAAGTGCGTTGCATCTCGTTATTATTTTCCGTAAATGATGTTGAATTTTGCATCGCTGATACTCACCGAAAATACGAAATTTCTTTATACTTTCAATTGAATTTTCTTTACGTTCTTCCGAGGTTCATTTCCAACGATGCAAATTCCATCATCATTTTCGTAAACGATGTTGTTAACTTTGTCATATACTGACGGCGTGCAATCTTTCTTTTTTAGAGGGAGCTTAGCCGCGAAGCTTCAATCGCTGGTAGCCTCGCGAGTCTCGAATCTGCAATTGTGGCGGTATCAAAAATCCCGCGCGGAATTCAACGATTCGCGAACGCAATTCGTCAAGCTGACGATTGAAAGTCGCGAGACGCGATACGGTAGGCACTTTTTGAACGCTATAATAATCGAGGATTCGCACGATTTGTTGAAAAATTTAACTCCCCGCGATGACGAAAATACCAATGACGAAAAAGCCCTGACGCTCATCATCGTACCCGAGATAAACGGCGGGATAAAAATACGCGATAACGATATTCTCGATATTTATCCACCGTGGGAGGTTATGGATCGCTCCCGAAGAATTTTGAATGTCATTTACTTCGATGTGACGAGACGGAACGGAGAGACGAAAGTTTCGCACAAAAAACGACGATCGATCGATAATGAAAGTGTCGTAGAGAATTTCGATTGTCCTTGTCTTCGTCGTGGAGCGATCGACGACTCGTGTTCCGTCAAGTTCACCGATAAAAAACCAACCGCCATAGCTGCTGTTTTCTCTGAAAATCTTTGTTGATTGAAGAACATTGGTTAAACGCTCTTTTTTTTTTACCCCCATCGATGTAAGAGTTCGCGAGAGTCTCCTCGTGTAATTAAAAAAAATAGTCGAGAGGCGTTCAAAACGCGCGCAGTACCTTCGATAATGATTTCGAGAACGATACGGACAATCTCAAAATGTTGTTTGTTTACTCTTTTTGTATCCTCTTTTTTCCTTCATACTCCGTTGTTGAGAGACTGTGATTTGTTTCGTCACTCGTTATCCTTGTGGCGAATGATTATATCGTTGCTGAAATCAAAATAGAAGCTTAGTGAGCTAAGGGGGGGAATTGACCGTTGATATTCGTACAGAGCAGCAGTTTTATGCTGGTTTCTTTGAATATCGGTTGGTTTCCTGACGTATGTATACGACGAAATAAATTATATTTTTGATACATGTACACTGTCCTTGTGAGTATTTTTTTTGACCGGTCAATAATCCTCTCGTGTTACGAATATGTGTATAAATGTTTGGATCAATTAGTTCCAGTTTTACCCGCAGTGGACCGTGGCGCGCGCGACCGGTCTTCCCACTTTCTCTCGAGGTTTTCGGTTCCTTTCGTTTTTCTATACTCCATGGACCAGTTTACCCGATATACCTCAAAGGGGCCGGTGCGTTTTGAATTTCCCGTGTACTTGTTCTCCCGATAACGTTCCTCGTCCAAGTAAATTATAAACGCAATCAGACAAACAAAAATGGATCCAAACGAAATAATTATCGAACTAGTGCGTGAAAATAAGTGTCTCTACGACAAAAGCGATCGGGATGTAGAAAACTCGTCAGTAAGAAGAAAAGCCTGGATCAAGATTAGTGAATCTTTGAAAACGACTCATGGCAGTGAATGGACAGGTGATACTTTTTTTTTTTCCAAATTTATGTCGTTTCGGATACAGCACAAAAGCACCGGCGAACGAACGTGTTTACTTTGATATTATCGATCACAACGACTCTGTTTTCTTTTTTTTTTCTATTTTTCAACGTCACGACGCACCAGGGGAATGTATCGCGAGAAGATGGACTTTTCTCAAAGACATGTACAGCTGCGCTCAAAGGAATGGAAAAAAGCTTCAATCGTCAGGAATAGATTGCACACCTGAGAAACAATTCGTCCTGTGCGAAAAAATGGATTTCTTGTCGCCTCACATTTGCCACAGACGGTAAGGTCGATTCGTCAATGTTACTCTCCTTCAATTTATGAAAATGAAAGAAAAAAAAAAAATCATTTTCGACGCTATCCACAGACCCGTTTGCAAACCAAGGCCAAACGTCGTACGCCGTCCCCCTTCGTATCGACCGAACGCGATGAGAAACAGAATATATGTGAATATCGACATTGAGTCGGCGCGACGTCAGAGCACATATTGGAGAGCTAGACGGGAAATCGAGAGGATATTCCACAATTATCGTCCGTCATTGACCGAAATGGTGAATTTGCAAACCGATTCCGATAATGGCAAGTTTTTTTCCGATTTTGAGGTTATTCGATAGTTTTTTTGAGACGTCCCGAAATACGGAATGAATTAACAATGTTTCAGATGACGATTCATGGACGGAACAGCGCGATTGTACCGTCGTTGCCCGAACGAGGAAAATGTCAACTTCCGCCTCGTCTTTGGCGACCTTGATTGCGTCGGAAGATGAGCAATCGTGTAAGCGAAAAAGGGTCTCTTACAGCGAGATCAGAGACAAATTGAACACGGTGACGAATCTATTGACCCAAATGGCGCAAGACTCGAGGCAGAATGTTGAAAACGCACAAATGGTAAAAAATACTCACATGACCGCTATTGGCGAAGCTTTGACGCACATACCGGCTGAGAAAAGGGTAGCTAGTTTGATAGAAATACTTCAAGTTTTACAAAAGTACGAGTGAATTGTGAATCTCGACGTTTTCCCACTTTTGACCGAGTTTAAGATTGTTCCTGTTATATTCGTCGGAGAAACACGGGGAAAAAGTTATTGACGAAAGCAGGGGAAAATATGAGTGGGTAAATGCAGAGAGAGAATAGAGTTGTACATATATATTATCGAATTAGGAATTTCATGAATTTCTTACCTTTGACCAAGTTTAAGATCGTTTTACTCACTCTTCATGTACATAAAGCTATTATGATAAGATTCGTTAGTTAAACAATGTGAGATCACTCGCATAATGGACAAATAATTGAATATAGTGACGAATTTATCGATGAAAATGACAGAGAATATAATCGGAAATTGCACCTAGGCAATTTCTCCGTGTTAGTGTTTTGTAATGTCAAATATGTGCGATGAATTTTCATTTCGGAATAATGAAATCACGGTATTCTTCGCACGAACGAAAAGGCTGAAATTGTATTAAGATAAATCGTTGTTTTAAGTCGTAGCTAATTTTACAATTTTACCATGCACTTGTTGCTCAGCTGTAGTTTTTCACATAACGAAAAGAAACGCCAATAAAAGCTACTTGACCAAAGGCAGTTGTTATTTCTGTCTGTATCCCGAGTTAGTAGGTGCTTTCCAGCGAGTGACACGGCTGGCCATATCTCCAGCTGTGCTCGGCAGTGTCTGGCTGTGTCGTTCCGCTTCTGCGTCGCTAGTTGGCAAGCAGCTCGCCACGCGCATGCGCGCGCCGTGCATCGTATAGAATAGGACCCTATGGAACAGGGGGGGAGCGTGACGTCACATCACGTGACATGATGGCGAGAGAGAACTACGTCATACGACAAAGCAAGTAGGTGCGAAATAGCTGTCGTCGCATCGTGAATTTTTCCGCAAATACCTGTCAAACAGAGCGGATTTTGTCGACATTTTCATTGAATCAACAGTCAACAGACGAGCAGCGTTAGAAAACATATCGCCGTAAGTGATTATTCAGATTATCGAATACGCGAAATCCTAACCACACAAATCATGAATCACAACAATTCGCCTACGCACTCGACGTTCGGTGTGTCATTGTTACCGATGAATCGCGATCGTTTTTTGTCCCCCCAACCTTCTGTACTCCGTACGATCCAAGTGTTTCGAGAGTAAAGAACGAAAATTAGTAAAATTATTGTCACAATAGACGTTTATCGATCATGTCGCGGTGGATAACCTACAAACTTGTCATTCCCGAACTCTGCTCGCGTCCGGATACTCGATACAGTTTTCGTGTTTATTGAATTACAGACGATAATGTCGATAACTCAGGATCGTCCGGAACTCTACGAAGAGGTTAAGTTGTACAAGAACGCGAGGGAGCGAGAAAAACACGACAATCAGGCTGATCTGTACGCCGTAGTCAATACTCTGCAGCATCTCGAAAAAGCTTACATCAGAGACTGCGTGACACCTAAAGAATACACCGCGGCTTGCAGCAAGTTACTCGTGCAGTACCGAGCGGCGTTCAAACAGGTTAGTGCGTTTTGGTATTTTCTTTCCCTCTCCTTTATCCAATCAACAATATCAAACAAAACAAATGAAACTGAAGTCCGAGCGGCGTCCGAAAGCTGGTTTTTCATTGCGCCATGTTGTTAAACTGAATTTTCATGAAATACAATTACAAACTTGAATTTATGACAAACTATCGTCGATATGTTTAAAACGATCGACACAAAGCGAACTTTGTTGTTCGAGTAGAAAAGTTATCGACCGAAAGTTACTTGAAATCCCAATCGGGTGGGTTATCGACCGAGTATACGTTACAAGAGGTTCGATCCAACATTCGATTTGTCTCCGACTCAGATTTTGTAGTTGCAAATTCGGGCGAAAAAACTCCGCATCGATGTCGTTTCGGCTAGTATCGCAAAACTCTGTCGATAAGTTAGTCGCTGTTGTAACGTCGTCTGTAGGAGATTTTTGAAAAAGTATAGACGAGACGGGTGGGTTTTGCATGACATTTCGCAGGTCCAGAGCGATCAGTTTCCCACGATAGATGCCTTTGCGACGGCGTTTAGACTCGATTGTCCAGCTGCGCTCGAGAGGATCAAGGAGGATCGGCCGATAACGATAAAAGACGACAAGGGCAACACCTCCAAATGTATAGCCGACATAGTGTCTCTCTTTATCACTCTCATGGATAAACTCAGGCTGGACATTAAGGCGATGGACGAGCTGCATCCTGACCTTCGTGATCTCGTCGATACGATGAATCGTTTGAGCATATTACCGAGCGACTTTGAGGGAAGGCGAAAAGTTGCAGATTGGCTTCAAACGTTGAACAACATGTCAGCGTCGGATGAATTATCCGACACCCAAGTGAGGCAATTGCTCTTCGAGCTCGACACGTCTTACAACGAATTCAACAAAATTCTTCATAATTCTTAAACTCCGGGGATCGTCTCCAAAGTTTCCGGCGATCTCGGAGAAGGCTTTAGTTGATAACGCTTCATTTTCGGAGATTTCCCAGGGGGGGAGAGAAGTAGATTAATCGATTGCATGTAAATATCCGGAATCATGCTCGGATGACACGAAAACGGTTCGATGACTTGTACGTTAAGCTAATAAAGTTAAAGATACGATGGATGTTTCTTAAGCACGTTTTGTCTTTATTTCGGGGATAAATTAAGGTAGAAAGTAGCTGGCGTTCGAGTCCGAAAGATTTCTATGCCGTAACGCTTGGTGATATTCTCTTCTCGCTTACCGACTGTTGGTCAAGGTCATTATCTTTGCAATGGGACTTTTGAGTAGCGAAACTTGAGGAGGTTCGCTCGCAATACGGTAAATCAAGTGATTTTCTTGCTCTTCCGGTCATCAGACTCAATCTCGGAATAGAAACTCGAAGAGTACTTGAAAAATTTCCCCGGAGGTACATTTCCGGTTGCCGTGAGATACGCGCGAACCTCCTTAAGGTATCCGACGGGCGCTCGAGCGGTGGTATAGTTTCGAGGGTCAACTCGAGCCACAAAGCGGCGTCGGTTCGTTCGCATCGGGCGCTTTTCTCCGCTTTGGCGCTGCGGTCGAGAGACGAACTGCGGGAAAATCGTATTTGCGCGGAAAATGAGACGAAAGGCGATGGGCGATGAGGTGAACCGGAAGTCCGCATGCAAATTAGGTTGAAAACTGTAACGAGTGTAGTTACGCGGTGGGATCCTTCCGCTCGAAGGAGCGCGGGGATGCGGAATGATGAAGTTTCGAAATACAATATACGCGAAAAGTATACATCGACTGAAACTGAAACTGAATTATTAAACTCGTCGGAACAAACGTTCGACCTGAGAGACGGTGGATCCTCGCTTGGCAGTCGAGGGATAAACGACAGGCTCGAAAATTTGCATGCAACGGAGAAACGTCGTTGAACGACTCCGGGATAATTCAGGGTTCGTTCAAAGCTTCGAGTTTCCCCGAGAACATACGGCGCATTTCTCTAAAAAGTTTTATCTGTTTTTCCATCATTTTTTTATTTATTTTTCTTTTCGTATAATAAATCGAGATCTTTTTCGTCGTCTCCGCTGCGATTCGTCCGGCTGCGATAAGGGACAGTTTTTTTCTTCACCACTTTTACAGCTGCGTATCCGAGAGACTCGATTTCGATGCGGGAGACGTCGAAAACAGCCACGCGTACTCACCGAACTTCCGGTATTGGCAGTTGGCCATTCTCAAACATCAACTCCTTATCTCTCCCTCTCTTTCTCTCTTGTGTATGATTTTCTGTTTTTCCCCTAAACTCTGTAGTATCTTGTACCTTTTGTACTCGTGTTAAAAACAGTTCCACGCAGCCGGGCGAGACGGAGATTTTAGCAAAGATTTCTTATCTTCTTACTGTATCTTTATCTTTATCGCGAAATCGCTGATTTTTCGAATATTTTCTCGTGATTTATCGTTGTTTAAACGAAGAGCGAAATGGCCAAGTGCATTTCGCATTTTTCGTCCATTCTCACGCTTCTCTTGCTTCTCTGCTTTCCGCTCTCGCGCAATTCTCGCAATTTTCCTCCAAGATTATTTTCATCGTTATTTATTCGATTATGTTTTATTCGAAAGGAACCTTCGAGACGCACGATCCCTCGGACGAACGCGAGATTTCGTCTCGATGCAAAGGAACAGCGCAGTGTTTGCTCCAGCGGCGAAAGGACGCTGAGAAAATGAGACAAAAGTGATTCATCTCACGAGGATCAGGACGGCGGACTCCCAGTGCAAAATCCACCCCTCGGAGATGCTTCTCCGTCGCTGATTTCTTATCCTCGTCGGATTTCGCCCTTCGTGCGAGTCCGGTGAGTTTATCCCTCTTAACAAATACGCACGATCGATTACATGGCGGGATGAAAATCGCTCAAACTCCGCCATGTCCCGCTAGGTGTCGTGTGAGAGACGAAAATCTCCTCTTCCTTCAAAATTATGCGAAATATGCCGAAAGAACATGCAAATAACGATATGATGGATATATATCGAAATTTACGATTGAATTCAATCCGAATTTTCGTGCAACCCGAATCGAACTTCTTCACGCGTCTCTCAAAATCGCGGCTTTTCTTATTCTTCTCCGACTCTTTATTCCACCGTCATTTCCCTTCTCGGTCTGTGCATAAAGTTTCACGAAACTCATTAAAATACCGCGGCAGTGTCGTTCCTCGGGCTGACGCGCCGTGTGGAAATAATACGGGGTCCCATCCCGGCTGGTGAATATCAACAGTGAGAATTGAGGAATAAAAAAAAAGCATAAAAAAAGAGATCCATAGAAGCGCAGAGATTTCCACCTCGTCGTCTTGTCTCCTCGCGGTCTCTGGTTTCCGGTCGCCAAAGTCACTCTCGCCTCGTTACTTTTCTCGCTGTACTCTCGATAGCCCTTTTTCATCTCTCGGAGCATTGTTCTCGTCACACTTTATTCTCCCGGAATCATTTTTCAGACCTTTCTCGTTATCCTCCCTCGAGGTCGAAAATTCCACGATGTTGATTCTCCTCTTTCGGTCTCATCCGCTGATTCAGCGAGCCTCACAGAGGGGAAAAAAGGAATACCTCGCGCGAAATCCCAGTTTCTCTTTTTACGCGATCTGAAAAGTGAAAAACCGGAAGCAACAATGAGAACGGAGATTTTTTCGCAGATTTCTTCGCGAATTAAACTCGTTCTTCGACGGTAGTTCCGGGGATTATTCGCGATGATTCTTTTTTTTCGAAATAATCTTATTTAGAGCAGTGTTTTCCGTCGAAATTCGACGTTTCGCACGATCCGTCCCGTCGATGACGTTGTTCCTCTACCCCGGGGTGTTGCTTCGTTCGCAGGGTGGAATTTCCAATAGCTGTGATTGAATATCGAGCGGGGGGGGCTGTTTCCGGCAGCGATGTATGCACGCTCAAACTCGAACCGTGCCTGTACAGCACCTCTGATGCAATTACACGGTGGTCTCATAATTATTACCCCCGGAGGTGCGCCGCGGGGTAAAATCGAGGGGCGGAAACGAGGAAGGGCGAATACGCGCGAATTGACCGTGCGAGCCGGCTCCCGGTCGGAATTTCGAGGAAATTTCATCGTAAAGGAACATTCGTCGTAGCGAAAAATTCCCGTTTGTTCGAGAAAATTCTTCGATTCGATTTTTCCAAGCGCTCCGTCGGTAATTCCGTCGGTAATACCCGCTTGATTCCATTTGGCCATTTTTCGTCCGTGATTTCGATCGAGACGCCGGGGAACCATCACTTCCGGTCTTTTCTACTCGAAATTCCATCCCTCGAATCGTCGACGCTCATTTTTGAGACTCCCTGTATGTGCACTCGAGAAACTCCGAAGCGAAAGACGAGATTTCGATCCGTCTCACTTTGCGGTACAACTTCAGCGATGTGCAGCGCGAGAACGTCTTTGCACTCTCCACTCTCCTTTCATCATGTTTATACGTCCTTAATGTTAACCCTTTGCCCGGGGAAAAGCAGCGTATGTCTGAAATGAGCTTCGGAAGATTCCTCGAGTTTCCACTCAAAACTAAAGTAAAGCGTCGAGCAATTGAGATAATTGTATCACGTGTCTCGTGAGAAGGAAAAGAGAGCCTCATTAGCTTTGAGGCCAAGTGCAGCACACTCGCGACTGCCGTGCTTTTCCGCGAGTCTTTCCGTTTTTTGCCGAACGAAATTGACGAGTCTACCATCGAACTCGACTCTTTTACGTTTTTCGTTGTTTTCTTTTTCGCGTTACCGGAAGCTCCTCGCCATTCTCCGCTTTGGATGAGGACAAAAAAGACAGAGACCGAACGTGTATTTTTTTCTGCACCAAATCGAGTGTAAAGAGCGTGCGATATTCGGAGCAGAGCGAGACTCGCGGAGAAATTTCATTAGCGGGTCTCGCGGTGGCGTACCGTCCTCCAACCGCCCGGGTAATACTCTCATTTATTTGAAATTCTATGCGCCCTTTATCCGGCAAATAAACGGTTTAACGTCACGCCTACGCAATTGCCATCGGGAGCGAAAAGACACGCCTTCGAAACGAATAAATTCACCGCGTAATAACGCGATCCGTTTCGTTCCTCGTTTCGCACGAGCGGTACGCGCCAAAGATACCTCGGTCGCGATTTCAACAGCTGTAATATTAAAAATTTGAATGGACCCTTTGAAAAAAAAAATCTTCCGCAGAATCATCACTTTGGACTCCGATTTTGGAATTCGATCGACAGACGCCAGAGTCGATTCTCGCTGTCATCGAAGAGCAAAACCGGAAGTTTGACTCCGTTTCGTCGTCGTTGAGCCAAAAATGACGCGTGACGTTTCGTTTTTTGTTTCCTCCTCGACGGTTTTTCGGGTGCCGGTTAATTTTTCATCAGGCTCGTCGAAACTTCTACGGACTTTTGTGTTAAAATTGCATTTTGTAGGCGAGGAGGCTGTATATGTATATTTCGCTGCGAAAAACTTTTGATCTTTGGTGGAAATCGCGTCCATTGGCCTCGGGGCCCTCCGAGCTTTTCCATTATGTCATGGAAAACTTCGTCAGGTTATAAAGTTAGCGGTGAACTGTGTGTTCTTCTCCCCGTACGTAGCAGCCTCACCCGGAGCTGCATCGAGTTCGGGGTAGGGCATTAATTGGCCCGGTCGTTCTCGTCCGCGCGAGCATTTCCCTCCGTTCGCTCTGCGACGACGATGGAAAGTGCGCGACGCTCGGTTAATTATCTCATGGAGAAAGCTCCGCGCGCGACAGAGACGGGAGCCAAAGAGCTTTCCGCTGTGGCGTGTCTACTCTCGTCGATGTCTTTGGGCGAGTGCAGCGAGCTCTTTTTCCCTCTTTCTATGCCTGTTTTTCAAAGCTCTCCACTTCGACTCTCGGGGAAACAATGAGATTCGCTTCTTCTCTCTCGTTTTTTTTCCCTCCCGACCAGAGTTTTGCTTCCGAAAAGTTTCTCGCTTCCTCTCCGATTCTCTGTAACCGAGGTCGATTCGAAATTATTTCATCTTTTTCACTCGTGTCGGAGCAATAAAATGTGACATTGAGATTTTTTTCAAAACTCTGATACATGTATTTTTTTGTTCTTCAGAGCTGATGTAAAAATTTGCCGAAAACGGTTGGGAAGTTGGTGCGAAAATCGTGCAGTTTTCTAGCGTGGTACTGTTTGAAAAGTTGGAGTAAAATTGCAGGAAGTTTGACGAGAGGTTTTTTCGAAAGAAAACGGTCGAATTTTTTAAGAGACAGCTTTCTGTCGTCCTTATTCTTTACGAGCCAGCTTTCTCTCCTTACTTGGGATCTTCGTTCGAGACTCCGCTCGGACCGCAACGTGTGGATTGCGGTTGGAGGGAGACTCGGCGGTGAAAGACGAAACTTTGGATGGGTCGACAGTTTTGTACAAGTCGGAATGTGCTGTATTGTATTTTGTCGTTATAGAGAACTCCGGATGTAATCCGGAAAAAGGGTGAAAAATTCGCAGCCAAAACGAACTTTTGTGTAAAACATCTGGTGGTGGTAAAACTTGAAAAATATATTTCCTCGTTAGTTCCTTCGCCCCTACGTTGCGTGAAAAATAATGCGTGTGTCACTCCGCTCGATCATCCGAAATTTTCAGACTAGATGGACGTTTCTTGCCCCTTCATTGGCTGGAGAGCTTTTTTTCCGTTTCAACTCGTCTCAAACTTCATATTTTTCTGTCTATTCCGCAATGTTATGGACAGGGAGGCGCAATGGTACATAAAGACGCGAAGAGACGTACAGACGAGTGTGTGCTTCGCTTGTGCAAAAAGTTTGTCTCGTTCGCGCACTTTGTGCTTGCGCGAGCGTGGATGCGGCTAAAGCTCGCCAAGAGAGCAGGGCAGGAAGGGCGGGACAAAAGGAGACGATTGTTCCGCCGCCAGCGTGATGAGGATTATTGCGACTGACAATAAGGACGCGCAGACGGCGCTCCGTTGTGACGAAGAAATTTTGTCGTTATCCACGGGAGGATATTCCACAGGGTGTCATTTTTTAGGAACATTTTTAACCCCGGAAACGTTTATTTTCACATTTTCCCAGATTAGTTTAGGCTACTAAAATGCTCGCCACTTTTTCCCTGATCGAGGCAGATACTCCAACTTGTGCTTATTTTCTTCGTTATGTTCAAGGCTTCAAAATGCCGTTTGGTTCATTGAGATATCTTGATTTTTCGATTTTTGGCAGATTTTTTAAGTTGGACCATCGATTTTTGCCAATTTTCCCATACATACCCCTTCACCTCGTTTTTCGCCGATTTTCAACATCGATTTTGAGGGTGAAGGAATCTAGCTATCGACTTTTTACTTTCACCACTGTCTAAGTCTACTCGCGGGCGTCTCCGAACCCCCCTAAAAAATGTCTGTAGCACAAAACGAAACAGAGTTACGAGCATTTGAAATCTCGACTTTTCGACGATTCTGGAAAACTTGCCAAAAATGACGAAAATTTTTTTTTCCAAATTTTCACCTTTTCAAAGCCTTATCCGAACGGAAATTCCCCGCTGATTACGAAACACGCCGACTTTTTTGCGAAAACTCGAAATTTCAGTGAAAAAATAGTAATTAGTGGAGATAAAATTCTCACTCAACCTCATCTTGATTTTTCGATTTTTGACAAATTTTTAAAGGTGGACCATCGATTTTCGCCAATTTTTCCATACATATCGAGCTATCGACATTTACCATTCGCCGTTTTTTAAGTCTACTCGAGGGCTTTTCAAACCACCCCCGATAAATGTATTTAGCATAATTTTAACCGCAGTTACGGCCGCTTGAAATTTCGGCTTTTTGCGGATTTTCTTCTTTCTCTAGCTTGAGAAAATGGCCCAGTGAATTTTTCATTACATCCATCCCTCAGCGATTTTACTCCTCGGTAGAAAAAATTAGCGGACGCGCTCGATAATTCGTCTCTGCAGTTTTTTCTCCTTCGCTTTTTTCTTCCTCGCTTTCGCCTCATCCGTTCTCGCGGATTTTCGCGTTTTGCGAAAAAGGCAACGAGGGGTCGGGATCGCGTTCACAGTCACTGAATGCGAGAACGATTCGTTTGCAAATTCGCGATAGCCCGTTCTTCCGGCAAATTGGATATCATTGAGAATGAGAAATGGCGGAAGTGGCATTCGAAGCTCCGCGTAGTCATGCCTTCTCAACTGAATTAATTTAATGCTTAAAAAAAAAGCATTCATCTCAACCATCGCTCAGGCTATTTTTCAAGTCTATTCCTTCCTAGTTTTTGCATCTGCAAAAACTACGAAAAATTACCCCAACTTTCACGTCGATCCTCCCCAAGCGCTTCCGGCCACTTTGCTATTTATAATTTTTTTCTATTCCACAATTCGCCAATGTAGCATTCATCTCGTCATCATCGGCATGATCAGCCTGAAGTACAGATGAAGATTAAACTTTTGCCGGCGGCGGGAGATAAAAAATTTCCCCGAGCCCTTTCCACTTTGGGGATTTCCAAAGTTTCCAGTTGCCTGGCGCTTCGAAAGCGCCGCGACCTTCCGTTTCTGAAAAAAAACGATGCTCCCGCGAGTAGAACGCGTAATCCCTTATGATCCCTTATTTTTGATGTAAAAAGTGCGAGGAAAACGTGCGCAAATTTCATCACGTCTCTGAAAGTTTCTTTCCAACCTCGACGAAAGTCAGCCTGAAAAAAAATGATTAAAAAATTCAACCTGGACGATTCGCGGATGTTTTTCAAAAAAAACTTGCGTCGATCGAGAACTTTCCTCGCTCCATTTTCGTTTTCGAGACGTCATTGACGTTCGAAATTAAAATCGAAATTCGTGCCGGAAAAAATCGTTGAATCACGCTGAATTCCTCCGCTTTTTCTCGCTCGACGATACATTTCCGGTAACGGTATTGAGAGACGCACTTCCGCGCGAACAATGCCGCAAGAGGCGAGGGAAAGAGAGACGAAACGAAGAGCCGAAATCGCATCTCACCCGCGATCCGAAACGCCGCGGATAATTCCTCGAGAGCCCTCTGCGCGCCCTCTTCAACCCTCGTTCCCTCTCCGGCGGATGCCACCGTTGCGGAAACGAACTTGCCTTAATTTATTCGAGACAGCGCCATCTACTCGCTGAGGAACTTTTCATTACCGCGAAAACTAGCGGTTTCCTCCCCTTGAGCGTTACCATCCCCAACATCGACGATGTATATCCACGACTTTCTCGTTTTGCCACTCTTTCCTCCGAGGAAACCTCCATATTCATTACCCTCCGTTTCGAAACACAATGGCAAAGTTTCTTCGGGCGAGTTTGTCGAATTCAGATTTTCGTCACCCGCGACCGTGGGCTTTTTTCGTCCCTTTCGTCCAAGTCTGTTTTCGTCGTTTCGTATCGCAGGGAATTTTTGGTCGAGATTCTCGGCTCTCTCTCCAGCGCATATTTACGATCCGAGCGCCTTGAGAAAAAATGGAAACTCCTCTCGTCTTCTTCGATCTGCATCCCAATCTGTGAATCACAAACATCGAGTTTTATACGACACTCTGTGTGTCTCGAGATGAAGAGAAAATAGGGAAAGAAAAAAAGTTGGCAGAGGATTTGAAAATGAGAAATTCGAGATAATAATTTTCGGATAATGAGAAAACGGAGGAAGCTGCGCGGGATGGGGGTAAAAAGTATCCGCAGGATATTGAATCCGACCGAGGAATAAAGTGCGCGAAAATGAGGAAATTGCAACGACGAAGACTCTCGCCTCGCGCGCGATTTTTTTCTTTCTCCCACCGGATTAGACGAGTTATATTCGACCCGTGGAATTTTATTTTTACCTGCGCAGTCGGTCATGCGAATGGGAAAAAAAATTGCTTCTCTCATCTCCTCCGAGCTCCGACGATCTCCCGGAATTTTCACGGAAATATTATTCACGCTGAGAGCGGAAGAGTCGCGGGGGAGCGCATGTGCGAAAGTCGCTCGTCGATGAAACCCTCGCATTCTCGAAGATTGAAAATACAGATTAAAAAAAAGAAAGCGAAGAGCGCGAAATTGATTCTCGCGTCTTCCATTTTTCGCGACGGATTTTTCAGCTCAGACTCTCTTTACACAAGAACCGATGAGATATTCACATCGAAAATTTCCGATCGATGAAATTTTGGCAAAAAGCCCAAAACGAGGCTCTTCACAGAGGTCGGAATCGCAAATTTCATTATGACAGATTCACGCGAAAGTCCGACGTGGAAACACACGCACAGGCCCGTTTAGAAAAGTTTCATCATGCCAGCAGCGAGGGGCTGAATTTCGATTAGTCAGGCTGCTTCCGGTTGGCTCGTTAACACGCGTCCGTTTCGATGGATTCGTCCAGAATCGAATCCCCCCTGCGAAACGAAGGATATTGAACATTTCGGCGAATTACGAAATCGCTGCACGCGCGCGTCATCAAACGAACGATAGTTAACAACAAAGAGGCGCAAATTGAAATTCAATTCGAGGCACATGTCCTCCGAGCTTCTTCCTCGTTTTTCACTGCGAGAGTGTCTCGCGATTGATCAACGTGCGGGTGATGCATTTTCGATCGACGAGTGATTGATCGAGAATCAAACGAGAGGAATTATTCATCGTACGCGATAACTTTATTGCAAATTTTTCAAAACGAAAAATACACCCGAGCCTCGTTCTCCAATGCTCGAGCAAGACGATTTACGCGGCGATATTTCTTTTTTCTTTTTCCAGGCTGAGAACCAACGCAACTCTGGCGATTTTTCAGCTTCCCTCGGCGTTATTTCTCGTCGATCGTGCGGAGTAGAAAAAAGTAGGAAAATGTGGTGTTCATTATCTGAAAGGACGAAGCACGACGGTTAGATTCGGGTCGATAATGCGAGAGGTCATTTCCGCTCGGCGAACGCTCACCATCATAAACATGTCGAGCGACACCGTGGAAAAGTGGCAGGCTTTCAGCGTCATGGGTCTGACCAGCATCAACATGGTACGAACGTTGGACAAAAATAATTTATCGCCGCAGCCGGGCCAGCCGCTGCAGTAAATCGCTTCCCGAAAAGCTTCCGACTGTCGGCGAACGTCAGGAAAATGATTATCAGCGATTTGACCTTGAAACGTGCTTCACGATCGCGCGAACGTACCTCGATGGTCAGAAACAATCCGTACCATCCGTAGAGCAGAGTTTGCAGCAGTTTCATGGTTATGTAGACGAAAACCAGTATAGCCTTGTCCACGCTGATCTACGGGTGACGCGCAAGGTCGCGGGATGTCAAAAGATTTCAAGATCCGACGCTCGCACGATGGAATCCATTGTACCTCAAGGTCGTCCGGATTCGATCGTACGAGCACGAGAAACCGCGTTCGATTTACCTGCGAAGCTTGGAAGATATTCGCGCACATGGTCATGGCGCTGGTCGCCAGCATCCAGAGGATAATCGGGCCGTAAATCGTCTGGAGTTTGTCACGACAGTCGGCCAATATTCGTCGGCGCACGGCGCACTCCTTGATGACACCGCGATGATCGTCCCACTCGGTCAAGCTGATCATGCGATGGGAGAGCACGCGAAATTGGCTGGCCATTTGGAAGACGTAAAAGCCGAAGAGGGCGTCCGTGGCGGCTGTTATTGACCCTATCGCGAAGCTCGCCCACACCTCGATTACGTAACAGGCGGCGTAAAGCGCGTCGGACGCCGGAAACGGATACTGCGAGGGAAAGGGCGTTCGCCGTTTGACCACTTGGACACCGTGAGATTTTTGAACGAGGAACGAGATCGGTGGACCGACGTTGTATATCGTGATGATGCCGAACGTCGAAATCGTCAGCCATATCGTTGGACGATAAAAATACCTCAGCGGCGACAGCAACAGCGAACGGTACTCGGGATTTTCCAGATCCCGGTGAAATATCTTTTGCAGCATCTCGTGCAGTTCGACGTGTTGATCTCGATATATCGTAAAAACTATCAACTTTCAAACAAAACGCAAAATTTCCTCTCTTCCTCTCGCGAATCTCATTGACCGTCGAGTCGAGAGATTACGCGAAATGTCTCGGATTTGACGGTCCGTAATTTGGAAGAATCGTCACTCATCTTAGCCCTTAGCCACTCATCCGGTGGGAATTTACCTTGAGTATAATCGTACAGAAGCTCACTGCAATCCCGAGGCCTTTGGTGGCAAGCCCGATGTTCGTTATGTGATCGACAACGAAATAGAGGATGCCAAAACCAGTGAAGATACCGGAGATGGCGTGAATGGCGATGACGAGCTTGAACAACTTGGAAGGCACGCGACTCGGCCACAAGCCGGCGAGCAAAAGTAGTCTCTTTACACCCCCGACGTACGACTCGTATCTCCGCAATTGCTCGTCCATTACGCTCGTGCTTGTCCGTAACGCTCTCTCAGCTGCGAAGCCGAAGCTCGAGATTTCGTCGAGGAAGCGAGGAGGGAAAATGAGGGAAAATAAGCTCTGAATCGCAGGTATAATTCATTCCAATGTCGGTAAATTGTACTCTATAGCCTCGCGGAGCGTCTCATTACCCCACGACGATTATACGAACGTTGAGACGTAATAAGCTTCTCGTTACGTCATTATATCCGGTTGTACCGTACGTTTCCGCAGGAATAATTGATGCGCCGAGTCCCGAGGGAAAGTACGCGAGAGGGTTGCTCGAAGAGCACGCGCAAATCTTGAAATTACCGTACGGGCTTTTCCCGACTTGTGTCATCAACTTGGAACGACGGAATAACGCGCGACGTCGGTTAACAATGAATTTCTTCCGACTCGGAAAAAAATTAATATATTGACAGAAAAAAACAATCTGGATACAAAACTCACCGACCTTGTAGTAAGTACAGATTTATGAAAAAAACAAAAAAAACATGAGAAACTATAATCGTTCGATGTATCAACTTGAAAAAATTCAATCTCGCGGAAAGGACGCTGGTCGCGTAGGTTCGTTCCAGTTTTAACGATAAATGTCCGTTTTACTCGTGTTTGCCTCGGTATTCTCCCGGAAATTCTTGAATCAAGACCCGCGAGGTAGAAGAGTAAGAAAAAGTATGACGGTACGACGGATTTGTCGCGAGAAATATTGAACAACCGCAGAAATATTGTGACGTTGCGCTCGAAAGAAGCTTGCAGGGATCGGACGACAGACTGTCACTCACTCGTTTTATTTTCCTGTCTATACAGCACTATGTGAAATTTTTTAGCACGGAGCGTCAGCATTTTTCACAAACATCGGCTGGATCATTTTTCATCGAGCGTGCGCAACAAGAAGAAGTACGAAAGGGCAGTGTTCATGATCTGCAATCGTTGGAAATTGTAAGCGGAAGCGCGTAAGACGACAGCGAGGGGGGATGTACGATTGAAAAACACGAACCATCATGAACATGTCCAACGAAACCGTGAAAATGTGACAGGCTCTCAGGGCCAAGGGTTTGCACATCAGCATTATCATGACGTTGGATAAGAAGGATTTGTCGGCGCAGCCGGGCCATTCACTGAGGTAAATCGAATCTTGAAAAGCTTCCGACTGTCGCGACGAAAAGTATGAAAAATGGCTCGTAACGTCAGCCGCTTTGGGGACGTTTTTAGGGACATTCGCGAACTTACCTCGGTGGTGAGAAACAAGCCGTACCATCCGTAGAGCAGAGTCTGTATGAGCTTCATGATTATATAAAGCAAAGCCATTGCAGCTTTGTCCAAGCTGATCTGTAGAATTTAGGGAAAATGTTCGAAATTACAAAAAGTTTTTTTTTCAAAATTTTCAAGCGTACTCCACGTAACTGGCGATTGTGTAAACAAAGTCGAACGTCAACGCGATTTACCTGCGAGGCTTGAAAGATGTTTGAACACATGATCATGGCGCTGCTCGTCAGCATCCAAATGATGACCGGTCCATAAATCGTCTGCAGTCTGTCCCGGCACTCGGCCAATGTCTGTCGCTTGAGAACGCACTCCTTGATGACACCGCGATGATCTCCGGACGCTTTGAGACCGGAGATGCGATGGGCGAGAACGCGAAATTGGCTGGCTATTTGGAAGATGTAGAAGCCGAAGAGGGCGTCGGAGCTGGCTGTGACGATGCCCAACGCCACGCTCGCCACTACCTCGACGGCGTATCGGGTCAGGTAGAAGAGGTTGCTGTCGGGAAGTGGATATTTCGTGGGAAAGGGCGTACGACGTTGGAGAACCTCGACGCCGCGGGTGAGTTGAATCGCGAGTGAAACCGGCGGAATTATATTGTACATGGAGATAATCGTGAATGTCGAGAGCGTCAGCCACTGCGTGGGACGATAGAAAAACTTCAACGGCGACAGCAGGACGGATCGAAACTCGGGATTTTTCAGGTCGTCGCGAAAAGTCTCTTCCAGTATATCGTGCAGTTGGCCAAGGTGATCCCGGTACACCGTGAAAACTACGAGCTTTCGAAGAGGAAAAATCATCAGTCGTTTGCCAAACTCGATGGTCCAAAAATCTCACTGGTGATGGAAAAAAAGCAACAACAGCGGCAAAAAGCTTTCCGCTGTTTTGCCTCCCCCGTCGCGAGATTGACGTTTAGGTAAAATTACCTTCATCAGTATCACCGAGAATCCCACCGCGACCCCCAGACCCTTGGTGACGAGGCTGAGATTCGTAACGTGATTCACTATGAAACAGACGACACCGACGCTCGTGATGACGCTCGTGATCGAATAAACGACCATCACCCATTGTGATACACCCGAAGACACGTTACCCGGCCATAATCCAGCGAGCAGCAGGAGCCTCCTGACGCCACGGGCGTACGATTCGTATCTCTGCAGCTGCTCGTCCATCGTACGTCGAGTCGAGCGACGATTATTGCATATATCAAAGCGAGCCAATGGCCGATGAGGTTTAATTCGATCGAGAGATTGGATTCGGTCTCGGAAGGCGAAGGAAACGGGTAGACGGAGGAGCGATTTCAAGGCACGATTATAAACGCGGCTATTAAGCGGCTACAAGCGGAAAATTGGACTCTATAGCCTTGCGGAGCTTGTCATTAGCCGCGACGGCCTTTGAACGCAAGTTTTACGGTAGAAAGCTTCTGTGCTTATTACGCAATTATCTGCACATGTCGTAGCCTTCCGTAAGAATAATTCATCCGACGGGGGTCGGAGCGAGAAGCTCGATACACTTTCCGCGGGAGGATATCTCGGCAGTAGACGGATTTAAATGGTCTTTTGTCATCTGAAATCCCAGTCGCCACGAAAATTGCGGATCTTGATTGAAAGACAAAATGCAGCAGGTTCGTTTCAACGATAAACCTCGTTTGCTCGTATATCGTTTATTATTCGCGAGAATATCTCAATGAAGACGCAAAGGGGACAAGTTGAATATGACGGAAAATTCGAGTGTATAACGAACAGGTTTCGGCACAGATTTTTCGTTGAAAGTTTTCGTACGCAAATTCGTATGATAAACACGCAAACGCATCAGCGAAAAACATAACGATTTTCCATGAATATCGAAAAAAAGCGTGTAAAGCATCATTCCGCGTCGATTGCGCGCAGCAAGAAGAAATACGACATGGCGGTGTTCATAATCTGCAATCGTTGGAAATTAGATTGACGTATAATAAAACAATGGCGAAATGCGATTGACGTATAAAAACACGAACCATCATAAACATGTCCAACGAAACCGTGAACATTTGACAGGCTCTCAGGACCAAGGGTTTGCACGTCAGCATTATCAGGACGTTGGATAAGAAGGATTTGTCGGTGCAAGCGGGCCATTCACTGAGGTAAATCGAATCTTGAAAAGCTTCCGACTGTCGAGACGAAAAGTATGAACAATGGCTCGTGACGTCAGCCGCTTCAGGGACATTTTTAGGGACATTCGCGAACTTACCTCGGTGGTGAGAAACAAGCCGTACCATCCGTAGAGCAGAGTCTGTATGAGCTTCATGATTATATAAATGAACGCCACGCAGCTCGCAACTTTGTCTCTGCCGAGCTGCAGCATCCGGGTGACATCGCCAAGAATTTCGTAGCATTACCAAGGGTTTTCCCTCTAGTTTTTCTTTTTTCTGACAAATTTCATGAAAAATCATCGAAACACCAAGTCGAATTTACCTGCGAGGCTTGAAAGATGTTGGTGCACATGATCATGGCGCTGCTGGTCATCATCCAAATGATGACCGGTCCATAAATCGTCTGCAGTCTGTCCCGGCACTCGGCCAATGTCTGTCGTCGGAGAACGCACTCCTTGATGACACCGCGATGATCGTCGGACACGCTGAGATTGGACACGCGATGGGAGAGCACGCGAAATTGACTGGCTAGTTGGAAAACGTAGAAGCCGAAGAGGGTGTCGGAGCAGGCTGAGATCGTGCCCATCGCCACGCTCGCCAGTACCTCGACGGCGTATCTGGTCGCGTAGAACGAGTTGGTGTCCGGAAGTGGATATTTCGTGGGAAAGGGCGTGCGACGTTGGAGAACCTCGACGCCACGGGAGAGCTGAATCGCGAGAGACACTGGTGGAATGATATTGTACATGGAGATGATGACGCAAGTTGAAAAAGTCAGCCAGATGG
The DNA here is from genome assembly GCA_959613375.1 of Heteropelma amictum. NCBI lineage: Eukaryota > Metazoa > Arthropoda > Insecta > Hymenoptera > Ichneumonidae > Heteropelma > Heteropelma amictum. The sequence continues at coordinate 1,386,869 of OY390727.1, forward strand.
TAGGATGATAAAAATATTTCAACGGCGACAGCAGGATGGATCGGTACTCGGGATTTTCCAGGTCTCTGCGAAAAGTCTCTTCCAGTGTCTCGTGCAGGTCCGACAGATGATCCCGATACACGGTAAAAACCAAGAGCTTTTGAAAAAGAAAAATCAAATCGCTCTCTCGTGTCTCCTCGTTTTGCCGCTGTCGCTCAAACTCTCTTTTTCTCTTTCACTCCTCAGCTCGTCCGCTGCTGTTACAGCATCGACCTTCGATGAGAATTACCTTGATCAGGATCACCGAAAAACCCACTGCGATCCCGAAACCCTTGGTGACGAGGCTGAGATTCGTTATGTGATACGCTATGAAATACACGACACCGACGCTCGTTGCGACGCTCGTTATCGTATAAACGACCAACACCAGATGATACGGTATACCCGAAGCCACGTGACCCGGCCATACTCCAGCGAGCAGCAGGAGCCTCTTGATGCCACGGGCGTAAGTCTCGTATCTTTGTAATTGCTTGTCCATCGTGCGACGAGTCGAGCGACGATTATTGCATATATCAAAGCGAGCCAATGGCCGATGACGTTTAATTCGATCGAAAGATTGGATTCGTTCTCGGAAGGCGAAGGAAACGGATAGACGGAGGAGCGATTTCAAGGCACGATTATAAACGCGGTTATTAAGCGGCTACAAGCGGAAAATTGGACTCTATAGCCTTGCGGAGCTTGTCATTAGCCGCGAAGGCCTTTGAACGCAAGTTTTACGGTAGAAAGCTTCTTTGCTTATTACGCAATTATCTGTACATGTCGTAGCCTTCCGTAAGAATAATTCATCCTACGGGGGTCGGAGCGAGAAGCTCGATACGCTTTCCGCGGGAGGATACCTCGGCATTCGACGGATTTACATCGTCCTTTGTCACCTGAAATCCAGCAGGTTCGTTTCAACGATAAATGTCGATTGCTCGTACATCGTTTATTATTCGTGAGAATATCTCAATGAAGACGCAAAGGGGACAAGTTAAATATGACGGAAAATCCGAGTGTATCACTAGCAGGTTTCGGCACAGATTTTTCGTTCAACGTTTCCGTACGTAAACTCGTATGATAAAGACGCGAATACATCAGCGAAAAACATAACGATTTTCCATGAATATCGAAAAATAGCGTGTAAAGCATCATTCCGCGGTGATTGCGCGCAGCAAGAAGAAATACGACAGGGCGGTGTTCATAATCTGCAATCGTTGGAAATTAGATTGACGTATAATAAAACAATGGTGGGGTATATAATGTACGATTGAAAAACCCCAACCATCATAAACATGTCCAACGAAACCGTGAAAATGTGACAGGCTCTCAGGGCCAAGGGTTTGCACATCAGCATTATCATGACGTTGGATAAGAAGGATTTGTCGGTGCAAGCGGGCCATTCACTGAGGTAAATCGAATCTTGAAAAGCTTCCGACTGTCGAGACGAAAAGTATGAACAATGGCTCGTGACGTCAGCCGCTTCAGGGACATTTTTAGGGACATTCGCGAAGTTACCTCGGTGGTGAGAAACAAGCCGTACCATCCGTAGAGCAGAGTCTGTATGAGCTTCATGATTATATAAATGAACGCCACGCAGCTCGCAACTTTGTCTCTGCCGAGCTGCAGCATCCGGGTGACATCGCCAAGAATTTCGTAGCATTACCAAGGGTTTTCCCTCTAGTTTTTCTCTTTTTTTTTGACAAATTTCATGAAAAATCATCGAAACACCAAGTTGGATGTACCTGCGAGGCTTGAAAGATGTTGGTGCACATGATCATGGCGCTGCTCGTCAGCATCCAAATGATGACCGGTCCATAAATCGTCTGCAGTCTGTCCCGGCACTCGGCCAATGTCTGTCGCCTGAGAACGCACTCCTTGATGATTCCGCGATGATCGTCGGACACGCTGAGATTGGACACGCGATGGGAGAGCACGCGAAATTGACTGGCTAGTTGGAAAACGTAGAAGCCGAAGAGGGTGTCAGAGCAGACTGAGGTCGTGCCCATCGCCACGCTCGCCAGTACCTCGACTGCGTACCTGGTCGCGTAGAACAAGTTCGTGTCCGGAAGTGGATATTTCGTTGGATAGGGCGTGCGACGTTGGAGAACCTCGACGCCGCGGGAAAGCTGAATCGCGAACGACACGGGTGGAATGATATTGTACATGGAGAAGACGACGCACGTCGTGACCATCAGCCAGATGGTAGGATGATAAAAATATTTCAACGGCGACAGCAGGATGGATCGGTACTCGGGATTTTCCAGATCTCTGCGAAAAGTCTCTTCCAGCGTCTCGTGCAGGTCCGACAGATGATCTCGATACACGGTAAAAACCAAAAGCTTTTGAAAAAGAAAAATCAAATCGCTCTCTCGTGTCTTCTCGTTTTGCCGCTGTCGCTCACACTCTCTTTTTCTCTTTCACTCCTCAGCTCGTCCGCTGCTGTTACAGCATCGACCTTCGATGAGAATTACCTTGATCAGGATCACCGAAAAACCCACTGCGATCCCGAAACCCTTGGTGACGAGGCTGAGATTCGTTATGTGATACGCTATGAAATACACGACACCGATGCTCGTTGCGACGCTCGTTATCGTGTAAACGACCAACACCAGATGATACGGTATACCCGAAGCCACGTGACCCGGCCATACTCCAGCGAGCAGCAGGAGCCTTTTGATGCCACGGGCGTAAGTCTCGTATCTTTGCAATTGCTCGTCCATTGGAGGACGGGAGATGCAAAGTCGCGTATGAAAATGACCCGATGGCCAATGCCGTTTAATTTCACCGAGGGATTCAAATTGTCCTCGGGAGGGGAATGATAATGAGAGGGAACGAGTCTGCGCTGGGTGGGTATAAACGGAGCTTGATGTCGGGAAATTGGACTCTATAGCCTCGCGAGGCTTCTTCGTGCTTCCATGCCCATTAAAAAAGAGAAAAAATAAAACGGTAGACCGTCCGTAACGAGGTTCTCTGATTGTCGCGTTATTATCCGTCCGCGACGGACCTTTCGCCGTAGGAATAATTGATGCGATCGAAACGCGGACTGGGGGCGTCGTTTCCGGAAAGACATGCGCAAAAAAATTCGAATCCAATCCACGACGGTGTTCGAGGCCCTACAACGAGGAAAATCCGAGTTATTATTGACATCGCCATGGTGCTTATTTGCCCCGAGATAAATCCTTGACGCAAAAACGAACGAGGGAAGCGTGCTGCAGGCTGGTTTTACGATATTCCGTGAGTACCATTCGATGGAGAAATTGAAAGATTTTCTATGCTGCCGTTATAAAATCGTCCGTTTTATATACTTTAATTGCGTTAAAATCGCTTGTATTCTTCGCACTTTTTGTACATCTTTAAAATCGCCACGCGATATTTATCGTCGCGTCGAATAATACAATCGTCGAGGGTCGTTCGACGAAGTGGCTCGTCGGGATAACTCGACGCCCATCATTTTTCATCCAGCGTCCGCAGTAAGAAAAAATACGACACGGTCGTGTTGACGATCTGATCGACAGTGAAAATTGCGTGAAAAAAATGAGGCCGCGTCTCGATCGAGAAACACCTACCATCATGAACATGTCCAGCGAGACTGTCGATATGTGACAGGCTCTCAGAGCTAACGGTCTGCCCATCATCATTATGAGAATGTTGGATAAGATCGACTTGTCGGCAAAGTCGGGCCATCCGCTGAGATATATCGAATCTCCGAAAGCCTCGGACTGGTTAAAACGAAACAAACTCGTGTAAAATTGGGCGAGCGACGATGAAACGTTTCTCCTTTCGTTTTCCAAGCACTTTTACCTCGGTAGTGAGAAAAAGTCCGTACCATCCGTAGAGCAATGATTGCATGAGTTTCATGGCTATGTAGAAGAAAAATATCGCGGCTCTGCCCGGACTGATCTGCGCGAATTCGTGCAGAAATGAAATGAAAAAAAAAACTTGTTTCTAATGCCAATTTATCCGTGTTACATTTTCAGGCGAGGAGAGGAGAGTGAGAAGAGTAACGTTGAAAGAAAAAGTGAAAATCGACTTACCTGTGAAGCCTGAAAGATGTTTGCGCACATGATTATCGCGCTGGTCGTCAGCATCCATATGATGATTGGTCCATAAATCGTTTGCAGCTTGATGCAGCACTCGGCCAGTATCTGGCGGCGTTTGACGCACTCCTTGATGATTCCGTAATGATCGTCGGAGACGGTGAGATTGGCGACGCGATGAGTGAGAACGCGAAATTGGCTGGTCAGTTGAAAAATGTAGAAGCCAAAGAGAGCGTCGGTGCCGGATGTGACGGAGCCTATCGCCATGCTCGCCGACACCTCCGTCAAGTACCACACGGCGAAGAAAAAGTCGTTGCCCATGAGGGGATATTGCGAGGGAAAGAGCGTGCGACGTTGGAAAACCTCGACGCCGCGAACGAGCTGCAGGACGAACGACACCACCGGAACCACGTTGTACATGGTAATTATCGCGTACGTCGAAGTCGTCAGCCATATCGTGGGACGATAAAAATATTCGATCGGCGACAGCAGGATATTTCGGTACTCGGGGACCTCCAGATCCTTGCGAAAAGTCCTCCCCAAGACCTCGTGCAGCTCGACGAGCTGCACGCGGTAGGTCGTGAAAACTACGATCTTTTTTTGAGGGGGATACGAGCACGAATGAATATAATCGATAAAAAGGAAAATATGAAGAACAAAAAGGTACCCGACAAAAGTAATCAATCCCCTTGTGGATTTTGGCTCTCGGATCAGGAAGATTCGCTCGTCGTCCTTGACGCGTCCTGTCACACATTGACACTCGATATTGCAAAGTTACCTTGAGTATGATCGTGTAGAAGCCCACCGCTATCCCAAGACCTTTGGTGGCAATGGCGAGGTTCTTTATGTGATTGAGAGAAAAATACATGATACCCCCAGCCGTGATCATGCTCGACACGAAGTAGACGAGAATCAGCAGCTGAAAGAGCCTCGAAAGTACCCGCGGTGGCCATAACCCGCCGACCAGCAGGAGCCTCTTGACACCGCGGGCGTACGACTCGTATCTCAGCAATCGCTTGTCCATTATTAAGCCGGCCTTTTGTGCAATTTTATTATCGAGTTGTCTAAATGCTCGGCGAAACGACGAGTGAAACAAAAGTGGAAAACTTTTAGCGGAGGACGCCCGTAAACGCCGCTGATGTCGGATAATTGGGCTTTCTAAAGTCTCGCGGAGCTTTGTAGTTAATTGTCCCGATTAAACGTTATAGTCGCCGCAAAGCTTCTCCTCCCTCCGTTGCGTCATTATCCGGACATTTATCACGATTCTGTAGGAATAATTGATCTGTTGGAATAATAACGAAAAATGGTATTTCAGAAAAAAGCGGATTGATCTTTTCGCGACCGAGTATGGACGATACGTCCAGTTTTCCAACGAGAGCACGAGACTCGCGAGCACAACGGGAAAAAATGGCGGAGGGACTGCGCGACTTTGGAAACGTCGCGACGACAATGAAGCTGCGGGTGAAGGAATCGTTCGTGAGTATTCAAATTTGCACTCTACTGTACGATGTGTCTCGGAATTTGGCGGTCGTCGAAAAGCCTGCAGAGAGTTTATCCTTCGCGAAGCCTCATTTTTCATCCAGCGTTCGCAGCAAGAAGAAATACGACACGGTCGTGTTCATTATCTGAAAAAAATTGGCGATAATACACTCGAGCGCGTGTAGATCAAAGGGGGATGAAAAAAATAGTATGAAATAGTAATAAATGCGTACCATCATAAACATTTCCAGGGAAACTGTGGAAAAGTGACAGGCTTTTAGGACCATGGGTTTGCACATTAGCATGAGGAGGACGCTGGATAAAAACGATTTATCGGTAGAGCCGGGCCATCCGCTGAGATAAATTGATTCCCGAAATGCCTCGGACTGTCGGACAAAGCGAATGTACACCGGCGCGAAAAAAAGAGCACGGTTGCAGAGTTTTCCAACGCGAACGTACCTCAATCGTGAGAAACAGTCCGTACCATCCGTAGAGCAGAGTTTGCATGAGCTTCATGACGATGTAAATGAAAACCAAAGCAGCCTTGTCCATGCTAATCTGAAAGTTACGTTTAAAGAATTTCAAGACCGTTTGGCGATCGTCGCGATCGTTCCAACACGAGATAAATTCCAGATTGGCCAATTTCGTTTTACTTTTCGGCCGATTCACCTGCGAAGCTTGAAAGACGTTTGCGCACATTGTTACAGCGCTGGTCGCCAGCATCCAGAGAATGATCGGTCCGTAGATCGTCTGAAGCTTGTCGCGACATCCGGCCAAAATCTGTCGTCTCGCGACGCACTCCCTGATGACCCTACGATGGTCGTCCGCCGGGGTCAATTTGACGATGCGATTGGAGAGAACGCGAAATTGGCCGGCCAATTTGAAAATGTAGTAGCCAAAGAGGGCGTCGGAGCTCGCTGTGACGGAGCCTATGGCCAAACTCGCCCATACCTCGATGACGTACAAGGTCGCGTAGAGGACGTTTGTTTCCGAGAACGGATATTGCGAGGGAAAGGGTGTGCGCCGCTGAATCTCTTCGACCCCGTGCGAGAGCTGAATGACGAACGCTATCGGGGGAATCAGATTGTACATGAAGATAATTCCAAACGTCGAAAGGGTCAACCATAGCGTAGGGCGATAGAAATTTCCCAGCGGCGACAGCAGCGCCTCTCGGTCCTCGGGATTTTCCAGGTCGTCGCGGAAACCCTTTTCCAGCTTCTCGTACAGTTCGACGTGTTGATCGCGGAAAATTGTAAAAACTACCAACTACTGAAAAAAGCGATATGACCTTGAATAACTCGGAAATCGGTTTTTCAAGACCGTCGCGATTTTTTCACCTGCGACACCGTATTTTGACCTTCCCCTGACCTTTACCTTGAGTATAATCGTGCAGAAGCTTATCGCTATCCCGAGTCCCTTGGTCGCGAGGGCGATATTCTTTATGTGATTCACCACAAAATACACGATACCGAAACTCGTGAAGACGCTCGTGATCCAGTGAACGACGAGGACCACTCGAGAGAGCCTGTACTTCGCGCGTCCGGGCCATAGTCCAGCGAACAGCGACAGTCGCTTTATGCCGCGAGCATACGTCTCGTATCTTCGCAATTGATAATCCATCGTGCGAGACGAGCGAGGAATACGCAAAGATCGCCGGAAATCAATATCAAAGTTGGAAATCAGAGTCTCCCCTGCGTAATACCACAGAGCGTGAATTGAAGCTTCCGGTATAGCGTCGTTCGACGCGAACAAAATTGATTCCAGAGCCCCGCGGAGTACCTCATTATTTACTCATTACGGAGTAATGGAGATGTCGGCTCGGGCTGTATTTATGGAAAATCCTCCGTCGTATCGTTTATGATCGAACGCGAGTCGATGTTTTTTTTACGATTCTCGGACAACGACTTTGCAGGAAAGATTTCAGTAGGAAGATATTCATGAATTTTTCGTCTATTTTTTACTCTCGCTTTCGCTCTCATTTTATTCACCGTCAGACTGTCCGTTGCGAATCTCGACTGACGGTTGATCGACCCCGCGGGTGCAAATGTGTCGTATGGCTGCGCAGGTGATTCGTCATTATCTTGAATATAGCGTAGAAAAGTTTAACCGAAGCGTACGTCGGGGGAAGCACTCTGCCCGCTACTTTTCTCGATGGGATGTGTAGAAAGAAAGTCGAAAGAACGAGAAAGAAAAACGAGAAATTACAGTAATGACGGAAAAAATATATCGACGAATTAGTTGCAGGTTGCGTTGTTTCATGCGTCGAGATGCTTCTATATCCGTTCTTGAATTCCGAGGAGTACAATGTGTAATGTTAGAGTATCCGTCCCCTGCTTCCGCGGGGCTAAAATCATGTCGCAAAGTACGGGGATGGTGTATCGAACGACGCGGAGGAAAAATAAAACAATCTCAAAGGTACTACGTATAAACTTGTCGGACGAGTGGACTCGCTGCCGGTGGAACGTGCGTTTTTCGTGTTTTTCTCTTTCTTCAATCTCGTACGATTTTTTTTCCACGTTAATCCATCTGAATTATAGAAAAAAGTGGCATTCGAGATGATCGTTTGGGAAACTAGTAATTGAAAGTATCGAGAAACAAAAATGGAACTGCTCGCCTGCGAAAAGCTGCCTGTCTCGAGCTTTCCATCGCGAAAATAACGAGACCATCGAGGCACCGAGAACGCAGGTACGATTTTGATTTATTTCGTCCGACAGAGTCTGAATAAAATCTCAAATTCGAAAACGGAATCAAACGGCTCAAAACTTTTTTGGCTTTCAGAACGTTTTTGATACAACGATACTGAGAATGAGAGAGAGATTCAAAAATGCTCGACGACTTGTATTCGACGCTGTTTTTTACACCGTTGTGTCTCATTGGGCGATAATTGTCAAGAATATTCTCTCGTTCGCGAAGCTCTACTTTTCATCCAGCGTCCGCAGTAAGAAGAAATACGAAACAGCCGTGTTCGTAATCTGGAATAATCCGATGCCTTGAATTCGCGACGAAAAACGAGAAGCAAAATAATCGTCAGTTCGTTGCACACGCACCATCATGAACATGTCCAACGATACCGTTGAAAAGTGGCAGGCTTTTAGGACCATGGGTTTGCACATTAGCATGAGGAGGACGCTGGATAAAAACGATTTATCGGTAGAGCCGGGCCATCCGCTGAGATAAATTGATTCCCGGAATGCCTCGGACTGTCGGACAAAGCGAATGTACACCGGCGCGAAAAAAGAGCACGGTTGCAGAGTTTTCCAACGCGAACGTACCTCAATCGTGAGAAACAGTCCGTACCATCCGTAGAGCAGAGTTTGCATGAGCTTCATGACGATGTAAATGAAAACCAAAGCAGCCTTGTCCATGCTAATCTGAAAGTTACGTTTAAAGAATTTCAAGACCGTTTGGCGATCGTCGCGATCGTTCCAACACGAGATAAATTCCAGATTGACCAATTTCGTTTTACTTTTCAGCCGATTCACCTGCGAAGCTTGAAAGACGTTTGCGCACATTGTTACAGCGCTGGTCGCCAGCATCCAGAGGATGATCGGTCCGTAGATCGTCTGAAGCTTGTCGCGACATCCGGCCAAGATCTGTCGTCTCGCGACGCACTCCCTGATGACCCTACGATGGTCGTCCGCCGGGGTCAATTTGACGATGCGATTGGAGAGAACGCGAAATTGGCCGGCCAATTTGAAAATGTAGTAGCCAAAGAGGGCGTCGGAGCTCACTGTGACGAAGCCTACGGCCAAACTCGCCCATAGCTCGATGACGTACAAGGTCGCGTAGAGGGCGTTTGTGTCCGAGAACGGATATTGCGAGGGAAAGGGTGTGCGCCGTTCAATCTCTTCGACCCCGTGTGCGAGCTGAATGACGATCGACAACGGAGGAGCCAGGTTGAAGGTCAAAAAAATGCCAAACGTCGAGAGGGTCAACCATATCGCCGGGCGATCGAAAATTTCCAGCGGCGACAGCAGGACCGATCGGTGCTCGGGATTTTCCAGCTCATCGCGGAAAGTTTTCTCCAACGCCTTGTGCAGTTCCACGTGACGATCGTGGTACATTGCAAAAACTCCCAACTGTGGAAAAATCCAATCGATGAATCGTCTCATCGATAAGCGCATAGAGAAATGAGAAAAAATTTCAAATTGAGAGAAAAAAAATGAAGTATCCCATAGTTCTGACGGGCCTCGTGGTACCCGTCAAGGTTTCACCTTGAACCTTTACCTTCAGTATGATCGTACAGAAGCTCACCGCTATCCCGAGACCCTTGGTGACGAGGGCGATGTTCGTTATGTGATTGACGATGAAACACACGATGCCAAAACTCGTGAAGATGCTGGAAATCCAGTAGACGATGGTGACCAGTCGAACGAGCCTGGAATTCATATGCTCCGGCCACAGTCCGGCCAGCAGCGACAGCCGCTTTATGCTGCGGGCGTACGTCTCGTATCTCTGCAATCGAGCGTCCATTGCTCGAAAAACGCGAACGCGGAAGATGCCGAGAGAGCCACGGGAATCAGCGTCAGAGTTCCGTTCGATCGAAAGCCGGAAGTGCCTTCGGCCAACGATGAAAAACGCCGAGAGAGCACTCCAAAGTTGCGGTACCGTGAGTATTTCATTCGACGTGGTAAAATTAGATTTTACAGTCATGAGGTGCACCCCTAATTACCGATGCTCGTAAGGGTGGGGGAGAATAGACCCTCTTAGGAATTCACTCACATCTATTAGGCATGTCGGGTCATAAATCGCTGTGTAAAATAATCTATAGACGTCCGGACGAAGGGGGGAACACTTTTGTTACATTTCCCAAAGCAAAACGTCAATTAAAGAGGTTTGAAAGCAAACCACCCGCCCATCTTCGATCTTTGGCGTCTCTCGACTCGAGCACAAAAGTAATCGCCCATGTGTCAAGATCGCAAAACGAAACTTGCAACATTCTCACGAGTAAAAATCGACGAATCGATCGACGATCGGTTGCCTTTTTTTTTTCGGTTAAACTTGTTCGCGAAAAGCTCCGAGCTCGCTATGGTACTCTCGTCGATCGTCAGCGTCGCGTACACCGCGAATGAATTTTCTTTTCCGCGGTAAAACTCGCAACGACGAGACGTTTCACTCGTTACTTGCTCCTCGATCGAAAGTACATTTGCGACTACGCGCTGACGTACGTTCTCGTGTAAATCCTGACGGACCGACGGTTGATTGACCGCGTGAGCAGGTGTCTCAATTCCGCGCGGGGGATTCGTCATTATCTTGAATATAGCGTAGAAAAATTCGATCGACGTGTACGTCCGGCGAAGCGCGCTTCCCGGTACTTTTCTCGATGAGATGTGTGTGAGACGAGATCGAAGGAGTGAGAGAGAAGAATGAGAAATTACAGTAATCGCGTGTATATCGACAAATTAGTTATAGGCTGCGCGGTTTCATTCTGCTAGGATTCCAGTGGTAAACAGTGTTATTATGTTACAACGAGTGCGGTGATACCGAATCGAACGGCGTCGGGGAAAAAAACGTCTCGGAGATACGACAAATACGTACGAGAAGTGCCTTCTCGTTATCGATAAAAATAAAAATGCTCTTCGCTCGGATGTCTGTCGATTTGTCGGTTGAATTCGCGCGACGGCTTGGACGGGAGTATTTAAAAGCGTAGATCGGTAGAAACTTGGATTTAACGATGGAAATCAGCTCAAGATGCTGATAATTTAACGCTGGATTGGGGATAAAATTCCAGGTCGAAAATTAATATAATATAATTTACGTATATTCTCTGCATATGATCAATCGAATAACAGCGTTGCTTGTCAATTGCCAAAAATTTGTCGCGTCTCGCAATCTCACTTGGATTCCTCGAGCGTTTGCAGCAAGAAGAAATACGACAAGGCTGTATTGACTATCTGAAATACGAGATGATTATGCGGTTGATATTTCGTGAGAATGAAATGACGATATTCGTCATTGATCAACGAGACCCACGGCTATAAACATGTCCAACGAGATTGTCGTAAAGTTACAAGCCGTCAGGACCAACGGTTTCCACAATAACATTATCAGGATGTTGGTCATAAAACGCAGCTCACCGGAGCCTGGCCATCCACTGTCGTAAACGGCAGACCGGAAGGACTCGCTCTGTTTGAAAAAATACACGTCTGTTGTGGAAATTGTGGTGATGAAAAAAAAAATGGTTCGCAAAGTTCGATTTGCACGAGTGTCGAGGGTTGACGAAAAAAATACCTCTTTCGTTAGAAACATCCCGAACCATGAGTAGAATAGCGCTTGCGAGAGCTTTGCGACTATGTACATCACGCATATAAGAAAACTTTCCGAACTCATCTACCACGGAGAAAATTTTTTTCAGATTAATACTCCAGCCTGTGCGAGAGGACCAGCTGCCTATTCGAGAGAGCAGCTGATGAACGTTGAAGATACTTCGCTAGGCGGATGGTACGTAAGATTTAAAATTTTTCGAAAAAAAATTAAAAATTAAAAATTCTTATCAAATTTTTGAGTTTTCGGGAGAAAGTCGGTGTGTTTCGTAATCAGCGGAAAATTTCCGATTGCATAGGCTCTTGAAAAATTGAAAATTTGAAAAAAAAAATTTCGACCCTTTTTAGCCAACTTTTACGAAATCCCCGAAAAACCGGAATTTCAAGTGGTTGTAACTTTGGTTCTAATTGTGCTACAGGGGTTTTTTGGGGGGGTTTTGAGACGCTCTCGAGTAGACTTGGAGAATGGTGGAAGAAAAATGTCGATAGCTCAATTCCTTCACTCTCAAAATCGATGTTGAAAATCGGCAAAAAAGACGCAAAGGGGTATGTATGGGAAAATTGGCGAAAATCCGAGGTCCAACTTTAAAAATCCGCCAAAAATCGAAAAATCAAGATATCTACACGAATCAAACGGCATTTTGAAGCCTCGACAATTGCCAAGAGAACAAGCACAAGTTTGAGTATCTACCTCAAAGGAGAAAAAAATGGCAATCCTTTTAGTGAATCAGTTCAATTCGGTGAAATTGACGAAAAATTTTGGATCTCAAAAATAATTTCCAATGGTGTATATCGATGTATTTTTTCCCGCTGATTACGAAACACACCGGTATTTCATCGAAACCCCAATATTTCGCTCGAAAAATGCAACAATACGAATTTGATCAACAAATTACTATCTTCTCATTGAAATTTCGAGTTTTCGGGAAAAAGTCGGTGCATCAGCTTATCGATAAGTGGCAATTCGTGCACGCGATAACGAAGAAAAATATCCGATAAAAAGCCACAAAGTTTGAAAAAATAAAGCGAACGGTCGCGTAAGGCATACCTTGGTCATTTGATAGACGTTGGCGCACAGGCTCACCGCGCTGCTGATGGTGAACCAGAAAACGATCGGTCCGTAGATGCGTTGAAGAGAATCGCGACACTCGACGAGGGTCTCATGACGAAATATGCACTCCTTGATAACGGCCTGATAATCGTCGTTCGCTCCGAGATGCCTCATTCGATACGAGAGCGTTCGAAATTGCGATGCCATTTGAAAAACGTAGAAACCGAACGCAGCATCCGTGCTCGCCGATATAAAACCAATTGCCATGCCGCCGACGAACTCGAGCGCGTAATGAAACGCGTAAACGCCAGTGCTGCTCATGATATCCCATGGGTACTTTGTCAGGAACGGCAAAACATACTCAATTTCGTCATTGCTGCAAATTCGTCGAACCATCATCGATAAAAGAGGCCCGACACAGTAGATAAAAGGGAGGAGAACCATCGATCGTGACAGTATCATGTTGGAACGATAAAAATAATTCAACGGTGACAGCAGCACGCTCCGGAGCTTGGGATCCGAATAATCTTGATGAAACGTCGTCGCTAGAGTCTCGTGCATCGCCGAGTGACAATTGCGATTTATCAAAAATAGCGTTACCTTGAAAGAGAGAGCAAATAACAAAAAAAAAACGATGGAAAAAGAAAAAATGGTAACTTGGAAGGCCAATTAAAATAATCTTTTAATCCGTGCAATTATGTCGCAGCAAACGAGCCTTTTTTTGAATTTTTTCAATAACGTCCAACAATACAGGATGTCCGGAAATACTCCGTTAACGATTTACAAAGTGAATTTTGGAATCTTTTTTTTGCGACGAAAACGTAACGAGTTATTGATCGTCAAAGTTTCGTCCGAGCCTTCTTCGACGATACCTTCAACAGAGATCCCGAGCCACTGATGAACAGACCCATCGACTGCGTCACCAGGCTCATGTTCTTCAAGTTGTGAAGAATAAAATTGATATTAGCCGCGCTCATGACGAGATTTATGGTGATATACACGACGATCATGTACCGAAAGGCCTTTGAGGATACACGGCCCGGCCAGAGACCGGCGAGAAGAAACATGCGTTTTATATCTCTCGCGTAATTCTCATATTTCTTCTCTCGATCGGACATTGCGCCATGCGTTCGAAGGAAAAAAACAGAAGAAAAAGAGGAAAAAGACAAATGCACCCGACGGGAACAGCGAAACTGCGGTTTTTCCACGGTTTTTGCAAAAAAAATTGAGAGAAAGAAAGGGAGGGGACGGATCGCCCGTCCCGAGCGAGGGACAACAAAGTTTTGTAAAAAAAAGAACAATTGAACAACGCCGATTAGTCGTCGGAGAGCCATTTCGCCATTCGGTGAAATTCGTTTTACTTATGCATGGGGGTACTTTGAGAGAGATAAGAGGCCAATGCAGCAGCGACGATCGTGTGCGTAGTCCGCGCGCGTCCGGCAAAAGTTTTCCACCCCCTTAAAGTTTGCGGGGCATTTGATATTCCTGGATCAAAATAACAATCATGGGGTCTATTTTTTTCTCCGCAAATCGTAAAACGTACGATTATTCTTTTCTTTTTTCTTCCCTCGATTCGTCCAAAGTGAAACCAACAGTGAACGCAACCGTCGTCGCGGATCTATTTTTTTTTTACAAAAATTTCGTCGCGAGTTGAAAGATTTTAGTCGGAAAATTTGTTACATTCGCAGACTCTACCAACCTCGACGGATACACGATAACGACTCGCGATCCATTGCGTGTCCAATCGATCCAGGAAGGCCTGGTTTTGGAGTGGACCGAACTCGAAGGTAACGTTGGATTTTTTTTCATGCGTATTTTCACCTGGTCGAGATTTGGTCAACAGCAGAGTATTCTATTTATCGCGTGTATTCTTCGTACATGATGCTGATAGAAATATAATGGTTTATTCGAAGAGTTTAACAGTGCCAAAGTCCTATTAACCCTCTGCGACCACGTTTCAGTTAAAATTGATTATTAAAATAATGGTCTGATTTCATTAAACGTCGGAGGATTAAAGTTTGCTTTTTACGAACGAACGAAAATACGAACGTATGCGAATTTTCGTGAATACTCGTTGCTTACGAAAACGTGCGAGTCGCAGAGGGCTAAACGATGTACCGATGCGGTCTATCGGGTCTATCTCACTTGCTCTCCTCGAGAGTTTGCAGCAAGAAGAAATACGACACCGCTGTATTCACTACCTGAAAGATTGAATTTTCGAAAAAATAATTTGTGCGTAAATGAGGGGATATAACGTATAATTGAGAAATTGAGAAAACATACCCCTATAAACAGGTCCAACGAAATTGTAGTGAAACTGCAAGCTGTCAATTCGAGTGGTTTCGACATCAACATGATGAGTATGTTGGTCATAAAACGCCTCTCACCGGATCCCGGCCATCCGCTGCTGTACACGGCGTCGCGAAAAGTCTCGCTCTGTTTCGTCAAAATGTTCTCAGTATTACTTGGCGTTGGTCGAAGAAAAATCAGCCAGAGTGAAAAGGAACGTCGCGAAAAGGAACGACCCTTTTCGCGCCATCAAAATTTCCTCCTCGCGGCCAATTGCATTTTTCTCGAAACTTAGCGACAAACGATAATGAGAAATGAATTCACAAATGACGCTGTCGTTCGATTCGCAAAGCGTCGGGATATTTCGAAAAAAACATGCCTCCGTGGTGAGAAACATTCCGAACCACGCGTAGAACAATATTTGCAGAAGTTTCGCGACGACGTACACGACGCACACGATGATACTCTCGGAACTCATCTATCGAGAAAAAAACGTGATTTCGAAACGAGTGAGATTTTCAAAAGGAGCGTCATCGAGTCGTACCTTGGTCATTTGATAAACATTTGCGCAGAGGCTTATCGCGCTGGTAATCATGAACCAGAGTACGATGGGCCCGTAGATGCGTTGAAGAGTGTCCCTGCAGACGGAGAGGGTCTGATGCCGGAGAATGCATTCTCTGATGACGGCCCGATAATCGTCGGACGGCTTGAGATTGTTCATGCGATAGGAGAGGGTTCGAAATTGCGATGCCATTTGAAAGACGTAAAAGCCAAAGGCGGCATCGGTGCTGGCCGATATGAAACCTATACCGATACCTCCGATCGACTCGAAAACGTAATGCAGCGCGAAAAGGCCAGAGCTGCTCTCGGGATTCCAGGGGTAGAGTGTCATGAATGGCAAAACATATTTTATCGGGCTGACGCCGTGAATACGTTGCGCGAGGATCGACACGAGGGGACCGATGCAGTAGATAATGGGTATTAGGATAAACCATCGCGACATTATCATGTTCGGGCGATAGAAATAGTTGAGAGGAGAGAGTAGAATCGACTGGAGCTCGGGATTCGCGAAATCGTCGTTGAACGACGTGGCTAGAGTCTCGTGCATCTCCTCGTGATGATTACGATTAATCAGGAACAACGAGACCTTGAAAAACCACGAATTAGAGGTAGAATGGGGAAGCAGAGCCGATTTTCAAACATACATGGTTTTTTCTCGAGGGTATGCTTGTGAATAATTGTTCCATTGTCATTTTACGATATCCGCACGTTTATCGTTTTCCTTCGTTACCTTCAATAACGATCCAAAGCCACTGATGAATATCCCCATGCATTTTGTGACCAGACCCATATTTTTCAAATTATGAATAAGAAAGTTGATGTTGGCGGTACTCATGACGATATTGATGAGTATGTAATACACGATCATGTACCGAAAGATCTTTGACGGCACGGGACCCGGCCAGAGACCGGCGAGTAGAAACATGTATCTAATGTCGTTCGCGTACTTTTCGTATTTCCTCCGTTGATCGGCCATTTTCTCGCGCTTTTCGCGAAGAAAACACTGCTCAGAATTCAGAGACCACTGTCGCTTTGCAGATCATAAAAAAAAAGCCAAGAAACCGAGAGAGGGAAATTGCGGCGGAAAAAGTTTTCGCGATAATGGAATAATGTGTCGTGAAATCGTCAGCGGCGCACCAGCAGCTCGCCGCATTGGTTTTTCTCTCACGCGTGCAAAACTTTTGAGAGACAAGAGGATAATGCGACGGGGACGATGTCGCGCGTAGTTCGCGCGCAATTGCGCTATTACGACGATTTTTTTATTCCCGCATAAAAACTTTTCCACGCGCATCGAGTTTCAAATGCATTTTACATTCTATGACGATGGAACGACAATCATGCCTTTTTTTTATTCCTCGAATCGCACTTTCCGACGTTGCGTCGCGAGATCGACAGAGACGCTAGTTTTGTTCCTTCTACGCGGGTAAACTTTGATCATCGATCTGTCGTGTGCGCGCGATAAAGTCACAGAATGACGATTATATCGATTGAATCGTTCGTGAAAAGGGAAATAAAAACGCGGCGAGTCGGATCATTGCGGGAGAAAAGTTTCTCCCCACTGGCGCCGTAGACGCTCGCGGAGAGCATCGCAGCACCGTGAATAGTTTCTCAATTACTTGTTTTTCTCTCCTACAGTGCTCGAGGAAGTTTTCGAGGGGAGAAAAAAAAAGAAGAACAATTTCGACAAAGTGACACACTCGATGTTTGCCACGTGTTTCGTCCGGAGCAAGTGGCATTTTTACCTAGACGTATCGGGTCTGCTCTTCTCTGGGAATACAACGGCCGACAGTCCATCACGGACACTCCTACCGTCGGTAGTACCGAGGACCCTGGAATTACCGCACAAATGAAATTCTGTCGAGTGAGTTTACGACACAAAGGTTTGCGGGGCATTTGATATTCCTGGATCAAAATAACAATCATGGGGTCTATTTTTTTCTCCACAAATCGTAAAACGTACGGTGTGGCGTACGCCACACCAGTTGATTCTTCTTTTCTTTTTTCTTCCCTCGATTCGTCCAAAGTGAAACCAACAGTGAACGCAACCGTCGTCGCGGATCTATTTTTTTTTTACAAAAATTTCGTCGCGAGTTGAAAGATTTTAGTCGGAAAATTTGTTACATTCGCAGACTCTACCAACCTCGACGGATACACGATAACGACTCGCGATCCATTGCGTGTCCAATCGATCCAGGAAGGCCTGGATTTGGAGTGGACTAAACTCGAAGGTAACGTTGGATTTTTTTTCATGCGTATTTTCACCTGGTCGAGATTTCGTCAACAGTAGAGTATTCTATTTATCGCGTGTATTCTTCGTACGTGATTGCTGATAGAAATATAATGATTTATTCGAAGAGTTTAACAGTGCCAAAGTCCTATTAACCCTCTGCGACTACGTTTCAGTTAAAATTGATTATTAAAATAATGTTCTGATTTCATTAAACGTCGGAGGATTAAAGTTTGCTTTTTTCTTGAAAAAATTCGTAAGCAACGAGCCCGAAAATACGAACGTATGCGAATTTTCGTGGATACTCGTTGCTCACGAAAACGTGCGAGTCGCAAAGGGCTAAACGATGTACCGATGCGGTCTATCGGGTCTATCTCACTTGCTCTCCTCGAGAGTTTGCAGCAAGAAGAAATACGACACCGCTGTATTCACTACCTGAAAGATTGAATTTTCGAAAAAATAATTTGTGCGTAAATGAGGGGATATAACGTATAATTGAAAAATTGAGAAAACATACGGCTATAAACAGGTCCAACGAAATTGTAGTGAAGCTGCAAGCTGTCAATTCGAGTGGTTTCGACATCAACATGATGAGTATGTTGGTCATAAAACGCCTCTCACCGGATCCCGGCCATCCACTGCTGTACACGGCGTCGCGAAAAGTCTCGCTCTGTTTCGTCAAAATGTTCTCAGTATTACTTGGCGTTGGTCGAAGAAAAATCAGCCAGAGTGAAAAGGAACGACCCTTTTCGCGCCATGCATTTTTCTCGAAACGTAAAGACGGACGATAATGAGAAATGAATTCACAAATGACGCTGTCGTTCGATTCGCAAAGCGTCGGGATATTTCGAAAAAAACGTGCCTCTGTGGTGAGAAACATTCCGAACCACGCGTAGAACAATATTTGCAGAAGTTTGGCGACGATGTACACCACGCACACGATGATACTCTCGGAACTCATCTATCGAGAAAAAAACGTGATTTCGAAACGAGTGAAATTTTCAAAAGGAGCGTCATCGAGTCGTACCTTGGTCATTTGATAAACATTTGCGCAGAGGCTTATCGCGCTGGTAATCATGAACCAGAGTACGATGGGCCCGTAGATGCGTTGAAGAGTGTCCCTGCAGACGGAGAGGGTCTGGTGCCGGAGAATGCATTCTCTGATGACGGCCCGATAATCGTCGGACGGCTTGAGATTGTTCATGCGATAGGAGAGGGTTCGAAATTGCGATGCCATTTGAAAGACGTAAAAGCCGAAGGCGGCATCGGTGCTGGCCGATATGAAACCTATACCGATACCTCCAATCGACTCGCAAACGTAATGCAGCGCGAAAAGGCCAGAGCTGCTCTCGGGATTCCAGGGGTAGAGTGTCATGAATGGCAAAACATATTTTATCGGGCTGACGCCGTGAATACGTTGCGCGAGGATCGACACGAGGGGACCGATGCAGTAGATAATGGGTATTAGGATAAACGATCGCGACATTATCATGTTCGGGCGATAGAAATAGTTGAGCGGAGAGAGTAGAATCGACTGGAGCTCGGGATTCGCGAAATCTTCGTTGAACGACGTGGCTAGAGTTTCGTGCATCTCCTCGTGATGATTACGATTAATCAGGAACAACGAGACCTTGAAAAACCACGAATTAGAGGTAGAATGGGGAAGCAGAGTCTACGGATTTTTTTTATTTTGTCGATTTTCAAACGGACATGGATTTTTCTCGAGGGTATGCTTGTGAATAATCATTCTATCGTCATCTTACGATATATGCACGACTATCGTTTTCCTTCGTTACCTTCAATAATGATCCAGAGCAACTGATGAATATCCCCATGGATTTTGTAACCAGACCAACATTTTTCAAATTATGAGTAAGAAAGTTTATGTTCGCGATACCTATGACGATATTGATGAGTATGTAATACACGATCATGTACCGAAAGATCTTTGACGGCACGGGACCCGGCCAGAGACCGGCGAGTAGAAACATGTGTCTAATGTCGCTCGCGTACTTTTTGTATTTCCTCCGTTGATCGGGCATTTTCTCGCGCTTTTCGCGAAGAAAACACTGCGGAGAATTCAGAGACCACTGTCGCTTTGCAGATCATAAAAAAAAAGCCAAGAAACCGAGAGAGGGAAATTGCGGTGAAAAAAGTTTTCGCGATAATGGCATAATGTGTCGTGAAATCGTCAGCGGCGCACCAGCTCGCCGCATTGGTTTTTCTCTCACGCGTGCAAAACTTTTCAGAGATAAGAGGATAATGCGACGGGGACGATGTCGCGCGTAGTTCGCGCGCAATTGCGCTATTACGACGATTTTTTTATTCCCGCATAAAAACTTTTCCACGCGCATCGAGTTTCAAATGCATTTTACATTCTATGACGATGGAACGACAATCATGCCTTTTTTTATTCCTCGAATCGCACTTTCCGACGTTGCGTCGCGAGATTGACAGAGACGCTAGTTTTGTTCCTTCTACGCGGGTAAACTTTGATCATCGATCTGTCGTGTGCGCGCGATAAAGTCACAGAATGACGATTATATCGATTGAATCGTTCGTGAAAAGGGAAATAAAAACGCGGCGAGTCGGATCATTGCGGGAGAAAAGTTTCTCCCCACTGGCGCCGTAGACGCTCGCGGAGAGTATCGCAGCACCGTGAATAGTTTCTCAATTACTTGTTTTTCTCTCCTACAGTGCTCGAGGAAGTTTTCAAAGGGAGAAAAAAAAAGAAGAACAATTTCGACAAAGTGACACTCGATGTTTGCCACGTGTTTCGTCCGGAGCAAGTGGCATTTTTACCTAGACGTATCGGGTCTGCTCTTCTCTGGGAATACAACGGCCGACAGTCCATCACGGACACTCCTACCGTCGGTAGTACCGAGGACTCTGGAATTACCGCACAAATGAAATTCTATCGAGTGAGTTTACGACACAAAGCCCCGCTTCTTTTTAATCTACGTAATTGACAATTCCGTCGCTAAGATCTCTCGACAATGAGTTGAGAATTTATTTCAAGACTCGCTCGCGTCCTCCAACGTCCGCAGCAGAAAGTAATAGGAGATGGCGGTATTTAGAACCTGTGAAGAAAAAAACCCGCATTTAATCGATTTTGTTTATGATTTATTTCCTTTTTTCTCGCGATACTCACGTTGACAAACATGTCTATCGATATCGTCGACACGGAGCACGCCTTGAGAACGACGAATTTATTTTGAATCATCATGATGAGTATGTTCGTCATGAGCTTCTTTTTACCCGAGCCGGCCCAATCGCTCGCGTATATCGCGTCGCGATACATCTCGTTCTGGCGCGAGAAAAACAAAACAAAAACAAAATCGTGCATTAA
Organism: Heteropelma amictum; assembly: GCA_959613375.1. NCBI lineage: Eukaryota > Metazoa > Arthropoda > Insecta > Hymenoptera > Ichneumonidae > Heteropelma > Heteropelma amictum. The sequence goes on from OY390727.1 coordinate 1,408,143, forward strand.
AATAATACACATCTCGCAATTTTTGCAGCGTCGTACATCAGCGACGTGCGAGTACCTCGGTAGTGAGTACCGATCCGAGCCAACCGTATTGCAGTATCTGCATCGACTTTAAGGGTATGTAGGTGATGAAGGCGAGGGCTTTCACCAGTGTGATCTTTTTTTTCCGAACAAAAGAGACATCGATGAAAAAATCGCTACACGTCACGTGATAAAACGTATCGAAACGAGAGAAACGACGATATCCCAACTCACCCGAGAGGCTTCCCAAATGAGAGCGCAAATGGTGACGGCGCTCGTGACAAATTGACAGAGAACAATCGGCCCGTAAATTCGCTCGAGATTCTCCTGACATCGCACGAGAACTTGATGTCGAACGATGCACTCGTTGAGCACCCCGCGATAATTCTCCGTCGAGGTCAAATTGGCCAAACGATGAGACAACACCCGCAGCTGTCCGCAAATCTGTATGATGTAATAACCGAAGAGAGTGTCGACCGCGATCGCGACAGCGGACACGCCGAGTCCGCTGCAGCATTCGAACGCGTAGGTGGCGCTGTAGAGCCATTTGCTGGTGCTAATTTGCCACGGAAACACCGACGGCAACGGCAGGACGTATTTGAGGTCGGTGACACCGTGAGAAAGCTGGATTATTATGAGCAAAATCGGTGTCGACAGGTACATCGCGATGACGATGCAAACGACGATCGCCGAGGTGCGCAAAGCTCGATAAATCATCGAGAAGGACGAGAGGAGAATCGGCCTCAGCTCCTCGTCTTCGAGATCCCGGTGGAAGGTTTCCTCGAGGCTCGTATGAAGCTCGACCAGATCTTTCTCGTAAAGAATCAAGCACGCGACCTGCGCGAGAATTATTGAGCTCCTCGTGAAAACTCGCATTTCCCCGGGGGCGTTTACAGGAAAAACACGTAATCCCCATGCAGAGTGTCTCAAAAAACTGGATGTTAATAATCGGAAGCTTGATCGAGGACGAAATTTCGAGTCGAAATGCGCTTTGCTATCTTGGCTTGGACGAACGAAACCTTGGGAATAATTAATTGACCAAATTTCAGCCAAACCTTCGTCCGTCCGTGTTGATTAGTCGAGCTCGAGGAGAATTAGTCGGATGAAAAAGGGCTTGGAGACTTTTCGACTTGAAATTTTGTCGCGGATGCGGCGTTGGATTGCCAGCATCCAGCTTTGGGACGTGGAGACAAGGATTACGCGAGAGCGGCGGTTGAACGGAAGAAGCAAGATTCAAAGGGATGGCGAGGGAATTTAGTTTGCCATTTTCGGTGGAATGGGAATTTTCGTTACTTTTTCCAAATTGACGAAAAACGTCAGGAGCGAGATGACACCGGCCAAAAAAGTGTCGAGACTCGCGATGTGCACGTAGCAGAAGTTCACAATGGCGCACATGGTCACAAACAGGTTAAATCCATGAAAATGAAGGATCAAACGCGAGGACATTGTGGAAATAGCGGCTGGCCATAGACCACAGCCGAGCAACAATCGTCTCAGCATATCGCTGTACTTGCGATATTTTTCGTATTCGTCCGGCATGTCGCTGTTTCGCAGAGGGAATCTGCAACAATGGTCCATTTGAGGGCGGAGGCTTGAGAGGCCGTCGGCCAAACGGATCTCAAAATATCGAGCGAGAGAATTACGATCCGTAAAAGTTGAAAAACTTCCTGGCACCAGCTTTCGTCGAGTTTCGACGCGATAATAGAAAAAAATTGCTAAAAGCCAAACAACTCCCTCTGCTGGGCTTCAAGAGTCTCCAGTATTCTCCCGAGAGTGCAATTACGCTCTTTAAATATCTTTATCGAAATTCACAATGTACCTCGTGTCGACTTTGAGCCTAAAGTTCCTTCAAGCGCAAGGAGCAGACTCGCGAAAGAACATACGATACACTCGACGGGGTTTTTCTTTTTCAAGAAACAATCAACGGAGCTTCGGATGAAAAGATCGCTGTGGATATCGATCGTAACGACGATGGGAGAAAAATAATGCGCTCCCGTGTTCGCGGAGAATGAGAATCAACGTGTCGTTGTCCGGTCATCAAAATTGAACAGCGGAATTTTCCATGGAGCGGAAGAGAGACGGTAAAGAAAGATTGAAATAAAGCTTGACATTAAAATGGTCTATATGATGCGAAGAAAGTTTTAGTAATAGCAGCTCGCGATGTGCACAGCCACGAGAATACAATGAAGCATGCAAAAATAACACGGAATTAACGTAGGCTCTGTAGGAATTAGCGGGAATTATTTTTTCCACACGATCTTTCAAGACGTTGGAATCGATAAAATTACATACGCGAGTCCCTTAAAGTTACCCCCTCGCGAGGGTGGAACCGCACTGCGATTCGCATCGTCGGTCTCGTGTTTTTCAAGCGATCGATCGTCGCCAGTTGCTCTTGGATGTTGGACGTGATCAGTTCTTTAAAAAGCTCTTCTCTCGACCGAGTCTCGTTTGCCAGTTTGCTCGTCTCGAGTCAATAAATCGCTCTCTGCCCGGAGCTCCCTCCAATTGCGACCCGACGACGACGACATTCGATACACCGACAGAAACGTAAATAACTCTACGCTGAATTATTTTTTCCTACATCGACTAGACTTTTCGTCATTGTTGAATGATCGAGTGATCATTTCGCGACGATTTGTCTTCAAATTTTCGACGCTTGATTCAGGATGACTTTTTCTATTTTTTCTTAGTTAATCGACCCTTTGTTACGTCGAATAACGAGAAGGTCACGAAAATAAAATGAATTAAATTGATTCGAGGTGGAAAAGCTTTTGCTTTTTCAATTCCACGTAATCGATAATTCGATAAGAGCGAGCCAAAATGTTATTCCGTTGGGATAAAAAGATCTTTGACATTTCCTCAGGAGTCTTTTTTTTTCTTTTTTATTCTACGTGATTCGCAGCTCCGTGCTTAAAATTCCGAGTCATCAAACTATTTCGAGAGTCGCGACTCTTCCACCGTCCGGATCATCAAGTAATACGAGACAGCGGTATTGCAGACCTGGAAAAAAATGTACCATGAAAAAAATGATAACCATGTGTCAAACAATTCGAGTAATCTTTCCTCGTTGCACGGATATATTGAAAATCATTCGTGAATCATCGTCTCGAAAATTATGTAAAAAAAGGTGTCCTGTCGAGTTCACTCACAGCGACAAACATGTCGACGGATATGGTCGAAACGGAACACGCCTTGAGCAAGAACGATTTATTGTAATTCATCATCGTGAGGATGTTCGTCATTAGATACTTTTCCCCGGATCCGGGCCAATCGCTCGCGTATATCGCCTCGCGAAACATGTCGTTCTGACGTGCCAAAAACGAAAATGAAAATGACTTTTTTGACATCTCCGTCAATTACAGTTTTATAATTACCTCGGTTGTTAGATGCGATCCGAACCATCCGTAATACAATATTTCCATCGTTTTGATGATTATGGACAGCGGGACGACGATAACCGCCGCCGCCGTAAAGTTTATCTGCGTGCGATCGAGTTTCCGAAATCACGAAAATACCGATTGAAAAGTCGCAATTCCGTGATTTTTTTTTCAAATTTCTTTTATATTGGGAAGTTTGGCGAAAATAAAAATAACGATAATCGTCACTCACGTTCGCAGCTTGATAAATGAGAACGCAGATGGTCATGGCATTCGTGACCGACAGCCACAGGACTATGGGTCCGTAAATTCGCTCCAGATGCTCCTGGCATCTCATGAGGTTCTGATGTCTGGAGATGCACTCGTTCAATATCCGCCGATAGTCCTCCCTGGAGCTGAGATTTCTCATGCGATGCGACAACGCCCGGAGCTGTCCGCACAATTGATACACGTAATAGCCAAAAAGCGAGTCGATGGATATGGCCGTGATGGTCCCGGAAAACCCGGCGCAGATCTCGAAGATGTAGACACCTCGATGGATCCAGCTGTTGAAGCTGGAGGGCCAAGGATAGGCCGTCGGGAAGGGCGTTACGTATTTGAAGGTGCGGACACCCCGCGAGAATTGAATCGTTATCATCAGGATGGGCGTTGCCCAGCCCAGCGTGCATATGATCATGCACATGGTTATCGATAGAATCAGCGCGGGCCGATAGAGCGTCAGAGCCGACGAAAGCAGGATGGGACGCAGCTCGGTGTTGTCGAGATCCTCGAGGAAACTCTCGCCGAGGCTGACGTGGAGCTCGACGAGATCTCTCCGATAAAAGGCCACGCAAAAGATCTGCGGAGAGACGTCGTTGAATCGTCGTTGAATGCTGACGCAATCGCGCGACGTCAATCCGGGTAAACTCTCGCCAAGAGGTAAATGATACACGGGGAATGATGCGAGATCGGCGGTGACTCGGGATTGCGTGGAAACATTTTTTTCCAACATTTTTTCCGTTTGATCGCGCGTTTTTTCAGTTTCATTGGTTTGAGCTACTCACGAGAGATGCTACGAAATGCCGATGTGTGTCGCAATGGATGTAATGTCGCAATGGATGCTGGATAAGACGGGAGGTGGATCAGGGATCGTTCGAGTCGGTCCATCTTGGCGAAATGGACAATGTTCATTTACTTTTTGCATCGAGGTGAGGAAACTCAGGCAGAAACTGAGCCCTTTAAAAAAGATGTTGAGATTCGCGGTGTGCAAACGGCAATAGTTCGCGATAGCGCATATGATTAAAATTACAGCCGATCCGTGGAGAAACGAGACCAGACGAAGTACGATACTAGGATGGGCGCTCGGCCATTGTCCGGAGAGAAGCAGAACTCGCTTCACCACGCGCCTGTAACGATCATAGTCGCCATATTGATCGGACATTTCGCTGATTTCCGCTGAGAGTCTGCAACAGGGATCTTCGCGAAAATCCTGCCAAAGTCTAGTACGTTATGGAAATTTCGGAAAAATTATTTTTCCATAATTCAAAATAATTCTAAGACTTTTAAGAACAATGAAAAATGAAGTTGATCCCATTCTCGTTATCATTGGCGCGAAAATTGTTCATATATACCTTATACGCTTCAGCTCCGATAGTCCATTAAGAGGGGCAAAGAGGGACAAAAAATGAAACGAATTACGTGTTTATAATAAACCCATTCCACCCGGGTTCCGTCGAAGAATGAAGATGAACGTTGAACCGCGCGGAATGACAAACTTGGCGATTAGCCGGGAAATGAGAGTCGTGCCGTCATCGAAAATGAATAGCGACGTTATCGTCCAACGATGGGGAGACGGCCAGAGAGAGGGGGAGAAAAAAACACGAGGTACATGGTATGAATATAAAAGTTGCCATTTAATTCGTCGATGATGCGAAGAAAGTTTTTCCGCCATTGCTTAATAGTAGTGTACGCGATGTGCGCGGTTGAAAGAACAGGAGAAAGCTAGAAAAATCACGCACAATCATCGTCAATTTTACATATACGATGAGTGCGCTGCGATTATTTTCTTCCGCATAATCGTCGGAGGGACCAGAAGAAAATTAAATTATACACGCGGGTTTCTTCGAGTTGCATTCTCGAGAGGGTAGAATCGGTAGCGCGATTCATCGTGGGACTAACGTTTTTCAGGAGATCGATAATCGCCAATTGCCGTCGGATGTTCGCACGAACGTGATCAGTCGGTCAAGGAGCTTTTCGTTCGACATAGTCTCCAACGAAATCACCCGATACCGAATGATTGATATTCATAGAAGGGACAGGATAAGAGAGAAGACACACGTGACACGGTTGATTGAATAAATTTAAACTCCGTGTGTCACGTTTTTTTTTTAAATTGACGATAATTTTTCCTGCAGTTTAAATTCCCAAGCCGATATGACAACGTGCGAAGCTGTTCGCAGATTTGAAAGATGTAATAACCGAAGAGGGAATCGACGGATGTCGATACGGAAGTTGGGCAGACTCCGGCGTAGATCTCGAACGCGTAGTGACTTGGATAGAGCCAATTGTCGCCGTCGACTCTCCACGGATAGGACGTCGAAAAGGGTAACGTATATTTGGGCGAGTGGACACCTCGCGAGACTCGAATCGCTATTAGTAAAATCGGCGTTATCCAGTACATCGTCATGATCGTGCAGACCGCGATCGACAGAGTCAACGAGGGCCGATAGACGGTATCGAGAGGTGAAAGTAAAATCGGACGTAGCTCTTCGTCATCGAAATCCCGAAGAAAAGTTTCATCGAGGCTGACGTGAAGCTCGATGAGATCTCTCCGATAAAAAATCAGACAAGTCATCTGCGGAGATAACATTGATAAAACTCGATGTGGAATCGCGCATTTATGCAATACAAACAACTCCTCTGCTGGGCTTCAAAAGTCTCCAGTATTCTCCCGAGAGCTCTTGAAATATTTTTATCGAAATTGACGATGTACCTCGTGTCGACTTTGAGCCATACGATACACTCGACGGGGTTTTTCTTTTTTAAGAAACAATCAACGGAGCTTCGGATGAAAAGATCGCTGTGGATATCGATCGTAACGACGATGGGAGAAAAATAATGCGCTCCCGTGTTCGCGGAAAATGGGAATCAACGTGTCCTTGTCCGGTCTTCAAAATTGAACAGCGGAATTTTCCATGGAGCGGAAGAGAGACGGTAAAGAAAGATTGAAATAAAGCTTGACATTAAAATGGTCTATACGATGCGAAGAAAGTTTTCCCGACATCTTGGTAATAGCAGCTCGCGATGTGCTCAGCCACGAGAATACAATGAAGCATGCAAAAATAACACGGAATTAACGTAGGCTCTGTAGGAATTAGCGGGAATTATTTTTTCCACACGATCTTTCAAGACGTTGGAATCGATAAAATTACATACGCGAGTCCCTTAAAGTTACCCCCTCGCGAGGGTGGAACCGCACTGCGATTCGCATCGTCGGTCTCGTGTTTTTCAAGCGATCGATCGTCGCCAGTTGCTCTTGGATGTTGGACGTGATCAGTTCTTTAAAAAGCTCTTCTCTCGACCGAGTCTCGTTTGCCAGTTTGCTCGTCTCGAGTCAATAAATCGCTCTCTGCCCGGAGCTCCCTCCAATTGCGACCCGACGACGACGACATTCGATACACCGACAGAAACGTAAATAACTCTACGCTGAATTATTTTTTCCTACATCGACTAGACTTTTCGTCATTGTTGAATGATCGAGTGATCATTTCGCGACGATTTGTCTTCAAATTTTCGACGCTTGATTCAGGATGACTTTTTCTATTTTTTCTTCGTTAATCGACCCTTTGTTACGTCGAATAACGAGAGGGTCACGAAAATAAAATGAATTAAATTGATTCGAGGTGGAAAAGCTTTTGCTTTTTCAATTCCACGTAATCGATAATTCGATAAGAGCGAGCCAAAATGTTATTCCGGTGGGATAAAAAGATCTTTGACATTTCCTCAGGAGTCTTTTTTTTCTTTTTTATTCTACGTGATTCCCAGCTCCGTGCTTAAAATTCCGAGTCATCAAACTATTTCGAGAGTCGCGACTCTTCCACCGTCCGGATCATCAAGTAATACGAGACAGCGGTATTGCAGACCTGGAAAAAATGTACCATGAAAAAAATGATAACCATGTGTCAAACAATTCGAGTAATCTTTCCTCGTTGCACGGATACATTAAAAATCATTCGTGAATCATCGTCTCGAAAATTATGTAAAAAAAGGTGTCCTGTCGAGTTCACTCACAGCGACAAACATGTCGACGGATATGGTCGAAACGGAGCACGCCTTGAGCAAGAACGATTTGTTGTAATTCATCATCGTGAGGATGTTCGTCATTAGACACTTTTCCCCTGATCCGGGCCAATCGCTCGCGTATATCGCCTCGCGAAACATGTCGTTCTGACGTGCCAAAAACGAAAATGAAAATGACTTTTTCGACATCTCCGTCAATTACAGTTTTACAATTACCTCGGTTGTTAGATACGATCCGAACCATCCGTAATACAATATTTGCATCGTCTTGAAGATTATGTACAGCGGGACGACGATAACCGCCGCCGTCGAGTTCATCTGCATGCGATCGAGTTTCCGGAATCACGAAAATACCGATTGAAAAGTCGCAGACCGCGTTTTTTTTTTCAAATTTTTTCTATAATCTTTTGTCAAGCCCAAACGTCCGAATATAAAAATAACGATAATCGTGACTCACGTTCGCAGCTTGATAAATGAGACCGCAAATGGCTATGGCATTCGTGACCGACAGCCACAGGACCATGGGTCCGTAAATCCGCTCCAGATGCTCCTGGCATCGCATGAGATTCTGATGTCTGGAGATGCACTCGTTCAACACCCGCCGATAGTCCTCCCTGGAGCTGAGGTTCCTCATGCGATGCGACAACGCCCGGAGCTGTCCTCGCAATTGAAAGACGTAATAGCCAAAAAGCGAGTCGATGGATATGGACGTGATGGTCCCGGAAAACCCGGCGCAGATCTCGAAGATGTAAACACCTCGATGGACCCAGCTGTTGAAGATGGGAGGCCAAGGGTAGGCCGTCGGGAAGGGCGTTACGTATTTGAAGGCGCGGACACCCCGCGAGAATTGAATCGTTATCATCAGGATGGGCATGGCCCAGCCTAGCGTCACGATCATGCAAATGGTCATCGATAGAATCAGCGAGGGCCGATAGAACGATAGAACCGACGAAAGCAGGATGGGACGCAGCTCGGCGTCGCCGAGATCCTCGAGGAAACTCTCGCCGAGGCTGACGTGGAGCTCGACGAGATCTTTCCGATAAAAGGTCACGCAAAAGATCTGCGGAGAGACGTCAGAAATCGTCGTTGAATGACGCAATCGCGCGGCGTCATTGTGCGTAAACTCGCCAAGAGGTAAATGATACATGCGGGGGGATGATGCGAGATTGCCGGTGACTCGGGATTGCGTGGAAAATTTTCCTACATTTTTCCGTATGATCGCGCGTTTTTTCAGTTTCATCAGCTACTCACGAGAGATGCAACGGAATACCGATGTGTGTGTGTGTGCGTGATGTCGCAATGGATGCTGGACAAGACGGGAGATGGATGAGGGATCGTTCGAATCGGTCCATCTTGGCGAAATGGAAAATGTTCATTTACTTTTTGCATCGAGGTGAGGAAACTCAGGCAGAAACTGAGCCCTTTAAAAAAGAGGTTGAGATTCGCGGTGTGCAAACGGCAATGGTTCGCGATAGCACATATGATTAAAATTACAGCTGATCCGTGGAGAAACGGGACGAGACGAAGTACGACACTCGGATGGGCGCTCGGCCATTGTCCGGAGAGAAGCAGAATTCGCTTCAACACGCGTCTGTAGCGATCATAGTCGCCATATTGATCGGACATTTCGCTGATTTCCGCTGAGAGTCTGCAACAGGGATCTTCGCGAAAATCCTGCCAAAGTCTAGTACGTTATGGAAATTTCCGAAAAATTATTTTTCCATAATTTAAGAAAATTCTAAGGCTTTTAAGAAAAATATGAAGTTGATTCCATTCTCGTTATCATCCTGATTAAACACCGGCTATCAACGTTGTTTATTATTTTTTTTAATACGATTGGCGCGAAAATGTTTATATATACCTTAAGCTTCAGCTCCGATAGTCCATTAAGAGTGGCAAAGAGGGACAAAAAATGAAACGAATTACGTGTTTATAATAAACCCATTCCACCCGGGTTCCGTCGAAGAATGAAGATGAACGTTGAACCGCGCGGAATGACAAACTTGGCGATTAGCCGGGAAATGAGAGTCGTGCCGTCATCGAAAATGAATAGCGACGTTATCGTCCAACGATGGGGAGACGGCCAGAGAGAGGGGGAGAAAAAAACACGAGGTACATGGTATGAATATAAAAGTTGCCATTTAATTCGTCGATGATGCGAAGAAAGTTTTTCCGCCATTGCGTAATAGTAGTGTACGCGGCGTACACGGTTGAAAGAACAGGAGAAAGCTATAAAAATCACGCACAATCATCGTCAATTTTACATGTACGATGAGTGCGCTGCGATTATTTTCTTGCGGATAATAGTCGGAGGAACCAGAAGAAAATTAAATTATACACGAGAGTTTCTTCGAGTTGCATTCTCGAGAGGGTAGAATCGGTAGCGCGATTCATCGTGGGACTAACGTTTTTCAGGAGATCGATAATCGCCAGTTGCCGTCGGATGTTCGCACGAACGTGATCAGTCGGTCAAGGACCTTTTCGAGTCTCCAACGAAATCACCCGATATCGAATGATTGATATTCATAGAAGGGACAGGATAAGAGAGAAGACACACGTGACACGGCTGATTGGATAAATCTAAACTCCGTGAGTGACGTTTCTTTTAATTCTGCGCAATTCTCAGTTCTAGATCAAACATTTCGAGTGATGCAATTGTTTCAAGAGTCTTGCGACTCCTCCAACGTCCGTAGCAGAAAGTAATACGAGATGGCGGTATTGGAGACCTGAAAAAATGCATATATAGGCGAATATAAAATCGTGTGGGTGACGTTGAAAAAAATTTGAGAGAAACGGGGTGGGGTCCGGTCTCTGATGACACTCACGGCGACAAACATGTCTACGGATATGGTCGACACGGAGCACGCCTTGAGTACGAAGGATTTGTTGTAACTCATCATCGTGAGGACGTTCGTCATGAAATATTTTTCGCCGGAACCCGCCCAATCGCTCGCGTATATCGCCTGACGAAACGCGTCGTTCTAGCGTCACGAAAACGTAACATAAAAATAACAAAATGAGCGTCTCCTCCTCAAAGTTTCCATCAATTATTTTCTCGCGTCGATTTATCGTTACCTCGGTTGTCAAGCACGATCCGAACCATCCGTAAAGCAACGTTTGCAACGACTTTACGAATATGTAGAGCGCCACGGTTATAGCTTTCGTAGATTCCATCTGAGCAGCGTTGAAAGACGGTCCATGCAAAGCAAAGATTCGATTTTTCGGAATAACGATCATGGCGATTGAACGCGAATGACGAGAACAAAAATTCTCACAAAGGTGTCATTTCTAATGGGGGAAGTACTCTAGTATGACTGCGATCTCTTTGACAGAGATTTTTCAGAATTTTGCGGAACCAAGAACGAATATAATAAAATTGAATGTGCAACGTTGTAATTGGAATAATTGTCCCCCATGAGGCAACGAATATCCGAGCATAGAGGAAGCGTTGATTATCACTCACGTGAGCAGCTTGATAAACCAGAGTGCACATGACCATGGCGCTTGTGACCGACAGCCAGAGAACAATCGGTCCGTAAATTCGTTCCAGATGCTCCTGGCATCGCATGAGAATTTGATGACGTAGGATGCATTCGTTGAGCGTTTGACGATAATTTTTCCTGCAGTTTAAATTTCCAAGGCGATATGACAACGTGCGAAGCTGTCCGCAGATTTGAAAGATGTAATAACCGAAGAGGGAATCGACGGATGTCGTTACGGAAATTAGGCAGACTCCGGCGTAGATCTCGAACGCGTAGTGACCTGGATAGAGCCAATTGTCGCCGTCGACTTTCCACGGATAGGACGTCGGCAAGGGTAACGTATATTTGGCCGAGTGGACACCTCGCGAGACTCGAATCACTATTAGTAAAATCGGCGTTATCCAGTATATCGTCATAATCGCGCAAATCCCGATCGACAGAATCAACGAGGGTCGATAGAACGTAACTAAAGGTGAAAGTAAAGTCGGGCGTAGCTCTTCGTCATCGAAATCCCGAAGAAAAGTTTCATCGAGACTGACGTGAAGCTCGATGAGATCTCCCCGATAAAAAATCAGGCAAATTATCTGCGGAGATAACATTGATAAAACTCGATGTGGAATTGCGTATTTGTGCAATACAGGCTGTCCCGAAAGTCGACGTTGAGAATTTGGAGCTGCATCAGGGATGAAATTGCGAGTCGAATAATTCAACGGGGATTCGACTTGGAATTTTGTCCCCGGTGTGGCGTTAAATTATCAGCATCCACTTTTGGGACAGCCTGGATATCGCCCGGAGGAAATTTGCCAAAATGTACTGTGTCGGTGGATGATATGATCGACTACGTGGCGTGCTAATTTTTTTTTATTAATATCTCTATTTGCTTGCTCTCGTTGTAGCTTTCGGCAAAGCACCGAGTCCAGTGAGTTTGATGCATCGGAGTGAGTGACGTTTCGGAACGGATCATTGGATGGAATACGACGGGGGAAATGTATATGCGGATGATGTCAGTTCCCCGGGAAACGGAAGGTTTTCGTTACTTTTTGAACGACGGTGAGATAACTCAGAGCCAGCCCGAGTCCTTTGAGAAAAAGATTGAGACTCGCGACGTGATGTCGGCAAAAATTGAGAATCGCACATATGGTGAGAATTGAGGCAAATCCGTGAAGAAACGGGACCAGACGAAGGAACATACTCGGATGAGCGCTTGGCCACAGTCCGGAAAACAGTAAAACCCGCTTTAACGTACGGCTGTACAGATAATATTTGTCGAGTCGATCCGTCATTTCCGTGACTCGCTCTGACGATCTGCAACGAATGCACGAATTTTCAAAACATTTTTTCAGGTAAATGGAAATTTCGATCAATTATTTTTTTTTCGCGGTATCTCATCTTGGCACGATTGAAGATACGTTGAAAAAAATTATAAAAAATTGTTCGTTTTCGTAAACGCGATTGACGTATACCGATTTTGAAATTATATCCGTACACCTTGCAACGCGCTATACCTCGAAGCACTGCAGGGAGTACAAAAAAATCCAGGGAATGTACTCTACGATGGTTCAAAGATAGAATTCCAAACGGTTGAGAGGATAATCGCGAATATATTAAAGTCGAAGAGCACTATGAAAATTGCGAGTTGAAATAACCTCGGACAAGCGCACGGGAAAAGAGTAATTGCGCTATTGTTTTCCGGACATTGAAACTTTGTCGCGGCATTTTCATACTACAACAGAGAGAGAGAGAGAGGGAGGGGAGAGAGAAAAAAAAATGAGGGAGACGTATATGGTAATAAACTATAACTTTTAATTCAATCCGTCGATGATGCGAACAAAGTTTTTCAATCGAGGGATAATGGCAGTGTACGGCATAAGCCCGTAAGAGTACAACGAAGCTGGAAAAATCACGCGAAATTACCGTCGATTTCAAGCATACTTTCCGCGATCATTTCCTTTGCGTAGTCGTTCGAGGGGTAGAAAAAGAAGAAAATTACATACGAGAGTTTATTCTTCGAGTTGTGTTCCCGAGAGGGTAGAATAGGTAGAGCGATTCATCGGGGGACTAACGTTTTTCAGAAGATCGATAATCGTCAGTTGCTGTCGGATGTTCGCACGAGCGTGATCGGTCGGTCAAGGAGCTTTTCGTTCGACAGAGTCTCCAACGAAATCACCTGATACCGAATCACTGATATTCATAGAAGGGATAGGATAAGAGAGAAGACACACTTATCGCGACTAAAGCTTGAAAATATATTTCAAATCGTTCGAAAAATAAGTTTTAGGACTGATTGAATAAATTTATTCCCCGTGAGTGACGTTTCTTTTAACACTACACAATTCTCAGTTCTAGATCAGTCACGTCGCCCCCTCCAACGTTCGTAGCATAAAGTAATACGAGATAGCGGTATTGGAGACCTGAAAAAAATCATATATACACGAATGAGTATAAAATCGTATGGGAGACGTTGAAAAAAATTTGAGAGATACGGGGTCCCCGGTCCATTCTCTGATGACACTCACGGCGACAAACATGTCTACGGATATGGTCGACACGGAGCACGCCTTGAGCACGAAGGATTTATTGTAATTCATCATCGTGAGGACGTTGGTCATGAAATATTTTTCGCCCGATCCCGCCCAATCGCTCGCATATATCGCCTGACGAAACGCGTCGTTCTAGCGCGACGAAACGGTAACGAAAAAATAAGAAAATGAGAATTCGAAACTCGCATCAATTATTTTCTCGTGCCGATTTATTATCGTTACCTCGGTTGTCAAGTAAGATCCGAACCATCCGTAAAGCAACGCTTGCACCGACTTTGCGAATATGTAGACCATCACGGTTATAGCTTTCGTCGATTTTATCTGAGCATCGTTGAAAGACGGTCCATGCAAAGCAAAGATTCGATTTTTCGGAATAACGATCATGGCGATTGAACGCGAATGACGAGAACAAAAAATCTCACAAAGGTGTCATTTGAGATTTTTCACAATTTTGCGAAACCAAGAACGAATATAATAAAATTGAATATGCAACATTGTAATTGGAAGAATTCTCCCCCGTGAGGCAAGGAATATCCGAGTACAGAGGAAGCGTTGATTATCACTCACGTGAGCAGCTTGATAAACCAGGGCGCACATGACCATGGCGCTTGTGACCGACAGCCAGAGAACAATCGGTCCGTAAATTCGTTCCAGATGCTCCTGGCATCGCATGAGAATTTGATGACGCATGATGCATTCGTTGAACCTTTGACGATAATTTTTCCTGCAGTTTAAATTCCCAAGGCGATATGACAACGTGCGAAGCTGTCCGCAGATTTGAAAGATGTAATAACCGAAGAGGGAATCGACGGATGTCGATACGGAAACTAGGCAGACTGCGGCGTAGGTCTCGAACGCGTAGTGACCTGGATAGAGCCAATTGTCGCCGTCGACTCTCCATGGATAGGACGTCGGAAAGGGTAGCGTATATTTAGGCGGGTGGACACCTCGCGAGACTTGAATGGCTATTAGTAAAATCGGCGTTATCAAGTGCATCGTCATGGTCGCGCAAATCGCGATTGACAGAAACATCGAGAGTCGATAGAACGTAACGATAGGTGAAAGTAAAATCGGACGTAGCTCTTCTTCATCGAAATCCCGAAAGAAAGTTTCATCGAGGCTGACGTGAAGCTCGATGAGATCTCCCCGATAAAAAATCAGGCAAATTATCTGCGGAGATAACATTGATAAAACTCGATGTGGAATTGCGCATTTATGGAATACAGGCTGTCCCGAAAGTCGACGTTGAGAATTTGGAGCTGGATCAGGGATGAAATTGCGAGTCGAATAATTCAACGGGGATTCGACTTGGAATTTTGTCCCCGGTGTGGCATTAAATTATCAGCATCCACTTTTGGGACAGCCTGTATATCGCCCGGAGGAAACTTGCCAAAATGTACTGTGTTGGTGGATGATATGATCGACTACGTGGCGTGCTAACTTTTTTTTATTAATATCTCTATTTGCTTGCTCTCGTTGTAGCTTTCGTCGAAGCACCGAGTCCGGTGAGTTTGATGCATCGGAGTGAGTGACGTTTCGGAACGGATCATTGGATGGAATACGACGGGGGAAATGTATATGCGGATGATGTCAATTCCCCGGGAAACGGAAGGTTTTCGTTACTTTTTGAACGACGGTGAGATAACTCAGAGCCAGCCCGAGTCCTTTGAGAAAAAGATTGAGACTCGCGACGTGATATCGGCAAAAATTGAGAATCGCACATATGATGAGAATTGAGGCAAATCCGTGAAGAAACGGGACCAGACGAAGGAACATACTCGGATGAGCGTTTGGCCACAGTCCGGAAAACAGTAAAACCCGCTTTAACGTACGGCTGTACAGATAATATTTGTCGAGTCGATCCGTCATTTCCGTGACTCGCTCTGACGATCTGCAACGAATGCACGAATTTTCAAAACATTTTTTCAGGTAAATGGAAATTTCGATCAATTATTTTTTTTTCGCGGTATCTCATCTTGGCACGATTGAAGATACGTTGAAAAAAATTATAAAAAATTGTTCGTTTTCGTAAACGCCATTGACGTATACCGATTTTGAAATTATATCCGTACACCTTGCAACGCGCTATACCTCGAAGCACTGCAGGGAGTACAAAAAATCCAGGGAATGTACTCTACGATGGTTCAAAGATAGAATTCCAAACGGTTGAGAGGATAATCGCGAATATATTAAAGTCGAAGAGCACTATGAAAATTGCGAGTTGAAATAACCTCGGACAAGCGCACGGGAAAAGAGTAATTGCGCTATTGTTTTCCGGACATTGAAACTTTGTCGCGGCATTTTCATACTACAACAGAGAGAGAGAGAGAGGGAGGGGAGAGAGAAAAAAAAATGAGGGAGACGTATATGGTAATAAACTATAACTTTTAATTCAATCCGTCGATGATGCGAACAAAGTTTTTCAATCGAGGGATAATGGCAGTGTACGGCATAAGCCCGTAAGAGTACAACGAAGCTGGAAAAATCACGCGAAATTACCGTCGATTTCAAGCATACTTTCCGCGATCATTTCCTTTGCGTAGTCGTTCGAGGGGTAGAAAAAGAAGAAAATTACATACGAGAGTTTATTCTTCGAGTTGTGTTCCCGAGAGGGTAGAATAGGTAGAGCGATTCATCGGGGGACTAACGTTTTTCAGAAGATCGATAATCGTCAGTTGCTGTCGGATGTTCGCACGAGCGTGATCGGTCGGTCAAGGAGCTTTTCGTTCGACAGAGTCTCCAACGAAATCACCTGATACCGAATCACTGATATTCATAGAAGGGATAGGATAAGAGAGAAGACACACTTATCGCGACTAAAGCTTGAAAATATATTTCAAATCGTTCGAAAAATAAGTTTTAGGACTGATTGAATAAATTTATTCCCCGTGAGTGACGTTTCTTTTAACACTACACAATTCTCAGTTCTAGATCAGTCACGTCGCCCCCTCCAACGTTCGTAGCATAAAGTAAT
Organism: Heteropelma amictum; assembly: GCA_959613375.1. Classification (NCBI taxonomy): domain Eukaryota; kingdom Metazoa; phylum Arthropoda; class Insecta; order Hymenoptera; family Ichneumonidae; genus Heteropelma; species Heteropelma amictum. The sequence continues at coordinate 1,424,812 of OY390727.1, forward strand.
ACGAGATAGCGGTATTGGAGACCTGAAAAAAATCATATATACACGAATGAGTATAAAATCGTATGGGAGACGTTGAAAAAAATTTGAGAGATACGGGGTCCCCGGTCCATTCTCTGATAACACTCACGGCGACAAACATGTCTACGGATATGGTCGACACGGAGCACGCCTTGAGTATGAAGGATTTGTTGTAACTCATCATCGTGAGGACGTTCGTCATGAAATATTTTTCGCCGGAACCCGCCCAATCGCTCGCGTATATCGCCTGACGAAACGCGTCGTTCTAGCGTCACGAAAACGTAACATAAAAATAACAAAATGAGCGTCTCTTCCTCAAAGTTTCCATCAATTATTTTCTCGCGTCGATTTATCGTTACCTCGGTCGTCAAGTACGATCCGAACCATCCGTAAAGCAACGTTTGTAACGACTTTACGAATATGTAGAGCGTCACGGTTATAGCTTTCGTAGATTTCATCTGAGCATCGTTGAAAGACGGTCCATGCAAAGCAAAGATTCGATTTTTCAGAATAACGATCATGGCGATTGAACGCGAATGACGAGAACAAAAATTCTCACAAAGGTGTCATTTCTAATGGGGGACGTACTCTAGTATGACTGCGATCTCTTTGACAGAGATTTTTCAGAATTTTGCGGAACCAAGAACGAATATAATAAAATTGAATGTGCAACGTTGTAATTGGAATAATTGTCCCCCATGAGGCAACGAATATCCGAGTATAGAGGAAGCGTTGATTATCACTCACGTAAGCAGCTTGATAAATCAGCGCGCACATGACCATGGCGCTTGTGACCGACAGCCAGAGAACAATCGGTCCATAAATTCGTTCCAGATGCTCCTGGCATCGCATGAGAATTTGATGACGCATGATGCAATCGTTGAACGTTTGACGATAATTTTTCCTGCAGTTTAAATTCCCAAGGCGATATGACAACGTGCGAAGCTGTCCGCAGATTTGAAAGATGTAATAACCGAAGAGGGAATCGACGGATGTCGATATGGAAACTAGGCAGACTCCGACGTAGATCTCGAACGCGTAGTGACCTGAATAGAGCCAATTGTCGCCGTCGACTTTCCACGGATAGGACGTCGGCAAGGGTAACGTATATTTGGCCGAGTGGACACCTCGCGAGACTTGAATCGCTATTAGTAAAATCGGCGTTATCCGGTATATCGTCGTAATCGCGAAAATCCCGATCGACAGAATCAACGAGGGTCGATAGAACGTAACTAAAGGTGAAAGTAAAGTCGGGCGTAGCTCTTCGTCATCGAAATCCCGAAGAAAAGTTTCATCGAGGCTGACGTGAAGCTCGATGAGATCTCTCCGATAAAAAAGCAGACAAATCATCTGCGGAGATAACATTGATAAAACTCGATGTGGAATTGCGCATTTGTGCAATACAGGCTGTCCCGAAAGTCGACGTTGAGAATTTGGAGCTGCATCAGGGATGAAATTGCGAGTCGAATAATTCAACGGGGATTCGACTTGGAATTTTGTCCCCGGTGTGGCGTTAAATTATCAGCATCCACTTTTGGGACAGCCTGGATATCGCCCGGAGGAAACTTGCCAAAATGTACTGTGTCGGTGGATGATATGATCGACTACGTGGCGTGCTAATTTTTTTTTATTAATATCTCTATTTGCTTGCTCTCGTTGTAGCTTTCGTCGAAGCACCGAGTCCAGTGAGTTTGATGCATCGGAGTGAGTGACGTTTCGGAACGGATCATTGGATGGAATACGACGGGGGAAATGTATATGCGGATGATGTCAATTTCCCGGGAAACGGAAGGTTTTCGTTACTTTTTGAACGACGGTGAGATAACTCAGAGCCAGCCCGAGTCCTTTGAGAAAAAGATTGAGACTCGCGACGTGATATCGGCAAAAATTGAGAATCGCACATATGATGAGAATTAAGGCAAATCCGTGAAGAAACGGGACCAGACGAAGGAACATACTCGGATGAGCGCTTGGCCACAGTCCGGAAAACAGTAAAACCCGCTTTAACGTACGGCTGTACAGATAATATTTGTCGAGTTGATCCGTCATTTCTCCGACTCGCTCTGACGATCTGCAACAAAGACGATCGCAACGATGGATCACGTTCCTGACACGAATTTTCAAAACATTTTGTCAGGTAAATGGAAAATTCTATCAATTCTTTTTTTTTCGCGGTATCGCATCTTGGCACGATTGAAAATACGTTGAAAAAAATAGTTAAAAATTGTTCGTTCTTTTTTCGTTACTTTTCATAAATGCGATTGGCGTATACCGACTTTGAAATTATACCCGTACACCTCGCAACGCGGTATACCTCGAAGCACTGCAGGGAGTACAACAAAATCCAGGGAATGTACTCTACGATGGTTCAAAGAGAGGCTAATCGCGAATATATTAAAGTCGAAGAGCACTATGAAAATTGCGAGTTAAAATAACCTCGGACGAGCGCACGGGAAAAGAGTAATTGCGCTATTGTTTCCCGGACATTGAAACTTTGTCGCGGCATTTTCATACTACAACAGAGAGAGAAAGAGAGAGGGAGGGGAGAGAGAAAAAAAATGAGGGAGACTTACATGGTAATAAACTATAACTTTTAATTCAATCCGTCGATGATGCGAACAAAGTTTTTCAATCGAGGGATAATGGCAGTGTACGGCATAAGCCTGTAAGAGTACAACGAAGCTGGAAAAATCACGCGAAATTACCGTCGATTTCAAGCATACTTTCCGCGATCATTTCTTTTGCGTAATCGTTCGAGGGGTAGAAAAAGAAGAAAATTACATACGAGAGTTTATTCTTCGAGTTGTGTTCCCGAGAGGGTAGAATCGGTAGAGCGATTCATCGGGGGACTAACGTTTTTCAGAAGATCGATAATCGTCAGTTGCTGTCGGATGTTCGCACGAGCGTGATCGGTCGGTCAAGGAGCTTTTCGTTCGACAGAGTCTCCAACGAAATCACCTGATACCGAATCACTGATATTCATAGAAGGGATAGGATAAGAGAGAAGACACACTTATCGCGACTAAAGCTTGAAAATATATTTCAAATCGTTCGAAAAATAAGTTTTACGACCGATTGAATAAATTTAATCTCCGTGAGTGACGTTTCTTTTGATACTACACAATTCTCAGTTCTAGATCAGTCACGTCGCCCCCTCCAATATTCGTAGCATAAAGTAATACCAGATAGCGGTATTGGAGACCTGAAAAGAATCATATATACACGAATGAGTATAAAATCGTGTGGGTGACGTTGAAAAAAATTTGAGACAAACGGGGCCCCCGGTCCATTCTCTGATAACACTCACGGCGACAAACATATCTACGGATACGGTCGACACGGAGCACGCCTTGAGCACGAAGGATTTATTGTAATTCATCATCGTGAGGACGTTGGTCATGAAATATTTTTCGCCCGATCCCGCCCAATCGCTCGCATATATCGCCCGACGAAGCGCGTTGTTCTAGCGCGACGATAACGTAACGTAAAAATAACAAAATGAGAATTCGAAACTTTTCAATTTCATTTTTCAATTCTTTTATTCTACGTGATTCACAGCTCCGTGTTAAAAATTCCGAGTCATAAAACTATTTCGAGAGTCGCGACTCCTCCACCGTCCGGATCATCAAGTAATACGAGACGGCGGTATTGCAGACCTGGAAAAAAATGTACCATGAAAAAAATGATAACCACGTGTCAAACAATTCGAGTAATCTTTGCTCGTTGCGCGGATATATTAAAAGTGATTCGTGAATCATCGTCTCGAAAATTATGTAAAAAAAGGTGTCTTGTCGAGTTCACTCACAGCGACAAACATGTCGACGGATATGGTCGAAACGGAGCACGCCTTGAGCAAGAACGATTTGTTGTAATTCATCATCGTGAGGATGTTCGTCATTAGGTACTTTTCCCCGGATCCGGGCCAATCGCTCGCGTATATCGCCTCGCGAAACATGTCGTTCTGACGTGCCAAAAACGAAAATGAAAATGACTTTTTCGACATTTCCGTCAATTACAGTTTTACAATTACCTCGGTTGTCAGATACGATCCGAACCATCCGTAATACAATATTTGCATCGTCTTGAAGATTATGTACAGCGGGACGACGATAACCGCCGCCGTCGAGTTCATCTGCATGCGATCGAGTTTCCGGAATCACGAAAATACCGATTGAAAAGTCGCAGACCGCGTTTTTTTTTTCAAATTTTTTCTATAATCTTTTGTCAAGCCCAAACGTCCGAATATAAAAATAACGATAATCGTGACTCACGTTCGCAGCTTGATAAATGAGACCGCAAATGGCTATGGCATTCGTGACCGACAGCCACAGGACCATGGGTCCGTAAATCCGCTCCAGATGCTCCTGGCATCGCATGAGATTCTGATGTCTGGAGATGCACTCGTTCAACACCCGCCGATAGTCCTCCCTGGAGCTGAGGTTCCTCATGCGATGCGACAACGCCCGGAGCTGTCCTCGCAATTGAAAGACGTAATAGCCAAAAAGCGAGTCGATGGATATGGACGTGATGGTCCCGGAAAACCCGGCGCAGATCTCGAAGATGTAAACACCTCGATGGATCCAGCTGTTGAAGATGGGAGGCCAAGGGTAGGCCGTCGGGAAGGGCGTTACGTATTTGAAGGCGCGGACACCCCGCGAGAATCGAATCGTTATCATCAGAATGGGCATGGCCCAGCCCAGTATCACGATCATGCAAATGGTCATCGATAGAATCAGCGAAGGCCGATAGAACGATAGAACCGACGAAAGCAGGATGGGACGCAGCTCGGCGTCGCCGAGATCCTCGAGGAAACTCTCGCCGAGGCTGACGTGGAGCTCGACGAGATCTTTCCGATAAAAGGCCACGCAAAAGATCTGCGGAGAGACGTCAGAAATCGTCGTTGAATGACGCAATCGCTCGGCGTCAATCTGGGCAAACTCGCCAAGAGGTAAATGATACTGATGCTGGACAAGACGGGAGATGGATGAGGGATCGTTCGAGTCGGTCCATCTTGGCGAAATGGAAAATGTTCATTTACTTTTTGCATCGAGGTGAGGAAACTCAGGCAGAAACTGAGCCCTTTGAAAAAGAGGTTGAGATTCGCAGCGTGCACACGGCAATAGTTCGAGATAGCGCATATGATTAAAATGATAGCTGATCCGTGGAGAAACGGGAGCAGACGAAGTACGACACTCGGATGGGCGCTCGGCCATTGTCCAGAGAGAAGCAGAATTCGCTTCAACACGCGCCTGTAGCGATCATAGTCGCCATATTGATCGGACATTTCGCTCATTTCCGCTGAGAATCTGCAACAAGGATCATTGGACAAGAGAGTCTGCATCAAAATCCTGGCAAAGTCTTGTATGTCATGGAAATTTCCGAAACATTATTTTTCCATAATTCAAGAATATTTGGAGGCTTTCAAGAAAAATGAAAAATGAAGTTGATTCCATTCTCGTTATCATCCTGATTAAACACCGGCTATCACCGTTGTTTATTATTTTCCTTAATGCGATTGGCGCGAAAATTGTTTATATATACCTTAAGCTTCAGCTCCGAGACTCCATCAAGCGTCAAAGAGGGGCAAAAAATGAAACGAAATAATTCCACGGTATTTATGATAAAACCATTCAACTCAGGTTCCGTCGAAGAATGAAGATCAACGGCAAACCGCGTGGAATGACAGACTTGGCGATTAGTCGGGAAATGAGAGTCGTGCCGTCATCGAAAATGAATAGCGACGTTATCGTCCAACGATGGAGAGACGGCCAGAGAGAGGGGAACAAAAAAACACGACGTACATTGTATGTATATAAAACTTGGCATTCGTCGGAATTCGCCGATGATGCGAAGAAAGTTTTTCCGCCATTGCGTAATAGTAGTGTACACGGCGTACGTGGTACGTTCAAAGAGCAGCTAACAAAGCTAGAAAAATCACGCACAGTCATCGTCAATTTTACATATACGATGAGTGAGCTACGATTACTCTCATGCGCATAATCGTCCAAGGAACCAGAAGAAAGGTAAGAAATTATACACGCAAGTTCCTTCGAGTTGCTATCCTAACGAGCGATTATCGAGAGATCGATAATCGCCAGTTGCTATTGGATGTTCGCACGAATGTGATCAGTCGGTCAAAGAGCTTTTCGTTCGACAGAGTCTCCAACGAAATCACCTGACACCGAATGATTGATATTCATAGAAGGAACAGGATAAGAGAGAAGACACACTTATCCCGACTAAAGTTTGAAAATATTTTTCAAATCGTTCGAAAAATAAGTTTTACGGCTGATTGAATAAATCTAAACGCTGTGAGTGACGTTTCATTTCATTCCACGCAATTCTCAGCTCTAGATCAAACACTTTGAGTGATGCAATTGTTTCTAAAGTCATGCGAGCCCTCCGACGTTCGTAGCATAAAGTAATGAAACCTCCTGACACCCTGACACCCTGTACAGAGAGTCTGTATACCGCTCGGAGGAAACTTGCCAAAGTGTAGTGTGTCGTTGGATGATACGATTGACTACCGATCGTGCGATTGCGCTAATCTTTTTTTCTCAATTTCCCTATTTACTTGCTTTCGTTGTAGCTTTCGTCGAAGCATCGAGTCCAGTGAGTTTGATGCCTCGGAGCGAGTGACGTTTCGGAACGGCTCATTGGATAGGATACGACGGGGGAAATGTATATGCGGATGATGTCCATTCCGCAAGAAATGGAGGGTCTTCGTTACTTTTTGAACGATGTTGAGGAAACTCAGAACCAGCCCGAGTCCTTTGAAAAAAAAGATTGAGACTCGCCATGTGATATCGGCAAAAATTGAGAATCGCGCACAGGGTGAGAATTGCGGCAAATCCGTGAAGAAACGCAACCACACGAAGGAACATACTCGAATGAGCGCTTGGCCACAGTCCGGAAAACAGTAAAACCCGCTTCAACGTACGGCTGTACGGATAATATTTGTCGAGTTGATCCGTAATTTCTCCGACTGGCTCCGACGATCTGCAACAGAGACGATCGCAACGATGGATGACGTTCCTCAAATTATACCCGTATACCTCGAAGCACTGCAACGAGTACAACAAAAATTCAGAGACTCTACGGTACTCTACGGTGGTTTAAAAATAGAATTTCAAACGGTTGAAGGGGTAATCGCGAAGAGCGCTATAAAAATTGCGACTGAGAAATAAAAGAGAGAAAATCCTCGGACGATCGCATGGGAAAAGAGTAATTGCGCTGTTGTTCTCCGATCATTAAAATTTTATCGCGGGATTTCCGTACTGCAACAGCGAGAAACAGACAGGGGCAGGGGGGGAGAAAAAAATGAGAGAGACGTGCATGGTAAGAAGCTATAACTTTTCATTTAATCCGTTGATGATGCGAACACACTTTTCCAATCGTAGGGTAATGGCAGTGTACGGCATAAGCTCGTAAGAGTACTACAAGGAAGCTAGAAAAATCACGCGGAAATTACCGTCGAGTTCAAGCATACTTTTCGCGATCATTTCCTTTGCGTAATCGTTCGAGGGGTAGAAAAAGCAGAAAATTACATACGACGGTTTATTCCTCGAGTTGTGTTCCCGAGAGGGTAGAATCCGTAGGGCGATTCACCGGGTCCGTTGTTCCCCGAGGAATCGATCGTCGGCAGTCGCTCTCGGACCTTCGGACGGTGATGATCGGTTCGAGTCGGAAAACGACGTTTTTTTTCCAACCAAATTTAATACCTAGAAAAATCTGAAATCGTGTATTCTGACTTTTCACTAATTTTTCAAACTGTCCAGTGACTTTTGTGCGACGAAATAATTGTTCATCGAAAAAAGCGCTCGCTCCAGGTTCGTCATTTCTTTTGCATGTGCGTTTTTATCATTTTTTTTTCGTTTCATCGATATTTCAAGGTTTTCGATGTTTCGTGAACAAAAAAGTGCTCTCCACAGAGCGAAATAATCTTCCGGAAGATAACTGGAGACAGGTAGTGGTAGGATTTTACTGCTTATCGATGTGTAGAAAAAAAACTCCCAGAGGGAGGCGAAGGAAAAAAAATGAGCTCCAATTACGACGTTTAGGAAGACGTCGGGACGACAAGGTACACCCGACGTCAATGGCCTCGAGGCATTGACGTATTTTATCTTCTTTCCTCCCGACGCTTCTCCCTCCCAAATCAGTTTGAACCGAGGACTCGGTCATACCCCGTCTGCGAGGTCCCGACAGGATGTGGAGCCAGTTGCACCCTCCGAGAGTCGTCGTTTTCGTTTATCTTTTCACGAAATATTTTCATCGAGATGAGCTTGAAATTTTCGAAATTCCGCATCGTCAATTTTTCTTTTTTTTTCCCCCGAGTGTATATTCGAAAAGCCCTCGATTGTTGAAAAATTCATTTTTCATTTCGGTTGAGTTTGCAAAAAAAGAAAAAAGAGAGAGACAGCGAGAGCGACTTCGCTCTTCTTTTTTTCTCCATCTGTATTAATACATCTTCCCCCACACCTTTGGGGCGACAGACTGTTGTTATTCGAATGGCGCGATGGCACTCCATTTTGACTCCGTTACTCGCACACTTCCGGTTTCGTTAATTACGGAGGGCTGTAGATGGAGGAACACGGAGGGCGCGAGAGGGAGGGCGAGTAAAGCTATTTCCACCCTCAAAACCGCGACACCACTCGCGATGATAAACCATGCCGATGGTTTTCTCCCAGGGATTGCGTACAAACACGGAGGCGACGATAAACGGATTTTGAAACGAGGACGGAAACGCGAACAGCATTTCTGAGCCAGCGGTTGCCACCATTCGCGTTTTCATGTTTTCGACACCTTCTCGGTACGCAAACTCATTACACCAGTGCAAAAAACAAAAAATTGTGGACAGTAGGCAGTATCGAATTTTCGAAAAATTTATCATCAGCGTTTTCTTTGTAATTTTCTGATAAAAAGGGAAAATTTTGAACGTGACGGTTTAAAAGTTTCGAAAATTGCTGTTTGTGAGAAAAATCTCGTAAAGTTTGCGCTACAGGGTGGGTTATCCGAAGCTCGTGTACACCCTGCGTTGTACGATTATGGGGTGCGGAATGACCCGCGTCAACTTCCGCCTTGGAGCCGCAAAGTTGGTTGAAAATATCCGGGGGACTTTGCAACCGCGTGAAATTCGGATAATGTCGGACGGAGCCTGAATTACGTTGGGGGAGAAGGAGAGCGAAATTCCAAAGCCTCCGTAAAGCGTGAGTACTTGTCACGTTGTAATTGTACCAGGGTCTCTTTCGTATCGTCTGGTACGTGCCGGGCTTAACGTTAATCACAGTGTCGAATTAACGTTGGAAATTCTCTGGGATACGATATTTCGGCGGCGAGTCAGCTGGTCGGAACGATAAAATTGTCGAAAAACACTGAAACGTGTATGAAAATTGATCGAATCGTAATGGCGAATTGAATCGTTGATTCGACCATGTTACATCGACGAATTATTCTACCGGATCGTCTCGAAAGATGCGAATAATTTTTGTATTCCGAATCTTCGATCATGGACCAAAGTTTGTGATTTTATCTCGATATTATCTCCGTTTGGCATTTCGGAATGTATTTCCCAGCCGTCACTCGGGTTTTGCCATATTTCGAGGACAATGGCGAACAAAACATTTTTGTTCCTTCGCGTAATTAAAACCGAGCTTCCTCCGGTGGCGAGCGAAACGTGTCCAGCGTTCCGTGCAGTTGGTCGAGTTTCAAGAGACATTGTTGAGCCACCAGCCCCGAAGCACGACTCGTTTCAACCACTTTACGGTCTGATGAATTCACAGAAGGATTCGAGCAACGATGTAACTTCATTCGAAGCACAATGCCAAAATTGCAGGTCCGTGATTAATCCTGTATCAAACAAATTCAAAAGATTACAACCGGAAAGCGATAAAAAAATTTGTTTTACAAAAATCTCCATACCTCTGACCGTGCGGTTTCGGAGGAACGAGAGATGCAATAATAACGATACTAAAGTACACAAGAACGTAAAATATATTAGACGTGCGATGATTTCGAAATGCTCCGCGAGTTATTCAAGTTTTCGCGCAGCGGTTGATGAGGTTTTTAATTCGATCCGTGGGATAACGCGATAATGACAAAAGTGCATTTTTCGAGCGAGCCTGGCGAGGAAACCCCTTGAGGGTATCGATATGCGAAACAGCTGCATGCATCGTTTTTATTTCGTCAAAAGTGGTGCATCGCATTGAGATGCACATGTTGTACGAAACTTTCGCCGTTCCTCGTACGCGGCGAAAGTTCATAAAATTCGAGAGAGCTTTTCGTACGAACACGAATGCGAGGCTTCAACGTCGTATTCTTCGCAGCGTATACTTGTAAAGCAATTCTTCCGGGTTTTACACGCGATAACTCGAGTATACATAAAATTGGCACAAAGCAAAGAGAAGAACAAAAATTCGCGCAGTCCGAGACTCTCGGGATCATCCGAGACACGCGTGCACTCTTTTCAGTGCCTTTGTTCGCATGGACACGCACGGAAAGTGGGCCACGAACGTTTTTTGCTCGTTTTTCACCATTCCTTCGCTCCTTTTGCGATCCCTTTGACAAAACGAAGGCGAGAGAAGCGAAACGCGTCTTAAAATCATCGATTCAAGGCGAACTCGGTTTTTTTTTCCTTCGAGACTGATAAATATTCAAACAGAAGGCGAGTACGAAGTTTTCGAAAAAAAAAGAGAGGATTTTCGCCATCTCCGCGGTCTCGAGATAATACTTTTTTAATCTCGCCCCGAAGAAATTGCGGAAAAACATTGATAAACGATATTTTTCGCGTTGGATGTATTTTCGAAATTTTCCATTAATATCTCGAAAAATAAAGCAGTCGCGTACGTACTGATCTCACGGAACGTCGGTAAGATCCAAGGGGACGCGAACGTGTATTCGACGGCGAATAAGACGCGTATCTTTTTCAAGCGTCTCGCGCAGTACGATTTCGTTCTCGAGTTTCTTCTCTTTCATGTCGTGTGTCGAGGGTTTTTTTTTCTTTTTCTACTTTTATCCCTCGCTAGCAGCGATTGAACATCGGGGAAGGCTGTTTGCCCTCGTACCTCTGTATAATTTCAAACAAAGGCTACCTACAAAGGCCCGCAACGAGATCGGTCGCGGATCCTTTCCGCTCCCATTTCTTCCTTCTGTCATTGACGACTTTAGACGTAAATTCAATCTCAGAACCTAGCTGGAGAACGGAAAAGACCCCGCCCGAGATTTCAATGTGATAAACCTCGAAGAGAAACCAAAGGATGTCGAAATCGTGCTTGTACGCGAATAAAAAAAAACTCACTCCGAGTATCACCTGTCGCACCGGTCTCCTAGGCTTTTAAGGGAACCGTATGGTCTAGAGCACGAAAATTTCACCTATTTTCACGATTTTTTTTTTGCCATAAAAAATTAAAAAATCGATGTTTTAACTTTTCGGGTTTATTACTACCTTTATTAAGTATACAAAAAATTTTTTTTTTAATTTTAAAAACAGTGTTTATTATCATATAATTGGCATTGAAGACGACCCTCTCGAAAAATCCGACCCGGACGGTGAAGATCGATCCGAGACTTCTACTCATCTGAAACACAAAATTCAAGAAGATTCTTAATCAGAAAGAGTGCAGTTATGGTCGGGGCTGGAACAAATCGAAAAAATTAAAAATTGACAAAATGGCGCGCTTTTGAAAAAAAAATTCGTAAAATCGAGTTTTTTTCACTAGTTTTTTAGTATAAACAATAAGAAATTATTTAAATAAAATTATGATTGCAGCCCCGACGATAGCCATACATGTTGTGAACAACATATCCAAATTTCAAGTGATTCGGTTGAATAGTTTTTTTGTTTTCACCTGCGCGGTGCCGAAAAAAGTCGTTTCGAGATAAATGAGTTTAAAGTTTGAGGTACAGATATTTTCAAAAATTGAGCAAATTTTGAATACTTACAGTTAATCCGCGATTCCGGCACCATATAGGATTCCTTCGGAACGTTCATAATTCAAGATTTCCTCACTCCTTTCATTTCTTCGAGCTGTCCGAGCCTCTTTGGAGTTGTCCGTGCTCCTACGGTTGGCGCTCGATACTCGCAGCTCGTCTCGGTTTTGCGCTAGTTGCTCCGCTTGTGGCCCGATTGTTATGCCCATGGTCTCCATTATTTTCAATAGGGATGCGAATCCTTCATTGAATATGCAAGCGGAAATGTGAGTGGCAATATCAATGATTTTTTTTCCGGCAAACAGATGTTTCGGCGCAAGGTGCCACACGCAAGCATTGAAACTTTCGTTATTGTTCTGCGTATTACTGCCAATACACCTTTCCAATAAAGTCTCTGCTGTCAATTCTTCATAAATTGGTTTTAATATCTCTTGTGCTTCATCGCACAGAGCAGGTGGGTGCTCGTAGGTGTCTAAAGTACCTGCAGCCTCACTTTGACGCCACTTGCACCACGATTCGGAACCTGGAGGACAGTACGAGTGTTGCGGATTTTCATCTGTTGAAATTTTGTGATAATATGCTGCCCATATTTCACTTCTCATCCCTTCAGTCGAATCTGAATTACGTCTAATTGCTAGACCGTAATAAGTTGACAGCTCTTGCAATAATTTATTCGTCAATTGTTGACGCTTCGGTGTTTTATTTATCGATTTCCGCTGTGTCTTTTTTCCCTCTTCTTTTTCTGTCAATTTCTTTGTTGCTTTCTTTATTTGTGCATGTTTTTTTTTCGCATCAACAGCACGTTTGTACAAACGTTTTTTAACATGCAAAACACATTCTTTTTTGCAAACTAAAAAATCATCCCCGTAAGGCTTTGTGTCCAATAAGGCTTTGAACGTTTTCGTGTCGCCGTCTCCGATATAGTTCGCGTATTTTACGTTGTACAACTCTTCCGATCTCTTGAACATTTCCACGATGCCGTCTACCTCCATTTTGCCAGCACTTCCGGTATGATTTGCGTCACAGTGATCTTCATGCTCTCGATACCACGCTTCATATTCAATCGTATCCTCTTGGCCTTCCCATTGAGAGCAGGCTTGACATATACTGCATTTGACGACAACATCTAAAATTTTATTACTGTATTTCCCTATTAACGAGGCAATACCGAGAAGCGATGAGAATCCACGTTTCGCCCACGATCCATCACCAGACACAGAAAGTTCATCCGCGGGACGCCCAGCTTTTACATTCAACTCGACTTCTTCTTTCAATGCTCTTTGGAAAACGATTTTCGCGACGGCTTCAGCTGCAATTTTTATATTGTCCACGATGCCGTAATATGTACTCTTACAAATTCCTTGTCCAAGATCCATGAGACCGCACAAATTTTTCAAGCCTTCAAATCCTACTCCAAGCATTCTCAGGGCGAGAACAAGTCGACGGTTGATTTCAAATGCCTTATCAATTAACGGCGAAGACAAAATAAAAGTTTCTTTACACTCACACTTCACAGAGAGTTTGAATCCTAGACCACGTTGTCCGTTTTTGCTAAAAGTGACCGCACCGTTACAATCTTTACACTTCAACAACTGTTGCAACGTTAAAAATATCATGCTGAATTCGATGATGCAATAATTGAAAGTAGGATTAACGTTTACTTCCAATTCCTCATTGCCTTTTAATTTTTTCGCAGACGTGCTCGTAAAATCAGTAGTATTTTCGATAGTGAATCGATTGCCCTTGAAATATCTTTTGCGACCTACAGAAGATGGTCGTCTAGAAGAGTTACGGCCTTGCTTTCTATCCATATTTTCTGATATTTTATTTCAAAATTTTCGATGTTGGTTCGTCAAAACGTAACGTTGTACTGATCAAGTCAGGGGAAAGCGAAATGACCGTTTCCCTCACAAATGTTCGACAATAGGTATATTTCGGGGAAGGGAAAAGTATATATAGGTATATAGTATGTACTATATACAGGTATATATTTTCGGAGAAGGATTGGGACAGCTGCTGTGCTCCGATTAGGTTACCGGTTAGCGCTAGACCCGTTAGGAGCGCGCGGACCGCTCTCTACCTGCGTTATGGGCTGTAGAAGCTGTAATATTGAGAATTTCTGCATGAAAATTTCACAGTATATCCTTGAGATACTATACTTTCGACATATCGAAAAAAAAAAAAATCGATTTTTTCAAATTTCTAGACCATACGGTTCCCTTAAGGGCTTTCACGCGAATCTAATTGCACCCGAACGTATATATCCCTCAAAGTTACTCGGGGGAACGCGATTTTTAGAGTTTTTCTTTGTCGAAATCCTTCAATTTGCGAGAAACTATAATACGAGAGAGAAAAGGGAGAGTCAAAAAGTAGCAGACGGAGTTTATTTGCTGTTTTTTGTTTATTGGTCTCGGATACAGTCGTAAATGTTTACAATTGGCAATTTCATCAGCGATACATATCGATAACGTTATTATGTACAAATATATACAAACGGGCTGTTTGCAATGTGCGCGTTTATGCGTGTATTTTCGTACCCACCCTTTTTTTTTTGTACGTCCGGATGCCCCGAGAAGAGGAAGCATTCTCGCGACGTCCGACGTTTCCGCCCTCGGAGCTTTCTTCTCGAAAAACTCGCCGAGATTTCCTTTTTCAACCTTTGACTTTGAATTGTTTCTCTCGTCAAAGGTTTTAGAATATATATATATATATTTATGTATAAATAATTCGTGATGGGTTTGGATCAAGAGGAATTGAAAAACTCCTTGCAGGCACGTGGGATGAAAAATTATTGTTGCGGGACAGTAGGAAGCAGCAAAGATCCTACGAAGACTAGAAAATTTATACTCGATCGTTATTCTCTCTTCTTCTTCCTCGGTCGCTCGATGCTTTTTTCTTTTTTCATTTTTTTCGTTTTCGCGATATTTACGTTTTTATTCCTCGTTTTTATGTTTTCATACAACGCTCGGTTCGTAAAACTCATTCGCCACGAATATTCGTTTATTTTACTGTATTTATGCCTATGATACTGATGCCCTTAAAAGCTAAGTCGTATTCGAACATACGTGTTTTTTTTTCTTCATTTTCGATATGATAGTGACGAGAGCTCGATGAGCTCTCGAACGTTTCTCTCGTTCTCTCGAAGATTCGTTTTTTCGAATCGCAGTCGAGCTCTCTGCTTGGAATTTCGCGCTTCCCGTTATACGAAAAATAATACACCGTCGATAGGCCCGTTTGATCCTCCGATAATCGATGATAAAATCGATGATGAAATCAATGATAAAATCGATGATAAAATCGATGATAAAATCGATGATAAAATCGATGATAAATGAGGTTACGAAAAAAGTGAGCAAAAAAATCTTCGACAAGGATTTTTTCGTCTCTCTCTCTCTCTCTCTCCTCGTTATACGGCAAAATTGTACAAAAATCAGTCTTGAAATCGTCGAATGGAATAAATGCAATGATAAATTTCATGCTCGGCGACTCGGCAGGATCGATTTCGCGGATCGAAATCCAACGAGAGAAAGCGATATCGGGATATCAATGATTTTTCGAAACTCACGACAAATTCAGCCTCGAGGAGGCGCTCGTCTCGCTCGGTCGACATCCGGGGAGGAAAGAATCGAAAAAATGCCCTCGATTCAGCCGAGGTGATTAGTCGGCTCCTCGATGATCTTCTCGAGGGTGTGAATGAGGCTGATGGGCTGAATGTCACCGTTGCTCAAGATGCTGTTGGTGTCCTTGCTGATGATGCTGGCGGTTCTGAGATCGTATTCGTTCAAAATCGAGGCAAAGGAGGACAGCGGCGATTCAATGTCCTGTACGTTTAGTCCCTTTCTAAGGACGTTGAGATACCCCTAGCTCTGGGCGACGTCGTTCGCGTATTCCTCGTGGAGAGCGAGGAGATGCTGGGGCACGTCGATGCCGGTGTGAAGACTGACGGAAACGCCGCGATTGAGACTGACTGCCGGATAAAAAACGCCGTAGAGGTCGTGAAAGGCGATTCCACCCTGGGGCTGATCGTTGACGAAGAAACGGAGGGTGTGAGTCGTCTCCAGGTCGAGGAGAACACCGACCGTCGTGCCCTGTTGGACGCCACCCTCGGTCCTCTGGAGATGACCTCCGCCTCGCATGAACCACGACCTCTGACGGTCGATGTACATGCTCCAACCCTTCTCGTCCTTGCCTGTGAAACGCGTTGAAGAAAAAAAAAAAAAAACGTTTTTTTTTCGAAAATGCCTCTTAACCTCGCGTGGATTTTCGTCCCAGAGATGAAAAACTTACCCAGTATCTGATCTCGCGACACGTCGGCCCTGGCGATTCCGAACGCCGGATCCGTGTCGCTCGGATAACGGTCGATCGTGAGCTCCCAATAATGAACGCCTCGGGAAAAGCCGACGCTCGCGAGTACAACGCGATGCTCGTAGCCCTCGCAGGAGACGCTCATCGCGTCGTCGGAAATCGTGACCTCCTGAGGAATTCCGCTCGTGTCGGTGGCCCACGAGAACCAAGCGACTGGGGAAAACGAGAGCAACGTCGTGATTCTTTTCCTTCATCGTTCCAACACGAGGGACAACGAATAACACAGCTCACGTGGACAAAATGTGCGAGAGTCATCGAGAAACACGACGATAAACAAATTTCACTCACGCTCGGCCGTTTGGAGTCCGATGAGCTCCGAGTATTCACCCTCGCCGGCGCTGTTGAAAGCCCTGACGCGAGCGTTGTACAACGAGTTGAAATGAAGTCCATCGACCGTGCAAATCGTTTCCCTTCCGCAGTACACCTCCTGCGCGACAAAACGACAAAACAACATGTAAATTGCGTACAGGCGCCGTCGCGAAACGCGATTTTCGTAATTCAACGTCAGATTCAGGCGGAAAATCCCGATGCTGCGAAATTCCGGCGACAGGAGCGGGGAAATTATCGACGCACGCGAGAAAAACGGTCGAGGGATGTTCCGGCGGACCGGAAGTAGCTGGTTAATCCACGGAGTCGCGAGTCGACGAATCGCGAATTCGAATGGGGAATAAACGACCCTCGAGGCAATTTCATCAGCGCACTTCCGGTTGTTCGACTTTTGCGGATACACTCGCTTCGTTATTTCTAGTGTACGATTTTGACGGCCGGCGCGAGCGGATGTTTCGCCACTTGCGAAACACTCGTCATTGTCGTGACGCGCGAATAAGCTCGGCAGTATTTACCCCCGTTTTTTTTACCCCGTGCGAGGGTCTCTTTGAATCTCGCAGCTTTCTCTCTCTTTTTTTTTTTCATTCGTCCTCCGACGAGACTCGCTCGAATCGCCGTTCCTCTCTTTTCCTTCAGCCCCGTGGGCTCTCCGGCGCGTACAATCCGCTGTGAAAACGTTACGGGAAGCGCGCCTCGCTTCCGGGTGTTTATTTACACGTGTATGCTTTATCCCATCTTGCGTCAATATCGCGCGAGTTTCGCTCGCTATAATCGTGCTGCCCTTTGAAGGCTGAAAATCGTCGAGTTTTCAAAGGGCTCGCCGTGGGTGTCATCCCGGCGAGCGTCGAAACATTTGCAATTAATCCCGCACGGCTCTGGGCCATGTCGCGGTTCTTTGAGCGAACGGGGGAGCTTCCGGGAGGATGCAGGCGCGGGGATTAAAGCTCGTGGACCGCGCGGCCGATGCTCGGGGATGACATACTAGGATTTATCTTTTCGGAGCAGAAAAAATATCAACGACACACATTTATCGTTCGTTCGATCGTATGCGACGTTCAGTCGCAAAGTTTTCGAGGAATGTTGATTTCCCACCGGTGAATAAACAACGTCGAAGAGTCTCTTTGAGAGCAATGAAAAAAAAAGTCTTGGACCGAATTCGAGAATATTTTGTTCGTCTTTTTTTGAAATTTGCTTTCTTTTTCTTTGATTTCAGCAAAACCGAGACTCTGACTCACCCGAAACTCTCCACTGCATCCGTCGTCGAGTTCGAGAAGATATCCCTCGATGGCCGGTCCACGCTGACCACAGCCGATCCCGTGACCTGCTGGGGGCTGCCAGGCGACCGTTACGCTGTTATTCTGCGTGCTGCACTCTTCGGGAATCAGCAAAGGCGCTCCCGGAGCTGAAAATGTTCAATCGCCACTTGCATTTTTTGTCTCTCACGATTTCCGACAGATTTCATCTCGATCTCGAGGAGAAATTTACAGTTTGAAGCGTTTGTAATAAAAATTGACAGCGTTGATGAAAGATCATCATATTCACTGGATAACAGTGAAAAATCATCGAGGTTTGCCAGCAGCGTCCCGACTACGAGAAAACATTGCATGTTCGCTTTTTGAAGGGGCAAAACTTTAACGCGACTTTTTCTCTGCGACAGCAGGGAGAAAACTTGGCCGACGTCGTGGAAAAAAACCCGTCGGTTATTCACGTTTGTCGAATTACGAAGAATCAATAAACGTATAGCATCGGATATTGCCGCGAATATGGAATTCTGATTGAAAATGTCAGCGAGCGAAGGGCAAAACGAGAAAAAAGAAGGCTCAATATCATAAACAATTGTCGACGACTCGTCGTATTCATCCGGTTACATGCCATTGATCGTACAGTACGAATTTATTCGATCCCGTCGTCTCGCATGCACGTTCATCTCCTCCTCCCTCTCTTTTTACAGCTTCTCCGTTGCCCTTTGACATCTCGACAAGGCAAAACTCTCCTCCCGACTGCTTCGACATTCATTTTATGCCACGCTGCGGGCGAATGTTTTCCATCCCATTTTCAAAAATAACCGAAAGCCCGCGATCGACGCACGAACGAATAAAAATTACAACGCGACGTCGGTTTTATTACGTTGCAGACTTTTATGGCCATTGTAAACTCGATACCGCTGTTTTATCGCGTGCGAACGTAACGAAAATTCCGTGATTCTTATTTCAGGATTATTGCCGATCCGATTTATTCGCGAATCGTTGAAGCTCGGCGCGTAATCATCGTCAGAGTGGACACGTTGGTGGGAAAAATCTTGGGGAAAATACGTTTTCTTTCGAATCTTTCGCGAGGCAAACGACACACGGGATTGTAGATTTATAAATGTATCTTTACCTGCGGTGGGATATCGATCCTCTCCCTCGGAGGCTGCGTCCGAAATTTAACACATGTATGCACGTTTAAAGGCTCGCATGTGGTACAAATCGTGATGAGAGGAATGATTCAACTTGAAATTCGGATAAAAAAAGAAAGACACTCACGTTTGAGTTGAACGAAAGTCAGCTGATCGATGGCGCGTCGCAGTGGCTTGTCGTCGAGCGTCAAATCGAGGAGGGGAAGACGAGCGATCTCTTGAACCCCCGCCGCCCCTCCCCAGGATCCGGCCGCCGTTGCCGCCCTCACCGAGAGCATACCGCCGATCTGGAGGAAAGCAGCGCTGTCGTTCTCCTTGAGCGCCTCGATGCAGAACGTCAAAAGAGCCGTCGTCGCTTGAAGATGCGTCGCGCATCTCGCGACCTGATCGCGAAGAGAGCGAACCCTCGCCTCGCGAGTCTGCCTCGCGGCCTCGATCAGACGCGACTTTCTCGCGTGCAGCAGGCTCACCAGATGCGACACCCTCTCCTCAACCTCCTCCTCGAGACTCACGCATTCCTCCTGGTAAAAGGTATCACGATGTACGGGAACGTTAAGGGAGAGAACGTACGGTGATTTTTCTTTTTTTTTCGATCGAAAAATCAATTTTCCAAAAACTTTTCCTCCAGGTTCGAACGTCGCTTTCCGCGGTAATTAAAATCGTTGAAAACCCGTTGGAAGTTAAAACAGCACACGCTGAGTAATGAAAAAATAGCTGGCTTCGCTGAAGCGAAAGGGGAATTAATGAAATTGCGGTTGGCGAATTTTCCGTTTACCCTTTTTTTTTGCATTACTCACGAAGGGAAATATGTTCGCGCGTCGGGCCTCGGAATGAAACAATAATTGCCGAAAGAGCGATGTCCGTACGCGCGTACTTGTGTTTCGGCAAAATTACGGAAATTACGATAACGTCGAATTTTTTATGCTCCAATGGCGATTCCTACATTTCGCATTTACGTTACGAGTGTGCTCACGCGCGACGATATTTTTGTTGCCCCCCGAGCGGACAGTTTCCGGTTGGACGATGATGAAATTACGAGGGGAAAGAGGCCGAGAGTCGGGAGGGAAAAGCCGGTAATGAAATTTCTTTAATTACCCCGTGACCTCTCCCCTTCTCCGCTTTCTGACCTTTGAAATTTCATCAGACTGTTAAATAACATTCGGCATTATTCCCCTTGTCACTGATTTATTTCGCGTTTCGGGCGAATTTCACTCACGTGCACTTTGTCCGTCATTCCTTTGAGTCTCTGAATGAATTCCGTCGTGGAACGAGCGCGTTCCGACAGCTGCTGCAGATTTTGCGAAAGCTCCGTCTGAAAAATGTTCAATGCGACGTCTCGTTATTCGTTCAACATACGATTTTTACGTCGACAAAAAAGAAGCGTGAAATTTTTGTGAAATTTTCATTATTTCCCGATTGGATGCCATCGACGAACAGCGCTTATGATTTATGGGCGAATAATGGGTAACGAAATGGCCCTTGTTTATTTTTAATTGATTTTTGGCCAAAAGGGAATGAATGACGCTTCTCCGTTTGACAGCCGCGTTAAACGGCTGAATATCCTTGAGGATAATTGCGCGATGATGGCAAATGTAAAATGGAGTGAAAATTTCGAGTGATCGAAAATGCACCGCGCTGCTCTCGGTTCATAAAATGAAAACGGGGGAATTTTCGACCGATGAGAATCGAACACACACAGCCTACGGGGTCTCGAGATCGATAGCGGAGTGAGCTCTCCACATGCACTTGCATATATATATATATATATATATATATTTATGTACATAGACTCCGCGTATGCCCCGGAGTGTGTTTATACACGGCTGTGGCTCAACAGCAGTGGAAGGATGCTGGTTTGCCCTCGATAGTGGATATCGTGATGCACAAGCGAACGCATTTTCACGGGAGAGCACGGAGAGGAGCCTGGAGGTTACAGACAAGCTGCCTGCAGCGATTGTATCGCGAAACCTCACGGGTCTATGTTTGCATCCACGAGATCGAGAGAGAGAGAGACAAAGAGAGAAAGAGAGAGAGCTGTTTTCAATGATTTCAACAAAATCGCGATGCTCCAAATGACATAAAAAAAATAGACATGGAAATTCGCAAAGATTTCCATTTTTTACGTAACAGTCGTAATTCTCTGTTGCGAAAAGCCTCGAGCTTTCCGACGGCGAAACACTCGTAATCGAGAGCAGTTTGACAAGGTCAGTGGAAACAGCGGTATGCAGCTGCAGTGGTAACGGCAGGGGCGGTAACGCCGGTGATAAGGCGCCTGTGTTGCCACTGCGGTGCGATAAGAGACTCGCGCAACGTGATTTATTTTCGCCCGATTCCCTCCGCGATGAGTATCATAAATTCTCCCGTGGGGAAGTATCAACGGGCGAATCGTCGATATATTTCATTCGGTTGTCACTGATGTGCGTGCGAGTTTCTCGTAACGCGATAAACATCGTGGGATATTATTTCGAGATTGGAAAAAAAAAAAAGAAATCGAGAAAGAAACGAGGTTTTTCTTTCGAAAGAATTACGAGAAAAACAGTTTGATGTCGATTTTGCCCTCTTGCGTAGCCTGAAACGCGAAGCGTGAGCATAATCGATCGCCGAGCCGTCCAATCGTCGGCTCAAGCGGAATTCGCGAGTGCATCATCTCGTTCGAGAGCTTTATTCCTCTATTGACTATCCGCCTTGTTCTCGCGTTGTACGCACACCGTAGGGCGAGCCTCGATGCGATGCGAGCCTCGCGTCGTTCAGCGCGCTTTATCGTATTTATCCCTCCGCGTACACCAAAACATATCGGCGTTACCCGATGGCTAAACACGATGGCAACATTCATTTCATCCCACCCCGATATTACCGGAGAATGATAATTAGCGCCGACTCCATTATTCCTTCCACCGGAAATATTCCGGAGGAATAATCCGAGATAACGTTGTTTCGACGTTCGCGTGTATATTATATCACAAGAATCTCATCGTTACAGAGATGGAAAATGTTGTTTTCGCGATACGAGGCGTATGAAACTCGAAACGGAGCTCAAACCGCGTAATGCTCGCCGATACAGACTGCGAGAGGAATCTGCAGCAGAGCTCGGGGCGAACCAACAAAATCGCTCCGTCGGTTTCGCTTGAAACACGAGCGCGGTCTTTTGGCCACGGGCGGCGTTCCCTCGACCCTCGGAACGTAAAAAAATCGTCGAGCGATACCGAACTTTACGGAATTACAGAGTCAAAATCCCGCTGAAACTCGTTTTCAGTTTTGGAAATCGAAATTGTACGAAATTGTATCTCACTCGCTCGGGAATAATCGAGGAAAACCGCGAAAGGAGGGAGAGTCGCTCCGGATCGGCCTTTGGAGATTCGCGATCGTCGCCAGTTATCATCCAAGGCGCGCAGCGACTCACCCCTTCGGGAAAACCACCCTCTCGACTCTCTCGCTTCGTCTTTCCGTCTTTACCCCCCTTCCCCGCTTCTCTCCGTTCTCCCAGCCTCTTCCCTCCTCCGGAGCGTGACTCCTCAATTCCGCGACGACATCCCGGGGGTGTCGGCAGTCCCGTTTCTTTTTCCCTCGACGCGCGAGGGAGGCAACGAACCCGGGCGACGCGGGAGAAGGAAAAAGGCCGCTAATCGGCGGAACGACGGTTTTTCCAACTCTCGTCAGGGAGATTTTCGATCGCTCGACTATTTCCGATGACTCTACCGGTGGTTGATTCACCCTTTGCGTCTCGTATCCTTCTCGTCGACTTCCGGTCTAGTCGCTTCGCGTTTCTCCTTTCGCCGGAGGTTGGGATTTTTTTTTCATCGTCATTATCATCCTCTTCCCCGACCGCCGGCTGCGGTGATTGCGCGAAATTGCCGCTTTGCAGTTTATACACGCGTGTATGCGACAGCGTTTTTGTTCGTGCTCCGCGATACTCTGCACAGTCTGCATTGTCAGACAAAAATGGAGTACGAGAGTAAAGGGTGCAGCGGCAGCCGGGTCGAAGCGAGATCCACCTCCGCATGCGGGATTACCGCGTCTTTGTGGACGTGCGGATGGCAAAACAGGTTCCTCTCGTCGCGAACGAGGCCTTGGTATTTCTCTCCCGATGAAACCTGGAAAATTTCGAAATATCGATCGGCAAGACGGTAAAACATTGAAAAACTCTGGGATCCGAGAACTTTGCTTCAGATTTCAAAATTTGTCCCCCCCCTTTTGTCGTTTTCTTCGCTCGGAAGAGAAGCTCGCGGATATTAAATTCCTTCGAGGCGAAAAACG
This sequence comes from Heteropelma amictum, assembly GCA_959613375.1. Taxonomy (NCBI): domain Eukaryota; kingdom Metazoa; phylum Arthropoda; class Insecta; order Hymenoptera; family Ichneumonidae; genus Heteropelma; species Heteropelma amictum. The sequence continues at coordinate 1,448,099 of OY390727.1, forward strand.
ACCTTGCGACTATCGCGACCCCGTGAGGGAATTTTCATTACCAAAAAAAAAAAAGATTCGAGTCCGCCGTCGGCTCTTCGTTGGGCAGGCGCGTTTACGCGTACAACGCAGAGCGGAATGAATGTTTAGGGCGATTTCGAAGCGGCGGAAAATAGACAAGGGGTTTATCGCTCGCGTGCGAATTTGTGTTGGTGAATTTGGGGGACGCATGAGCGGAGGGTAGTTTTTCGTGTATAATGCGGTGTATAAGCCCGGGGGAAAGAAAAGTAACGAGGATCGAGGGTGGACGATGTTTTTGATAACGTTCGTACTTTGCTCCGCGGTACTCGACGATGGTACGCGCGTCGTCTACAGGGTGGTGTCGGGGGGTAAAGTTTCGAGTCGAAATGCGAGCTTTCGATGTTTTTTAACGTCGAGTTTTGGCACAGCCTGTAGGGTGCGGAGTGAACGCGAAGATGGCGAGATCGTAGGTGGACCGCTGCGCGCGGGAGAAGCGAGAAAGGAGCCGATTCGCGATGTACGAGAATAATAAACCTGTATGCGGTTCTCGCGCAGTACGAGAGAAAATAACGGAGCGAGATCCATCTTTGTACGTACACTCGGGGTTCTGTAAGAGCCCCGAGTGTACGTATTCGTACAGAGAAGTGCATCAACTTGTACAGTGCGGGTATATACAAGGCAGAGAGATAGCAAGAGCACTCCAGCGTTAAAAACGCGTTAAAGGTAACTCGATACTCGAGACACTCGTATTACTCCCTTTCTCTTCATTTTATATATTTATATAGATATACAAATATACATTATACTCGTGAACCCTGGCTCCGCACGTAGGTGTGGGTGTGCACGGTGCGTTTCACGTCGAATTCAACGATAACTTTTCGCTCTTTGAAGAAGGCTTTTGGAAGAGCTTTTTTTGATCGAAATCGTTGATTTCAAAGGCGCTCGAATCTCGAGTTGGATCGCGCGAGAGAAATCGGACGTTTATACTTTTGATGGATTTTTTTCTCGCGTCGATTCGAAGGAGAAGAAACACTGATGGGCCGATTCGACGTGGAGAAACTCGTGCACGCGCGTACCCGGTGGGTAAACACAATGAAAGCGAGTAAGGAGAATCGATTGCGAAACGAACTCGAAGCGTTTGTTGCCTCCGATCTCTCGCGGCAAGAAAAAGTCCGCGATATATCGGCGAAGAACGAGAGAGGGAGATTCGTCGGAGATTCCGCGGAGTGAATGAAAAAGTACGATTACGTTATTGATCACGCTCGAGATATGATTTTTTTCGCGCAAGATTCGAGACAGCCTGGGCGTGGATTTCGTCCAATCGGATCAGAGGCTCGAGTACGACGCTCGAAAATATGGCTCTGACGGTAATGCAGTTTTCCCGACAATTTCCCAAGTTTCTCAAACGGAAACTTTTGTCAGCGTCGATATCGAACATCGGGGAAAGATGAAGTATCTCGACGACTAAAAAACGAATCTTTCATCGTTATCGTTCGTTGCTTATCGAAACTAGCGATCGAGCGCGTTTTCCGCGTCGGTAATTTTTTCAAACGCGAAAAAAATACCTGAAGGAGAGATAAAAGCAGCGGGACGTCAACGCCGCGAAGGTTTAAGGGGGAATCATCGAAAAACAATGCACCTCGACCCTTGGCTCTCGTAAATTCACCGCAGCGGCAAAACTGCCTCGTTTTTTCTTCCCTCCCCTCAAATCGCTGCCCTTCGCTCGGTGTAAAATATGATTCCGCGTTGATATTCATCATCGATCGACGCGAAAGCTTTATACTCGTTTTACGACGGCCGCGGAGATCGTAAAGTTTCGGTATCGCGCTCGTTTGATTTTCAAATTCGAGGATACGCGACGGGCGACGATTCACAGTCGCAAACTCGAAAAAAAAGCATGTAAAAATATGAAACTGAGGGGAAAAAAGTGGAGAATGTATGCACGACGAAGTGGAACAAAAGGGGGCGGCTTTCGAGATGCGATCGCGGCCCCGCGGGACCTTTCTTTCGCGTTCATACGCCTCTGGTTCGCAAATCCAGCGATCGATAAACCTCGAACGAAATATTCCCGCCGCTGGATAAACAGCCGTCCTTGTTTATATGCGCCAAGATACCGGCTGATTTTACAAATCACAGCAAAAACGCAGGACCGATGTTTGTTCAACGAGAAACGAAAAAAAAAAGAAAAAAAAGTGTCCCATCTCCGCGTCCTCCGCGAGGGAACGGAAACGTCTATGAAAATTCTATACGGTATGCGTGCAAAATACGAGAGGTTATGGAATATTCGAGACGGAAGAGACGTGATCAGAGTGCCGACGTAAATTAGGGTGGATGAAAATTTTTTTTTTCTCCTCAGTCGGCGAAGAGGGAAGAAAACTCGACGATTATTCCGACCCACCCTAATGTATATATACCAGCGAAAAGGAGCATCGAGCCTGAGAAGGGACAAAAGTGTGGAATGCCGAAGCTCGCGTAGTTGGACCGCGAAGGAAAACGAAAGAGAGAGAGAGAGAGAGACGGAACGAGACGCAAAGATGAAAGATCATTTGGATATATATATATATATATATATATATATATATATATATATATATATAAATATCTGAAGAATAAAGGGGGTAAAGGGTTTAAAATAGTCGGAGGGCGGGACAAAGGGGCGACTATGCTCGAAAATAGTTTGGCTATAAAGGGCAGCCCGTATGGACCGGGAGATGAGAGGAGAGAGAGCGGAGAGATGTTCATTACGATACGTGTGCGCCCATCGGCACGTTTGTGCACTCGCACCCGACGGGATTCTCAGGCTTTAAACGCGGAACGAAGGAGAGAGTCTCTTCGTATAGGCGTGCGCGATGGTCGAGGGAAAATGATAAGAGAGAGCGAAATGAGAAGGGAAGAAACGCGAGAAAGAACGTCGGAGAAATTAATCGTTCCGAGAAGAGATCTCCGAAAGGCAGAAAAAGATTGGGAGGTAAGCGGAGGAAGACGGAGAAATACACGCGAGTCCTCTCATTTACAGTCTCGACCATCTCTCGAGTGATCGGGATGAGAAGCAAAGAAGAAGAGGAAAAAAGAGACGGAGTAACGAGAGCACAAGTAGCCTTCGTTCGAGAGACAAAAATACCGTACGAGAGCGAAAGCTCCAAAGTCGAGAGACCTCTCCGCGACTGGAGAAAAGGGTCCATGATGAGTCTCGGAATATCTCGGAAAAAAAAGATAACCGCGACGATGAAAAGTCCGACGGTACTCGCATTTTCTCGGCTGTCTCGTTCGAATCTCATTGATTTCCGGCGATGAAAATTCTCGTTCGATCTTTCTTTCTTTTCCCGGATTTGCACTCGCTCGGGAATTTCACATCGTCTCTTTAAGGTAGTTCTATCGTTTTATCGTTTTCTTAAGATTTTGTTGAAAATTTGAATACGTATTCTTTGATGTCATATATACGTGTGTAATAAATTTTGGAAGGTTTTACCACGTGGAAGTTGAGATATTTATTGGTAAAAATCACAATTTTCGGTAGTCTCTCGTAAGAGCGCGTGTTAAAAGTTGCATTTTCATCAATGAATATCTTGGCTTCTACGTGGTGAAGCCTTCTAAAACTTTGCATACATTTTTATGCAACATCAAAGAAGATTTCTTGAGTTTTCCAAAAAAATCTTAAGAACATTTTTTTCGCAATTTTTGTAATTATAGAGCAAGCACATATCACCTGGGATGACCGTGAATTTGGAGTATGCTGTTCTTTAGTCGATTTGCAACAACTTTTCTTATTTAACTGAAGCCCGCGAACCATTTTGTATGTGAGAAAAACTGCAAAACAATTTCTCGATTTGAATCTAACGATAGAACTACCTTAAGGTAGTTCTATCGTTTTATCGTTTTCTTAAGATTTTGTTGAAAATTTGAATACGTATTCTTTGATGTCATATATACGTGTGTAATAAATTTTGGAAGGTTTTACCACGTGGAAGTTGAGATATTTATTGGTAAAAATCACAATTTTCGGTAGTCTCTCGTAAGAGCGCGTGTTAAAAGTTGCATTTTCATCAATGAATATCTTGGCTTCTACGTGGTGAAGCCTTCTAAAACTTTGCATACATTTTTATGCAACATCAAAGAAGATTTCTTGAGTTTTCCAAAAAAATCTTGAGAACATTTTTTTCGCAATTTTTGTAATTATAGAGCAAGCACATATCACCTGGGATGACCGTGAATTTGGAGTATGCTGTTCTTTAGTCGATTTGCAACAACTTTTCTTATTTAACTGAAGCCCGCGAACCATTTTGTATGTGAGAAAAACTGCAAAACAATTTCTCGATTTGAATCTAACGATAGAACTACCTTAACAGGATCGAAATAATCGGTACTGTTTTTCTTTCGAAAAAAAAAGAGAGACAACGGAGTAGAAGTGTCAAGTGGGAGAGCGGGGAAAAATGGCGAATTCCACTTTGTCGCTTCTCCCTGACGGTCCGGCGTGAGACTACCGCCGGGAGCAAACTCAATTATGTTAATAAACAATGTTAATCGAGAAGAGGATGAGGCGAGAGAAGAGAAGAAAAAAGATGGTCCAGAGTGAAACACGACGTTTCCGCGAAACGGACGTTGAAAACGAGCGATTGTAATTGGCATTCCGGATGAGAGGATTAACTCGCACGCGGCGGCGACGTCCGGAGGTCCTCGCGCGAAAAAAAAGAGCGGAGCGGTGTCAGAGCGTGTCGCGAGCGGAATCCGCAGGGTCATTTCTGATGAAGCTTTTTCTCCTCTCGATGTTTTTTTTTGTACAAAGCTCGACGGGGGACCGTAATTTTTCGATGGGAGAGAAATTTCGATAGCCACTCCCGATCGGGAAGCGCGGTTGTACCTCGTTAATGCGAGGCTGATCGCGATACGCGACCTATCGATTGGCTCTTCCACGCTCCATTGAGCTGCACGCAAATTGATTGCAAACACGCTCGGAGGCGTGTCCGAGGATCCTCCTGCACGTGTCATACGTCATGTGCACAAATTGATGGATGAAAAACACGGAGTGTTTACGGAATTTGCGTCACTTTTTCCCCTCCCCCATAAGTTTGACGAGCCCGTCACGCGAGGTAATCGATCGACGTATCAGATCGAGAACAGCGAAAAGAAAACGGACGCTAAAAGCTCGAAGATACGCGAGAGGCTGCGAAATCGAGAGATCTGGACCAGACGAGAGATACCCTTCTCCCGTCCGTCTTTCTGGTCTCTCAAAGATCGATCCGCGCTGCATAAACCACCCCAGAGAGCAGCACGAAAGAAAGTGTCCGCACCCGAGCCGAGAATCGAACGCTTTATCCGCGGATTTCGTTTCGCGTCTTTGAAAAAATGTTTTTCACGAATTTTCTCTCGTTTCAGCGAAATCATCGTATGGCTGACTTTTCGACCATTCGATCGGTTGAATCGCGTTGTAAATTTCGGTCTTTTGCTTTTTTTCTTTGAGCAAACGTTGAATCAAGCATCTCGATAAGCCGGGAGATCGCGAGGTCTCGATGAATTCCATTTGTTCGAGAACGCCGAGGCGTGTTGGCGGTGGATGTACTCGCGGTTGAGCATGACGAGCCCTCGCGTTTTGAGCTGCCAATTTATTTTTGTACCGAGGATCCATTAAATACTTCAACCCTCGTTGTGCACACAAATCCTCCCTCGGCCTCTCATCCGTTGTACTTTCGAACGAGGCTTCGGAGCTCACCCTCGCGCCTCCCTCTCAACCCCTTGAGCGCACGGGAGACCATCCATTCCGGAACTCACTTTGAGAGTAACGACACGGGCTGTACGTTATCATAGTCCAACCCACCCCCTTCGCCATCGCTGCTTCAAAAACCGGAAGTAGCCTGAGGAAGCTTTTCGCCACACATACATACGCCGTATTACCTAAACACAAAAAAATCAAAATCAATACTTTTTTTTATCAATTGAAAAAAAAAAAAACAGCAGCAATGATAAACGTATTTGAGTAGATTTTTTTGTCCACGGAAGGTCGACTCTGGAACGTTTTTTAGCGTTGAAAATGCCACGGGAGTTTAATCGAGTAATGGAAAGATGGTTATTATTATTATTATTATTATTCGAGGGTCGTTAGACGCAAAGTTCATTAGACTCGTTTTTGCATTTGCGATTTATACGTGGAGCGAGGTGTTTAATGCGTCACCGACGCACCAACATCCAGGCTGTGCAAAGACTCGTTAGTGGACCAACGAAAAACCGGGCTCGCATTGTCTCGAGCTCTCGTGATATTCATCTCTCGTCACGCCCGTGCTGCTGCTGCTGCTACAGTATTTTCACAGCAAAGGGCTCGAAAGAGGATCTCATCTTACTACACTCCGTTATTTCCGGCGTACGTTCCGGGGAGAAGCATTCAGAGGCACGAGAGACACACCTCTGCGATAAAAAGTTTCAAAGAGGCCGAGATAAATTTTCCACCTCGGTTTATTCCCTCGTGAGAAAATCCTCCCGCGGGATCGCACGATTTTCCTCAATGAGGATTCTCACTTTATTCGACAATCACGAGCAAACATTTTATCATCAACGAATGAATTTTTAGATCATTTAATTGCCGATCAACTTTTTTAGCAATTAATAACTCGACGCGGAGTTGGTCGGATGGAAAAGTGTTTCGAAAGAAAAGAGAGCTTTCGAACGCCCCGTGTGCGACGTGACGCGTATAATCGTGTATACGGAGGGAAAAATATTCAGCTCGGCGAAAGAATGAGAAGAAAGCGTTCAGAGGCGTTTTCTTTTTTTTTCTTTTCGTACGAAAAAATGTGTCACGAGCGTACACGGGAGAAGTGAGAAAAATGGAGTATACTTTATGTAAAGCGTTGACTCTCGTTGCGCACCGAGGAATATACAGAGATCCTCCAACGGCTTGAGAACGCGCCTCGCAAATATTCGCCAGCACGGATTCTCAAAAGCGTTTGACATTAATTTCTTTCTTTTAATTACTGAAATAGTCGGATGTTTCTCCCGGGCGCTGCCGTCGAGATGTATGAAATATTTCCCATGTTTTTCGCTTCTTTTTCGTCTTCCACAAAAATGCTCATCAGCCCATTGGCGAACTAAGGGAAAATAAGGCGAAAATGAGGGAAATAAATTAAATCGAAAAGTTTGAGAGCGAGTTTGCTCGAGGACTCGATGAAACAATTGTTGCAAAAAAAAACAGCGTTGTAACGAGCATTTGCGCGATTTCAGCGTTATATTTAACGCTTTTGCTCTTGCGTATGCGGGATTTTTTTTTCTAATCGTCCATCGCGTGGTTTAATCGGTGGAATATGGTTGGCGTGCGACACGTGCACACGAGCGCCGTCCGACTCTTTATCTCCTTCTTTCTCGTGGAATCGATTTCCCGACGGAGAAACACACGTGTCACGTAGAAACGATTCGCAAAGTCTGCGCGGAAATGAATTATGCGAATGCCGCGAGTAGCGAATAAAGACCGAAAGAGAGGAGGAAAAATAGGCTGGTACCCTCGCCTCCGGGTGACGCTTTGTGCATACATATATGTATGTTCAAGTATGTCCGTACATATATATATACGTATATATATGCCCGATCTGTATAATTTTCCCTCTCAGTTGAGATTCGTTCTTTCGAATCTTTTCTTTTTTTTTCCGACACGATCCACGACAGTTTTGATTTCATTGATTCACTATAAATTTGTTATTCGCGAAGAGTTCTTTGGTATGCTTTTGATATTTACTTTTAGCGTCTTATCCGTCTTTTTCTTTTTCTCTCTCTCTCACTTTCCGTTTCACGCTGGTTTTCGCAAGGTTATTATACGTACGGGCGTGCTGGATCGATGGGGAAAAATCAGCAGCGCTACGGTTGCGAAGGAAACTTCGCGAGGCGAGGAGGAGAGCGATAAAAGTGGAGGATTTATAAAAAGCGAAAAAAGCTCCTCGGCTCCGACGACTCGCGTCGGAAATGAGGCTGAGGCGGGAAATATTTATTGTTTTCTTTGCCCCTTTCGATGGAGTTATTTATGTGACCGGCCATGTTGACGCGAGAGTTTTTCGGGCTCGCGAGTGGTTTCTTATAAATGCTTTTTCCCTGTACAATGGTGATAGCGAAAAGGGACCGGCGATGCAGAGTTTCGAGACTCGAGAGGGATCTGTCGAGAATTGTTTTTATGGACTAATTGGTCGTACGAGGGATTTGGATGACTCGTGCTATGGAACTGATGATGACTCACGAAAAAGACGAAATAAGCGAGGGATGGCGACTCCATTTTCGTTTTTTCATGTTTTGGGACTGAATTGTTGAATTTTCGATGAAATATCGGTGTGTTTTGGAATCAGCGGGAAAAAATACATCGATATTGACGGTTAGATAACATTTTTGGAGTCGACAATTTTTCGCCATTTTTCGCCAGATTGAGTTGATTGACTAAAATGCTTGCTATTTTTTTCCCCTTCAAGGTAGATACTCCAACTTGTGCTTGTTCTCTTCGCAATTGTCGAGGCTTCAAAACGCCGTTTGATTCATCGGGATATCTTGATTTTTCGATTTTTGGCAGATTTTTCAAGTCGGACCTTCGATTTTCGCCAATTTTCCCATACATACCCCTTTGCGTTTTTTTCGCCGATTTTCAACGTCGATTTTGAGGGTGAAGGAATCTAGCTATCGACATTTTACTTTCACCATTCTCCGAGTCTACCCGAGAGCGTCTCAAAACCCCCCCAAAAAATGTATGTAGCTCAATTATTAACCGAGTTACGACCACTTGAAATTTCGACTTTTCGAGGATTTCGTAAAAGTTGCGAAAAAGGGGTCGAAATTTTTTTTTTCAAATTTTCAATTTCTCAAGAGCCTATCCGATCGGAAATTTCCCGCTGATTACGAAACCCGCCGACTTTTTTCCGAAAACTCGATATTTCACTGGAAAAACTCGAAAAAACGTTTTCCTTCATAGAAAAAAAAAAAAGTAAATTCATCCGCTCAGCGACTCAGTCTAGAAGAACGAGCTCAAAGCCCAATCGACCTTGACGCCCAGGAATTAGCGTCAGGACGACCCTATATACAAGCCGCGAAGCGCGTCGTCGTCGCTCGAGCATGAGGTAGGACGTAATTCGACAAAATCGATCTTTCGCACCAGCTGGCGCGCGCGTTACTCTTCTGACCTTGATGAGCCGTCCGAACGAGTCCCGCGCTCTCGGTGCTCGAATTTTCGTCATCCACCCTTTCGTTCGATTCGTCCGGAGGTGCGCAACTTTTTATTTTCGTTCGTCACGCGTGTGTACCCCAGCACGAGCCCAGGGAATCCAATCTCGCCGGATACACTTCGACGTTGATTTCATTAGGTATTGATTTTTACGCGGGAGGACAGGAGAGACCCGGCACTGACTCGCGACCCTGCCGGTGCTCGGATTCAGCGTTCAGGAATACATGAATACTGATCGCGCGGAAGGAGAACCCTGCAGGGCGAAACCAAACTCTTCGCTGCCACACGCGTACGTGTACGTGAAACCAAGCACCATGTTTTTCCGAAGCCCTCGTGCACGACTCGCGATGCAACACGGTTTTGCATCGGCTGCAACAAAGCAGTTTACGCGAATCGTATCCTTCTCCGCGGAAAATCAAAAAAAAAATGCTACTAAAAACGCTCGCGATAACTTTGATACCAAAAACAACGAATTCTCCATTTTTTTCGACAATCGGAAGAGTCAAAAATCCCGTAGTTTCGTGGAACCTCGTTTTTTTTTTTCATCTCCGGACAATCTCGTTATTCACGCGGGGATAAAATTGGCGACGAAGGGAAAGAGTCGTTTTTCGGGCATATTCGCGCAAAGAGACGTCAAAGTTCGAGGGGGACGTGTGATTCTCCATCGAGCTATCAATCAAACGTTAATCGTTCAGCCGGTTGACGATCGCCGCGGTTGATTTGACGCGGAAAAATATATATAAAAATAGACAGGAAGGATCGGCACGCGGGTGCATTTGCGATTGACAGTCCGAGATCTCCCCGGTACGTCGTTGCGTGTCCCGCTCTTTCGAGCACTCTCGGATCATCTCCAGCATCCGTTCCTGCATCGTCGAACTACGCCTCTCGTCTATATTCCCTCGATTCCATCCGACAGGGACTCGACGACTCTTTCAATCGCCGGAGAGTCAATTAATTTTCAGTTTTCATCGATACTCGTCTCTCGTTTCCTCCGTCTTTCTCTCGGGCAACGAGAGAAGAAGAATCTAGAGAAATCGAGATAAAAGTGTCATTAATTTTGTTTTTTTTTTTCGTTTCGTCTCTTTTTCTTAATCGCAAATCGTAAAAACACGGGCGTTGCCGCGGTCGTGTTATTTTCGAGTCGACGAGCTCCCGAAGGAGCGATACGACTCTGGAGGAGAGTGACAACTGCCCGTGAATCGCATTGCGGAATCCCGGTGGATACGCCGACGAAGGAAAGGGGGTCTTCTCTCTCTCTCTCTCTTTCTCTCTCTCTCTCTCTCTCTGTCGGTGACAAAATCCCACGAGCTGCTGAACGCAAAACCTCGAAGGACCGGGCGGGGAGGGAGGACGCTGCTCTCTCGTGCGAGAGGACGAGCTCTCCGAGATGCGACGGAATCTCCTCGTATGTGTACGAGGGAGGAGAGGAAACTTTCGTCCAAATTTAGAAAACTCGATGATGTATGAGCCTTCGTGACTGGCGCACGTGTTTCGGCCCGCGGAGAGAACGGAACGGATCGGATCGGAGTGGCAAAGAACGAACGGGGTAAAGTACGGAGGAAGAGGAGGAGGGGAGAAAAAAAAATGAGAGCGACGCAGCCGGTGTGGAATATAAATAGCGGAAAAACCGGAGAAAACCTTGTTTTCTTCGGTCGTTCCACCTGGGGCACTTTCGAGAGTCCAGCAGGAATCCGCGGGTCGAAAAGTCCAATTTTTATTTCAAACGACCGAAATCGTAACCGACTCGACTTACGACCGGATGAGCCGCAAGTTGGTCCCGTTTGGTAAATCAATCCGGAGATTAAACCGCCGATAAAACCGCCAGTTTTTCGGAAAGATCCGTCAAAGCCGCAGAGACACGGTCGCGCTTGTCTCGAGTTGCCGGGTCCCGCAAAATTCAATGACGAAGAGCGGAACGGCGAATATCGACCGTACGATACACTCCTCGGCACCGTCACGGTCGCTTCGGTTACGGCTATCATTTTACTGCCGTAAACCGAGACGAGCGTGTGCGGATAGGCAGCGGACACGTGTGGTCTCGGGTGCGCGCACTCGGCTGAGGCAAACGTCGAGAGAAAATGGTCAAGGAACTGGAGAAAATGTGAAATTTTTGCCATCATTTCGCAACTGTTTTCAAGGATTTTTTCCTGCGAGGTGAATATTTTTCGTGAATAGAAATTTGACGGAAGATCGCTAGATTTTTCGCAACCGCCACTTTGACGACGAGTGCTGCTCGGACGGAAGAGAGGGAGTTTCGAAAACGTTTCCGTTTTGACCCACGAGAGGGACGGAGCTTTTCCTCGCGCCCTGACGCGTACGACGTTTCGTGAAACCGCGATTGCCCTTCCGCTCGAGTAACACAAAGGGGGCTTTCGTCGCTGCTCGGTAAATGAAAAATTATGGGGGTCTGTTCCACAGGTTGTTTATAGCCTCGTTCTCTCTCTCTCTCTCTCGCTCTCCGTTCTTCCCTCCTCGTGCACCGTGTATATTCGCCCTCTCGATACGCTTGAAAATCTTTCACGCTCAAAACCCTCTCCCTTCAGCCTCTTTCGGTTTCATTTCGCGGTTCTCGTGATCTCGTACCGTCCATGCTCGCACCGAGAAAAATAGTTTGGTTCCATCAACCAAATAGCGTATAGTAGCATAATTTTCTCTTTGAAACTATCAAATTTTTGTGTATTTCAACAAGTACATTTGTTCGACTTGATAAAACAGTTATAATTGATTCGCCTTAGTTATTTCAAACAAATTCTTTTTTAAGTGTAAATTGCAAAGAAAGATTTTATTAGATTCAAACAAAAGTGATATTTCTATTCACAAGTTTTGCAAGTATCATCTACTGAACTACCTATTTCATTTAAATAAATGCTTTATTAGACTATGTAGTACTCCATTCATCAAGGATTTCGTTATGTCAAAGAATTATTCATTTGTTTCAAATAAATCGCTTGGTAGGAGAAAAAACGCGTCATAGACAGTGTCATAGCGACACTTTCTCAATAACGACATAGCAACGCAGTATTAGTAACGACATAGCAAGACATAGCAATCCAAAAAGTGTCGTTAAATAGAATTTTATTTAAGTCAAGTAGGTCTCTTTTTTTATAAATGAATTGCGGTCGATGAAAACATTTATTTGGCGTAAAGAAACAGTTTCATTAAAAATCATTCAAACGTTTAGTATCGTCGAGATATAATGAATTTATTTGTTGAAAGCAAACAAATTATTTCACTGAAAGTCTAACAAAAGTTTCGTATGCCAAGATACAACCAAATCTTTTTTCTCAGTGCGGTTTGCGTCCAAGGCGCTTATTTTTCTCCCCCTCTGAGCTTTGATAACAGTCGAAAATCTTGACTATACATTTATACCCTAATTTCGTATCAAACGGTGACCCTCGAAGAGGTATGATATTTATTTTCTCTCTTCATCTCCCGCAGTTTTCTTCGAGTTGCGATCGAAAACGAATGCCCCCTCCTACAATCTCTAATTACGCGTGTGAAATATCGTCGAAATATGGCTGCGTCCCTAACGACGGTGGTGTCTTACAGGTGTCGGCGGGACGGAAGCCGAAGTACGGCTCCTGCTAGGTTTCACCGGAATAACGCCGAGTAATCCCATCGGCTTCGGGGGAATAATCCTATATTTAATTCAACTGCCGTGAAGATTACCTCGGATTTCCTCTACGCTCGAATTGCGAGAAACTTTGCTAGTTTCGATGTTACCTTTGTAACAACCGGATGAATGCGCTTGATGGAAATTTTTCAAAAATTCGAGAGAGATTTTTCGATTGGGAATTTCAAATTATCGCGGGAGTAATTGTAATTATTGGGTAATTTCCGGTTTGAAACTCCAATGTGGCACGTGTGGGGCTCTCGTTACAGTGTGCTTGTATACGAGTCACGTGGTCCATCCGGTTTTCTCGAAAACGACGCTCAACAAAGGTGCAAGGACGAAAGGTGGAAGATCGAGGTGAGAGGAGTCGCAGCCATCGGCTTTGAGATGAGATTTGAAAAAAGGCCATTTTCGCGTCGTAAAATGCCGCGCCAATGTGTGTGGAATAAGTGGAATATATTATTCAACGATCTACTCTCGACGTCCTCTCAATCTTCCCTCGTTTAGTCTCGGTTTCTTCTTCATCTCCGCGAACGCGTTTCGAAGATTGTTCGGGGGACCTTTCAACCCGGCGCGAGCTCAGCCAGACGGAATAATTCCGTGGATACAGCGGCGGAGCGGAGCCCCAGATGTGTACTCTCGAGAATCGTAAAATTCATTGTTGCGAATTTACGGTATGGGGAGTTTCCGTCCACGGAGAGAGGCGTTTTGAAGATTTTAGTGAAAGGATCGATGAAACTCGATTTTTGACGATTATGCAATGAATACGGGGAAAAATACGTCGATACAGACTGTTTTTGAAGTCGAAAATTTTTCGCCATTTTTTGCAAGATTGAGTTGATTGACTAAAATGCTTGCCATTTTTTTTTAAATCAAGGTAGACTCTCCGGATCATGCTTATTCTCTTCGTAATTGTTGAGGCTTCAAAACGCCGTTTGGTTCATCGGGATATCTTGATTTTTCGATTTTTGGCAGATTTTTCAAGTCGGACCTTCGATTTTCGCCAATTTTCCCATACATACCCCTTTGCGTTTTTTTCGCCGATTTTCAACATCGATTTTGAGGGTGAAGGAATCCAGCTATCGACATTTTACTTTCACCATTCTCCAAGTCTACTCGCGGGCGTCTCCAAACCCCCCCAAAAAATGTATGTAGCTCAATTATTACCAGAGTTACGAGCCTTTGAAATTTCGACTTTTCGACGATTTCGTAAAAGTTGGCGAAAGCGGGTCGAAATTTTTTTTTTCAAATTTTCAATTTTCCAAGAGCCTATCCGATCGGAAATTTCCCGCTGATCACGAAACCCACCGACTTTCCGTGATAAACTCGAAATTTCACTGAGAAAACTCGAAAAAACCAGTTTTCAGCATAAAGTAGAAAACTCGATCTCTGAATTCAAGGTCAAACATGCAATTCGACATGAAACACAGAAAAACCATGCAATTCCGCGCGACCCGGACGTTTTCCGATCAAACGTCTTCCCCGATAACTCGCCGGCTGGAAGATCGTGCCCGGGAGAATTATCGGGGTAACTCGGAAACGACTCTTCGATACAAGTAGTTAATACCTATAGTCTCGGCGAGAAAAGCGATCGAAACGAGTCGTAAAATCGCACGGCGGACAACAACGGCGTTCCGATCCCGTAAAACTCGCGTTTCCAACGTTCTCGAACGGTCTCGAGCATCGCGTATAAACTCGTATTTACGTCGATGATGGGAAACACGCCCTCTACCCAGCATCCCTTCCGCCCCCTCAAGCCCCTCTAAAACCATCTGTTCCATCCTATCCGCGAGGATAAAAAATGTATACACGTCTGGTCCATCCAAATATAAACGCCGTACACGCCGGTATACAGGGTGTCGCGATGCTCGGCGTTGACACCTTAAATCTGCATCGAAACGAATTTTTAATATTTTTTTTTCCCAATTCAGAGAAGACTCGTCGGATGAAAAGATGCTCGAAGGACCTGTCCTTGAAACGTTACCCCCCGATGCAGGACCAAACTGCCAGCGTGCAATTTTTGGAACACCCCGTGCAGGAGCATTCTCATTAAGCACAAAACACGAGCATTCCGTACAAACCACCCTCTTTTTCGCGAACGCGCGTCACACCCCATTCGCGTTTCCACTCTGTTAATAATCCCTCGGCGATAAATCGCGCAAAAATCGAGCAACGTTTTACGCGGAAATGAAACGTCCGGATGCGTCAAAAAGAACAACAAAAAAATGGCGAAAAAAATGGTTTCGCGATCCGCCGGGATCCACGTGAGGCTGTCGTTTAGGATAACGTGTTTTCTTTCGTACGATTGTTAAAAGACGCGCATACACGCGCGTTTTTATCTGTCAGTCCGAGTAACATTTACGAGGTAAAACTGACGCGTATATTTTTACATATATATATATATATATATATATATAGTGGAGTGGCAATGAAAATGGGGAATACGACATACGAGTCGCGTGACGTACACGAGGGTAGCCGAGGGCACGTGCCCCAATCGCGTAATGTGCTTCTCCCGCACAAAACGTTCCCCTCGCTGCGCGTCCCGGCCTATTCGGCCATCAAAGTACAAAAGGGACGCCGTTGCACAGCGCTAATGTGCAACATATTTGTGTGCATGTGAGCACACATCCATGCGTACACCGTGCGCGCAACTCGGAATTCAAACAAGCCCTCAAACATATTCACCGAGGTGAATTTGTTCGTATCGTGCATGTCCATGTGGTTTCAACGCGCGGGTATACGCGGATGAACAAACTCGCGAGGGAAAGACCCCTGCGAATTACGTCGAGAGAGCCAACAACGTCCGTGCACTTTGCGCGGCTGTTTTACAGCGAAATACGCGTATACTCGCTCTAACCAGCAATTATGAAACCTTCGAGGAGGATCTCTGAAAGTTCGCCTTTCGAAATTCGATTTTTCGGCGTTTTCGGAGTTTCGAAAAAAACCCGGTGAATTCTATGCTTCTTCTTCTCGCGTCATTTTAATACTGAATTATTCAGCGGCGTGTTTATATTTGTGTTTATGAAAAACGTGCGAATGGAAAGAGTATTACGTGTACGTCTGCGAATATTCGAGGGACGGGCGAGCGTGTCGAATTCACGATTCTCGTACTTTGGGTGAGAATGTGTGTAACCGGGCGGGAGGACGAAATTCGCACGCTGGAAACCGACTTGGATATATATTTATTCCGACACTCGGCATTTTCCGGCGTTCAAACTTTGAGCCTCATGAATCTATGTATGAGGGAAAATTCCGAGTGCGACGCGCATCGACAAATCGAACGCCGTGTTTCGATGTATTCCGTATGGACCACGTGCGACGGAAAACACGTCAATGCGCGTGACATTATGCATCTCCTCGGTATTGTGGACGAGATTCCAACAAATTCGTGGCGAAAATATGGTTTTGTCGGGGGAAAAAATGAATTTTCTATTGTGCGGTCGAATAATCATATTTGTCCTTTCGCGAAATACGCGTTTTTTTTTTTTAATTATGAAATAGCGCGCGAGGGGTAAATTCGTGAAACGAAAATTGTTTCTTTGCTGTCCGTTTTTCGGATTTCGGATTTTTGACGCGCACGCGCACGAAAAAGTGTCTTTTTTCCTTCCAGCTTTCCGGACGAGCCTTAGGAACGAGAACAACCGCGATCCATACGCGTTTCCACCCCTCGTGAGGTTTGACGAGCTCGTATTCGCGTTTTTTTTTTTTCAAACAGCGTTAATACACGACGTGTGCGTGCGCGACACGTTCGAGCAAAATCCGAGCACGACCGCAGTCTCATAAATATCTGAGATACCATTCGCCGATATGCAAAGTACATACGCGCGAAAACTATACAGGGTGTTTTTCGTTTTTCAATTCTGCGATAATTTTTGTTTTTTCAAATTCAAAATTCGAGGAACCGAGCGTTTTTCGTCTCGTTGCGCATCGCGTACAGGGACGAGTGTCTAAGTCTACTCGCGGGCGTCTCCAAACCCCCCCAAAAAATGTATGTAGCTCAATTATTAACCGAGTTACGACCACTTGAAATTTCGGTTTTTTTAGGATTTCGTAAGAGTTGCGAAAAAAGGGTCGAATTTTTTTTTTTTCAAATTTTCAATTTCTCAAGAGCCTATCCGATCGGAAATTTCCCGCTGATTACGAAACACTCCGAGTTTTTCTCGAAAACTCGATATTTCAATCAGAAAATTGTGATTTGTTGATAAAATTCGAATTATTGCATTTTTGGACCGAAATATTGGGTTTTCGATGAAATACCGGTGTGTTTCGTAATCAGCGGGAAAAAATACATCGATATTGACGGTTAGATAACATTTTTGGAGTCGACAATTTTTCGCCATTTTTCGCCAGATTGAGTTGATTGACTAAAATGCTTGCTATTTTTTTCCCCTTCAAGGTAGATACTCCAACTTGTGCTTGTTCTCTTCGCAATTGTCGAGGCTTCAAAACGCCGTTTGATTCATCGGGATATCTTGATTTTTCGATTTTTGGCAGATTTTTCAAGTCGGACCTTCGATTTTCGCCAATTTTCCCATACATACCCCTTTGCGTTTTTTTCGCCGATTTTCAACGTCGATTTTGAGGGTGAAGGAATCTAGCTATCGACATTTTACTTTCACCATTCTCCAAGTCTACCCGAGAGCGTCTCAAAACCCCCCCAAAAAATGTATGTAGCTCAATTATTAACCGAGTTACGACCACTTGAAATTTCGGTTTTTTTAGGATTTCGTAAAAGTTGCGAAAAAAGGGTCGAATTTTTTTTTTTTCAAATTTTCAATTTCTCAAGAGCCTATCCGATCGGAAATTTCCCGCTGATAACGAAACACTCCGAGTTTTTCTCGAAAACTCGATATTTCATAATTCTTCGATAATTTTTTTTTTTCAAATTCAAAATTCGAGGAACCGAGCGTTTTTCGTCTCGTTGCGCATCGCGTACAGGGACGAGACAAAGGGGAAAAGTGGACGAAAGTGGGAAAGCGAGTTTTTCGCCGGTTTCGAGAGAGAGACAAGGGGGGGAGGTTTCGAAAAGAAGAAAAATGGCGGAAACGGAGGTCGGAGGCGTTTCGTACTCGCTTATTTGTGTTTGCACGAGCCTCGAAGCGCGGTATACACAGTTCGCTCGACGGAGAACCGCGCTAAATACCATCTCCGTCCGGTGCACTTGAACACGCGCGCGTTTTGCGGTACCAAGGACGGGAGTTGCGTCTAAAATGGCGGGAAATCGCACACGAGGAGAGAATACCGAGTGGAACGTCGATTGACCGAGCGACCGGAAATGGATCTGAGTTTCCTGCGTCTCCTCGTCAAAAACAAAAGGTCGAGCGAGAATTTTCGCGAAGAAAAATCGACCGCGAAGATGAACGACGACACTGCCGCCCGCGAGATACTCTCGGCCGTTTATTTACCGTTTGACGAGAGGCAAACAAACGCCCGGCGTATAAATACACCCGCGGACCCGTAAAAGCACTCGTCTTTTTGTCTCAAAGAGCGTATAGCGAGTGTTGGCAGTGCTTCAAGGCCTATTTTCGTTTCGAGAATACCTACGCGGAACAGATGCTCCCTTTTGCTTCTCTCTCTCTCTCTCTCTCTCTTTAGGGATGCTGCGGCGATGTTTTGGCGCCGTGAAACGCGCGCATACACGCTCACGAGGAGAAGAAAATCATCGCGGACATATTGTCACAGTACGACAGATTCTGCCGTGTGTATACCCGAGATGCACAGGCGCCGCGTGCCCTCGATGCTCCCTCTAGCGGCACCAGGTGCGCCGCATTGAATCTCGGTTATTTCGCTCGACGGATTTGACACCCGGTTCACGAGCTTCGGCCGAACCTCCCCTCCCCTCTGCCTGCACATCTCCGCCTTGAACGCTCCGAAGAAAAAAAAACATAAAAAAAGCTGATTAAACGGTCCAGATCGAACAGCATCCAAAAAAAACGGAGAAAAAAGAGCCGAGGCTTTGTTCGTATATCGCGGAAATGGAGGAAACGGCATGATTGTATCTCGTTAGCGTGGTTCTGATAAAACTTTGTAAAAACTGAGAAAAAAATGGGAAAAAACTGGAAATATCGTTGGCTCTGTCGTTTCTCGACGATAAAACAGATGGTTCCATTAACCGTCGTTATGGAAGGCGCTGTACGCCGCATGTACGAAATAATACGGGAAAAACACGACTCGTTTGCTCGGCGTAATGACGAGAGCCTTTTTTCTCCCTCTCCGTGGCGATCCCGCGCCTTTTTCTTCATCTTGGAGGAAACTTCCCCGGGGACGAGTTAATTTCATTTATTAAACTCGGGGCTCGCGATAAAGGAGATACGATTCAATCGTCGTCTCTCTGTGTTTCCTCTGCGCCTCTCCGAATGTTCCTTTCTCTTCATCTCCGTGGCATTCACCGCAGTCTCATCCCCCGGAGGTTCAATTCATACCCGCGTATGTATATTAGGGTGTCGGTTATTTCCCAACTCTACGTTTCTCACTCGGGATCCTTAGAATGATGGCTTTTTCGATTTCCCACTTTTTAGATCTCAAAAACAGCTTGGCAGGGAAGTAACGATTTTGGAGCGGAAATAGCAGAGTTAAAAGTCTGATTGGGATCGCGCGGAGACTTTTGCGAGGATTTTGCGAGTCCCGAAGGATCCGGGAAAGGCTCTCGATGGAGTTTGCACGCTCGTGCGCTCCGGACGAGAAAGCTTTTCTCTTTTTTTTCATGGAAGAGGCTGCGCAAAGAGCGCCTCGAAGATGCGAGTACAAAGCAGTTGTATGTGGAAAAATAAATGAAATTGTAAGGGAGACAAAGAACGAGCAGTGAAGTAACGATTTTGGAGCAGAAATATCAGAGTGAAAAAAGTCTGATTGGGATACAAGGGACACCCTAATCGCGCGGAGACTTTTGCGAGGATTTTGCGAATCTCGAAGGATCCGGGAAAGGCTCTCGATGGTGTTTGCACACTCGTGCGCTCCGGACGAGAAAGCTTTTCTTCTTTTTTTCATGGAAGAGGCTGCGCAAAGAGCGCCTCGAAGATGCGAGTACAAAGCAGTTGTATGTGGAAAAATAAATGAAATTGTAAGGGAGACAAAAAACGAGCAGTGAAGTAACGATTTTGGAGCAGAAATATCAGAGTGAAAAAAGTCTGATTGGGATACAAGGGACACCCTAATCGCGCGGAGACTTTTGCGAGCATTTTGCGAGTCTCGAAGGATCCGGGAAAGGCTCTCGATGGAGTTTGCACGCTCGTGCGCTCCGGACGAGAAAGCTTTTCTCTTTTTTTTCATGGAAGAGGCTGCGCAAAGAGCGCCTCGAAGATGCGAGTACAAAGCAGTTGTATGTGGAAAAATAAATGAAATTGTAAGGGAGACAAAGAACGAGCAGTGAAGTAACGATTTTGGAGCAGAAATATCAGAGTGAAAAAAGTCTGATTGGGATACAAGGGACACCCTAATCGCGCGGAGACTTTTGCGAGGATTTTGCGAATCTCGAAGGATCCGGGAAAGGCTCTCGATGGAGTTTGCACACTCGTGCGCTCCGGACGAGAAAGCTTTTCTTCTTTTTTTCATGGAAGAGGCTGCGCAAAGAGCGCCTCGAAGATGCGAGTACAAAGCAGTTGTATGTGGAAAAATAAATGAAATTGTAAGGGAGACAAAGAACGAGCAGTGAAGTAACGATTTTGGAGCGGAAATATCAGAGTGAAAAAAGTCTGATTGGGATACAAGGGACACCCTAATCGCGCGGAGACTTTTGCGAGGATTTTGCGAATCTCGAAGGATCCGGGAAAGGCTCTCGATGGAGTTTGCACACTCGTGCGCTCCGGACGAGAAAGCTTTTCTCTTTTTTTTCATGGAAGAGGCTGCGCAAAGAGCGCCTCGAAGATGCGAGTACAAAGCAGTTGTATGTGGAAAAATAAATGAAATTGTAAGGGAGACAAAGAACGAGCAGTGAAGTAACGATTTTGGAGCAGAAATATCAGAGTGAAAAAAGTCTGATTGGGATACAAGGGACACCCTAATCGCGCGGAGACTTTTGCGAGGATTTTGCGAATCTCGAAGGATCCGGGAGAGGCTCTCGATGGTGTTTGCACACTCGTGCGCTCCGGACGAGAAAGCTTTTCTTCTTTTTTTCATGGAAGAGGCTGCGCAAAGAGCGCCTCGAAGATGCGAGTACAAAGCAGTTGTATGTGGAAAAATAAATGAAATTGTAAGGGAGACAAAGAACGAGCAGTGAAGTAACAATTTTGGAGCAGAAATATCAGAGTGAAAAAAGTCTGATTGGGATACAAGGGACACCCTAATCGCGCGGAGACTTTTGCGAGGATTTTGCGAATCTCGAAGGATCCGGGAGAGGCTCTCGATGGAGTTTGCACACTCGTGCGCTCCGGACGAGAAAGCTTTTCTTCTTTTTTTCATGGAAGAGGCTGCGCAAAGAGCGCCTCGAAGATGCGAGTACAAAGCTGTTGTATGTGGAAAAATAAATGAAATTGTAAGGGAGACAAAAAACGAGCAGTGAAGTAACGATTTTGGAGCAGAAATATCAGAGTGAAAAAAGTCTGATTGGGATACAAGGGACACCCTAATCGCGCGGAGACTTTTGCGAGGATTTTGCGAATCTCGAAGGATCCGGGAAAGGCTCTCGATGGTGTTTGCACACTCGTGCGCTCCGGACGTGAAAGCTTTTCTCTTTTTTTCATGGAAGAGGCTGCGCAAAGAGCGCCTCGAAGATGCGAGTACAAAGCAGTTGTATGTGACAAAATAAATGAAATTGAGAGGAAGAGAGAGAGAGAAGATTTTGTCCGAAGGACAAGCAAAGGCTCTTGGCTCTTTCGCAGAGGACTCTGTTCCGCAGCACTGGCGATTTCCCGAGGAAACGAAAGGATCGAAGAAATTCGTTCCCCGAGTCGAATTAAATTGCGTCCGAGACAACTCCACCGTAGCCTTCCGTTTCAGCCGATTCGGAGAGCGAGCGTTTCGAAATTGTTTTTTTTTTTTTTTCGAAAATCAAGTGGCTCGAAACTGTAATATTTCAGCCTCCCGAGGACGCGCGATAAACATTGAAGTGCCCTTGACAAATTTCGTACTTCAAGTTGTGAGGAAAATTCGTTCGTCGAAATAGTGATTTTCAAAATTTCCTGCTCGGATTTCCGCTTCGTCGGACGGACGAGAGGTTCTCGCGTCTCCCCCCCTCAGAGATATCGATTCCGACGTGAGTAGCCTTCGGCACGCGAAATATCAATCGTCTTTTCGTCCTCCATCGCGTTATCCATCGGTTTCCCCCCCCCTCCTGACTAACAGCCCCTTGGCCTCTCGAAATATCGCGTGGAAGACGAAAGATCGGTGGGAAAAGTCGTTGGAAATTTTCACGAGACAAAAAAGGGCATTTCGACGAATTCCCGTCTCTCATTCTCATCTCGCGACGATGACCCCGTTTCCCACCTTGTTAATAATACATACGCGTCAACCAGAGAGGCATCGAGGAGTCTCGATGCTGCGCGGCGGAAAATCAGGCCGCAAAACCATTACTCCATTCTACAATCCGAGGTGACTCTGAGCTCTGCGACTGGGGGAGTTTAAGCCGGCGGTTGTTGCGGCAATTTATAGTTCGCCTCGAGTGCCAGGCTGTTTTATCGCATTATCGCACGGTGGAAAGAGTCGAGAGCGCCGAAACGAGACGAAAAAGAAAAATAAAACGATTATTCGCACGGACTGCTCACATGGGACCTTTTTTTCGTTTCTAGCGTCAAATTTTCCACAAAATTCCTCAAAATATCGAATAAAAACGAATTCTCTCAAAATTCAAACGAGAAATACAGGAATCGCCGCAAAAGGCTCGCGTTTTCTCAAACGCGTATTCGCCCTGCGAGCGTATGCACGGCGAGGCGCGCGTGGGGCGCTCGGAGGAGAGTTCACGCAAGGTCGAGTGATCTTACGTGTACTCGAAAACCGTTATCTGGAATACCTCAACACGCGCCTTCGACCACGACACGGGGAACGGAGAAGATCGAGAAAACGACGAGAAAACGGTGAAGGATATTCGCCATCCTCGGGGACGGAACGAAATCGCGGATTTCTCTTTGGATTTTCCGACGAATTAGCGAACCCTGCCCCTCCTTCTTCCCCCTCAAGCAGAACTCTGATTTATGATGGTCAAAGTGCGCGAAAATCGACTTCCGGTTTCGCGGGGAGCATCCTTAACGACCGCGGTCCATTACGGATCTAGGCGATAACCTTGATCCACCCGGGCAAATGGAGTCACGAAAGGACGACGTTAATTTCTTTTCCTACCTGAGAAGCAACGCGGTAATTATCGCTTTACCCGCAAGAGCGCCCGCCCCCTCCAAAACTCTCGTCCCGGCGATGTTTTACTTTATTCTCCTCGTCTCTTTATCCCGTTGGAGCGTTTTCCCTCGGGAAAGGCAATTTCCCGATGGAAAACCACGCGGTTATCCCCGCGAGTGGAGTAACATCGAGAAATCACCGATTTTTCGAAATTCTCCTCCTGCGAGGGGGGGGGGGGGGCTCTCTCTATTTCTCTCTCAGTCGGACGACCAGGGATGGAGAAATCAACGGCTATATTCATCGTCGCGGAAACGCTCGCGAGTTCGATATTCTCCTGCGGAGGAAAAAGAAAAAAAAAAGACACGCGAACGGAGCGGACGCGAGCGCGGAAACGCTCGTTCGTAGCCTCGTGGGGACTCTGAATCGTCGAATTATCGATCGTCCGACGGACAATGCGACGAAACGAGGCTCGCGTGTGCGAAAAAGGAGAAAACGCTTCGGGAGAAGCCTGAGCGTACAATTTTGACATTTTTGTACGAAAAAAGGAGAAAAAACAAAATCTGACGTTCGGTCTACGACTTTGCCAACATTTCGGGAAATTGCTCGAGAGGCTGTTGGCGAAGAAGCTTTGTCGAAATTCCCTTCTCGAGGAATTATAAAGACCTTTGAATTATTATTATGATTTTTTTTCTCCAAATCAAAATGGTGGGCGTTACGTAAATCCGCGAGTCTCGTCGTTGAGGAACAATCGACGTGATAATTAGGACGTTATTCGTGACATCGAACGCGCATTATCGGGAGGAGAATGCGTACTCGCGCGAGCGATAATTCTTCGATTTTTTGACCATTAATGTCACCTCCTTCTCTCTCCCCGATGCTTCGTCAAATTCGCCCGAGGACCGAGCATGTCCGAACGAATCGAACGGACGTTTTGTTTCGCGCGCGTCTTTCGCACGCGCGATCGCGCCACTTTGAAATAATTAACATCGAGTTTTCGAGATTAAAATTGCGAGAGAGAGAGAGTTGTTTTGAGAGAAGGTTTTTTTTCTGATCAAGTGGACGTTGGATGAAAATAATAATGTAAAAACACTAATTTTGAAAAAGTTTTTGCAAAAAATGGCCATTTCCGGCTTGCTCGTTGCGAGCACGCTAATTGGAGAGAATGAGCAACTTTTGCCGTCTCGCTGAGAGAAGCTTCGTCACGACGTGACGCGAACGAGAGAGAGAGAGGGAATGGAAAAAGCTCTCAGGCTGCGCCTACTTTCGCGACGTGCCGACTCGCCCTCGATCCAATCTCTGCGATATTCAATTTCAAACATTACCGGATCTCGAGCCCGCAACGGCTAATCACGCGGCTCATTAGTCGCCGAGGCAATTGCGAACCGTGAACGACTCTCGGCCTTGGCCGAACAGTTGCGTCACTCTCGATATGTGGGACAAATTCGGTATGCAACGCCGATCGTAAAACCACTAATCGGAATACGTGAAAAATTAAACGAGGATGAAGAATAACCGGCAATCGAGATGCAATGTTTTTCGAGACGAATTTTCACGAGAAGAATTATCGTGTTGTTGAAATTTTTCATAAAAATGATTATTTTCCAGCCGGAAATGGTTCAACGACCGCTCGAAGCGACTCTCTCGCTAATACGTGAAAAATTAAACGAGGATGAAGAATAACCGGAAATCGAGATACAATATTTTTCGAGACGAATTTTCACGAGAAGAATTATCGTGTTGTTGAAATTTTTCATAAAAATGATTATTTTCCAGCCGGAAATGGTTCAACGACCGCTCGAAGCGACCCTCTCGCTAATACGTGAAAAATTAAACGAGGATGAAGAATAACCGGAAATCGAGATGCAATGTTTTTCGAGACGAATTTTCACGAGAAGAATTATCGTGTTGTTGAAATTTTTCATAAAAATGATTGTTTTCCAGCCGGAAATGGTTCAACGACCGCTCGAAGCGACCCTCTCGCTAATACGTGAAAAATTAAACGAGGATGAAGAATAACCGGAAATCGAGATACAATATTTTTCGAGACGAATTTTCACGAGAAGAATTATCGTGTTGTTGAAATTTTTCATAAAAATGATTATTTTCCAGCCGGAAATGGTTCAACGACCGCTCGAAGCGACTCTCTCGCTAATACGTGAAAAATTAAACGAGGATGAAGAATAACCGGAAATCGAGATGCAATGTTTTTCGAGACGAATTTTCACGAGAAGAATTATCGTGTTGTTGAAATTTTTCATAAAAATGATTATTTTCCAGCCGAAAATGGTTCAACGACCGCTCGAAGCGACCCTCTCGCTAATACGTGAAAAATTAAACGAGGATGAAGAATAACCGGAAATCGAGATGCAATGTTTTTCGAGACGAATTTTCACGAGAAGAATTATCGTGTTGTTGAAATTTTTCATAAAAATGATTGTTTTCCAGCCGAAAATGGTTCAACGACCGCTCGAAGCGACCCTCTCGCTAATACGTGAAAAATTAAACGAGGATAAAGAATAACCGGCAATCGAGATGCAATGTTTTTCGAGACGAATTTTCACGAGAAGAATTATCGTGTTGTTGAAATTTTTCATAAAAATGATTATTTTCCAGCCGGAAATGGTTCAACGACCGCTCGAAGCGACTCTCTCGCTAATACGTGAAAAATTAAACGAGGATGAAGAATAACCGGAAATCGAGATGCAATGTTTTTCGAGACGAATTTTCACGAGAAGAATTATCGTGTTGTTGAAATTTTTCATAAAAATGATTATTTTCCAGCCGGAAATGGGTCAACGACCGCTCAAAGCGACCCTCTCGCTAATACGTGAAAAATTAAACGAGGATGAAGAATAACCGGAAATCGAGATGCAATGTTTTTCGAGACGAATTTTCACGAGAAGAATTATCGTGTTGAAATTTTTCATAAAAATGATTATTTTCCAGCCGGAAATGGTTCAACGACCGCTCGAAGCGACCCTCTCGCTAAACCACACACGGACCGTGGAATTACTGTCGAAACTTGATGGCTCTGACCCCCGATGCGTGTATAAACACTTGTACGCGAATTAATATGCAACGAAGCCCGGGAAACCGGCGCTGTGCGCGACCGGAAACACCATTTGGCACTTTGGAGGCATGAATTTTCGGACGACAGCCGGCGTTCGCGTGGACATCGCGTACTTTTGGTCCTCGATCGTCACGGTGTAAAAAGGTTGCTTCGATCGAAATATCAGACTTTAAATATTTTACTCGTCGTATATTTCGTATATAAATATACTTTCATCAGGATTATTACAATTATGCGAAACCGAGAGATGAAAATTCAAGATTTTCAAACTTTGGGTTATCGTCGTGAATCTCCTCGTCAGTGTTTACAGCTCGCGAGTCCCCGGGGCGCGACCCTCTCGTCCGAGGAAAGGACGGCCTCGAAGAGGAGGAAAACAAACGAGCTGCTCGCCCTCGCATTAGACGATTGCCAGACTCTCCGATTCCACGCGCTGATAAGCGAGTACACCGAGAAAAAGCCAAGCCCCTCGAAGGATCAATCATCGAAAAAGCAAAGAAAGCTCATTAACGGTGAAATCCAGAGTTATCGAACGTCGAATGTCCGCGACCCACATTTCGTTATTCCGGCGGAGAAAAAACACGCGAGCGTTTCCGCTGGCTTCGGCAAAACCCACATCGATCGAGGCGAACTTGCACTCGCGGACAAAGCCTTCGAGACGCTCCGGACGTCGTCAAACTCGTCGAATTGTCGTTCCAAAAGATTGGCAAGAGAGAAAATACGAAAAAATCTGCAAACGCGGAGCCTGCAACGAGGCAAAGCGAGAGCATCCTGGAAATTCAGCCACCGCGATGTGAGAATTCCCCGCGGGTGTATTATCGATCTTCGATCCGTCTTCGATCGATCTTCGGCACGTGGGTTCTCATCCTCCCCCCTCCCACCTCTAGTGTGAACGTCGTAGACGCTCCGGACAACCCGGTCGGAGCAATTTATCGGTCTAATCGCGTGGGAAGTGATTCCCCGAGGTGAAACGGTTGGCTCGGACATTGCCGCTACAACCCGGACACGAGAGGGCTCTCGGTGGTTTCCCGACGGAGTCTGGTGCGAGGAACGCGGGCATCGAGGTCGACGCGCGGCGTATGGTGCGGGTGAAACGCCCGGATGTTCCCGGAGGAGGGAGAAAGACGGAAGAAGCACCGGGTGGGTACCTCGTCGACGAGGGGAACGTCGGTGGGAGTCACCCACGCGACACGCGATATCGACAACAGCTGTCGTTCGCGGCGAAACCCGTTCTCCGTCTTTGTCTCCCCGTGCACGACGTACCATCGTCCCCGGAGTCGATTCGGGTGTTGCCGAAGCCGTCCTCGTTTCGAGACAATCGTGTCGCGCCTCCGTCACGAGGAGCGGCCGCGCAGCATCCTCGATCGACCTACTTCGAAGTCGCGACGGATAAACACCGGGAGAATCGAAAAAAACCACGTTTTCAACGGCTTGCATTTGTCGTATCCGGTCTCGATCGATTTTTCCGCGTTCGGAGAGAGACGGAATATCGTCGGCTTTGATTTTTTTCGTTTTTCCCACCCCAATGTAGAGACAAACGCGCTAGAGTATTCGCGATGATAGCGCCGATGAGGCCCCTTAACGTAGTTCTATCGTTTCATTCAAATCGAAAAATTGTTTTTCTCGTTTTCTCACATACAAAATGGTTTGCGGACTTAAGATGAATGAGAAAAGTTGTTGCAAATCGACTAAAGAATAGCATACTCCAAATTCAAGGTCATCCAAGGTGCTTGCTATATAGTTACAAAAATTGCGAGAATTTTTTTCTTAAGATTTTTTCGAAAAACTGAAAAAAGCTTCTTTGATGTTGCATTAAAATGTATGCAAAGTTTTAGAGGGCTTCACCATGTGGAAGCCAAAATATTTATTGATGAAAATGCAACTTTTAACACGCGCTCTTATGAGCGACTACCGAAAATTGTGATTTTCACCAATAAATATCTCAACTACCACGTGGTAAAACCTTCCAAAATTTATTACACACGTACATATGATATCAAAGAATATTTATCCAAATTTTCAACAAAATCTTAAAGAAACGATAAAACGATAGAACTACCTTAAGAGGCGAAATAACGAGCGGAAATGAATCGAAACGATGGCATCTCCGAGGATTTCGGCGGGTCCCGGAGAGAGTGTCCTTGACTCGTACCTTTTGTGCTTTGCAGGCGGCGGCGAGTGGAAGAACGTCGTGAGGATGAGCGGCGTGTCTGTCGCGGAGACAGTGCGAGCACGCGGCGATCTTGCAGAGAGCACAATAGAGGCCGACCGCCTCGCCATTGTGGTCGGCGCATATCGGTGTGCCGTCGGGACCGAGACCCCGGGGACCCCTCGAGCTGTTTGATTGCCAGCTGCCGCGCGGAGGACCCAGATTGTGAGTCGCTAAAGGACCTCTCTTCGGATGACAGGATTCCCTGCAGGGATCGCAGTAGAGGACCTGGAATGGATCATTGTTATTATTATTATGACGCCAGCGGTGACGATGATGGACCTGAAATCCGAGAGAATGAAAAGATGGAAAAAGTTTTGAAAAAAAACGGATTTCTTGGATTATTATTATTATGTGTTTTATTTTTGATATACGACAGCTTCTAGAGCGATTTTTCGTACAACTCTCACGGAGAGAATCTCGAGTCGTTGCACGTTCGTTCGCCAATTTTCGTACGCGGAGGGCTAATTTGATTAACCCCGTGCTCCTCCGCTGGAGATCACGAGGGCGAGAACGATGCGGGTTTCGGCCGTGTTTCGTTCCGCGAAAGGCGAATCCCACGTTCTCTTTATTCCTGACGTCATTACTAGCGATCGAACATCGCGGTTTTGACACGAGCTGGTCGGACCAGAACGCGTGTTAAAAACTTTCGGTCAATTTATTTTTTTTTATTGCCGAATGTATCTACGATCGTAAAAATCGCAAAAACGCGGATCTTTCGACGCGGACTCGGACCGCCGGACGGTGCCGTCCAACTCGACGTTCAATGGGGTTCCCAGCGTTTATTCGGAGGAAAAAAAAAAAGTTTCTACACGAGCGAGAATATTACGAAGATACCTCGCACTGCTCGCAGGCCGCGGTAGCTTCCCTCGGTTCGCCCTCGCACATCTGACACTGGAGCCTGATGTTCCTGGCTTCCTGGTACTTTTCGATGATTCTCTGCATCGCCCGATACTTGGGCAAGTTGTGGGCGCCCCCCTCGTCAAAGTAAACATTCTTGTGGCAAACCGGACAGGAGAGGCAGAGGGTACCACCGGAGGGTGGAAAACCGCCGTTTCCCGGTGTCCCGACGTAGCTTCCGGGTCGCGAGCTCGTCGACGTGCTGCTGCAAACGACGCCCGAGTCGGTTTCCGACAGGATCGAGAGCTTGTCGGCTTCCTGGTCGGAGCCCGGTGCGTTCGAGCAGTCCGTCGTTGATTCCGGCGGCGAATCCGGCGGCGCTTGGAGATTCACGGCGCACGAGAGGCACAACGCGTGCCAACAAGGCAGCAGCACCGGATCGCTGAAGAGTTCCTTGCACGAAGGACACCGCAGTTCGTCCTCCATTCTCGATTATCCCCGAAGGTCAGCGAACTTTGTCCCTTTGTCCCTCGGCGATCGCGCGAGCCTCTTGCCGAAAATCCCAAGGTCAAACTTTTGACGATTTCAGGGACGAATCGAGTCTGCCGGGATGCTAATGGAGCGCGGCGTTCTGCCGCATAACGTGGCCTGCTTTCGAGGAATTATCCAGTCTCCGACAGTCCTCGAAGAAGAGCCGCGGTTGTCCCTGCGGGGGTCATGGATGCCGACGCGTTTTTTTTTTCTCCGAGAGTTATTCTCGCGATGTTCACTCTGCAAAAATTCGACCGTTAGCTCGACACTCTCGAAGAAGAGGTTTTATGCGCACTTTAACAACGTGGACACCGTCGGCACTCTCGTCTCACCACCGGAGGGAAAAAACCATTCGCACTACCCGCCTGTCGACCCGACGCATGTTCCTACCCTGGTTTTCCCTTGGAAACGCGGTAATAATCGAAAAAGTCGACCCGGAGTTTTTACACTTTGCGCGGTTCGCGCCGGGGTGCCGTGGGACCTTTCGATCCGTCACTCGCCACTGGCATCACTCTCGGAGATTCGCGGATGAGACAAGGACGTCGCGGAAAATGCGAGTTTCGCTATCCGGGCATCAACGGAAGATACGAGAGAGTCCCGTGGAGCAATCGCGTGCGAGCAGCCGAACGCGTTAACAACCGCGCGCGATGAACGCTCGGATTCGAAGCCACCGGGGGTACGAGCGGCGCGGTCGAGGAGCCTTTCCGCCTTGGAGAACGTCACCGGGTTGACTGACTCTCGACGGAGAGTCAAAGAACCGCCGCGCAACGCGACCACGCACCACGACCCAGGGCCGTAAGTGCGCGACCCACGGGACCCGAGACGAGCCCCGCGAAAAGCGGCTCTCTGTCGATCTTGCGTGATTTTACTTTTTTTTTTCTCGATATCGCACGAACAAAACGAACGATCGGCACTTTTTTCGGCTAAAAATTCAATTATTCATCGCCCAGCTGACACCGGAATGACGCCAGACTTTCGAATTGGATTTTTCGTTGTAAATACATGATTGTAATTTGCGCAAAGAACGCACGTCGATTTTGAGAGAAGAGGCAAAAGTCGATCGAATCTATGGACGATTTTTGTCGAAACTTTGGAGCGAGGAGCGAGTTTGAAATTTGGAGCTTTGGAGCAGGGCCGCCGAGTACGACTCGTACGTTTCTGAATCTTCTCGTTTTCTCCCCCCTCCGCTCTCGAGTTTATTCCCACTCGTCCAAGGTGACGCTCGATCGGGGAACTCGAGCGCCCAAGAGGGAAAGCGAGATACGGAGTGTCGCGGGGGCAAACGGGCACCAGGGGGCGATGGAATCGTCGATGGGAGATGGAGCGCTGGAGGAGGGGGGGAAAAAGTGGTTGGTTATGAAGAGCGCAGGAAAGAATCGTCCGTAGAGACGAAGGGAGCGTGGAAGGAGGAACATATTGATGTGTACAATGTATAAACGCATCTCCGTGTCGGAGTAACGCGATGGGAAAGAGCATGAGCGTTTTTTTGAGGATGCTCGCGAGCCCAGGTGCATTTCCCGGCTTTGTGCTCGCGGAGCACAGCCGGTTTGAGCCTCCTGCGATTATTCCTACGTGCGTGAGGTTACGTACGATGCCCTTCAAGGACATCGTTCGATGGAAACGGATGTACGAGGCTTCTGGATGATAATCACTCCCCCCCCCCCCCCCCCCCTCGTTCGTTACTCCTCGCGAATTGGAGTCGGAGGCGAAAAAAAAACACGTGTTTACTCCATTTTTCATGTGTCTCTCCGGTACGATCGTCGATCGAAATTTTCAAACTTTTCAAACTCGGAGTGCTCCGAAAATGAGCTCTAGCGTCTCGGAAATGTATTCCACGTGGAATTCCAGAATATTTCGCAACGTAACCTCCCGTCTGTCGCCAGATCGAACGCGTTCGACGCTTTCTAAAGGTTGCGTAAAAAGTACCTCTGATTATGAAAAATGGGTCTCTGCTCGTACCCGAATCCAATAATAGATTCATCGCGCAACGACATGACGAGCCCAATGGTTTGGAAAGAATCAGCTCTCAAACGAGGCAGTCTCGTTTCCGCAATCATCAACGCCTCCGCGAGGATTTTGAAAAACAAAAAAATTTTCTTTCGTTTCTTTCGAACAAGAAGAAAAAGTAGCTTCTCGCTCTAGAAACGTTTCCCGGCGAGAGTCTGTGTGAAAAATGGAATTTTCGACTGAAAAAAAAGGAAACAAAAAAGAGAGCGGAACGAAAGATCGAGAAGAGCGATAAGATACGAAAATTTATCGCAGGGGGATCGCGAGTCGAGGCAGCTCCGGCGGAGAAAATGAAGAAGCGACGCGCGACTGCAGTGGCGCCACTTTACGGGACTTTGGAGGAGGCGAGACGAGAGTTACCGACCGAGTAAAATCGATTGCGCGGACACGTGAAACATTTTTCTCCAAACGGAGTCAGCTGTCGCGGGAGGCGTCGGTAGTCGCGAGTGCAACGTCGGAGAGTGCGCGTGTTCGACGAGTTTCGAGCACCGGAGGATAAAACTCGGCTTCGCCTCGCGCTTTACGCACCTTCGTCGTGGACGAGGTAAGGCGAATCGCGAATACAGGCGTTCTTCTTTTTTTCGTTCGCGAAATATTCGAGCGACAAACGCGACGCGATCGCTGATAACGTGGATTACGATAGTTCTGGAAGGTTCGTACTTTCTCCGAGCGCACGTGAGTGGCGCCACCGAACGAGATACAATCGACTTTCGCGATTTCTTTTGAAAATTTTGAAAAATCTTTACACTCCTGGAAGTCTCCGCGAGGTTGTTTCGGTTTACGACATCGCTCATCGTGGTTTACTAGTATTTCAAACGGGAATTACGTAATTCGACGTGGGGAAAAAGGTTGCTCAATGATTGGTCAATGAGATATGATCTCTCTACGATACTGAATGTTTTTGAATACGTAATACGTACGTACGTGATTTTTTAGTTTCAAGTCAATATAAACAATAATAATAATGTTGAGAATAAAAAATCAACATTATTATTATTATTATTATCAGCATATTATCGCGCGTGTATGTGCACGTGGAAGAAAAGAAGCGAGTAGCGACGAAATTCAGTCGTTTGAACATAGTGCAGAAAAATTGGCAGGATGACAGACATTTTGACACTCCGCGATGAGACGAAAAGGCAAAATTGCAAAATTGGGAAATTGAACGATCGGTGATGATTCGTTGACGAAGAGAAATAATTGTTTGTCCGGCAGAGCACGGGGAGTTTCGCGAAGAATGACGAACCGAGCGTTGAGAGGTTTGGTCGCCAACGCGCCGAGAGGCCTTCGCCAATTGGGCAACGTCTGTCGCTACGGATCCACCAAAAGGTTAATAATGTGGTCCCGAAAACGAATTTTCGTGATTCGCGATGACCGGAAGTGCGAAAATTCGATTTTCGTTGTGAAAAATCGTTGGAAACATTTTTTAGCGCAGATTCGTGCGGTACGTACGACCTCGTGGTCGTAGGGGGCGGAATCGTCGGTTGCGCCACGGCGCGCGAAATGCTCGAGAGACATCCCCGAATGAGGATAGCCATCGTCGAGAAGGAAAAAGCCCTGGCGATGCACCAGACCGGACACAACAGCGGGGTCGTCCACGCGGGAATTTATTACACCCCCGGCAGCATGAAGGTTCGCGATATTCCCGCTAGGGTGCGACGTGGAATTTCTCCTTTTTATGCTTCTTTTTTTCACCCACGACGCGCCAGGCAAAACTGTGCGTCGAGGGGCTCAAGCTGTCCTACGACTATTTCGGCAAGCACGAGATACCCTACAAAAAGGTGGGCAAGCTCATAGTTGCCCAGACGCCCGAGCAGGTGGCGCGCATAGACGACCTCTACGATCGCGGCTTGAGGAACAACGTGCCCGACCTGGAGATCGTCGAGAAGGATTGCATCGAGAACTACGAGGAAAAGTGCCGGGTGAGCCAAGTTTCGACGATTTTTCATGTTTTTTTCTTTTTTTTATGCCACGTTTTGAAAATGCAAATTTCGTCAGAACGGAAATGGAGAAAAATATGTCGAAACAGGGTCTGAGAGCGATTTGGTCACCCTGGACGGGCATCGTCGACTGGGGCCTGGTGTGCAAACACTTTGCCGAAGAGTTTGAGAAGATGGGCGGTGATGTTTATCTCGATTACGAGGTCGACGCTTTTGCGGAAATGCCAGAGTCCAAGGGAGACGACGAGTACGCACCGATCGGCGTTAGATCGAAGGATAGGGTGAGAATTTATCGAATTTATCGAATTTATCGAATTTATCGATCGATGGATTGAGAGAAGAAGAAAAACAAGGTTTTGTCCCCTTTCAGTGCATCAGAAGCAAATACGCGCTGACCTGCGCCGGTTTGCACTCTGACCGATTGGCCGTAATGACCGGATGCGACGTTAGCCCGCGAATCGTGCCGTTCAGAGGCGAATATCTACTGCTAAAGGACGAGAAAAAGCACCTGTGCAAGACCAACATTTATCCCGTGCCCGATCCGAGATTTCCGTTTCTCGGCGTGCACTTTACGCCGCGGATGAGCGGCGACATTTGGCTCGGACCCAACGCCGTTCTGGCCTTTGCCAGAGAAGGCTACAGGTTGTCCTTTTTACGATAAGCGGAAATGTTGAATGAGATTTATCAAAAATGGGACAAAGGACTGTATAAACGAGATTATTTTTAAGGTGGCGCGACGTGAACCTCAAAGACTGCATAGAAATGGCCAAGTTTCCGGGACTGTACAAACTCTGCTTCCGGTTCGTCGTGCCGGGAATGATGGAAGCTGTGAAATCGATTTTTTACCCGCTAGCGGTGAGGGATTTGCGGAAATTCATCCCGGAAGTCACGTACAAGGACGTTAAGAGGTTTGCACGAATTTCGTATCAAATTTGAGTCATCATCCGCCGTTCAACGAAAAAATTAACCTCCCGAGCCGAAAGATCAATTACCATCGGTCGGTAAACGAGATTACTTTTCTCTCGGCTCGGTCGATGAGTTATCGACTGGAGGTAAAAATTTCAAAACATCGTGGATGACTCAATTTGAGGTTAAGAAAAATCGACGTACTTTCCAAACGAATGACGAGTGTTTTTTCTTTAAAAAAAAAACGAAAAATGAAAATCGCAGAGGCCCAGCTGGCGTGCGAGCGCAGGCAATGGACAACGATGGAAAACTGGTCGACGACTTTGTCTTTGACAACGGAACCGGAAGTGTGGGCTGCCGAGTGATGCATTGCCGAAACGCACCGTCACCGGCAGCCACCAGCAGCATGGCTATAGCCAAACACATCTCCGACAAGCTCGAGAAAGATTTTGAGTTTTAAAATTGTTCAATTCAGCGGAAAAACGAGAAAAATCATTCACCCGCGTGCGAGCGACGAATGAAACGGGGGAGAAAACCGCGAATCAACGTTGCTTCTTATGGACTTTTTTTTCCTTTATATCAATGTATGTATCCTAAATATATATGTACATATGTACATATTTATATACATTTATACACAACGAGTGAAATTCGTCATTCGCGCTCATTATTGTACCTCTCTCGCGCCTCTCAAATCTCGAAATATTCAATCTCACATCCAACTACGTAGGCACGATTGTAATCGGAAAAAAGTAAATATAATATATATGTGTATCTTTGTATATATGCATAGATATGGCAAAGTTGAATTGTCTTTCACCTGAGCGTGAAACTTTTCGAGCATTTACATCTCAATTATCGTCAGACTATTCGAACGCCGTTGGGCGAAAACATCAGGCTCCTTCCGGCAAAGTCCCACGCCGCCGTCAGGTGGAAACTCATGTTTGTCAGTACGACCATGTACTCGGAGATCGCGAAGAGAGAATACACTGAAAAGTACAAAAAACGAAAAACTAAGATATCCCTTGCGAACAAAAGCGCGCGTTTATCCTACGAGATGAGCTCACCGAAGGGTTCGCAGTAGGCGTTGTGCCTCCAAAAGAAGTAACACGATACAAAAATCGACGAAACGTTGAGAAACATCGATCGCATTTTCCAACGCCGCGAAACAGCCTCCGCGTGATCTCTCGGCGGAGGACGACAATTTTTACAAACGTAACACGCCAGCGACATGTGTACCAGCGACATGGCGAGAAACGTTATGAACGACAGTTTGTGCAACGCTGAAAAATCCCATCAAAAACGCGTTTTGTAACTGATCGTGAGCTCGAATCGGATTAAAATCGTCGTAAGAATGAAAAAAATTATGTACACGCGAAATGTATCCTTTCTACTGTAAAAATAGAGAATGCGGGGTACGAAATTCCTGACGATACCGATGGATTCCGGCGAAAGTGTAAGCTACGAGCGCGACGGATGCGAAAAACTTTTTTCTTTGTTAATTTGGAATAAAACAATGATAAAATTCAATTTCACGAGAGAGAAAAAGATTAGAAAGCGTACCGTAGTTTTCGTTGGACGACCAGAAACTGAGGGTGACCAGAGCGGTGTTTTCCACGGTGTAAGCTAGAAGCGCAAAATTGCTGACACCTCTGGCCCATTTGTAAACAATTTCTGCGTAATAATGATAGTACATGAAGAGTATGAGAGTTCTGACGGCGGCCTGAGCCGCTATCGACGCTTTCCAAACGTCGCTCTGCGGCCTGTAATGGCCGATGGCTGCGGACACGGAGGGCAAAAAATTGTACACCTAAAACAGTGGCAAGCCCGAACGGACTCATCGATGATGAAAAATACGCAGCGAGGCCGAGGAAAATGGCGGGAAAGAGAAAAAATGAGACGGGATTTTTAGCCTACCTGACAATGAGTCGAGGTCGCTCTGTCGAAATTGTACAGAACGGACCACGCTACGCAAAACGCAAAGGCGAAAAACGGCAGAGAAACGGTGAACCACGCGAGTCTCGAAAATGGCAAAACTATCCTGTACGGTGATGTTTCTTCGCTGATCAGAGGAACGTACTCGGATCCGAAACGCACTTTGTTCATTTTTACGCGAATTTTCGATTTAGGTTATCTTTTGCAAGGCGATGGCGATATTCACCGAAATAAACGAATGATAGTTGTGGGTTATCAGATAATGAAAAACTGGACTGACTTTGGTTTTGTGAGCTTGGGAATCGTCGATCGTCATTGGGATCGCGGGGAATTCGTTGTCTTTTTTCGTGTCATCGTGGCGTTCCGAGTCTCGTCAACGTCTCACCGATAACGACGAATTCTCGTCGACTTGGAGTGCTTCGTCTTTGTAACGTCACGTCGCACCGCAGATTTCTAATAGAATGCACGGTATGCGTCAATTTCGAGATGATAAACGTTCAAAACGCATTGTACGATGTACTGTGTTGTTTGACCTTGCCAGCGGTCAATGTGCTTACCATCGCGGCGTAGTATACCGGCGACGCCATCTTTGATGTTTACGAATTTCCACACTTTCAAACACTCGTGTGGTAAAAATGTATACGCGCTTTTAAATGATACGTTTCCGCGAAGTTTTTCCAACAGTTTTTCAAGCTACTTTTCGGTTTTATTCGAGATCATTATACGCAATCGATTGAACAAGGCACGAGTTTATACTTGAAACACTTGAACAACAAACTTGAAGAACGAAGATGACCGCTCGAACGCGACTGGACACCAGGTTACGCACGCGCGGCCGGTGGCGCGAGACTGCGCTGGTAACGTCTGTAGCCGGCGAGGGCGCCACATACTTGATACACAAAAACGTAGATGCTGCACCTTATCTGATAAATATGACTCCTCTAGGTAGTACGAAATGCCACTACTAGAGGACAGCGCTGATACGAGATATCGCTTTTTTCTTTCATTTGATTAGCGCGCAGTTTTCTCGATAAAACTTCATTATTTTTCATATAAAACGAAATTCGTTTTAGAAAACAATCGTATGACGAAGCGCGAAAATTTGTCAAACAACTTGAATTTCCCAAAATCGTATGACCGAAACTCTGCTCATGATTTATTATCGAATATAGATTTCAAAAACCCGCGAGTTTCTCTCATCTTCAATTGTTGCGCAATTTTCAACGATTCTTTGGAAAATTGTATATTTCGTGCATAATTCGAATACGAATCGTCGAACAATATTATCGCTGTTTTATGAAACGCTGAAAATACAGCTAGCGAATGTATGGTACATAGACGAGGGAAGCTCAAAATCACCGGACAATGTGTGATTGTCTGTCGCATCCTGGAGCGACTGATAAGTGAAAATACAGTACTTTCCAGTGAATTTTGTAGCATCAATCGCGCATACAACACAAAGAACACATGTATATATTACGCACTCGGTTGTATTCTTTCGATTAAATACGAGCTTCAACGTCGATAGAAGATATATATACACACGCACGTACGTAAATTTATGGAGCAGCGACGTTTGGTGAAAAATTCCAGCAGAGCAGTTGTCGTTCGTCCTCCGATACCGTCGTTTTTAATCGCAACGCAACGTACGACGTAAAGATCAAACTGTAGTATCCTATTTTTCATCATAAATCAATTAAATCAACACCGTTAGCAACGTCAAATTGGAAAATGGCTTGGCGAGAATTATTGGCGATTCTCGCGGTTTTCGCTCTTCGAACGGGTCTCGGTATCGAGAGTCAATTCGTCCACGATCAGGATCCACAGTCCGTCTGTTATCAGTATCACAGGTACTCCGGGACATTTGTCAAAGCCCGAATCGCAGGAAGAGTCGCGTAAATATACCTCGACGAGTCTTTATCGTTGCAATTGCAGAGTCAACGGGACGAAACGAGCGAGTTACCTAGAGACGTACTACGAACCGGATTGGAACAATTACGGGCGAACTTTGGCAACGAGAATCAATTTTCGAATCGAGGTACGGTCGTGCGGCGACGAGACTTTCCAACATACGGATTTTTGTCGGAAAAAACGTTTTATTGCAGACGGTAACGAAATGGTCGGTGATCGAAGTGTGTTGCGATGGATACGAACCGCGGGAGCTGGCCGAAAACGCGGAAGAATGCGTTCCCGTTTGCCCCGGCGGTTGCGAAAACGGCACTTGTCATCGGCCCAACTCGTGCACCTGCGATGACGGATACAACGTGACCTTGAACGAGAAAACCGGGTACAGCGAGTGTCGGCCACACTGCGACAGCGGATGCGTCGGCGGCGAGTGCGTCAGGCCGAACGATTGCGCCTGCGAGTCTGGATACCTGTCCGCGCACAACGGGAGTAGCTGCGAACCCGACTGCGCCGACGACGGAAACGGCGGTCTTTCGAAGTGCGGAAACAACGCCGTTTGCATCCTGCCGAATACGTGCCAGTGTCAAGACGGCTACGAACCCGTGCCGCGGAGTTATTACTCCGAACAGACGGATTACAGTTGGAACGACGGAAGAAACAAGGCGGAATTTCAGCCGAGCGACGGAATAACCTGCAGGCCGATTTGCGAGCCGAAATGCAGCGGGAACGCAAAGTGCCTCGGCCCGAACGATTGCCAATGCGACGAGGGTTATCAATCGGTAGGTTGGTACTTCGCGTCTAATTGTGTTCCCAAATGCGAGCAAACGTGCTTCAACGGCTTCTGCGCGAGTCCGAACGAGTGCCGATGCAACGTCGGTTACGAGCCTCACGAGTTCCTCAGGACGAATCTCTGCGAGGCCACGTGTCGGGAGCCCTGCGTCAACGGCAAATGCGCGCATCCGGATCTCTGCGAGTGCCTCGAGGGTTACGAGAAACTCGTCGTGAGAACCGGAAACACCAGCGGACTCTCGCCGAACATTTGCGTGCCCGTTTGTCCCGGTGACTGCTCCAACGGCAGTTGCATCGCGCCTGGCAGATGTCACTGCGATCCCGGCTACGTCGCGGCCAACTTCGTACCGGAGGAAACCACCGAAAGTACCGAAGATCCCGACGGTCACTGGACCGGCAAATCCTGGCAGACCTGTCGGCCGACTTGCGAACCTTCCTGCGACGAAAGATCGTTTTGCTCGGCTCCTAATCGCTGTCGACTTCGACTTTTCGACTCGAACTCCTCCTCCTCAAGCGAATACTCGATTAATCGCGCGAGAATCGTGGGATCATCCGCTGCTTGCGAAAATGGCGGCGTCTTTCGCGATCAAAATGGCGGCTGTTTGTGCGAGTACGATCGCAATTGCACGGAGAATGTACTCTGCGCCGTTGTGATTCTCGACGATGTTGCATCCGCCGACAAGTTTGGCTTCCTCGAGAGGTTGGTTCGATCGTTACGAACGTGGACAATGTATAAATAAATAATATAATGTAACATATTTTGTATACATAACCCCCAAATTGTACACGCTTGGCTGTTTGGCAGCATCGTCTTTTGGGACGATACGAGTACAGGCTACAACGAGAGTCACGAAGCGAGAAACTTCCGGGAACCCTCGAAATGTACGGAAGAATGTCGAATCTCGATCTTGTCGAAGAAAAATCCAGATTTGCCGAGACACGTGAAAAGCTGCTTTCGACCGGAGCTCTACAACGCGACGATCGCCATTTTGTCCGACAAGTTGGAAGACCCGTCATCGAGCATCGCGAACGACAACGAGACTCTGTTCTGCTTCGTAGACGCGAGTGAGTTTTTGATTTTTCCTCTTTTTTTTGTACAAATCGCTGATTTTCGAAAACGACGTTGATCGATCGACGCAGGTTATCCCTGCCAGGGTAGTACGGAACTTGGCGTGGCCGAGTGGCGAGTCCGTGAAATCGTTGGTGGTACGATCGGATCGATACTTTTGATCGCCATTTTCGTTGCCCTTGGCATATCGATCTATCTGACACGTCGGAAATTATGCAACATCCGATGGTTCAAAGGTACGCTCTGTGAATAACCGATCTACCGTCTTGTCCTCCTTTTTCGTTATCAATGTTATTCGTAACCAAAGTTCGACGAAAGCAGGCTCGTTTCACGCTGAGAACGCGATGGAACGCTCGGAAGCCACGGATTCGCCCTTCCACGCTGACGAGAATGCGCACCTGTGATGGAAGCTGAAATTTGAAAAAAAAACAGGAAAAACCGAAAAACGGTTTATTGTCGGGATTTTGTATTAAAAGATGATGATTGTATGTATTTCGAACGAAATAAAGAAAGTTTTGACCATCTCACGATGAATCTCAAGTATATTTGGGGATTCTTTTATTAGCACGAATTATTACACGTTTCTAACGATAATCGTAATGATGGTTACGCGCTAAATCGATAATTTCACACTGTGGGCTACACTTGTTGTGTTACGCGAAGTAACGATAAAAATATATTTGTATCACAGTCGTAGATAAACAAATCGTTTGATGATCGTCGATAAAGTACCGTCGTATATTTTTTATTGTATTTTATATATATATATATATATGTATACGTTTGAATCCTCGTGAAATATTACGTACTTTTTTCCCTCGTTGTTACACCGGCGATTGCCGCTAACGTGAGAAATAGGTGGGCTGTATAGTATTTTTATACCGTGAATAATCCGGACAAATATCATTTTCAAATATCGAAATTAATACGGGAATCGATAGTTAAAAAGTTAGTTTCAAGTATTTTCAGGCCCTGAAGCCCGAAAATCCATGAAAAATGCGATAGAACTTTGAATTTCGCTTTGCAAAAGTATCTTTGGAGAGCGTGCGGAATCAGCACGATGAATTGAGGTTATGTTTCAGCGAACGATATTTGCCCAGCTTATTCCGCGCGTTTACCGTATACATGTAATTACCGCGGATAATTGGACACTAAAATCTAATGTGATCTACGCATCGAAGAGATTTGGATCGCGTGCACTCTGATAAGAATCGCGAGTTTAATCAAACGCTTTGACGCATCGTTACCGGAAGCATACGCACACATGCACAGTGCGCCCGAGAATTGCAAGTCGAAAAGCGCCGAGTTTTCAAGCGGTACGCGCAGTTTGGCCAACGTAATCCGATTGGCGCGAACTTTTCGAATTGATAACTCGTCGGGACTTTAAACGTAACTTTGAATCGCAGGCATCGCGTTGCGAAACACCCCGCGCAACGTTCGATCGATTGATACGATTGAAGAATTTTTAATGAATAAATCGAGGCATTTTCAGCATATCTGCAAACTTAGTTATCGTCATATACTTTAATTACTAGATGAAAAAAAATAAAAACTAAATACAAGTAATTACGCGCTGACGAACAAAGGGACAAACTTGACTTTCTAATAAGTAGAAAATGATTAATATTATCGTATCGTTAATATCAATCGTCTTACTCTCAGTTCTAATTTTTCGAATCGACGGAGCACGTCGATCGTTTGTCAAAAAAAAAAAAAAACAGAAAATCAGCACTAGCACTTTTTCGAAAATGCTCAAATTTGAATTTTAAATACATCGATCGACGGAATATCGCCGTGACCCAATTATTCGTACAATCATCGTGAAATCATTCTTGTTTCTTTCTATGTGCTCTATTTTAATTGCGATATAATATTTTTTGAAATCCAAGTTTTTCATTTCGAATAAAAGTGCCGAGGTACGACGCGAAGCCGCGATATACTCTGCTTTCCTGCGAAATTGGGCCAAGACTTTCCTTCTCTCAATTGAAACGAATTTGCTCATCGAGACGGAGACACGCGTTATTCTTCGTCGAGAAACGCGCGTGTGCGGCTTCAGGCGAGTTTTAATACAAATCGCGACGCGGAACTGCAACAGATGCGTCCGCGCATCGCTCGTTCAATCGAAGAAAAAGCCACACGCGAGATGCACATGTGGCTCCAATTACATCTCGTCAAATTATGATGGTCCAGTGCTGCGTCTCGTCTCGGTCCGGCGATTTCTCGGCCGAAATTTTCAGCGATCGCGCGCGAAATTCGCCACGAGCGCGGGTGTCGTTTCTTTTTTTTTCTCAGCCTCTCAAACGCACCTTCGCACACCCGGTATTACATTTATTTTTGTACGTTTTGATTATTCTCGATTAAAGGGCGTCGTTTTTGGAACACCCTGTATATGCGTCTCTGACGAGGGACGCAATTAATTAATTCAGGAAAAAAAGAACCGCACGAGTGGAGACTTTGATGAAGAACGAAGCTCTTTTGGCTTTCGGATAATTCACGAAAATCGATTTTTATCGTACCATGCGGTGTTTCGATTTTTTGAAATTTTTTTAATATTCTCAAAGAATTTATTCGAGCACCGAATTTCTTTCGCAAGGATCGCTGCTCGTAACGAAGACATTCGCAGGTGTTCTTTCGGAGAAACAGATTATTTGATCGAGGCAAACAAAACTCTGAATCACGCGATTGTGTACAAAATAAAACGTCGGTTTATCGATGTGAAGCCAACGCTAATCAAGATCGATCGTCATCCTCGCCGAGGCGAGTAAGAACCAGAGTCAAAAAGATACACATCGGTACCGAAAAATCGCGTCGATAAATTAATATTTTAAAACGGCGTAAAAAAAAGAAACAAACGATCGTTTCGATCGAATAAATTAAATTCACGTCTCGTCATCCTCGTTGCGATTAATTAAAAGTAAAAAAACGCTCGTCCAGCTCGAGATGCGAATCTTCGCGGACGAAACTTTCATCTTTCGCGAAAATTTCGAAAACTCGATTGATTTCGAGATCGAAAAATGGGGGTGAGAAAAAAAAACAGAGACAAAAAAAAGGGAAAAAAGTCGAGACTTCCGGAGATTCTCAAGAATTAACAGAGTCACAGCGGGGTGACCGGAAGTGCGAGCGGGAGGACGTTTTTTCTCCATCGTTCGTTTTCCTTTCTCGTTCTCCATTTTTTTTCATTTTTTTTTTTTCTTCCCTTCATTAGAAGCTCGCCTCGAGCGAATTCTCGTGTTCGCTCAATGCCGGCACGAGAGTCTGCAGCGAAAAGTATCGCGATCTGTCGGCAGCGTCGACGCTCGTCACGTGCTGAAACTGGCACGGCTGACT
This sequence comes from Heteropelma amictum, assembly GCA_959613375.1. Lineage (NCBI taxonomy): Eukaryota > Metazoa > Arthropoda > Insecta > Hymenoptera > Ichneumonidae > Heteropelma > Heteropelma amictum. Next base: position 1,491,678 of record OY390727.1, read on the forward strand.
GATGTTGCTCTTGGCCGGCAGCACGATTTTCTTCTGAGGCACCTTCTTCTTCTTCTTCTTCCCCGGCACCGAGAGACTTATGTTTTCCGGGCAGGATACCAAACGCTCTATGTGCTGCCAGAGGTCGTTCGCCGCTTTGGAATTGTCGAAACTCAGACCGGCCAAACGGGTGTGATCGGACGACAGACACATCGTGTGAAAGGCAGGACCGGACACCTGATGAAACACAGGATCAGGTCAGATAGCATCCATTTTTTTTTCGATTTTTTTTTTTACCAATTTGACGCTACCATCGAGAGGAATTTTCGACCTCCGTTTCCGGTTTATCCTACTTTTATGCCGGCAAGGTTTTTCGCGAGTTACCGCGAAACATCGAGGAGCGAGGAGGAAACGAGTGCGAAAATGGGATGGAGTCCCTATTTTTGTGAATGTTTTTTTTTTTTAATCAATTTTTCAATGACTTTCGGACATTGACCTCGTCGAAAATGTGTTCCCATTCGCATGGCGTTTCGGCTTTCCGCGAGATTGTACCTCCGGGTCGTCCTTGAGATCAATTGGCGAGGGTATTTCCGCCCAAACGATTTTTCATACGCGACAACGAGCACACTCTGCCCGGTCGCCGTACGCGGGAGAGCAAACACGGTTTTCGATTTCCGCCAGAGAAATTGGATCCGCGAGTTTACGATAACATTCAGAGGTCTGCTGATGACGTGTTCGTCCGCGGACGGTATCAGACACACACAGAAACACACACACACAGGGAGGAACACAGAAGGAAGATAAAACTCGACGTAAAAAAACGCAGAACGTCCCTGAAACGTCAGGAAGTTTGCGGACCTTGGTCGAACGCCGCGTTAACTCGTAACCTTTTATTTCACGGGCATGCATATACGTCTTGACTCGGCTGAGAGGATCCGCGATGAGCAAACCGAAGGAAAAACAGAATTTAGCCCTGAATAATTCAACAAGCGTAAATACGCGACTTTTTCCCTTGTATACGAGAATTCAAAGTATACCGGGTGTCCGAAAAGTGCATACTGATGACTCGACGTTAATTCCAAGTCGAAAAGTCCTCTAGCACTTTTGCCTCCGCCGAACCCCCGCGGAGTCGTCGACCGATACAGGGGGACCAACGATTTTCATCGAATTTTCAGACACCCTGTGCGTTTTTCAACGTTATTTTTGCTTGATGCTTTTGGAATCGCGAATGCCGCTCGCATCAGCGTTATTAACGGGGGCGCGGTATGTTTGCTCGTATCCAATCGATTTGAAACGCCGAGCCTGTATGTGGAACATTTTTTCCTCTCTCTCTCTCGCTCTCTCTCGCTCTCTCTCTACATATAATCGCGCCATTCTGTACGAAATCGACTAATCGATGTTGCGTGCGCTTGGAACGTTATACGAGATGAAAAAAAAGGCAAGTAACGACGAGTACGTACCTTGTAGGACGACAAATTGTCGATTGTTTCGCGCCACAGAGTGAAACACGTGCCGCGCTCCGCCAGGAGTATCTGAATCCGCCTCTTCGATCGCGATCTCGTTTCACCGAGATCCAGCACGACGACCGGTACCCCCGTGAATCGCAGCTCCCAGTTCTCCGTCTGCGACGCGCTACCGACGTACAAGTTCGCCAGTGATTCGCAAACGAATACCTGTGCGGCGAGAGAGCGACTGTACACGCCACTGAACTTTGCGCAAAAGCGAAAAGCTTAGCTTTCGCAGCTAAAAAGATCGGTAGTTACGACCGGAAACGTACGTACCTGGGACTTGAGGCCTCTGAAAAATGTTTCGAGCTGTTCCCTCTCGACCTGGCTGACGGGATCGAGGCGAGTCTCGTCGCTGTTCTCCGAGCTGTCGCTTCCCTCGTAGCTCGACGTCGCCGACGTGTCCGCCTCGCCGGTCGACGACAGTCGTCTCCTGCTCGCGGTGCCCGCACTGTAGTCGCTGTAATACGAGGAGCTGTGCAACGACAGGTCCGATTGCAGCGCCGGACACGACGAAGCGTAAACCGGCCCGTTCATTCTCGATCTGCGACACGAAAAAATCGTCCGACTGTTTTTATGCGGAGCAAATAAGAAGAACGAATGGCGGCAGATCGGCGCTGTCGTCGCGCACCGCGACAATTATCCAACTTGACCCGAATGCGCGTCAATCACTGGGGATAACGATCAGCTGCGTCCTCTTACAGCGGTAACGAGACGACACCTAGCGGAGGGCACGCGAATAAATCTTGCAAAAAGTGAAAAATGAAAGTTCAGGATTTTTTTATTTCCTTTTTCATCGCTATTTATCCGGATTTTCGATATCTCCAAAATGGCCGAAAGAATCGTGAGATCGTCGAGGTTATTTCCCCTGTTTTCCGCAGCGAGTTACGTTTGTCCGTCGTCGAGTTCCGGTTTCCTTATTTTTTGCTCGAACGCTGAAGCTCATCGTCACTCGGCGACGACTTTTTCTCACTGCGATTGTTTTCTCTCGATCCTCCTGCTGCTGATGCACTTTTCTCGAGCTGCCGCGATAAAGAGGACGTTCTCCGATGTCTTTCCCACAATTCAGGAACAATGCGCGTGCTGCCCCGATGCGTGAACTTTCAAAGTGAAAATATCCATCATCCCGGATGAATCGTCAGACTTTTCTGCTCCCTCAGCATTCAATTGTCCTGTCGTCTCTCTGTGTTCTCGATGCCGCATTTATTTCGCAGTGTTCTACAAAGATTCTCGGCGGATACGTCGACGAAATATCACAAAAGACATCATTTATTTTCGCGACTGAACAACGAGAATTACGCGTCATAAAATTGCATTCGAAATTGCGTCGTGTTTATTCGTCAATTTTTCTTCTCTCGAATCGAACCTGCGGCACCGGATATCGGCATCGGAAAGGGCGAAAAAAAACAGCCGGAGCGAGCTCCGGATCGACGTAAATAACAAAATAAACAGCACCGAGCGAACCTCGTTTATTTTTCAATTTTACGTTCAACGCTGCGTCGATGATAGGATATTTACACAACTTTTTTTATTTTTTTATTTTTTTACTAAACGCCTTGGGATATACATCCCATCCGGCCCTTTATGCAACTTTAACGAGGTATCGATCGGAGCGACATCGTGCGGTGTCGAGAGCCGCAAGACGTCGAAATCGATCGAGCTCGAGTGGAACGTGAAAAAGATGCGAAGAAAAGATGATGTTGATCGCAGCTGCGATTCTTTTGGATCGATCGATCAAGGAGGATAAAATCGTACGAAAATTGGAGACGAAACGATCGACTCGGCGTGAAACGCGTCGTGCGGAATTTCCAGAGCGTTTGCACGTGTGCGATAGCTCCTGGCGCGGTATCGCGGGCTTCGAATCGAGCGAGTGGGCGTAGGAATATATCATTTTATACATCACGAAGCGGAGATGTCGTGTGCACCATGCGGGTCCATTGTGAGAGCGAAACTTTCCATCTCTACCGCGTTACTCTCGTGCGGTCATTTTACTGCTCCTTTTCGCTCCCCCTTAAAATATTTCGATAGTCAATAAAGGCCTGTGGGTCACGAATTGCCTATATATACCTGCATCTGTGACTCGAATGCCGAGCTGCGACGAAAAAAAAAACAAAAAAAAAAGATCGCGGAGAATGGAAAAAAAGGAGGCCAGAAAAGAAAATTGTAATCCATGTGGGTAAAACACCTGCATGATCGTCGAATTCGTCGACATTCGGAATAACCGAGAAGAGTCAAAAAAAGTTGCGAAATTGTACGCGAAATGTGTCTAAATAAACAAAATGGCTGGTCGGGTCTCGTATCAATAATAAATCGCGAATAACGATGATTTATCGCCGCGCAAATTTTCGTGCAACCTGCGCGTAAGTTCGATTCGCCATTAATCATATCGAAATCGATGGGAAATCGATGACGGTGTATTTTTTTTCTTCGAGCTTCGAAGCTTGTCTCGACGAAGAGCGAATGGTTTCTTGGATCGATTATGATAATGAAAAAGGTATTATTTATAACGCTATGATCGCTGATGGAGCACATTTTCCTCGCGGTGCCTCGGGCAAAAAACGACGCTTCGCTCGGATCCTTTATTGTTCTCCATCGTCGGTCGGAGACTGCGAAACTCGTGCGGTGATTAGTATTGTCTTTTTTTTTCCTTTCTTTTTTTTATTGCCCTGTACGAGACAAGCGATAGGAAAGCCTGCCCACGCGCAGGAAGCGAATGCACAAACGGGCTCCGCTGCTCTGTGATCAAGGAAGCCAGCTGCTTTGTTGATGACAGTGTGGAGAGAACGCGTGCATGCATCGCGCGGCAATCAAGAAAGATACAGTGGGCGAAATAACAAAGTTAAAAATCCGTCAGAGTTCAACCGAAGCGTGCAGGATAAAGTTAGATCGACGTATAACGCGGTACGTTACACAATTTGTCCAATTTTTCGAGTCTTTTTCGTTCTATCTACGTGACCTTGACGAATTTTCAAACTTTCGTACCGATTTTTGGACGTTTTACACGGAATGACCGCTGTATAACGATGGTATCGGAAGAATGGGTGTATGGACCAGCACCGAGACGGTTTTCCAAGGTACGTAGGTGCACGTACGTGCGTCTAAAGGCTGCGCGAGACAGAAATTGTAACACGAGCCTCCTCGTGCGATCCAGCCGCAGCGGCGAAAGGTACACCGGAAGGGCATTGTCCACACTGCGCGATTGTGCGTTTTCGTCGTACGGTCAGAAGGGATAATATCGTCAGAGGCATTGTTCCTCCGTGAGGAACGAGAGCGATAAGAGCTCGCAGCTTCTCTGGTGCTCTTTCAAACTTTCTCGCTCTCTCGACGCGCGATCGCGCTACCGCGACAAAACGAATCGACGACGGCGATTCGTGATAAAAACGATGATAAAGAAGGGAAGAGGATCGCACGTTGGTGGAATGAAGAAAAAAAATCGTTTTTTCAGTGCCTCCACGTTCACCAGGGTGTAATCGAATTTGATGGCGGTATCGAGGAGCTTTGGAAATTTCGTTGCACGCCACTCGTCGTAATCCTCATCCGGACGATTGCCAAAAATTCGTGATTCGACTTATCTCGCAGTACGTGCAGGGGATCGGCAATGATCCTTTTCTTTTTTTGCCAAATTGCCGCGTGACCTTGCGAAACAACGTCGAAAGCCAGACTCTGTATCTCTGGCGGCTACTGCGGCTGTAACATCTTAACCTACTTTGTGGACCCACACGTGTGCTACCCGATATATGGTACACGCGGTAGCTCCCATCGAAAGTGGAGAGACGAAATCCTTCTCGCGTCGATTTTTCTCGTCCAAGCTACTTTCCGACGTCGTTCGTTATCGCCCGTTCCCATTTTTTTTTTGCTTCTTCCTTTTCGCAAAATTTCGTTCCTATCCCCCCTCCCATCTTGAGCAACTCGATCGAAAGACGATAATCGTGCATCTTACGAGTCTCTGGCTTTCAGCCATCTCCCTACGTGTACAGGGTGTCGAAAAACTCTGAAACTTTACGATCAAAAACTGGACTTTGGCTGGAACTTCGAGGGAAAAGGTATTTTTTGGTTTTGTTTTGTTAAAAACGGACGTGAGCTGATTCGTTGCTCCAAAATGCGATTTTCGTCGAGATTTCTTTGTTCGCCGGAAAATTGGAAATATTCCGAAATTTTTCACGTCGAAATAAAAAATGCTGATCGTACCGTGGCTCTCTTTTTATCCTCGTTAAATCGCGTAGGCTTAATCCCGGATATAAATGACAGTTTCAAGCCCTTCCGATTTCTCGCCGTCCGAGTCTGCGCGAGGCATCGGGAGTTTTTTTTTCAGGCACTTTGAGCCGTCTGCTTTGTATGAAATATCGATAATTGTGAGCAATAACGTGAGCTGTATTGTAGAAAAAAAAAAAAATCGTAGAGTCCAGTGCGATGTGCGGGCAATGTCCGCTTTTACAATCCCCGACTCTCTATTTCTCGTTTCCCCGGCGTGTGTATTCCGCTTTCGCTGTCTGTCCCACTCGACCTCGATACCCATTATTATTTCGTTACCCACCGGACATAATCTTCAACACGCGAGTCTCCGCGACGGCCATTAAAAATCACGACGAAAGTTTTCCAACGGCGGATTTGTTTTTACGCACGATAACGCGACGTTAAATTGTACTCCAAATCGCGCTTTTGTAACTTTCCTCGGGATTTTTTGTGTTTTTCCTCGAGGAGGATTTAAAATTCTACATCGAGAATAACACATTTTACAATCGTTCTCCAGCGATGTATTTTACAATTATTTTAGTTATTTTCGTCTTCGTAAAGGGAAAACACCTTAAAGTTGCATTTTCGAAAATTCTCACGTAAATCCAGGAAAAACAGTCGAGAATATTAGTGAGGAAAAATTACGCAGGGCACAGAGATTCGACGCGAGACACGAATCGTAGATATTTTTTTATTTCGAGAGAAAAAGTGAAGAAAAAAAGAATTCTCTCTCATGAATAATGCACATTTTCCGAATCGTCCGATCGACTCTGTCGAATCTACCGTTGGTTCTGCTTTTTTTTCTCAACATTTTTTCAAACAATTATTCAATTTATTTCGATTTTCGATGATTTTCGACAATTCCAAACTCGTTAATATCGTTAAACATTTCGGGTGTACCGAAAAAAATAAAAAAATAAAACTTTGCGCGAACGAGGTATATCGTTTTCGTTCTCGCCGCGATTTCAGAGCACGTTTTAATTGGCCTCTGTTAACATTGTTTCCCCGGTTTTTTTTTCTCGTTTTTTTTCTCAGTACCCTGCGAACGAGCGTCCCGGGCGAGGCCTGCTGGGAACGAACGGTGCTCGGGTGCGCGTAATTAGACTTTCCTGGCCCGAGGGTCCCAAACGGCTTCCCGACCGAGCGGGAACCTCTCGAGAGAGCACTCTCGTCGGCCAGCACCGATAAAAACGACCCCAAGAGCGAAGGAAAAAAAGCGAATACGCGCGACGAGTCTACGCTGTCTTTCGGACGTTTGATCGCGACTTCCCTGCCCACGTACACGTGTGTAATACCCGCGTCATCCGGACCTCCGCGATACACCGAACATTCCGCATTCCACCTGGAGAAAAGTCGATTCGCCACTGCGGGAAAGCCGCGCGACGAGATTTTACAAATATCTCACGGAGCCCTCACGAAAATAAAAAACAGTACTTTTCCGTAACGATTATATCGAAAAAAAATCGTCGTGAAACGAGAATTATGCCGTAAAATATATTAATTGAAAAGGAGGTCGGAGTGTCGCCCGTCATTTTGAAAAGATCGGAATTACACTCACACGTGAGCAAAGAGGGAGCAGTTTACGTCACTCGGTCGAGGCAACGTCGTTTTTTATTATTCAATTCCATACCGACGTCTTTTTTCTCTTTTTCACGCGCGACCTTGTTTTTCATTCTCACAATCAAAATTGTTTGCATTCGGCGGTGAGTAACATGGAAAATTGACGCTCCGTCCGAGTGAATCCCGATGTTGCGCAACATCGTAAAACGTACCGTGGGTCAGGCTGCACGACGCCTCCTCGGCGTGGCTCTTCGGCGAGCACGTGCGCCAAAGTGTCAAGCGTTTTAAACGTTGAGAAACGATGCCATTACGGAGGAACATCGCGAGAGAGGATTTCGCTTGTTTTCCCGTCGTCACGCAAATACAATAACGATGTCCTCGTGCGCCTTTTGAAATAAACAAAATTTCGTCAACTTGAATGTTTTTTTCGAAAAACCGTCGTGAAACACACGTCTCGTAAAATCATTTCGATAAAATGACATTGAAATGAAATAAAATGAAATGTATTCAATTCCTTCAGGAATTTTTCTGTGATTTTGAAAAAATGCTGGTGCGTCGTTCCGAGAGGTCCGAGGAATTGAATTCGCGGGGTGTTTTGCCGCGGTGATAAGGCTGCAGATGCTTGAAACTGTGGGCGAAAATAGCGAGGAACTCGATGGGTCCCACCAACGAGGCGATTTGAAGCGTCTTCGAGGTGCATGTGCGAGGAGTCTGAGGGAATCGAGAGGTCCGAAAATAATACGATCTTCCTCGAGATAATTGGCCGGCCAATGAAGCGCACACGCTCTCTGCTGATCTTGGGATGCTGCGCGGCTCCTTGCGCGTCTCGGCGCGCCACGGACATATTACGTATGCAATTAATCGTGACGAGATGACGACGAAACGGTACGGCAGACCGAGGATGGAACGAGATTGAAAAAGAGGAAAAATTACGAGGGTGCATGCGAGCGTGTAACACAGCGTGAGTGTAATTGTACGTTTGTTCTACAAACGTACGCGCACGTAAATACACATTTACGTGAATGAGCGCAATGAAAAGTGGCGTCATCAACGACACACGAAGACGAAACGAGTCGTCGGGCGAGTAGCGACGAAGACGACGTTTTTCAACGTCGTATTTTTGTGAAAAGAACGAAGAAGAGGAAAAAGAGGTGATAGGACGGAAATTTCAGAATTTTCCATACGAGCGATTGATTGAAAAAACAAAATGATCGAATTTGACGAACATTATTCTCGAGAGTAGCTCGTGAAATGGGATATTTTTTTCGTTTTTGTGTGTCTGGAGGAGGGAAAAAAAGTAACGGAAGAGGCAGGAAGATTCACGGGTGAAGGAAGAGGAAAGAAGAGAAAGACTCGAGTCGACTCTCACTCTTTGGCTAATTAGTAGAGCAAGACCCGCGTGGCGTTCGTAAATTGAGGATTCCTTGCGCGTGTGAGTCCAATAACGGAGTGTGTCAAATGACGTCATTTGGTAGCTAAATAAATAGACATTTTTTTTTCTTTGATACACACGCGATAGCTTTGTGTGTTTCTTCTCTCCGTCCGCTCGGCGGTCGGAGCGTGAGACACGCGCACACGCCCCGGAACCCAGGTAACAAATGACAAGATATAAAAATAATAAAAATAACGATGTAATTGACGATAGATGGCATATTTGACGTTTTACTTTATGAATTTATTTTATTTTATCGATGTATCGCTGGGGCAACCACCTTAATTTGATTTATCGGATAATATCGCCGACCTGCTCGGCAATTGCCGAGTTTATTACTTGTGTGGATTGAAAAGTCACTCGAGTAGAAATAAAATAAAAAGAGGAGAAAAATAATGTCCGCTCGTTATCGGAGGATTTAAATCGACGTTAAATTTGATTAAATTCAATGAAGAATTGTGCATTATTATAGAGCGATGAAAATCCGAGTGAAACACTTGCGATGCAAATGTCGGGAATATCATGAATGATTCAACGCTTCGACATTGGAAATTATTCCAACGAAATATTTTCACGTCTTTTATCCTTCGTAATATTGTAATGAGAATATGCCGCCGAGTGAATAATGCATCGATGATTGAGTGAGTCACGTGAGAACAGGTGTATATACAGAGAAAAACGTCGGGCTGTATACGTAATACCTCGTGAATAAAAGTTCCCACACGATCGGTCAATGACGATGACGGAGGACGGCGGGTCGTCATCGACGATCGGCCTGAACGCGTGACTCACGCGTTTTTTTGCGTTTTCTTAATGAAATTTTGAGTTTTTGGGAAAAAGTCGGTGTGTTTCGTGATCTGCGGGAAATTTCCGATCGAATAAGCTTTTGAAAAATTGAAAATTTGGAAAAAAAAAATTCGGCGCATTTTTCGCCAATGTTCCAAAAACGTCGAAAAGCCGAAATTTCAAAGGCTCGTAACTCTGTTTCTATTTGTGCTACAAACATTTTATGGGGGGGTTTGGAGACGCTCTCGAGTAGACTTGGACACTGGTGAAAGTCAAATGTCGATAGCTCAATTCCTTCCCCCTTAAAATCGATGTCGAAAATCGGCAAAAAAGACCTCAAAGGGGTATGTATGGAAAAATTGGCGAAAATCGATGGTCCAACTTTAAAATTCTGCCAAAAATCGAAAAATCAAGATATCTCGATGAAACAAACGGCGTTTTGAAGCCTCATCAATTGCCAAGAGTATAAGCACAAGTTGGAAAGTCTATCTCAAAGAGGAACAAAATGGCAAGCATTTTACTGAACCGACTCAATATAACGAAATATGGCGAAAAATTTTGGATTTAAAAAGTAATTTTTAATGATGTATATCGATGTATTTTTTCCCGCTGATTACGAAACACACCGGTATTTTATCGAAACCTCAATATTTCGGCCCAAAAATGCAATAATTCGAATTTTATCAACAAATTTCAATTTTCTGATTGAATTATTGAGTTTTCGAGAAAAACTCGGGGTGTTTCGTAATCAGCGGAAAATTTCCGATCGGATAAGCTTTTAAAAAATTGAAAATACGAAAAAAAAAATTTCGACCCGTTTTTGCCAACTTTTAGGAAATCGTCGAAAAGCCGAAATTTCAAAGGCTCGTAACTCTGTTTCTATTTGTGCTACAAACATTTTTCGGGGGGGTTTTGAGACGCTCTCGAGTAGACTTAAAAAATGGTGAAAGTTATATGTCGATAGCTAAATTGCTTCACCCTCAAAATCGATGTTGAAAATCGGCGAAAAAGGCCACAAAGGTGTATGTATGGAAAAATTGGCGAAAATCGAAGGACCAACTTTAAAATTCTGCCAAAAATCGAAAAATCAAGGTATCTCGATGAAACAAACGGCGTTTTGAAGCCTCAACAATTGCCAAGAGTATAAGCACAAATGGGAATATCTACCTCGAAGGGGAAAAAAATGGCAATCGTTTTAGTGAATCAGTTCAATCCGGTGAAAAATGACGAAAAATGTTGGATTTCCAAAACAATTTCTAACAGTCTTTGTCGATGTATTTTTTCCCGCTGATTACGAAACACACGGGTATTTAATCGAAAACTCGATAATTCACCGCGAAATTCCAAAAAAACCAATCTAATCAAATAATCACTATTTTTCTTCATCATCAATGAAACACCGATGAATTATTTCACGACCAATTTTCTCTCTCGCCGTCTTCCAATACTCTCCGACTTATTTTACACCTTTTTCACGTATATAAAAACCGTCGAAAGAGTATGTCCGCGCGATCGAGGAAAGCGAGATACATTGATCGAGGAAGATTCAAAGACTCGAGAATCGGCACGTGCTCGCAGTCGTGATATGTCACGGTTCGCGAGAGGCTCTTCTTCGCGTCGTTATATTCGCGCACTCGTACAAATATCAATGACGGTTTGCCGTATCTTCCAACTTTAATCTACAAACGTGTGCTGTCTTTTCGTCGGAAATAAACAGCACGTAGGATGAACTTTGAAATTGCTCTCGAGAGAATTCAGAACGTCATCCAAGAATACACTGCGTTTCGCACGGCGAAAGTACAAGAAATATTGGAAAGAGCTCGGAGCGTTTTTTCAATTTCCAATATTTCCCTGACTGTCGGTTCCGTGTTCCATGCGAAAGTCGTTATGAAAACCAACAAAACCCTCGAAATGTGAGCATCTCGCAATCTCGAAATCTCCTTTTGAGGACGCGCTGTACACCGGAAGTCGTCAAAGATCGTTAAAGAACGATGCCGATCGCGTTCGAGAGGTTATCTGAAAACGTTCGTACGAAAACGTCGAAGGCAATTTCCATCCAGGAAGCTCGGACAATCGGCTGTAAGAATAACGGGCGTTATTCGCGAGAGTAATGGATCCTTGCCGCATATTTCGTTGCGTATAATGGTCATCGCGGTGTATAATACGCCGTGAGAAATGGTGGATGAACGTCGGACGTGTTTTACGTCTGTATACTATGTATATACGATGTTATATACATAAATACACGTACGGCACCCTGGGCTCCATTGTTCGAGACATTGTTCGAAAGATGGACGTCCACGTCGAGTCACGTTATAACGAGGCAAGTGTCACACGCTAACGGACGTTCCATCTCGACCCAACAATATCATCGAGGACAAGCGCGCGCGACCAAGAGGATTCCGCGGGACGAGACACATGCGAACAACGCGAGGACGGAAAACGTCGAGTCCGGACTCTGGAATAAAATCGCGAATACCCAGCACGGAATCCCTCTGCGACTTAATCTCCGAGTCTCTTTCTCCGTGCCTCTTCCGCTTCTTTCTCCATGGGATTTCTGCGTATATGTGCGAATCTCCGACGCTCTTCCAGGAGGTTTCGCATGGCGGGTTCTCTCGGCCGGCGCGTTGAAAAATCTAAGGTCCATCGGAGGTGAGAGAGGAGAGGTGCGCGCTAAACCGGTTGGGAAACTGGGCGAGGATGAGGAAGAGAGGGTTAGAAGCTGCGCGGGGTTCAGGGGCGAATTATTAATTACGAGAGCGACTAAAAAGCCGGATTTATCCTCTGGGATTTTGCGGTTCGTCTTCTTTTATTTTTACTCTTTTTTTATTTGCTGCCTTCGCTCCGAAATCGCCCGCAGAGCCGCTGTTCTCCAGTTTTATTTGCCCTACGTGGGCTATGCGTGGTAAATATCGGGTGAACCTCGTGTGCGCGGAGAAGATGTACGTTTTACTCGCGGATGGAGTCGGACGAAGCTCTCCGCGAGGCGCGCATCGATCGTTGCATTTATTCGCTCGTGTATCGTCGTAAATCCCGCTTCAAAGTCATTCAATGACGTTAAGGTAGTTCTATCGTTAGATTCAAATCGAGAAATTGTTTTGCAGTTTTTCTCACATACAAAATGGTTCGCGGGCTTCGGTTAAATAAGAAAAGTTGTTGCAAATCGACTAAAGAACAGCATACTCCAAATTCACGGTCATCCCAGGTGATATGTGCTTGCTCTATAATTACAAAAATTGCGAAAAAAATGTTCTTAAGATTTTTTTGGAAAACTCAAGAAATCTTCTTTGATGTTGCATAAAAATGTATGCAAAGTTTTAGAAGGCTTCACCACGTAGAAGCCAAGATATTCATTGATGAAAATGCAACTTTTAACACGCGCTCTTACGAGAGACTACCGAAAATTGTGATTTTACCAATAAATATCTCAACTTCCACGTGGTAAAACCTTCCAAAATTTATTACACACGTATATATGACATCAAAGAATACGTATTCAAATTTTCAACAAAATCTTAAGAAAACGATAAAACGATAGAACTACCTTAACGAGGTTTAGCGATATTCCGCCGGTCGTCGGATGCGTCTAAACATCGCCGGGAACGCGCAAACTCGTATTGCCACACGATTAGCACTGTCGCCAAACGGGCGTATCGCGTTCTCGATAATTCAGCGAAAAAATTCGTGCGAGGAAAATATACACCGAGCGAATGGTCGATAAAATTTAACGACGCACTTGTCTCTCGGTAATTTCATTCCGTTTATAATCAGAGTATAATTAAAGACGAAAATGACAGTCTTAAGGTGTCGCGGGGACACGCGATGGAAAAAAAACGTCGAATGATTTTTGAGAGCTCGAGGAGCGTTCGAAAGAGTCTAAATTCGCCCGGAGGATAATTTGCGATTAGCCGGAGAGAAGATTAACGAGATGTCATCTCCCGTCCAGGCGAATGAAGATGAGAAATTCCCCGATCGGCTCGATCTCGATCTCGAGGATGTTGACAGCATCCCGTGGACCGAGGTGACCTCGACGAGTCTATGGAAAACCTTGCTGCGCACCGAAGGAGAAGATTTCGGAGCGATATTTCATCTTGCTCCGCCGCAGCCTCTTCTCGCAAAGATTTTCCGATGACACATCGATTACCGATCTCACCAAGCCGCGTGTTTTCAATGCAACTCCGTAAGCGCGAGATTTTATCGAGAATCCACTCGCCTATGAGCCGTTTATCGAGTTTATACTCTCCCGATCGATTAAACGACTCGCCGCGCGGTCCAGACTCTCTGCACCACGAGAAAAGTGCCTCTGGAGAAAGTGAGAAAAATTTTCCAACGCTAAATCTTCGAGGTTTACTAACGGGAAGTCGACGCACCGCCGAGCGATAAAAGACCACTTTGCGTTGAAGAAGATTCATCTCGATATATTTCGATGGACGATGACGATTTTCATCGACTCTCCAACGATGAGTTTAAACGCCAGGAGTCTTCATCGACGCTGAAGGTTGAAAACCCAAAAGATACAACTGTTTTCGTCGAAAAGTGCCAAACAGGAAAGAGTACTTCCGGTACCAAAAGTTCTTTTTAAGATTCAGCCTCTGGAAACCTTTTTTTTTCGGCTCCAAAGCGCTTTATTCGTTACGAAGCTGCTCACGTCCTTGATTTGAATTTCCACAAAGGCGAGATGGAATCTTCGCGAGAGCTTTCTTCGTTTGGTTTTCGAAGCCTCTGCGTTTTTTTTTTTTCGAGTACGTACAACTCGAGGAATTCTGGAATCCCCGGGAGTCGATTACCGATTACGCTCCGACGAGCACGGGGAGCGGGACCCTGGGCACTCTCCGTCGACCTCCGCGGGAACAACGTACCCGCATATAACGATATAAAACGCGGAGGAGGGACGACGGGGGACGAAAAAAGAAGGGGAAAAAAAAACGTCGAGAAGTTTGCTCATTATCGTACGAGATTCTCGATCTCGTGAATTTTTTATCTCCGTGCTGCTGGGCGATATTTTCCAGTCGAAGGAAGCAAATCGAGAAGATTAACTCTGAAAGTCGTTAAATGAAAAATAGGAAGAAAAATCAATAATGCATCTCCTCCGATGGACCATCGAGCCGTTGCGACGAGACCGTCCCGCGATCGGCGATAATTGCTCGCGGAAAAAGCGTCGCTCGCGTTGAGCAAGACGCGTTAATCGAATTCTCGTGTGTGATCAGCGAGAGCCGATAAAGTTACCGAGAAACGGCGAGACGTAGGGAATAAAATACGCACGGAAGGTGACCTTGAAAAATTGATTATCATCTGCGAAGATAATCTTCCGAGGAAGACTCGGGAAATCGTTGAAATTCTCACGCGGTCGTTAAGAAACGAACAAACAAGCGCGACGCGACGATGATATCGCGCTTTTTCACCTGTACGAAGGTCGTATCTCGCAAATCGCGAACGAAAATGCGCGTTAACGTGTGACGACTTTAATTCTCAACGCGCCTCGCTGCTTCCTCGCGGATTCCACGGGAAGCTCATTTCTCGTGTATGACACGATTTATGATGCACGCTCGTTCGAGAGCCTAATTGCCCTTCCGTGGGCACCGCACGCTTTTTTTTTCGATCGCATTTTTGTCCGCAGGCGAGTTTGAGACCTTTGAACTTTGTTCCTCGCGTTGCGACAACTTCCAGGTACGATTACGGCGTTTATGGGAAAATAAATGCCCACGAAAGACAGCACTTTCGTCCAACGGTGATATGGGGATAATGAGCGTAATTATTATTCCGTAATTATATCCCAAAATCGGCGTATTTTCCGAGTAAACTCTATATTTCGGCCGGAAAACGCAAAAAACGATTTTTATCGAAAATCCCTGTTTTCTCCTTGAAACAATCAGTTTTCGGGTAAAAAACCATGAGATTCGTGATCAGCGGGAGATTTTCTATCAAATATACACAGGAGGAATATTATTTATTCAAAAATAAACATTGATCCCAAAATCAGCGTATTTTCCGCGTAAACTCAATATTTCGGCCGGAAAAGGCAAAAAACGATTTTTATCGAAAATCCCTGTTTTCTCCTTGAAACAATTAGTTTTCGGGTAAAAAACCATGAGATTCGTGATCAGCGGGAGATTTTCTATCAAATATACACAGGAGGAATATTAATTATTCAAAAATAAACATTGATCCCAAAATCAGCGTCTTTTCCGCGTAAACTCAATATTTCGGTCGGAAAACGCAAAAAACGATTTTTATCGAAAATCCCTGGTTTCTCCTTGAAATAATTAGTTTTTCGGAATAAAACCATGAGATTCGTGATCAGCGGGAGATTTTCTATCCACTAAACACAGGAGGAATATTGATTATTCAAAAATAAAAATTGATCCCAAAATCAGCGTCTTTTTCGCGTAAACTCAATATTTCGGCCGGAAAACGCAAAAAACGATTTTTATCGAAAATCCCTGGTTTCTCCTTGAAATAATTAGTTTTCGGGTAAAAAACCATGAGATTCGTGATCAGCGGGAGATTTTCTATGCACTAAACACAGGAGGAATATTGATTATTCAAAAATAAAAATTGATCCCAAAATCAGCGTCTTTTCCGCGTAAACTCGATATTTCGGTCGGAATAATACCGATTTTCAGAGAAAATAAAGTCGTCGGTTGATTGTTTTGTCGTTGACGGTTTTTTTGAGGCGTTTTTCATCGTAAAATCTGTAGAAAAAGGGGAATTTTCATTTTTTTTCTGTCCAATTTCTAGGACACCCGGTATATCCTTCTCCAAGACGATTTTCTCCCGACTTTGACTTGTGCCTCCTCCCCCTCGTACTCGCGTATGTTACTCTGCAGAATTTTAGGACACAATGAGTTACTTCGGGACTTTGCAGAGTTTCGCCACGCAGCAGCCGCGCGCAGCGCCGATGACGAAGTCGTTCTTTCGAAAGCGTCGGATCGTCGTGGCGGGTTCGTTTCTTTTTTCTCTTCGTCGCGAAACGTGTTTTCGGTACGCGATGTAGCTCTTGGGAGCAGATACATCGAAATGAAAGTTTCCAAAGGACCGAGAGAGGCCCGTGGTACGAGTGAATAAAACGCGGATGGATGACAAAGGTGCGGGAGATAAAAAAGACGGCGCGTATCCACGAAACCAGCGAGAAGATTCAAAGGAAACGCACATAAAAGTGGCGCACATGTTCAGTCGCAGTCGTAGTCGCTCTTCCGTCAACGAGCTTGGCAGATATCTGCGCACCGGATGTCGAACAGACCCCCAAAGGTTAAGAGGATTGTTAGTCCGCACTGATGGACCAACGAGCTCGCTAATGAGTCATCATTGCATGCGAGAGTAAACCCTGTGAGAATGCTCTCGATCGAGCTCCGAGAAGGAGAAACGACGCTCCGCGAACACCGTGGAAATTGCTCCCTCGCGATCTGGACCGCAATCGTCCGTGAAAGAGAAAAGAGATGCCAAGGGATGCTGCGGGACAATTTCAACGGAAATTTATGGAGAAAAAATCGTCGGATGAGTGAATATGACCGCGAATATCCTCTGCCTTTGCTCGTTTTGTTTCTATCCTTAAGGAGGTACACGTGAGGGGGGGATAACGCTTGTAGACAAATGGCGGAATTTTCGCAGGTCGTTGTGCGCGAGAAAATCCAAAGAATTCGAGCGTGTTCCGATTAGCTTGGACAGCCGACTGAATATGTAGTTCGATGATTGATCCTTGCGCGGACTTCCGACACAGTTTCCACGATCCGATCGTTCAACGATACTCCATTTTATACACGCGCACGTTGATGCGTGAATACCGAGAGAAACATCGCGATGGCAGCGCCACACGATACGTTAAACGCGAATCGACCAGCCGTGAATTCGCGAGATCGATCGTTCGCACTGCTACGTCATTTAACACCGCGTCACTCTCAGCTACCTCCTTTTGTTTTTTTTTTCTCATTATTTCCATTTTTTCGCACGATCATGAAAAATAAAACACGACTCCCAATGACTAGAAGATTTTATTTTTCATTCCATCCGTGCTCAAACGAGGATCAAACCGTGCTCAAACCTCTTGTTTTTTTTCTTTGAAATTTTTGAAAAAATCCGATTATAAAAGTCCCCCCCCCCCCGGTTTCGTCGATGGAGATTCAGCGGGGAAAGACGGAAGAGAATTGCGCGCGAAAAGGCCGATAATATATCGCGGTAATCTCGAAGATTCGCGAGACGTTCTCGCTTTGAAAAAAATTATCATAATCTCGCTCGAGGAGAATATGCAAACGGGCGCGTAAGCTTTTTTCTCGCGCATTTCAACGATTGACGACTCGGTGGGCTCCTCGTGCCTGGTGAGTCATAGAGTCGTAAACAACGACGGTTGGAAGAAGCAAAATGAGTGCGGAATACACGCAGCAAACTTGCGAGGAATTCTTTCGTCATGGACGAACAATCGAGTTTTTTTCATTTCAAAAATCCGAACGTAACCACCTGAATTTTCGATTTCTTCAGGGATCCTCAAATTCCCAAAAATGCAAAACTAAATGAAGAAACAAAATCAAGCGGCAAAAAAATCGCGAAAAGAGTCTGTTTCAACGCAGCGGCGAACACAAATTTAATTTATCGACCATCATTTATTCTCCCTCCCTCGTCGAGGGTTTTTTTTTCCCTCGATATTTATTCCTCCCTTTTGCGTTTTACGAGAAAACTTGAGGAAACTAATAAAATGATAATTCAGACGAGTTCTCCGCTTCGGACCATTATCAGTCCATGAAATTATCGAGAGGAAAAATACGACGGTGCGTAATGGGCGAGCTGATCAGCAGCGATCTCGAGGAGATTGGAGGGGAGTCGAGAAAAGAGCAATTAACAATCCATAAAGTCGGAAAACTCGGTGTGCTTTAACGTTACGACAGCCGTTGTGTCAGCAATCGCGTTAATTGGGTTGAGAAAGCGAGCGAGGATGAAAAAATGGCGACGCGGAGAGAGACTCTCGAAATGAAGGGATTATTTCATTTTTTTTTTATTACAGCAGCGAGACGAGCACGAATTTTCCTCATTCTCGTTTTCTCTCGCTCGCGAGATAAAACCCCGCGGAAGCTGTGTAATTTTGACAAGATGTCGAAAAAAAAAAATAAAAAATACGCGATATGCGTTGCGAACGAACAAAGGCGAAAGTTTCAAGGACAAAGTGTAAATCTGCCTCGTGAATGTTGAAAAAAATTAATCCCACATCGAATTGAATGGTCGGATGCGGGGATAAAATGGGATAAGAGAGTAGAAGAGTCGAGAGGAGGAAATTAGAAAAATGAAGAGAGTGAAAGAAGAGAGAGAGGAGAGTGTAGAATATGAGAAAAGATTGGAGGATTAAGCAGCCTGCTGCGGGGCTTTGAGAAAGGTTGGAGGAAGGGTGCACTCATGGCTGAAGAATGCAAAGCGTCTCTGTCTCCGGATAGGTCCAGCATCTATGGAACCCTCAACTTTGCAGCTTCAATATGGCGCAGCCCATCGAGTTTTGCACTCTCGGTCGGAGGTACAATCTCAACGAAACTGCAATGGAATGTAAATTTTGAAAAATTCGAAAAATTTGTCAAAAACCGAGAGCTGCGGATAATTCTCCTACTCGGGGGAAGATTTCTTCAAATTTGAGATCAATTTCAATATCACTACGTCGTCATCTTCGAGAGGGCGTTGACTTCCGAAACTTTCAGGTAATCCGGACAGGCAGGCGACGGAAGGATAATGCCTGTAACGCAAACTCGGCGCTGGGCGTACAGAAAGAGCCACTTTGCGTCCGTGAACTTTGTCTCGATGACGAGGAAAAGGCCAAACGCGCCCGAGCCGTTCTCTCGGCTCGGCTCGCCTCGAGAGGAGCCTCGAACGCGAGAAGGAAACCGTCGGAGACGAGATGCGAGGACGAAACAAGAGCTTGGAACTCGCTCTGGAGCTCCAGAAAATCGCGAATCCCCGACGATCGAGGACGATCGTTTTTTTCTTCTGATTCCGTTGAAAAACCGGATGCTGCGGGTTTCATCTTCGCTGGACCAAAGTGCTGCGGCTGGAAGAATTTAATTAACGCTCCAGACGAAACCCCATGGACTTTGGCACTCTCGTCTCGTTCCGTCGTGCGCAAAATTGTGCAACCTCCGCGAGACGAGATCCAAAGCCGAGATGAGGGAGATGTGGGTTACGCGAGACTACGTTCGACGATTCCTCTTGGTTTTGCGCTGAAAAAGCCTTCGAGAAATGTCGTTCTCCCTCATGGCGAGAGAGCGGGAAAAAAAACCACGAAGAGATGAAAAAAAAACCCCCCAATGTCATGTGCGTGCGAGACGTCGTGTGGGAGAAGAGAGGGGAGAGGAAAAAAAACGAAAAGACACACAGTCTCTCGGAAGAGAGGGTCCATACAGAGGGCGGGAAGGCAGAGGGAGAAAAGAAGGGAGCAGAGGAAGAACCTTTGGGTCAATGAACCAACATTTGAGCCTCGGGCTTTTCTGCACCGATCGTCCACACTTTTTTCTCTCTCTCTCCCTCTCTCTCCCCTCTCCATCTCACGTACATCAACTCTTTACTCGTTCTCCCGATGCTCGTTTCGCCGGACAACCTATATTTTGCATATTGCGAAAAACAAAAAAAGGAAAGAGGAGAAGCTCGCCAAAGACTTTTCGCAAAAACCCAAGAAACATTCCAAACGCATCGGAGTACGAAAAATCGACGTGTCTTCATTGAAAAAAATCTCGTCATTCGTGAAATCCGAGATGCGAGATCCAAAACTCGGTTACCATACAGGGTGTCCCAAAACTGGAGGTTCCGAAAATTTCGTCGAGCGATACAACGTGTAACGTGTTCTCCAGCGAGGTATCGCTCGTGTTCCTTCGGCCGCCATCTTTGTTTTACGACCGCCGCTCTCCTCGACCCCTGCGGGAAACCGATAGCGATGTTCGCGTTCGTTCGCGTTGAAACAGCGCCGAATTCTCAGTCGTCGCCGCAAAGAACCGGTCAACTTCACCGAAAGGAACGCGTACATCCGCTCAACGATGCAGTGCGAGCCGATCGCGTATACCTTCATGTTCGCGGACCAGAGGAGGCTCTCCAGACTCTCTCCGTCTCTCTCCCGCGTTCCTCTCTCTCTTTCTCTCCTCTCATCCGCCCATATTTTATCGCGCACTTCACCGACGGTGCTCTTCCTTACATCGGCTCCTGGGAACACGTCGCAGCCACGTTTTGCCTGCAAATTACACGCCGGACAGGTCCCGGCACTCCCGAGCCCTGCATTCGCAGAGTGCGTGACCGTCTCCCGTCCCCCTGCAGTGGTACACACTTTTCTCCATTCCCATTTCATTTTCGTACCTCGCGCACGGTGCACCATCCCCCTCGCGGCGACCGAAGAAAACTCAACATGCAAACTGGTTTTTTCGAGCAAAAAGAGTCGATAAACCGTGTGCGATTCGGAAAACATTCGTGTGACGAATTTCGCGTTCGCTCTTGACGCGTTCGACTCGGATGATCAATTTTTCTTTTTTTTTTTTCGTCAAAATTTGACGAAATCTCGTGCTACACTTCTCTGGTGACTGCACAGTCGGGAGATGATGCTCGAGCGTTCGCGGGACGATGATGGAGCGAGGCAAAGAGTCGTATATCCGTCAGTGAGTCACCGCCGGCAGCAGTCGCATCGAACGCTCCGAGGCTGCGGAGAACGAACGTCATCGAGTTTCAGATTTTTTTTTTCCCACTTTTTACCGCGATGCCACGTGAAGATTGTGCCCACGTAGGTATATAATGTATATACATGTATAATATATAGAATATGTATACGTGAGTAGAAATTGAAAGACTCGAAGGGGCTCGAGTTGAACGTGGAATTTCCTCGGCAGGCTCGAGGAAAGAAGAGAAGAAAGGGGGGAATAAGAGAGGCACCATTAGCGGCACTGCTGTTCGTGACCCTTGACCAGCGTGACATATTTAAGGTTGCTACGTGCGCGCCGCTGCAGGAGAGGAGAACACACGGTCCTCCTCACGCATCGCCGACTCCTCGAGCGCGGTTTCACCAGCACTTTTCACGTCCCTACATATCCACCGCCTATCCGTGAAGTTTGCACCAGCGACTCGAGAGTATAAATGCAAATTTCCGCACGGATTTCCCCAACGCTTGAAAACCACACATATTTCGGGATTTTTTTTCTTTTTTTTCCATCCTTTGAGAAAATAAAGTGCACGCCTAAGTCAATCTCCGAAGATAATTCGAAAGGGAAAGGCCCCCTTGGGTGTTTTGCGGTACGAACGAATTATTGGAGTAAGCTGAGGGCGAAATGGCCATTTTTCGTTACCCACCGTATGCCGGATGACCTCGCGAGTTAATCACAGACGGTGGCTCCTTGTCGGCTCCCCAGGGTGTGCGACTGTACCACGAGCGTGTCATGCCCCCTTTGCAACGTATGTTTAACGCACGCGTGTGTGTTTCGTTGCGAGTAAAGCGTTGAATGAACGCGATAGTCGGCAGCAGCAGCAGGACGCAGGCATGCGTGCAAGAATTCTCACATCGAGCTCCTTCCTCCGAGACTCCTCGCGCACCCGCGAGCGCACAGCCCCGAGCACACGCGATTAATAATACAGCGATTCTCGCATCGCTGATGAGCCTAAATGGTCCCGACACTGCATCATCCGAGCTTTTTTCTTTAAACCTCCGCTTTTCAAGCTTGCTCCTTCCGGTACCGATTTTTTCCTCCCGATCGGCGAATCCTGAGATCAAATGGAATCGTGGAAGAACGGAAAAGGTCGCGATACACCTTGATTATCAAAGTTTCATGAACCGTAGCTCCGGAGGGTCCTTAAGGGGTCGACATCGCGGATTCTCCGGCGAAAAATCGTAGCCCAGAATGACCCATACATTCTCGTTCGTCCTGCGGAAGATGCAGTCCGCGCGATCTACGGAGAGGCTGCGGAGACTCGTCTCACCGCGCACGTGTGTTATTTACGACGATGGGAGATGAGTAAATCGTCGCCTCGTGCGGTTACACCCCATACGTTGCGTAGAATCGCTCGTTTCTCCTGCAAACGAAGCGAAAAAACGCTCCTGCGATTTTATACAACCCGGTTCTGCTCGGCGGAAAACCGACGACGAAGGAGCCGACTTTTGCGGCGGAATTAAGGTACGAGGCTAGGAGGGAAATCTCCGGAGGGATTTTTAATCGTTCCTGCCTTTCCCACGCGATAATCATCGCGGAACAACGGAAGCGGAGTTCTGGAGCACAATGTTCATCGGCGCTTTTTCTTTTGTCAAGAAATTTCCTCATCGAGCACGCTCTGTTTTTCCCATTCCGCGAGCTCTCTC
Source organism: Heteropelma amictum (assembly GCA_959613375.1). NCBI lineage: Eukaryota > Metazoa > Arthropoda > Insecta > Hymenoptera > Ichneumonidae > Heteropelma > Heteropelma amictum. Next base: position 1,514,464 of record OY390727.1, read on the forward strand.
TCTCTCCGAGATTCCTCGACTTGTCGGGCGACAAAACGATGAATCAAAAATTCGCGAGGAGATAAAACGAAAAACGAACGAGAGGACGAGAAAATCGTGTCGCACGGTGATTCATCGCAATTTTATCGACTTATTTTATACATAAACATACTCGCGATACGTCACCGAGGGCATCACGACGAGTCCGAAAGCCGCCTACGTGACGCGCGTTTGACACCTCGTTATCAAACTTTCATGGGCGCGTTACGAAATTTATCGTCGCCCACGCGATGTATCGAAGGAAAAAAAAACAACGTCGAGCTCCTATGCGGAACTGAAATAAATCGTCGATCCAACTCGAAGAGTAAAAAAAAATGAGATAACGCGTTGTTTGCTCATCGTTTTCAAAGTAGCCTCGTGATTCCGGTGAAAGTCGTGCGGAGGGTGCGGGTGCGGACTTTGACAAAAAAAACAGCGACGAGAAACGCGTGGGTTAATTTTCCGAGCTGTCGAGGCGTTAAAATGCGAACCTTGTGAACGAGCGAAAAGGCTCGACGAGGAAAAAGAGCGTCGAATTAGTCGAGTACGTGCTGCGTTCAGAGGCTCCTCTCTGTACGTCTGTAATGCTGCTGCTGTGTACGGAGCCTCAATTCGGAAACTGTTCGCGGCTCGTGAGCGTGTACTTGCTGCTGCACAAAAAGGAGGAAAGAAAAAATTGTAGCGAATGAACAATTAGCCCTCGTTACTCGCGGCTCGTTGGCTGCATCTCTCGCGTTCGCGAAGGAGCAAAAAACGATCCGGGCTGTTGAATTCGTCGGGTTTTACGCGTCTCGTTTTTCTCTCCTCCTTTTTTTCGTCTCCAAACTCGTTGAAAACGAGACGAAACATATCCAAAGAGAGATTCGTCTCGCGGGAGGGGGGCACCTGCTGCGCGTATCCTCATTTTTCGTCGTAATCTCAAAATTCGTCATTCGTCCGTGAATTACGCGTTTGGGTGACGCTCGGAGGAAACGCGCGATAAAAATAACGAGCTGCGAGCGAAGAACGTGAAACACTCACGTTGAAGGCTAAAGTTTTACGTGGACAGCGATAACGAAAAAATTCTTACGCTTTCCGCTCGAATTTGCTTGAAAAAAAAATCGATACCCGCGCGACGACTAACGACGCGCGAACCGGAAGTGTTTTTTGTTTTACGAGCGGCGCGGATCTGTCTGTTGGATGAAATTTTTTGTACCGCCGATGTAATTTGTTATACTTTCGTGTGTATAATCCGTGTATCCTCGTTGATCGATCCAAAGGCGGCTCTCGAGAGCAGCGCGGGAGATGACTCGTGAAAAAAATAAGCGGAGAATTTCCGGAGACAAAAGTGGTGGTAAAAGGAAGTGAAAAACACAGCCGAGCGTGTACACCCGTGATGTTCCATCGAGTTAACGAGACTCCCGACGATAATCGTCTTTTCGCGCTCGTCTTCGTCGTCTCCACGAGATTTACTTCCGGAAATTAAAACGCGATATTCCGCGTTTCATCAAACTCATCTCGTGCGCTAATCGAACTCTGAATTTCAATTCAGAGTCCGATTAGCGCACGAGAGATCGAAAAATTTGGGCATCCGAGAGAGAGAGAGACGATCGGAGCCTGAAATTTCATTTCTCAATCTCGTTTTCAGACGATTCGTCGTTTCGCTCGATTCGTCGACGGGGTAATTAGAGGCTCTGCTGCGGCTGAGCTCTTTTCGGGCTCGTCTTCGTCGTCTCCACGAGATTTACTTCCGGAAATTAAAACGCGATATTCCGCGTTTCATCAAACTCATCTCGTGCGCTAATCGGACTCTGAATTTCAATTCAGAGTCCGATTAGCGCAATCGAAAATTGAGAAATGTCGACGAAATTTTTCGATCTCTCGTGCGCTAATCGGACTCTGAATTTCTATTCAGAGTCCGATTAGCGCACGAGAGATCGAAAAATTTGGGCATCCGAGAGAGAGAGAGACGATCGGAGCCTGAAATTTCATTTCTCAATCTCGTTTTCAGACGATTCGTCGTTTCGCTCGATTCGTCGACGGGGTAATTAGAGGCTCTGCTGCGGCTGAGCTCTTTTCGGGCTCGTCTTCGTCGTCTCAACGAGATTTACTTCCGGAAATTAAAACGCGATATTCCGCGTTTCATCAAACTCATCTCGTGCGCTAATCGGACTCTGAATTTCTATTCAGAGTCCGATTAGCGCACGAGAGATCGAAAAATTTGGGCATCCGAGAGAGAGAGAGAGACGATCGGAGCCTGAAATTTCATTTCTCAATCTCGTTTTCAGACGATTCGTCGTTTCGCTCGATCCGTCGACGGGGTAATTAGAGGCTGCGGCTGAGCTCTCGCTCACCCCGCTGGCGATCGATGCCACCGCGAAGAGGCTTAAAACCTCCTCATCCTCGTGCGTTATATTCGCTCCAGCTGGCAATTTCGTCTCATCTACGATGAATTTCGCGGATGACAGGAAAATGACAAACAAAAACATGAAAATAAAGAGATAAAGTCGCGGGGTGTCTTTCGAAAGCCGCGCAGCTCGGCTCTTTCGCGCGGGAAAGCCAACGAAACACGGTCGTTGATGCAAAATGAAGATAAATATTGAAAAAGTCACCGAGAAACACGTCGCTTGTGCAACATCGGTAAGGTGGACTCCACCCTCCCCCCTCACCCCTCCCACTCTACCCCCGCCTGGTATTTTGACGTTAAATGATCGAAATTGATAATTATACCCTGTCGATATCCGGTTTTCGACCGCGCGTCGTGCATTTTCCGATCGGAGCGCGCGAAAATAACGTTTTTTTTATCGACAACGATAGAAAAAAAAAGTGAAAGTACGACGACGGATTCGCGTCGAGTCGTACGTCGAATTTTTCGAGCGAAATTTCGTCGTTGCGCAAAAATGCAAACTCACGTTTTGTCTCGTCCCTTTTCGGCGGAGGTGCTCGTCGTTGACGTTGACGTAAGGATGACGAGCACGTGTGCGACGATTCGATCGACGACGATAACAAAATCGCAGCGGCACACGGATCACAGCATCGCGTCGGCACGTTCGGGGGATTTTGAAAAAAAAAAATCTCTTCTCCCGCCCGATCGCCGCGGATGATTCACACCTGGGGATTCTCCTCTCGAGCTCTCATTTTTTCGCGGTTTTTTGCTTTTTTTTGTCAATTTTGCCGATCGGAGCTGCGCCGAGTGTGGAATGTTTTTCGTTTTTCGCTCTCGAGGATCGCGACGGTCGACGGAACGACGTTTGAAAAGAAAAAAGAACGCGCCGTGCTTCTGCCGCAGGTAACGCGCGTGCGGACGTGTGCTTTCGCTTCCGCGGACGTCGTGGGACTGTCGCGGATCGCGGACCCACAGCCGGGCTCGAAGCTCGAACCTCGCGCGCTGCAGCTCTTTTCTTCTCTCTCTCTCTCCCTCTCTCTCTCTCTCTCTCTCTCTCTCCGTGTGTGTTACTCGCCCTGCTTACCTTCCTACGTCACTGCATCCGCGATATGCCGCGCACACACACAGACACACTCTGCTGGATTCCAAACTATACATCGCGCCGGGAACGACCTGATATTCCACCGCGTATTATAGGAAAAGGGACGCGAGAGGTTGGCGAACAGCGCGTTTGGAAAAGAGTCGAAGAAGGAGCGGAATTCTGCACATGCGTGCGGCAGGACCGGGAGGACCCAGGGATAAGCACGGGAAATTGATGAGGCCACCATCGGGAGAACATTTACCTCCGCCGACCGATAAATCCTCCGAAACAACGCTTATTTTTTTTCCTCCTCCTTCTCCTCCCCTCGCCCACGTCTCTTGACCCAATTTCACCAGCGTCGAGAAACGTTCCTGTCCTCTTTTTTTTTTGTTCGAAAGATTTGAAAAAAGAAATGGGAAATTTCGGAAAAAAAATCTCGATCTTTAATTCAGCCAAATTATTCGTTAAATTTCATCGAGAATCATCGGCGATCGGACGCTCGGACGCTTTTGTTTGTCAATTTCGAAATAGGTGTGTAGACTCGTGACAATTTACGTTATCTCTCCGTCCGTGTTATCGGCAACGATAATCGAAGTTCCGAGTACGACTTTATCCATCGGAATGATACTTGAAAATTTCATTCCAGCAATGACGAATTGGTCGTCGATAATGAAATTGTTTTTTTTTTTTCTCGAATCAGCGATAAACTCTGATCATTATCAGGCTTTCTTTCAAATTCTCGCGTGTACTCTTTTTTTTCTAAAATAAAAACAGGCGAAGGATGTGAAAAAAAAAACTCGCACGATTTTCCCTCGAAACTCCGACTCGGTCGGTTTAATGGGTCTCCGCGTGAACGATAAAATTTCGCTCGCGTACATTTTTTTTTCTCGCTCGAAACGTTGTATAAAAGGAAAGACAGCAGTAACGAAGAATTTCGAACACATCGACGACTCGAGGAGGAAAATAACGCGAATAAAGGATCGCCCGTGCGTGGCGAGACAGGAGGACGACGAGAAAAAAGAATGGAAAACAATATTAGTAACGACGAGGGACGCGACGCCGCGCGGACCGGTGGCTCCCTCCCACGCCGGATTCCGCCGTCGATCGAAACGATACCGACTTTATCCGCCTTCCTCGCGATGCCGTCGGTAACTATTTTTTCTCTTTTTCGCGAGTAACGCGAGAGGAAATGACACTCGATGTACCAGCTGCGCTTTTACCGACCTAGAAACGACTTTTTTCCGCGTTTGATCTTGTTTTTATTGTCAAATTCCGCGAGTTTATATTTATTGTCGAAAAACGGTGAGGGCCATCATCGTCGGGAGAAGGATGGACATCATCCCCAGGGCGATTTGCGACGAACCGTTGCAAGAGTCCTTGTCGTTGCAGACCTTGCACTTGGAGTCTGTTTTACCGGCCGAGAGAGTCGCGCAGGCGTCAGTGGTGCGGCAGCCTCTCTCGACGACGTCTGTGTTGTTGTCTGCGAAGGAATCGCGAGAGTTCGTTAATTCGAAGAACCTAGAAGGAAGAAAAGAGCGAAAGATTGTGCTTTGACGAGCGAGACTCTGCTAACCCTTGTAGGTGAGCGTGAAACAAGCGGGGCTGTCAGCGCGGGCGAAAAGCGCGTCTCTGCGCGACCTTGCGTTCGCTCGAAGGACGCGTATAACCTCCGCGTCTGCATCTTCCGCGTCTGACTCGTCGCCACCTGCAATTACGACAATCGCGGTAAATCGTCATGCATTCGGGAACCTCATCGACGGGGTTCGTTGCAGAGGTCACTGCTGTTTTCGTCACTCTCGCTCGTTTCACTCAGTGTCCAATAAGGACTTTCCGACAATACCCACGGGATACTCTTTCGACGGGGACAAAAGTCGGTGAAAATGCGCGAAACGACACGCGATCGATGTTATTCGATCCACCAGCTACCGACCGGAGCGTCCGTCCCACAAGCGTACGCGGGAACTTACCGTTTTCGCCAGAGGTAACAGGAGCAGCGCCGGTCACTGTCGTCGGAGCAGCGGTGGTCACCGTTGTCGGAGCAGCGGTGGTCACCGTCGTCGGAGCAGCGGTGGTCACCGTCGTCGGATCAGCGGTGGTCACCGTCGTCGGATCAGCGGTGACGGTCACCGTCGTCGCCGTCGGATCACCGGTGACGGTCACCGTCGTCGCCGTCGGATCACCGGTGACGGTCACCGTCGTCGCCGTCGGATCAGCGGTGACGGTCACCATCGTCGCCGTCGGATCAGCGGTGACGGTCACCGTCGTCCCCGTCGGATCACTGGTAGTGGTTTCCGAATCGCACTGGGTCGTTTCTACTTTGCTGACGTCGTCCTTGCAATTTGCGTTTTCCCTCGAATCGCATACCAAGCATTTGAGAGCCGCGCCTGAAAAGCCACAAAATTCCCTCGTGATCGTCCGTCGTTTTCTTTCCTACGTCGCCGATGATCCCCCGCTGCGCTCCGACGCGTCGCGGTTCGCGAAAAAAACAAAAGAAAAGACGCGCGAGCGCCCTCCTTGGACCGCACCGAATTGACGTTATTGCGCTCGTCGCGTTCTTTCCCCGCCTTCGATCACCGCGTACCGCCGTAAAATCGGGCGTTTGACTGACCTTGATCGATGCCGATGACAAGTGCGATCGCCAAAATGGCGGCGGTACTAGCTCGCGCGGAAAACATCGTTGTCCGTTTGCTGATAACCGATCTCTGTCGAACGTTCGCGCGCGTAATCGATCGTCGCGATTGAACTGAACGCGACGTCGATGTTCAACGTCTGAATGAAGGCCGGCGAACGGCACACGAGCGTTTTTTACAAAGTCCCACGACCCCACCACACGCTCGATCGTCTGATATCGAGATAATAAAAAAATGGCGGATGTGTGTATGTACGTACATCCGCAGCCATGCTTGGACGCGATCGCGGTACCCTTGGCGACGGGAGGCGAGCTCCGACGGCTCGCCCTCCGTCACGGGGGTGCGAATGTCAAAAAGGGGTTGGGACCCGATTCTTCCGAGTCTTTTCCTCCGAGAGGATTCGAACGATCGCCTCTTTTATTTCCGAGAGAAACAGCGATCTCTCGATCAGGCGCGCGTGTGTCTGAGCGCGAGAAAAATAGATATCGTATCTCGATCCCTTCTAATCTCACAAGATTATACCTATTTTTTCCACATTCTGGGCACTTTGAGGCTAATCGCGATTCCTCGTACAGAACCGTCTCATTTGCCCGGCTTATCGAGATATTCGCTGCGTCCGTGTTATCGATCGCCTCGCGCATCGTACATGCACGAACGAGCGTCCGAGAGACGAGCAAACAAGGCACTCGAATTATTCCGTTGCGCGAATACGCCTTTTCTCCCGTTTCTCGCTCAATACGAATTTTTAATTACCCACAGACAACCCTTTTGCCTCTCGTTTTTGCCTCCTCCTTCGAGCATCAGAGCCTTCTCCTCGTTTCAATCGTTCCCCGCTTCGTTTTCGCAAAATTCCTCCGCAAAAACGAGGGAGAACCTTGAGAAAAAGCTTTCCGCCCTTTCCCCTCTCGAAAACGAATTTCTTCCACGAAGAAAGTCAATTTTCAAGAAAGTCAAGCGTCAAAAGACGCTTTATCTACGATTTTTTCGAGAGATTTCTCTAGGCATCACCGATTCGTAACATCGTATTGCACTCGCGATTCGCGTGGAAGGAGCGACATATTTTATTCGATACAATTCGAGATAATCCGCTAGTTATCGTCGTCGCGAGGATTTACGAGTTCCCAGGGTCGTCCGAAGGTTTTCGTCAACGCCGATACCCATCAATCTCCATCTCCGTCGCTCTCAAAAAGCCTCACTGTCAGCTCGATAAATCGGAAAATTTCCAGCAAAGTTTCGCGCGAGATCAATCCGAATCGTCATCGTTCGGGCGTGCGATAAAGATAATTACAAAAAAAAAGCAATAAAAACCAACGCGACCTACTCATTCTCGAGACCAAGGCTCGCTCGCAATATCGCGCTCTTTTCGTAATTGGGGCATCGGATTTAATCCCTCTTTTTTTCTCCTCACAGTCATCTCTTTACGCCGAAAAAACCGGCACACTCCCGCAAAAACGGGGTTACCGAGTCTCTCCGCGAGCATACATCGATATCGAGAAGCTGACGGACGACCACATTGCGTTTGTTCTTTTTTTTCCGCCAGATTAGATACATCGATCGACGTATTTGCGATAAAAAAGAAAGAAAAAAAAAGAGTTTGTTATAAACGTTATAAACGCGAAGGTAACGTAAACGTTCGTACGAGCAGCACAGCGTGTATCAAAGAACGAGAGTCGTCGTCGAGATGTCTATCAGTTGCCAGGCGGACGATTCGCGATAAGAGACAATATACGTTTACGAGCATCCGTTCGTTTGTGTTATTCAAGCCGCTAATTGCCTCGGACGAATAAAGGAATTTACGTGTGAAACGTTTTTTCAGGCTCAAAACTCAGTCGCTACTGAGAGGAAAATCTTATATTCATTCTTACAGCAGGCAGAATCCTCGCTAAAGATTCAAACGTCACTCGTCGCAAACTGCGATTTAAATTTCATTTCCGCTCTCGTTGGATCAATCGGAAAAATGGGTTTTTCCGAATAGCCGCGAGATACGATTCTCCGATCGCGTAGATTCCGTTCTCTCTGCGAACGTTATTTATTTTCTCCAACACGATCCTCTTATCTTTTCCGACCCGATAATCACGCGGAAGCGATATCTGTACACTCGTTATTTTTCCCTCGATTCTGCACGTTGAAACGAAACGCGAGACGATTCTGGTGGCTTTTTTTTTCTTCACCCCTCTTTGGCGAGAAACCGCAGAAAAATTCGCCCGGACTCGTCACCGACACTCGAGCGGAGAAGAAATACAGCGACAATCGCCTGTCCTTTGCCTCTTTCGTTTTCTTCGATCGATGATCAACGATAAAATCAGCAGCGACGATATCGCGCGATGACTAACGTCGGCGCGATCGATTAATTTCAATCGTCGATCCTCCGCTTTGTTTCTCCCTTGTAATTTCATTTTTTGACTTTTTTCGACGTATCGAGCACGTCGATGATTCAGCCTCAACGCGGGATGGCGATTCAGAGGCGAGAATCCCTCCCGAGTGAGAATTTCGCTTTTCGTCAAGGCAGCAAGCTGCTCCTCGAGGGTCTCTTGTAATCGTCGACGACGTCGTCGTCGTCCTCGATGTCGCGGAGGTCGGGCGGGTCGGCGAATCCGCTGTCGTCGTAACGGGTACATCGGGAACCTGGTGATCGCGGCGGATGTCCCGAGTGTACGGGATGGATGCTGCGAGTGACGAAAAAGCAAATTTGCAAATGGCGGTTGAACAAAGTTCGAGTGACGAGGAACAAAGTAAAGTACAAAGTAGGAGAATCGCGAGAGAACGTTTTACCTCGTGCACCGGGATGGGCTCGTCTCCAGAGGCTCGTCGTACCTCCTGGAGAGCATCGTAAAGTCGCGATGCGCCGAGGCCAACTTCTGGAGACGCGTTATTATCTCGTAATCCGGCGTGCAGATCGGCTCGGACAGTAACTTTGCGACGGAAACGCGAAAGCTCTGCAGCTGCGTTTTTCACCGCGAAATATGGAAAATACGGAATATAAGCGATTTTTTGTTTTTCCGTTGCAAAATTCGCTTCAAGAATCGTCCGATAATCACCTGAGACTCCCTCCTCGTCATGTCCGACAGGCTCTGCTTCACCTGCGCCAATTCGTCCCTCAACAGCTGGAGAGAATGATCGTTTATCGATCTTTCCTGCTCGGCCGTTTCCGTCGTCGTGCGCAACTGCTCCTTCAGCATCGTTAATTTCCTCCCGTAACGAGTTCGCAGCATCTCGCTCTCGACGAGACGCTTCTGCAACTCCTCGATCTTCCTGCTGCGTTCCAAAGCTGCGATCTTTCCACCGCGAGCTTGAGTTACATCTTCCGCCCTCTGCCGGAGCGGCAAAGAAGTAAAATAAAATCGGATAAACGATGGTAATTACCTTGTAGTCGGTCGCCTCCGTCAGTTGCGCGCTTAATTCTCTGTTTCGCGATTTCTCCTCCGCCAGCTGTACCGTGAGACGATCCGCTTGCTTGGAAGCTTTTTTCCATCTGCAATTTTTTGTTTGTTTCGTGATTTTTCGACAAATTCGCGATACCATCGCGCTCGAAACGTCGAAAAATGTCTTTACCGCAGATTCGCCTCGTCCCTCTCCGCCTGCAGTACCGACTTGATCCTGCAGCCATCCTCCTGCAACGATAATTTCCTCCTCAGCAGGTCGAGATGAAGGTCCCTGCGTTGCAGCTGCTCCCTCAAAGTCCGCACTCGACGCTGCAGCTGATAGACGACGGAAGTCTGCGAAAAATCAAACGTGAAAACAATCTCGAAGGACTTTCACGTCCCTCGCTCGTTTTCCCGTCCGCGAATATCTCCGACAGTGCGTCCTACGCGATTCCTACTCCGTGAGACGACTTTTTCCCCTCCCCGAACCTTGGAATGCATCAACGACCCTCGACAGTGCGGTGCCGATTCTACAGAGGCGCCGGAAGTGGTGTTTTGCACTACGGGAAACACGAGCACACTCTACTTTTTCGTTTCGGACTTTCTTCGGCGGTGCGTATCGTCTTTTTCGAACGAATTGATGAAAACCGAGTGTGCTCGTGTCGACTTTGAAGATTTTCATCTTTTTTTTGCACGACAAACACCGAGGGACCTTCGAGCTCACGAAAGTCGCGTTGGGAACGAGTTTGAATGTGGTGCAGCGGTGCTCGATCGTGTCGAGAGCCTACGGCTTACTTCTCTGGTGAGGGAGGGCAGCTCGTTGAGGGTTTTCTCTCGTCTGATCCTCGGAAACGTCGTCGAGTCGCGTTGCGCGAGCTGCTTCCGGCGAGCGCGTGAAAAAGCGTACAAAACGGATGTACGAGGCAGGAGGAGCAAAGGGGATAGTCTCAAGCCTGATTTTCTCGTCGAAATCGCGTTTATTTCGTCAACGTCGAGACTCGGAAGCTGCTCACCTTGTCGACGATTCTGTCGGTTTCGAGGCGCGCCAGTTGCTCGGCTCTCACGAGCAACGCCTCGGTCCTCAGATCGATGCCGATGTCTCGCGAAATCTCGTCCATTTGCATCGATTTTCCCAAACGCTCGAGAAAAATATTGAACTGTTCGAAACGAAATCGAAGAAGAAAACAAGTTTGTTTTTTTTGCTCAACGACGACGGACTCACCGTTTCTCTGTCCCTTCTCAGCGATTCCACCGTCAACTCGCAATTCGTCAATTCGGTCTCGAGCTTGCGAATTTTCGACTCCAAGGAGGCTCGCTCATCCTCGAGACTCCGCAGCTTCATCATGCTCGTCTCCGCCAGCTCGGTTTGACGATCGGCCGTCTCGCTCGCGGCGCTCAATCGCTCTCGCAGTCCCTCGATTTTCTGTCGAGAGAGGCAAAAAAAATTGACATGGAAATTGTAGATGATATGAAAAAGATTTTTTAAAAATAAATAAATAATGACGAACGAACCGTCAGGTTGTCTCTGCTGTCAGCGAGAATTTCCCGGATGCGATCCTTGATCGGATTCTCCTGAGACTCGACGAATCTGTTGGGTTCGCTCACGAGTATCGCCAATGACTCGAGAAAGTGCCTGGACTCGTTTCGTACCCTCTGTATCTTCTCCTCCCTCTTTTTCATCTCGTCTGTAAACGAAAAAAACAAAGTTTAATAATCGTCTTTCGTCGCAAAGTCGTACTTTCTCGACGCACCTCGCAGCTGGCATATGAGAGTCTCTTGACTCGAAATACTTCCGTTTGCGCTGGTTATACTCCTATTGGCGTTCACCAGCTTGTCCCGAAGTTCATTGACTTCCCTCTCCGACACTCTGTACTGCGTTTCCAGGCACTCCTTGTCCTACACGACGATCGATCGATCGATTACTCGTTTAATTCTCTAAATTTTCATTTCCGACTTCTGACGATAATTGTAAAAACATTTTTAGAACGTTACAGAGTGCGGAATCGTTTGTTGCAGAAATTACCTGCCGAAGACGATCCAACTCGGCAACCTGGCTGCTGATCTGCCTCTGGAGCTGATCTCTCTCCGCGCTGACGCGGTCCAGCGCATCGCGACAGCTTCTCGAATCGAGCTCGACGCTGGTCAAATGAGTCTCGACGTTGTTGCACTTGTTTCGAAGCCCGTTGACTTCCTGGACGAGTTCCTCGGCTCTGCGGATCACCGCTTCCGGACTGTGATAGGTACTCTCGTGGTATTCGGCGTTGAGGGCGTGAGCGAGTCTTCTCACGAGTTCCTTCAACGGCAGATTTTTCGTTTTTCAATTTTTATAGCATCATCGGTTTTTTCGTATTTTATCGATACATTTGTCAAAAAATGTCGATTTCGTTGACGAACCTGCAGATCGAGTCGAGCTCGCTCCCTGAGCTCGGTCTCTTCGGCGAAGCCGTGCTCCAATTGGCGAATTTTTTTCTCGCACTCTCGTTGCTTCTCCTCGTGATACTTGAGCTCGCGCTGAAGCCCCTGCACCGTTATTTCGCTTCTACCCTGCGCCGCGTATAAGCATCTCTCTCTCTCCTCGAGGTCCTGAGCAACGAATGCTCCAACGTTGTCTCAATTTTAAAAAGAAAAACAAAACGGAAAAGGTCGAATTACCAACCTGTATGCGTTTTTTCAGACTCGCTATCACGGCGGTTTGCCTGGCCGCTTGTTCTCGAAGTTGATCCGTCTCGACCTGGAGCTCCGTTACCCTCTGATCGCGAGATCTCACGCTGTTCCTCATCTCTTGCAACTGCGACCGAAAAAGCATCGTTATGCGTTCAACGTTCGTATCCAACGTATGACCGATCGCTGACCGATTCGTCTCTCACCTCGGAAGTCAATCGATCTCGTTTGTACTCGAGCGCAGCCAACTCGCTTCTGAGGCTCGTCGTCAACTCGTGCGTCATGGCATCATCCTGATCGTGTGGAATAAGATTGCGTAATTATTTCATCGAAATCTCGCACGAAAGAAAAGCATCGAGTTTATTCTCGAAGATGACGATCGTTGCGAGCTAAATTATAGCGTTGCACCGCGATTCTACGATCGCAATCTGCTTCATCCGCGAAGCGCAGCATCCGAGCATCTGCCTCCGGAGATCCCCCGACTCGTACTGTGAGCAACCGGATGGCAACGAGAAAGAGTTCGACAAAGGGCGAATCGAACGGAAGAGAAGAAGACAAAACGAGGAGTCGAGAAAACAACGAATCAGCCGACGGAAATTTCGCATAAACGATCGAAAACGATAAATCGTTGTTTGAACGTTTTCGCACCCCCCTTTATCCCGTACATTCCTCGGGTACTGTCGATTTATTTCCGCCCAACGTCTCCGCGACCCTCGACTTTTCAGAACCATCCTGTACGTGTCTTTACAGAGACGGGATGTACCTCGCAGAACGGGAGTGCGTGACTCGAGCGGTGCCAAGCTCGGAGAGAGCCTCGCGAGTTTATAAATAAATCATCTAGCGTGTCTGCCGCCGCACGATCGATGCGGCGTACATCGCAGAGACGACGACAAAGGGGAAAAATCGTTAGGACGTAATTATCGGTGGAATTCGTTCTCTCCCCCTGAATTCAGTAATTCTCCACGAGAATCCGAGGGGAAAAGTGCAGAAGAGAGCGAGATTCGTACTGAAACGCGTTTATCCGAATTCCTAGACGCTCAGTGGCGACAATAACGACGGGAAGGTACGGGAGAAGATCGATCGGAGAGCGCTATGGCAACGACGGTCCGTCGCTTCTCGCCGATCGATAATTCACGCTCTTCGTACATCGTCTTCGTCGCAAGGACGATATGCATCGTCCTTGGCCGAAAAAAAGAAAACTCGCGCGATTATCGACGCTCACGATCCCTCGTGACCTTGGGCTTGCCGTCCGCGGAGGCGGGATCGTCGCGCGTCGATATCCGCCCGCGAGGAAAGAACGTGCAGACAAAGCGCTTGGTGGAAGGAAAACACGGCGTCGGTTACGAGACCTGCTGTTGAGGCGACGAGATCCGGAGCGTCTCGAAGATCCTCAGGTCGTTGTCGTTGTTTTCGGTCGCTTCCGACGCCCGCTCTTCCGGTTCTTCCATCCTCGTGCCTCTCGCGCTTCTGTCCCGAACGTCTCTCGTGGCTGCGTGCAACTATTAGTTGTTCATCTTTTCGCTTTTTCGAACGATCCGACGCGCTCCTCGCTGCGAGACTGATTCGAACCTCGCTCTCCATTTTTATTCTGAAAGAACGAAGAAAAACAGTGGGACGGTGGTCGTAGGCGCGAAGCTATAACGACCGCGTCTCCGAGGAAGGCGAGAGGGGAGAATCGTCGTTGTCGCCCGAAGCGAATAAAGGGGGGGAGGGCAAAACGATTCGGACACGCGTATCGATCGTACGAAAATCTTGGCGCTCTCACCTCATTCGCTTCCCCTTTCTCCCACCTCCCGGGGCACGACGATGTTTTGAAACGGTTGCTAACGACCTGGGGACGACGATTTTTGTATTCGCAAAATGGATGGCGCAACGACGAAGCGGAGACTCGCGGTACTAGAGAGATCGTGGCAATTTTGCGAACCGCGAAATGCAACGAAAATATTTTCAGACGACGAAATAAAGCTGAGGCGTTTCTCCGTTCTGTAACATCTGTCAATGTTTTATTGTTACCAATCTTACAGAAACTAAACTGAGCCTATCGTTGGAAAGAATCGAAATTCATTTTTTTCTTAACGGGAGAAGCATCTGCGCCAGACAAAGTCGCCGGCGATTCCAGCGGCGACTGCCATGATCGCGAGGTTGATGCCGAACAAGATTTTGTCCGGAGTTCCTCTGATGAGGTAGACGGGCGTGTCGAGGTTTTTCTGCAAAGCGACAAAAGACGCGTGTGTGCAAAATTTCGGGAATACTTTGTTCCTCTTTCGACGTCGGTAATCACCTGCATTTCAGCCATTGTTCTCAGCATCTTGGGCGGAAGAGTACTGCCGTCGCCGGGAACTCGGGTGCTGGCCGCTCTTCCGCTCGACACCGAAACGGGTTTTGTCTTTATCGAGTCCCAAATCATCGTCGCTGGTTCTGTACTTTGCAGCGTATTCGGAGACTGTGCAAGGAAAAGTTATCGAAACATATTCGCTGTAAATTATGGATAAACGAGAAATACTTTACGATCAGAAAAGTTTGAGGTGCGAGACCTTTTGAAACAAATTTTTTTAAATAGTAGTTTGTTGCAGTGTCGGATGCTGCGATTGATCCTTTTTCGTATGAAAACATTTATGCCAAAATGTACATCGATGGAGCAGAGCTTTGAAAATTGAGGTTAGGTTTATATCGTTTCGAATCCAACGGTAAAGTAAAAGGTTTGTTGCAAATTTTGAATTTCAGGCTAGACTTTTCGCAAAACAATTTTGTCTCGTACAAGCGAAAAAAGAAAACATAATCGTCCGTGAGATAGTCGAAGGGCAGTGGCATCCCGAATGTTCGGCATTCGAAACACCCTGCTGGTACGAGTGAGGATGCCTTCGTAATTAAAACGATAGAATTTTCAGACAAAGCATCGAAACGTCAAGACGAACGATATCGTAAGCCAACTTACGATAGGATACAGTGGCTGTAAATGCTTCGATTCTTTGAGACGTCCAGTAAACTGATTGAACTGGTAAGATGGCATCTCTTGTTCGCTGCTTGCGTAACCTCCGAATACGAGCAATACGAGACACCCGGGAGCAGACGACGAGAAAACGATCGTAGCGCGGAGAAAGTAACTCGGCTGATTTAGGAACCCACTTGTCACCCCCGACTCGGTCGATATTGTCGCGTTCTACACTACTCGGTCTTGTTGTATATATCGATATATATATATATACGATAACGCTCGGGGTAATTATATAATGTTATATAAGTAATGCAAAAAGCTTCGAATTTCCAAAATGGTACAAAAACATTGAGAGATAATATGAGCATTTGGTCACGAAAAATGAGGTGCATGTATTTTCCTGAAGATCCGAGAGATCTCGCGAGCGTGATAATCTTATAATTGCCACGCGGATACACTTGAAAATATGCTAAAAATGCGATACAACGTACACGCTGTATACGTTGGTATCGCGTGGTAAAAAAACACAGAAGGAACAGAGAAGAGAACGCGCGCGATTCCCGACTACCGTTCACTTCCACAATTTCTTGATGGACATATTCTTTTCCGAATCCTTCTGCATAACTTTGGCGACGGCCATCTCAAAGTCCTCCTGCGTGACGTGGACCCGACGTTCTCGCAGTGCGTACATGCCCGCTTCGGTGCAAACACCCTGAAAAAAGTCACGCGAAGCTCCAAGATCGTCCAAGAAATCGGTATTACCAAGAAAAAAAAATCGCAGAAGCTTTACCTTCACTTCAGCTCCCGAAGCCCCGGGCATGAGTTCCGCTATTTTTCTCAGATTGATTCCTCTCGTGAGGTTCATCTTTCTCGAGTGAATCTTGAGAATATCGAGTCTGGCTTCCTCGTTTGGTGGCGGAAATTCGATTTTACGATCTATACGACCGGGACGAAGCAGCGCGGGATCGAGTATGTCGATTCGGTTGGTCGCCATAATGACCTTGATGTTTTTCGTGGCCTCAAAACCATCCAGCTGATTCAACAGCTCGAGCATCGTTCTTTGAACCTTGAAATGATCGTTGTGCAATTGATGAATCGTTTGATTCGTCAAACTTTAACTCGAAAATACGTTAATGCGAAAAAAGCGACGCTTACCTCGCTGTCGCCCCCTGAGCTCGATTCGATTCGTGAACTTCCGATGGAATCAATCTCGTCCATGAAGATAATCGACGGGGCGTGCTCCCTCGCCATTACGAACAATTCTCTCACCATTCTGGAGCCTTCGCCGATGAATTTCTGCACGAGTTCCGAACCGGATACTCGTATGAAGGTGCACTCTGTGTGATGAGCCACCGCGCGTGCCAAAAGAGTCTTTCCGGTTCCTAGGTATCGTCGCAATATATTGTATTAGTGAAAATATTACATCGGTCATACATCAAACGGCCAAAAATGGGAAAATGTGTGATACTCACCGGGTGGTCCATAGAGCAATACACCTTTCGGCTGGGCGATTCCCAGAGCGTCAAAGAGCTCCGGATGCTTGACCGGAAGTTCGATGACCTCTTTTATTTCCTTTATCTGCTTATCCAAACCTCCCACCATCTCGTAAGTGGAATCCGGTACTTTTTCCACCATCATGAGCGACACCAGAGGATCGACTTTGTTGGGCAAAATTTTGTGCAGAGTGTAGCTCTCGTTTCTCAAAGCGACTCTGGAATTTGGCGTTACGTCGTTGATATCTATGTTCTTGTCAATGTCCACCACGAACTTTCCCTCAGGATGGACCTTGACGAGGACCTTCTTCTTGTCCATCGGCTTAACGACCTCACCCACGTACGACCCTTGCTCCTGAAGAAGCTGGAGCTCCTCGCGCAACATGCGTACTGACGGTTTTTTGAATTTTCGTTTTTTTCGTTTAAAACATCGCGAACGTGCAAATTGGTGCGAATTGAGAGCCTCCGCTCCGACTCACCTTTGGCGTTGAGTTCGTTACGCTGAGCCTGCAAACGTCTCAAGTTTTGACTCTTTTCGGCCACTATGAGTTGGAGCTCCTCGATTTTCGTGATGTAATAAGGCTTGAAGCCTTCGCCCTTCGCCGCCTTCTCGTCAATTTCCATCTGCGTTATTCGCGTTTCGAAAACAAAGGGACGAAATCGAGCGCCCGAGAATTAGGTTATGTGAGGAAAGTTTCGGTTTGCGGTTAATTGGGATAATTTACCTTGTTTGTGATCGTCATTGCGAGCTGGCGAGAGACACGCGGGTTTGTCCGAAGAAGTAGTTGCACCGGCTTTGCAGGTTCTTTCGAAATTTCTCGTTCTTTGGAAAAATCGAGAAAAATTGACACGCAAAGAAGCGGCGACAACGGAGAAACGCTTGTCACCGCGATGAAGTTTGCCACATTCGAGAAAAATCACCAGAAACTAATTCCCCTAGACCATGGTTGTTGTGTTGACCAACGTTAAAAAAAATGGCGCGAATTTCAAATATTCGTTCTCACATAAACCAGAATTTACTCAAAATTGAAATCTCCATACATAATGTATGTAAAATCATACACGCGTGTAAAATTATTTTCAAATCACCCTCGAAGAGTCTACAATCTTTTCAATAAACAAAATTGGCCGCATCTCTCGATAAACGCGTAATACAAAAATAGTAGCCTCTAACTTTTTGGAATAGAAAAAACAGCGTGTAAGCACGGAGAGAGCCGAAATTCCTCATCTCGATAGAAGACCTCAGACTCTGAAAAATTCTCGATGGAAAACACGCCGAAATTTATTCTTTTAACGTTTAAACAGTGAAAAAGCGTTCTGACGCGTTTCAAGAAAAATCTTTGCTCGCGTGTACTCTCGTGACCCTTAACCTTCGAACTTGAAGATTGTACAATTACTCGCTATAACTACATGTACATTCGTATGTATACAGTAATTAGAGAAGAAAATACCGATAATTCTCTCTCTCTCTCTCTCGAGATACGCCGTGAAAGTCGCTCTTCACCATTTCGTTGATTTATCGTCTCCGATGCAAGTACACAATATTCGTCGTACAATAAATATACGCGAACGAAAAACATCAACGGACCAACATCGGTATGGAGAGCGTAGATGAAGATCTTTCGGAGCGTCAACCTCTCATACACGCTGCGTACAATCGAGGCAAGCTAAATACATTCTGCTTACAAAAAAACAACTACATTTTCCAGTTTTCTTCATCGGCAATAATTTCTCGAAGATATTCCATCAGCAACGCGTATCCGTAATAACTTTACATTTGTTTCGCAATTACAAGTATATACAAGTGTTTTGTACTACATACAAGTAATTCGCGTACTCAAATACGTACATACACGTATTAAATTTGAAAAAAAAAAAACACTTATTTTCCATCACGGTACGACGGAAAATTCCCCGGGAGTATTCGGAAACTTCGTACGTGCGGAAAACTCCGCCAGGCATATTAAAATTTTCGTCGGAGGCCCAAAATACCCATTGGCCGACGACATTGTTTTATTTTCGAAGAGGGAAAAGACGAGGAAATGTTTTTATTGGCCCTTTTCCCGGAAATACGGTCGGCGATATCCGTAATAACTCTCCCGTAATAAAAGAAACTCCAATCAGGTATCCAGTGAGGCTTCGGGCTAAGGATTATTATCCGTTCTTGGGTTCGTTCCATCGAATTAGCATTCGGAGGCTCCGAAAATTTTGTTTGCAATTGTTCGCGGACAGAGCGAGACCGGGAAGAACGAAGCGAGAGGAAACATCGTTATACAAATGTATGAAATATGAGCAACTTGACAGCAGCGAAGCGTTAATGTCTTCGACCAGCTTTCGCCCATTGAATTTTGACCATTGCAATTCGCAAGTGTCGGGAAAGAATTTCGTCGAAGAAAGGGGGGCGAGGATCGTCCCTAACTTTATTGCAGGCCGGGTTCTTTCTTTTATCCTCTCTCCGAACCCTCGTTCTACTCCCCCAAGCGCAAATTTCGGCCGGTTTTCTCACAAACGAGAAAACTCGCACGTGCTTGCAACCAAAAATGTTATTTTCGCATTTTATTTTCTCATCAGCACGATCTCATGGAATTCTCATGAAGATATGAACAAACGAGCCACCCAACATTAGATTCTTTCCTTCGGCAGGCGAAAAAAATTGAAAATTGAAAATCGCGATATATCGGAAAATTAGGGAAGATCGCGTGCGAAAAAAAAGACGCGTCGAGCGAGGATTCTTCTTCGTCTTTCGCGGTGAATCATCGCTGTGTGATTTTGTTTTCCCCGAGACCGAAAAAGTTAGATACCGACGTGAAAATTTCGGGGTCAAAGATTTTCGATTTTTTTCCCATGTATATCGACGATAAAACACTTTTCGGGTACGTGACGTGTATTTTATGTCGATTATTCGAAAATTTGTTTGTAAAATTTCGTACGGAGGAGGCGAAATGAGAACCCTTGTAATGCAGGTACGCGTACAGAGGTCGTTTACAATTGTCGTGTCCGAAGGTCGGAGAATAGAGGGAGGGAAATTTTTCGAGAAGCGACCATTATTTTGAAATTTCTTAAACGCGGTTGTACGAAACATTTGCCGAGGGATTTGTGAGCTCCGCAAGGGCGACTCGTTGATGAGTTTTCCCAAACGTATTGAAAATTCCACATTTATCTTTTCCTCGCTCTCTCTATCTCTCTCTCTCTCTCCCTAAGATAACGACGGTCACTCGTTTCTTTGGAAGTACGGCCGAACGCGCGATGATCGAAACGTTGTATTAAAATTTGTGTTTTTTTTTTCGAACCTTGAATAAATAATTAAAAGATGCAGCTTTGCAGGTTTTTCCATCCAATTCCGATAAAAATGCGACGAGTGAAACAATCTGCTGTCCCCTCGTGAAAGCCAGGGAGGAACGCGGTTACCTGAAAAATGACATATTATTCTTGGACATTGAAATAAATATTCAACACGAAACATTTTTTTCACAATTCTACGGATATTTTTTTCGCCCGGTGGTAAAAAGTTTCTCATTTTCAATATGACAAATTGGAATTATATACGGGAATCGACGCTGCAGCGAGAGCTCGTGTCTTTTGCACCTTTTTTCAGGCGTGAAAAATCCCATTTTCAAAATATCGATCGATCGTCGAAAGACGATGGAGACGCGTGTGGAAATCCCGCGAATCTTCCGGATATGGAAAGAAAAACGGCAATTTGAAGATTCATTTTGAAATTAATTGCCAAACGGCGATAATCTTTTCAGTAGACGAAAAATAGAAGCATTGCTCAATGATTGAATGAAAAACAGTACGGAAATAGTAGCTTCTGATATTTAATACAAAGAACTACGATTTTTCAAATTAAACGCGATATTGGATGCAGTTTTCCTCGCGAGATTCTCAATTTCTCGGCATTTTTCGAGATTCTCCTATTGCTCACAATTTTGACTGAATTCCGGAAAAAAACGGCAATTTGAAGAATCATTTTGAAATTAATTGCCAAACGGCGATAATCTTTTCAGTAGACGAAAAATACAAGCATTTCTCAATGATTGAATGAAAAACAGTACGGAAATAGTAGCTTCTGATATTTAATATAAAGAACTACGATTTTTCAAATTAAACGCGATATTGGATGCAGTTTTCCTCGCGAGATTCTCAATTTCTCGGCATTTTTCGAGATTCTCCTATTGCTCACAATTTTGACTGAATTCCGGAAAAAAACGGCAATTTGAAGAATCATTTTGAAATTAATTGCCAAACGGCGATAATCTTTTCAGTAGACGAAAAATACAAGCATTTCTCAATGATTTAACGAAAAACGGTACGGAAATAGTAGCTTCCGATATTTAATATAAAGAACTACGATTTTTCAAATTAAACGCGATATTGGATGCAGTTTTCCTCGCGAGATTCTCAATTTCTCGGCATTTTTCGAGGTTCTCCTATTGCTCACAATTTTGACTGAATTCCGGAAAAAAAAACGGCAATTTGAAGAATAATTTTGAAATTAATTTTCAACCAGCGATAATCTTTTCAGTAGACGAAAAATACAAGCATTTCTCAATGATTTAACGAAAAACAGTACGGAAATGGTATCTTCCGATATTTAATATAAAGAACTACGATTTTTCAAATTAAACGCGATATTGGATGCAGTTTTCCTCGCGAGATTCACAATTTCTCGGCATTTTTCGAGATTCTCCTATTGCTCACAATTTTGACTGAATTCCGGAAAAAAAACGGCAATTTGAAGAATAATTTTGAAATTAATTTTCAACCAGCGATAATCTTTTCAGTAGACGAAGAATACAAGCATTTCTCAATGATTTAACGAAAAACAGTACGGAAATGGTATCTTCCGATATTTAATATAAAGAACTACGATTTTCCAAATTAAACGCGATATTGGATGCAGTTTTCCTCGCGAGATTCTCAATTTCTCGGCATTTTTCGAGATTCGTCAATTTTCAAAATGTTTAAACTAAGATCCGTGTGCCACAGTACAAATGCAGCAGGAACAAAAGATAGAGAGAGAGAGAGAGAGAGGTTGATTTTACCCGAGCGTCGCATACCTGTGACGAATTTCTTTCAACCGGCGGTCACGACTCGAGCCGTTTGTCCGGGTGTCCGAGCGTGGTATTGGTTAATACGAACTGCGATGATTGGCATGTCCTTTCCCCCCCTTTTTCGGATGACGCGCTGCACTTCCTTAAATACTGGTTTCGCCCCGGAAATATCGTCAGTCGCTCGCTTATCCTCGGTGGACTCCCCGAAGGAACCCTCAGGGGCATCCTCGAAGACGAAGAGTATTAAATTGACAAAATTCATTCGTTGCCGAAAGTCGTCGCCGATCCTGCCTCGTTCGCCATTTTGTCGACTCGTGCCGTTGCGTACGTCCCAAAACGGAAGTCCCGCGGACATCTTCCACGATCTCGAGATGTACAAACGATATCGCGAGAAAATTTTATCACGTGAGTACCCGAAAAGTCTTTTCCATCGTCCTTCGTACGCATTTTTTGCCTCTCGCATCTTCGAATCCGTCAACAAATTCTCATAATCGTCAACGATCGGAGATGCGTCTTTCGCTCGGCCCTCTCGCCTCACGCTTTACCTGTGAAAAGAACAAAAAGTTATCAAAACTTTTAACGGAAAAAAAAATGTATCTCGAACGAGTTTGCAGTTTAAATTATTGTACAAACCAATTATTGAGAATTTTTCACGAATTGAGATTCAATTTGATGAAACAAATTATTGGCTCGCCCGAGTGGGGATAACTCGAAAAAATTCGTCATCAACGAAATTTGCTTGCCGTTGGCGAATTTTCCAGCGATTAATTTTCATTCTCATACGCCACCTACAGGGAATCTCTTCACTGACAAAGTCATCGGGTATTTACCCGATCGTCGGTAGTACCCGCTGTTTACAAAATATCCACCACTGTGATTCGATCAGATAAAAAGCTCGGGGTATCGAATTACGATCAACGAAATAACGATATCAATTAAGAATAAATCATCGTCGTCGGTGTACGGTCGCGAGTGACGCGGCGACGGACGCGCGTCGCGTGTTTTTTCACAACACGGAAATTTGACGCGTTCGAGCGACATCGAGCCGGTATTTCGCCGCCGAGAACAATCGAGACTCGAATTCTCTTTCGCTCAATCGAAATTACGATTTTCTCTTTTCTGCAAAAGAAAATCAAGGTAATTCGGAAATTCCGCTGCGGCAGTCCGACCCTACCGACGCACATCATTGTCGCAGAGGAGTACCGCACGTAGTAAAACCGTGAAAATTGCCAAGTACGAGATATCGTCGATGCCGATGCGCTCGTTTCGTGCGACGAGCGGCCGTCATTACGCAACTTGTTTACGAATCCGTCGAGCGCGGGTCGGCGGTTAAACATGCGGAACGGGAAGACACGAACGTGATTTTGACGGAAAAGGAAGACGCAAAAAAAAAACAATAAAATAAGCGCGATCCGGTGATCAACGTGAATCGGCGTGGTTGAGTCGCGATTAAACGCCGAACGTCGTTCCTCTGTCTTTATCGCGAAAATGTGATTGACGTTTCGTCGATTCTCCCATCTTTGTTTTTTTCGTCTTTTCGTTCCGTTTGCTTTTTTCGTCTCCGCACTCGCGACGCGCAAGATGCTACAAACGCTGTTGCGTAAGTGGGATCGCGATTGAAAGATCGCAGGGGTTTTCAAGAGCATTGTACTTTCAGGATGGATACCGGTGAGAGTGGTGATATGCATAATGATGTTTACCGCGTGTTGGACGAGTTACATGTGTCGCCTCCAGATGGCGATACTCGCTGTGCCGATGATCGAGACCGGCGCGGGGGAACATTCGGCTGCGGGTGTTTGCTCGCCCGTTGACGCCTCCACGAGAGATCGACGCTCGCTCGACGTTTCGTCGAACGACACAGGCAAGTGGCAAGATTCTCTCCCTCTCGAACTGCCTCTACATGTCCATCTCCGGCCATGCGCAGATGAATGGCGGGATGCTGCGGAAAAAATGAGATTCGCGATGAAGAACGACGAGTCGTCCGGGCTCTTCACCGGTTTGCCCTTCAAGTGGAGCGCGTTCGTCAGAGGTCAGCTGATATCGGCTTACGGTTGGGGCAACGTACCGGGAAATCTTCTCGGTGGGGTTTTCGCCCAGAAGTACGGTCCTCGTCGAGCGATATTGTGGTCGTCGGTGCTCGCGGCGGTGATTTCGCTCCTGACACCGCTGATCGCGCATCTCGGCTGGATCGCCCTCGCCGTTTCCAGAATCATCATCGGCTTGACGGGTGGCATCACTTTTCCGGCTTGTCACACGCTCGTCGCGAGATGGGCCCCGCCCGATGAAAAAGGCCGCTTCGTTTGGACTCTTCAGGGCGGCACGTTCGGCTCGATATTCCTCTTCGGCATGATATCGAGCATCGCCGAGAACATCAATTGGGAGGCCGGCTGGTACATCCCCGCGTTGCTCATGTTCGTCTGGATCTTCTTCTGGGCGCTTCTCGCTTTCGATTCGCCCGAGGAACATCCGGCCATCAGCGACACTGAGAGAGAATACATCGCAACGTGAGTCATCGAGTTTTATCCAATTTGTATGCTATTTTCAAAATCAAAATGTCATTTTCAGGGCTCAGGAAGGCTCCGTGGGAAAGCAAAAGCCATCGTTGAGGGAAACACCGATAAAGAAGATATTAACGTCCGTACCGTTCGTCTGTCTCGTTCTGTGCCACTTTGGCAATCTGTTCCTCCTGTTTTTCTATCAGAGCGGTATGATGCTCTATCAAACGAAGGCACTGGGCTTCAAATTGACGAAAGGCGGTGTTGTTTCCGGTCTACCTTGGGCCAGCCGTGTCATATTCGCCTTTTTCTTCGGTTGGGCAGGCGATGCGATAAAAAAACGGAATCTCGTGTCGATAACGGTGCTTCGAAAGAGCGCGACCGTCTTCTGTGAGCTACGAACGTCCAGATATCCTTTGCACTCTTTCCTCTTCGTCACACTCGTCTCTGTTTTTCTCGATTCCTCGCAGCGCATCTTCTGCCGGGAGTCTGCCTGATCGTCGTCGGATATCTCGGGTGTTCCTTCCTGTGGGCGAACGTGTTTCTCGTTCTCGCTCTTGGCTTCAACGGCGCCGCCTCGATATCGAATCTCTCCAACAATCAGGATCTCTCGCCGAATTACGCTGGCTTCCTCTACGGTATCATGAACACGATCGGTTGCCTCTCCGGCATCGTCGTGCCACCGTTGGTCGAAGAAATAGCCGGCAAATGGGGAGTGAGTACTCCACGCCTTCGATCTTCATATTTTCTCCCTTCTCACCCTTACCCTCATCGCTCTCATCCTTTCGGCTT
Source organism: Heteropelma amictum (assembly GCA_959613375.1). Lineage (NCBI taxonomy): Eukaryota > Metazoa > Arthropoda > Insecta > Hymenoptera > Ichneumonidae > Heteropelma > Heteropelma amictum. The sequence goes on from OY390727.1 coordinate 1,539,350, forward strand.
CTCGCGATCCATCGTCGCACAATCGCACGCGCTCCAGTTATCACGAGACCTCCGTTCGCCCTGTACTGTGTCGCAAAAAGTTCATAGTACGGGCAGTACTGAGGAATCGTGATCGCTTTGCATACGCGCGTGCAAGTCGCGCGACAGAATCATCGTCATCGTCATCATCGGGTCTATTTTCATGGCTTTCCAAGCTCACCGCACAAGCTACTTGCGTTTTTTTCGAGAAATTCGCTCGGAGGAATCGTTCACGAACTCGAGGTGTTTGAGGTTCGTTGGTACTTCTCGTGCCTATATTTTCAAAATTATAGTACGAGAAGTACCGGAGTACCTCATCACCCGCAAACTCATCATCGTCATCGCGATCATCGCTCGTTCACACGCGCTTTCTTCCAACGGGATAGAAAAAGTCTGTGCTTTTTTAAGGGGTTTGCTTTTGCGACTGTGTACGTGTGAAGGAAAAGTAGCGAGTTGGCGCGATTGCAACGATCGTTTTTCCATTTTCGCAGAATCCGATCGACAAGTGGCAGATATTATTTTGGATCGGTGCCGCCGTTTGTATAATTTGCATGCTGATATTCATCGTGGGCGGAAGTGGCGAGGTTCAAGCTTGGAACGAGCTCAGACGGGACAACGCCGATCCCGAAATCGATGCGGTACGGACGGGTCCTTCCACGCGGCAAGGAGCTGAAAAAACTTGAAAAGAGCAGAAGAGCGAGAGAAAACGCGAGGGAGAGGGAGGTTCGGTTCGACATCAGCGAAGGATAAACTTTTCGCCGATGTGGCGTCGAATCTTTCGTCAGTTTTCAATAAATGTATTCCATCGATCTGTATTTAGGAGCAATCTCGTAGATCTTATCCGATTTTGGAAAAAAACAATATCAACAAACGTCACTCGCGATAGAGTAACATTCTCCGCGCGCATTTCGCACCAACGATACTGGCATATTCTCTCACCGACTCGTCGTTCTCCTCGTTGCGATCCGCGTAAGATCCGTAAGATGTCGCTCTCCGACGATGCAATATCGCAACCTGGCGGATGAGAAAAAGCGACGATTTTCAGTATGGTGAAAAAATTGGGATTTTCGTTGTCGAACGACCGAGGGAATCGCGAAAATTCTTCGTCGATCGTACCTCTTCGATATCCACGATCCCATCACGGTCGATGGCATCTTTGTCTTCGTTCAATCTGCTGTATTTTTCTTTATCGATCTTCACTATGGAAGTCTCTATATCGCACCACACGTAAGTCTCGGGACACAAGAGCTTCGACGGTCTTATCCTCGCCTTGTAACGCATTTTAACGTTCGAATGAATGTAGAATCCCATGTAGTAATACTCGATGCCGGATGCAACGGCGTTCAGTCTCCTCGTCAGACAAACTTCACGAAGAGAACTTTTGGGAAATTTTGAGACGCGATATCGATGAAATTCCGTTGCGGTTGATTTTATTTTTCGTTTTTCAAAGAAAATGGATTATGAGCGCAGCTCGACTCACCTGAAAGTTCCGAGAGAGAGAAATGAGTAGTCGGGATCGTAGAAGAAATAAACACTGGAGACGCAACGTGGTAGGATATCGAGAACAGCCACGGCGATCAGTTTGCCATCCAGCCAGTATTGCTCGTGAAAAGATCCGTAACCTTCGGGCGGACCGTCGGGTGTTGAATGATGCTTGAAAAGCACGAATATCTCGCTAAATTGTCTCGGAGGTTTCGGATACTCAACGTAATTAGATTTCTCACCCGTAGGGGACTCTTGACTAGAAAATTGATGAATGACTCTCTGTTGCACTGCCGGGGGGTATTATCGTGAATCTTCATCTGATACTTTTTGTAGAGATTCGCGCTAACGTCGAGAGTCTCGCGGAACTCGCTGGACGTGACGCGCACCAATTTCGTCTGTTAAAGATATCGATCCGAGCTGATTATGTAAATCAGTGATACATTGTTATTATTGTCACGATTATTGAAAGAAAATAAATGTTCGTTTCTAACGTTACATCTCATTTGATACTTCTTATTTATCCTCGTACGTGAAAATAGACTTACCTGCAGTTTCTTGACACCGCCGCTAATCTCCTCCATAAGATTTTCCACGCTCTTGACGATATTTCGTCCACCCGCACCGAGCAGAGCGTCGATCTCCTCGCTGGTTTTTCCACCCGCCAAAAGTTTTTCCTTCTTTCTTTCGATACGCGCGAGCTTCGCTTTCTTTGCCGGTGGTCTGCTGAGATCCCTCGTCTCTCTCGACTTTTTGTTGTCCGTCACCTGCCCCTTCTCGATCGACGTCCGCCGAACGTCCGAGGCATCCGCGGATGGCGGTTCTCCGTTCTCCACGCTCTCGACCCTCATCTCCGAGATGTCGTTTCTGCCGCCCGCTCGCTGCTTCGCGAAACTCGTCGCCTCTCCGCCACCCGTATCTGCAACCGCGCATCGTCAATGCTGACCGTCAAGGAAACATGAAACGCTCGATAATACCCGCGGACCCTCGGTAAACTAGTCACCCGCGTCTTTGCACTTGTCGTCATGGGAAATGTCCGTCGGTTGATGGTCGTGCGTCTCGTTTCTCAAAAACTTGGCGATTCTTTTGATTATCTTTTTTTGCGACTTGGCGAGCTGAAACTTCAGAGCGTCGCATCTGCGAAACCGCAAGTACACGAGAAGAGTGAGTCACGTGGTAATATCGGAGATGCGACGATTTTTGCTTTAGAGGTTATGTGCGATACCTTATCGTGTACATGGGACAACAGGTGCGATCCATCATGGGTTTGTAACAGTAACAACCGCTCCTGCGCCATCCTCGGTCGATCAAATCCTGATAGTCCTGGACGGTGAGATAATGAGCCCAGAGTCCTGAGAGAGATCGATTTTTCTCAGCGAAAGTTGATGATAACGCGATTATCGTGTACAAAGCCGATGTCGTGACGTACCGTGACTCTTGTTCGTGTTCAATCCGTCGCAATAACCGCACTCTTGCTGCGCCTGCTCCGAGTAATACTCCACGATACTGTGCGAACCTGACATCGTAAATCTTCGTTATCCTCGACGCTATCAGGATTGCTCTTCACGCGACCTCACGTTCCTTTTGTTTCGACGTTTACAGCTTCGGTGGTACTTGTAATTGTATACTTTTATCGCGAGCGATTGAATTAATGCGTGTATGTAGTAACAATTTCGCACGAAAAACGCGCGATAACAGCAAGATCGTTCATTGCTTCGAGCACACTTTCGAGTCTTTACAATGACAATATCTCGAGATTACTTATCGTTGGATTCACAGCCTTCAAATTTTCGTTGCACGTTGAAGCACCAGGACACGTACAGAGTACAAGATTGACCTCCGACGCGGAATACACACGCGCGATAAAGAGAAGCTGCTTATCCGTAATCGGATTTTCGCAACGTTCGTGACATCTGGTGTACATTTAGAGAGGTTTAGAGCGCGCGGTTTTTTTTAATAAAGGATACATGGGTATGATACAAGCTTCATGAAAAGTGTCGATCATTCGTTTGGGAATATATCTTTAATTCGGTTAACAAAATTATAAAAATATCCTCAAGAGAGATAGTATCGTTGGATTCTCGCAGCGTCGCGAAGCCAACGATCAACGCCCATCTCAACGGTCAATATATATCTTATTATATTTCGTTTACAAAATTTGTAGAAAGACGCTGAATTCTCGCACACGGAAAAGATGATGAGGTAATTTTTCGGCGATTGTGAAATCGTTCAAGGTCACTTGAACGTCTGTTCTTGTACTCTTTGTTTCATTACCAGGTTACGGCAAGAGATGCTTCCGTACGCGAGGAACGGCAACAAGCGTCTCAGGAACTTTGTCGATCTACGTACGACATTAACGATAAAATAAAAATCTTTTTTAGAGACTTGCATCGCGAAAATTGCGATTTTCATCGTTCTCGCGATTCAGCACTAATATTGTAGTTGTGCAAAAAATGTATATATACGTATTTGTATACTAGCGATAACAATAATCGATACGAAATACATCGATGCATGGCAAATCGTAGGAAGACTTTGAATTCTCACGTACGGAAATGATATAGGATCTATTTGCGTAGCAATTACGAAACAACAGTCTAAAGTCACTCGAAAGTGTTTTGGTCATGGATTACGCACAAAGTCATGGCACTGGATGTTTCCGTACGCGAGAAACGATAACGAGTGTCTTGAGAACTTGATCGATGTATTTAGCATCAACGATAAAATAAAATTCTTTTGTAGGAACTTGCGTTGCAAAGATTACGATTTCCATCGTTCAGTCCCCGAAACTCGACATTGACGATCGAGTTGCGCAAAAAAAAACAAATCTAGATATCTATATATATGTGTTGATATATATCCGAGCGATAACGATAGTCATATCTATCGCTGGGAAATTCTACTCGCGTTGTAACGATAATCGATAGAAAATACTTGTCGACGGCACGATCGCGTCAGTCCCAGCTCTCGCTCTCGTCGTAAAGCGGCGAGCGCTCGGCGTTGATCTTTGGAAGAGCGGGTGAACCGGAAGTCACGTTGAGAGTTGCTCGTTGGCCGGTATACGTTCCGGTCGAGGTGCGATCGGGATTCCACCTCGGAGATTCAGTGTTTGCGCCACTGTGGCCGATCGGTGCGTAAACGTGCGGACGACGCCCCCGTCCGCCGCGTCGATTGTCCGAACTGTTCCAATTGTTTCGTGGATTGCTGTCCAACGTCTGACGAGAAGTCGTCGAAGACGCGTCTCCCCGTGTAGACGTTGATTCCGTCTCGTCCCAACTTTCGCTCGGATCGTACAGTGGTGTGCGACTTCCGGCCGGGAGAATTTTCGATCTCGCGATATAATTGCTTTCAGGACAGGGGGGAGGTACGGTTGGAGATGGTTTTGGCTTGTCCCAGCTACCGCTCGGTTCGCGGAGGGGGGTACGAGTTGCGATCGACGGAGCACTCTGACGAGGCTCGCGGCTCGTGAAATTCGTGGGAAACGATCGATTTTGCCGGAATCCCCGTTGCGCACCGAAACGACCGCGATTTCCGCGCGAATCGTTTCTGCGAAAATCGTTCGGACGCCCGGCGTAAGCCGGTTTATTGCGCGTTCCCTGTGATCTTTTATTGTCCCAGCTGTCGCGGTCGTCCTCTAAGGGAGTTTTATAACCGAACGTGGGGTTATTTCGGGCAGAGTTGCCAGACTTTTGCCGTTGCGCGAAAGGCTTGGATCTTTGAGTCTGATCGTTCGACGGAGCTGCCGTTTCTGGCTTGTCCCAGCTTTCGCTCTCGTCCCATAACGAAGAACGCTGACTTACCGACTGGACGGTCGTTTGTCGAGCCGGCGGTTTGCTCGTCGGCGTCGACGGATCGGGCTCGTCCCAACTTTCGCTCTCGTCCCACAGTGGAGAACGCTGTCCGATCGGTGGGACACTCGGTTGTCCCACAGGTTGTTTGCTCGTTGAAGGTGCCGGCTTTGAGTTGTCCGACTGGGCGGCCCGTTCGTTAGTAGCTCGAACGTTCGATCGATGAGCCGCTAGCTCCGGATTGTCCCAATCCTCGCTCTCGTCCCATAATGGCGAACGTTGGCCAATCGGTTGTCCCACGGGCTGCTTGTTCGTTGGCGTCGCTGACTTTGCGTTGTCCCACTGAGGAGCGCGTTGATTAACGCTTTGAGCGTTCGATTGTCGAGGCGTTGTTTGCACCACGGGCGTTTTGTTCGTCGTCGTAGCTGGCTCCGGGTCGTCCCAACTTTCACTCTCATCCCACAATGGAGAACGTTGGCCAATCGGTTGTGCGCTCGGTCGTTGGGACATTGCTTGTCCCACAGGCGTTGTATTCCTCGGAGACACCGGGTTCGAGCTGTCCCAACTTTTGTTCCTGTCCCACGGTGAAGCGCGCTGACCAACCGGTTGCCCACCCTGTCGATGAGGTTGCGGGCGTACCATAGTCGGCTTGGCCGCAGGAGTCGCTGGCTCCGGATTGTCCCAGCTCTCGCTCTCGTCCCACAAAGGTGAACGACCTCCGACCGTCGAGACGCTCGGTGCACGAGAGGATGCTAGTGACGCGGGTGGTTTGTTCGTCGGAGTTGCTGGCTCCGGATCGTCCCAACTCTCGCTTTCGTCCCACAGAGGTGAACGACCTCCGACCGTCGAGACGCTCGGGGCGTGGGACGGAGCTCGTACCCCGGGTGGTTTGTTCGACAAAACGGACGATCCTGCCACCGGAAGTTTGTTCGTCGGAGTTGCCGGCTCAGGATCGTCCCAACTCTCGCTTTCGTCCCACAGAGGTGAACGACCTCCGACCGTCGAGACGCTCGGTGCTCGAGAAGATGCCAGTGACACGGGAGGTTTGTTCGTCGGAGTCGCCGGCTCAGGATCGTCCCAACTCTCGCTTTCGTCCCACAAAGGTGAACGACCTCCGTTGGTCGAGACGCTCGGTGCACCGGACGGTCTTTGCGTCACCGCCGGCTCTGGATCGTCCCAGCTCTCGTTTTCGTCCCAGAGAGGCGTCGAATTTCCCGCAGACATTCCGCCGCCCGATGATGAATATCCGTTACCACCTCGACGGTTCCAATTCCTCGTCGTCGATCCTGCCTTGCTGTTACCGCCGCTCTCGTTCCACGAAGAATTCTCCGAGCCGTAACGCGATGAGCCGGAATATCCACCGCGGAAGGAGTTGAAAGAATTTCCCATTCCTCTGCCGCGTCCACGTACGCCGCGTCCTCTTCCACGTCCTCGTCCACCTCGACTGCTCGAACAGGAATCTTCACTACCCATCGAGTCGCTGTTACTGAAAAACGCAATGATTTTTCGACGTTAGCCAACGCCCGAACGCGTTTCCCCATAAAACTCTTCTGTGGGTGGCATCCATCCATGGAAAATTCTAGAGTTTACCGAAGCAGACTGAACGACGTAGAGAAAATTTGACAAAACGCGGGGACAAAGGTGGCGCGACGCCGCGCCATCTGTTTGCGCACTTACAAAGCTTTCCATCGGTTCGCGTTGTCGACACCAGAGTGAGCTCCGAAGGTCGTCGACTTGCGTTGAGCCCAGCCCATTGCGCTCGCTGGCAAACCAGGACGCAGAAATTCCGTCGCGCCGTTATTGCCGGGCGTGGCAGCACCGTATCTCGGCGTTTTTTGCGTATCGTACGGCGTCTGTCCAGGCGTCTGATACGGTGTCAGACCCGGTGTAGGATTCGTGAACGGCGTCATGCCGGGGGTCTTACCCGACGGTGTATACGGCGTGGTTGGACAGGTGGTGCTCCCGTACATGGAAATGGACGGAGCACCGGGTGTCGTGGACGACGAATACTGATGATAGGTCGCACCGTTCGGCGGTATGACGAACCCGTTATTTTCAGCCCCATAAGCGCCATTTTGACTCGTTTCTGCGGAAAAATAACTCGCTCGGATCAGCGCTCAAAGAGACAGGAAAGAGATTAACGAGTCTCGAATGATATTTACCGGAGAAAAATCCAGGCGCGACTGAGGGCGTTTTCGGCGTCACCACCGGCAGAGGATCCCGAAAATGTTTTCTGAACCAATTGAACATTTCGCCGACTCGGGCGAACGCGTGACCTCTGTATCGAACTCCGTTGGGTGTAACGGATATGTACTCGTGCATGCAACGCTCCCGTGGTAAATAAGACAGGAGAAACTTTCCTGGATATTTCTGCGAGATTGAGAGAAGGAAACAATGCGAAAAAGTGCCTCATCGATTTTTTGATTTGTTAATAATAATAATAATTGGGGAGTTTTACTTGCACACCCTTTACGGGTTTTTACAAGCCACCCACCCAACTACTACCCATTCTGTATCATTTCCTCGTACCTCCTTTTGCTTTTCTGGGTGGGTGGATTTCCTCCAATAGACCTACTTTTTTACGTGGGTTCCGAACCACGAGAGAACAGTTTAAGACACTTAGAAAAATCCATTGGTGTCGGCGGCGGGAATCGAACCCGGACCCACCGGGTGTGAGCCGGGCGCGTTACCACTAGGCCACTGCCTCTCTTTTTTTATTTGTTTTTTTATCGTTAAAGTTTGTCACCTTTGATGCGGAAAGTATGCAAGGGATGCGGTTAGGATTGTCCTTCTTCTGTTGCTTCATCAGCTCTTCGGCCTTATCCTCGTTCCCGTCGATGTTGATTTTGTAATAATGACACTCCAACAACTCCGAGGCGTATGCGGCCATTGGATTAACGTGTCTAGCTATGATCTCGTCGAGATCCTCAAACTCCTCGGTGTCGATGTACAGTCGTTTTCCCAATGAGAAGGCGAATTTCTTGCCGTCCTCTCGCACGTCGATGTGATGAAGCACGTCGTCGGTTACTTTCCACGTCACCGTCAGGCGATCGCTTCCCTTACTGCTCGGTCGAATTATCACCTCGCCCTGCTTCATCGGCTCCAGCAACTTTGCAGCCTCCGCGTAATTTATGTTCTTAAACGCCTGATGAACGATGACCCGCTTCACGTATGCTTGTCGCTGTTTATTCTTGGACTCTTCCACGATTCTCCGATCGTTCTCTTCGGCTTCCGTGTCGTAAAATACGTCTCGTTGAGGCCTGGGATCGATCAAATGAGTTCGATTGGTTGCAACGATTTTTGGGGAAAATGAAACATCGATGAGGTTCAGTGAGAATTTTATCTCCACTAATTACTATTTTCTCACCGAAATTTCGAGTTTTCGCGAAAAAGTCGGCGTGTTTCGTAATCAGCGGGAAATTTCCGATCGGATATGACTTTGAAAAGGTGAAAATTTGAAAAAAAAAATTTTCGCAATTTTTGGCCAGTTTTCCAGAATCGTCGAAAAGTCGAAATTTCAAGTGGTCGTAACTTTGGTTCTAATCGCGCTAGAGAGGTTTTTTAGGGGGGTTTTGCAACGCTCTTGAGTAGACTTAGACAATGGTGAAAGTTAAATGTCGATAGCTTGATTCCTTCCCTGTCAAAATCGATGTTGAAAATCGGCGAAAAAAACGCAAAGGGGTATGTATGGGAAAATTGGCAAAAATCGATGGTCCGACTTTAAAAATCTGCCAAAAATCGAAAAAGCAAGATATCTCGATGAACCAAACGGCATTTTGAAGCCTCAACGATTGCCAAGAGAATAAGCACAAGTTGGAGCATCTACCTCAATTTAAAAAAAAATGGCAAGCATTTTAGTCAGTCAACTCAATCTGACAAAAAATGGCGAAAAATGTTGGTCTTCAAAAATGATTTTTAATGGTCCATATCGATGTATTTTACCCCGCTGATTACGAAACGCACCGGTATTTCATCGAAAACTGAATAATTCGCCGCGAAATTCCGAAAAAACCAATCTAATCGAACAGTGACTATTTTTTTCAATCTCCCCATTGAAATTTCATTCGCGCGACAAGGGAAATCGCTCGGAAAGAAGAACCGGAAGTATCCCCTCTCGAACGTCTTACCTCCACTCGTTGTTCTTGTCAGCGAGATCGCTGCCTTTGCTCGAGCACTCGACGCTGAAGCGATCGACCTCGATCTTGATGACGCGACAATGAATAACCTGTCCGATGCGTACTCTCTCCTCGGGATCGTTGACGTGCTTGTCGGACAAATTTCTCAGAGCGATAAAACCGGATATTCCATTGTCGAGACGCAAACGTACGCCGTTAGCTTTGCCGGGACAAGTGCCGGCATCAAAGTGATTCCAAACGTCCGAGAGTTCGGAAAAATCGTTCTTCCGACAGAAAGGACATTCCCAGAGGCCGGTTGTATCGTTGCGCACGGGATTAGCGCCGTCCAGTTGTTCGCCCTCGGGTTTTTTACGACTTATAAAGCAAACCCTCGCAGTTATCAATTTACCAATGTAAAAGCTCTCGGGCGTTTCCTTCGTCAGAATATTGAACAGTTTTTCAGGCGTCGGTGATTCGAAAGGTGCACGAAGATCCTTGTAGCCGCAGCTCAATTCCGCTCTGATGTCGTACAGGGTCAAGCGTTTGTCGCCGAAACCCTGCCTCTCGAGTTCCTCGGCAAAAGCATCGAGATCGAGGTCCTTGAGTTTTTCCGGCGAGCGGAAGATCTCCTGGAGGGCGTCCGCCGGATTCGACTCGCGCTCGTAATCCTCGTTCTCGTCGTACTCGAGCGCGTCAACCGCCATCTTTCTCGCCCACTCGTAGGTCTCCGGATGTATCCTCGTGCTGTCGAGGGCCTCGATGTACGTGTCCGTACCGTCGCCGAGACTCGCCGTGTCGACCTTGAAGAAACCCGCGCAATTGATGAAGACCTTCGGACCCATGTGACAAACGGTCACGAGCTGAGTGCGATTCTCGATCTTGGCGTTGGTACGCCGGAGGAGTTTCAAGAGGGCGCTGGCCTTGCGCGAGCCGAGTCCGCAGACGAATTGCACGAGATTGGCAACGCCGTCGCGCTTAACCGCCGCGTTGAGGTCGATACCGACCTCGTTGACCCTGTTGACGAATTCGCGCTGAACGCTCTCCAACAATTCCTCCCTCGGCAGTTCGTTCTGCAAATGATGAAAGTTTATGCAAAGAATTTCGTCATCGATGCCGCACAGCTGGGCGAATTCGACGAGAGGATCCTGGAGGCGGCGAGCTATCGAGATCGCCTGACGCAGAATCACCGGGTACTCGCCGAACTCCTGAAGGCCGCGATTGCTGTTCCCGTATATCTTGGCGAGCTCGTTCTCGCATATCTCGATCGGAATTTTCGGAAACCCCGGTTCCATCCGCGACTCCAGGAGGAGTTCCTCGATGTCGTCGCGAAGGCCCTTGGCTTCGCGGGATTCGCCGCCTATGGCGATAACGTGAGGCTTCCTGACGCTTATGAACCTACGAAGGGCCTGCAGGTCCGCCGCTTTCGTTCTTTTCTCGTCCACCTCGTCCGTGGCGACGTCTCGCTTGAGGATATACTGCAGGCGCAGATGATCGACGCACTCTCCTTCCGGCGAGACGATGCAGGCGAAAGCCGCCTGCGACTGATCGGGAACGTAAGCGAGACCCATTACCCTCAGACCCTTGTCGGTTTTCCACTCGTCGTCGAGCTCGCCTTCCTCCGCGTTATCCTCCGCCTCCTCCCCCCAGTCTTCCTCCTCGTCGTTGGGCGACGCGACTTTGCCGAAATCACACGTGTACGGAGCCACTCGGATCCAATTGTAAACGCGCTGCGAGCAATGACGCTGAACGAATTCCTTGGATTCGGCCATGAGAGTCGTCGTCAATTCTCTCTTGACGTCGGGCAGGATCATCCTCGCGAGGGCCATCTCCACGCTTTCGGCTCTCAGAGCGTTCCACTCCCGCACGTTTTTGCTGAACTCGTCCCGGTGATAAAGTTGCTTCATATCCTCGAGATAATCGCTGCCGAAGACGGTACCCTCGACCTTGTCGCTCAGAGAAATCGCAACGAGGCCGTCCTTCTCGGCGATGCTCAGCCTCAGATACTCGTCACCGACGAGCTCCCGGACGGGCTTTTCCTTGAGATACTTGACCGCGTAGATGGCGTGATTCTCATCGATCTCCTTGATGCCCTTTTTCGTCGGACGTACCGTGACCTTGGCTCTCTCGGTGTAGATCTCGCGGACGGTTTTTCGCACGAGTGGCTCGCGGGCCAATTGCGTCGCGACCACGAGCTTGACGGCATCGATGATTTTCTCCGTCGTGTCGAACCTCCCGCCGAGGTACTCCATCGCGACGATCGACGGTTCCGTCGGCTCTTGCTCGATCTCGTGACGCTGATAATTGTCGCGAAGATTCTCCCCGTACTGCTCGGGCGTGAGACCAAAACGCGCGGCGAAAGCGTCGAGTCCGGCGCGCTGACAAGCGGCGTACGCTCCGGTTCTCACGGCCGGTTTGACGCTCTCGTCGTTGTTGTCGTTGCTCTCGTTGACGCAATCCGCGAGATCGACCACGTCGTCGCGCACCGGTGACGAGTTTGGATCTTCGCGCCTCCCGGTGGCTCTGCCGTCTCCGTTTTTCCGCCGATCGTTTTTCACACGTATTTCGTTTATCTCCTCGCCGTAATAGAGCATAAAGTGCCGGCGCACGTCGTTGAGCTCCTCGTTGGTCTCGACGCTTCGCGCACGATCGATGTCCTCCTGCTCGATCGCACGGGTTTTCGTCATCGTCGGGACTTCCTGGTTCCTCTCCGCTTCGTCGTGCAGACGGCTCTTCATCCTCTCGAGGAGCGTCGCCAGGTTTTCCCTTCGATCTCGCAACTCGCACCACTTTGCGTCCCACTTGTATACTCTCCACAGATCGTTTATATTGAGCTCCGGATTGACGTACTCTTTCCTGTAGAACGATATGAAGGGTACCTCGAAATGCTGATTTCGCATGAGATCGAGGGCTTTCCTTATCTTTCCGACGGTCCCTGGAGGCTTTCGCGCGCGCTCTTTAGCCTCCTCGCTCAGATGAGAGTCCTGTATCGAAATCGTAGGACGAACGAACGCGTGTCTGTAGATCCAGTCGGCTTCGAGATCCAATTCGTTGGTGGAATCGGTGACCGGCTTCACCGGAATCGAACGCAACTGCATTCTCTCCGGCACGTCGGTATTTCGGATCTGTCGCGAGATAAAATCCGCTCAAACTTCGTGACCTTGACGCGCGCAGAGACATTGAATAACGAATGGAAATACCTCGTTATCCCGGTCGGTAAAGTGGCTGCGTTTCAGCTCGATAGGCTCGTACGTTTCGAACATTGTTTTTTTCGTTCGACTTTTCCTCGTGGTTTTCTTCGGACGTTGAGTTCTCTCACCGTCCAAATCGTCGTCGATGTACTCGTCGTCGTCCTCCTCCTCCTCGTCCTCGTCTTCTTCCTCATCGTCGCCGCGGAAATCGTTGTAATCGAAATCGACTCCGAAGATCTCACGTGCTTCTTGCACAGCGCTGAGATAAAAAAAAAGAAGCGTTTTTACGAATCAACACGACTGAGGGTGAAATAATGCGTGGTAATTATGTGTTTTCGTCGTTTGACGTACGAATCGCTCTCGGTCTGTCTCGTCTTTTTCCTTTTCTCGGCAACAGGCCTTCCGGCATTATCGACGATGAAGTCATCTACGTCGGAGGTATCCGTAGCTTCGCTGTCCATCTCCCCTTGCAATTCGGTCTGTTTGTGCTTGTGACTCGCCACGCTTCTACGTTCTGCCTCCTGGAATTCAAACAAATTCGTGCAGATTCCCTTATTTGCCTTCTGACGTGAATGTCGATGCTAAGCTAGTGGATAACCTTGAGATACTCACGTCGTCGGAATCAAAGAGTCGATTAGCTATAGCGTCCCTTTCTTCCTCCGGTTCGCGCTCCTCGTCGGAATCCTGGTCTTCCATTCTGCGAAGACGTTTAAATCGCTTTTTCTGAAAAAATTATAATCTTCGTTCAGGCATTTGTCGTCGCGAAAGTAGAGGGTTTTTTTTTACGGCAAACGGACCCTCTGAATGGTGACGCCCAGATTTTCCTCCAGGAGGTCGTAATCGTCGTCTTCGAGGCGATCGTCGGAATCGTCGCTCCTACATTTTTTTTTCCTTTTTTTTTTTCCCGATTCGCCACCTTCGCCTTCGTCCATCGGGTCGTCGTCCATTATAAACTGCTGATCTGTGATTTATTGAAAAAAAAGCAACGGCGATAAAACGCGTTTTTACGTTCTGTAGCAAAGTACGGTTCGTTACGTACCTTCCTCATTCTCGACCTCATCCTCTTCCTCGTCGTCGCTCCTGGATATCTCATTGTCTCGTCTCTTTTTTTTTTTCCATTTTTCGCTAGGGCTAATTTCTTCCTCGCTCTGAAAGGAAAAACGACTTTCATTTGTCGGCAAAAAGTGCGATTCTTTCGTCTCCTGTGATAGACTATATATTCGTCGCAAATTTTTATCATCGAAATGTCGCAGGGACTCGAGATATCGGGTAACACTATACGACAAAAACGAAAGAAGCGTCGTGATGACAGAAAAAACAGGTTTCAAATATCACGCAACAACAATACTAATATTCGCGTAGAAGCGGGAGTTGCCGGTGCGATTTTTTTGGTGATTGTAAATTTTCACTCACCTCGCTACTCTCCTCCGCTTCAGCGTCCAAAAAGTCTGCCATTATTTCGTTGAACAATCACACCGTCTCTTCTAGGCACTCGAAAGCATCATTTGTCTCATTGGGACGCACAATTAAAAACTGCAGCGAGCCCGCTACACTGGGAGCCGCACTGCGCGTCTTCCATGAATTACAAAAAAGTACCAAGATGGTAGACTTCGGCAATTGCGACGTTGTTGTGGGTGGGAGCTTGCGGTGATCGCCGCAGTCGGCAATGTAAAAAAAAACCGCAGTAATCACCCGAATTCTTTGGAGATTTGGTCGAGAGAGGCAAAAAGCACTTTTGAAAGTTCACAATGATCAAAGACATGCTTGCGATATTCATAAAACGCGCAAGCAATCGATTTTCTTTCGTGGAATTCGTATTTGAAAAATCGGCGCTTCGCACGTGGCCCGGGAGGTGCTGCTGTCTAGGGGGATAACAGTGAACTAGCGGCGCGTTCGGCAATAATTCATCCGTTCGTCTCATATTGTTTGTTTCTATATCTTGTAAATCCCTCTATATAATAATAATCGTATGCAAAATTACTTTTCAAATTATAATTATCGATATTATTGTCGTAATCATTACATACTAAAACACGTGGTGTATTTTATATTAATTATGACAACGAGAAAAACAATTTCCCACTTTCCTTTGCCGAATAAACCCGAAAAGACTCGAAATAACGCGATTGCATTATCATACGTGGGTCCGTCGTCACTGTCGTCAGTTATCCGGCACGGATTGACCATGTTGGGTGGTTCGTGAAGTTTGTCCGCGATTTTAACGAGTTATTGTTGAGTGCGATGTATCCGATTGCGAGTCTGTTGTCGCTCGCAGCTTTTTTTGTCCTCGCAAGTCCTGAAGGTGTGACGCAACCATGGTACGAGACATTGCCCACCGTCGCAATGGACTACAAAGTTCACATAGATGCTGGCAAGGAGGACTGTTACTTTCAGTACGTTCATCCCGGAGCAACGTTCTTCGTCAGTTTTCAGGTACAGAGTTCGTTCGACGAGTGCCTCAATAAATATACAAAAAAATCCTCATAATCCCGAGATTCTCGTTACTCGGATGCCGCATCAACTTCACCCATCGTTTCGCGATTACCAAACCATATGGCCAGCACGCGTGTCATATCTCTGAAAAAGTGAAAGTACATCGACCTCTCGAATTGGAAAAAAAAATCCTTCCCACATTGACCGTTTCCCCTCATCTCGCGATCGTTATCTCGAGAATGCAATCTAAATAAGAGAAAACCTGTTGCTCCGAGAACGTCCAAACTTCCTCTGATTCTGAAGACGATAAAAAAAGTTTGTTTATATTTCCGAAAACTTTTTTCTTTCAAACACGTATACAGGTTTTGAGAGGCGGTGACGGTAACGCCGGTTTCGCAGTGAGAAATCCGGAGAACGCGCTTGTTCTTCCCTATCAGTGGCGACCCAGCGCCGATTATCAGGAGACCTCGTCGACCGGCGGTTACTTCAGCGTCTGCGTGGATAATCAGTTCTCGAGATTCGCCAGTAAACTGGTGAACCTGTACATAACCGTCATCAGGTAAGAACTTCCATTTTGGACAACATTGCTCTTGTATGAAAACAACAAATTTTGAGGTTAGCCAAAAACGAAAAAAACGCAGTTGCTTTGAAGTACAATTTCATCTCTAATTTTTTTGTGCCCACGTAGATACGACCAGTGGGACAAGTTCACAAAGGAACTGGAATCTCTCGATCTCTCCGTCGAAAATTTCACGGCAAGTTTATTCATCGTTCGTAAGAGATTGCGTTCTAAAAGTCACTTTTTTTTTCCGTTCGGTCAATGATATTTTAACGTTTAACGAAATTGCATGCAGAGCTCTCTGGTGTCTGTGGAGAGAAACATCAACGAAATGATGCAGTATCAGCACGTGAGCAGAAGCCGCGAGGCTCGCGATCTCAATTTACTGCTCGACAATAATTCCTACATACAGAGATGGTCGATTGTTCAATTGTTGGTGATAGCCGCGACGACGATACTCCAAGTGTACTTTGTCAGGAGACTGTTCGAGGTTCGTCCGTCCGGTTATTCCAAAGTCCGAATTTGATGAAATTCGTCGAATTCGGGATAAAACTGACGAGATTACGAGCGAGAGCGGGATGCTTCGTACGCACGGACGACGCCATTTTCTCGTTGCGCGTTCAAACTCGGAAACTTTCGTTAACCTCAAAATCTGCCAAAAGAATTTTACGTATCTTCAAATTTTATCATTGGTTCGCCAAATTTCGTATCCACGCAACGTCGTTTGAGCAGCGGGATAATTGCATTTTGTCGATTCCAACGAATCGAATAATCATTTTCGTGTTCCTGCAATTAGCGATCAGAATGATCGCGGAAGGGAAAGTTGTACGATGTATCATTTTTCAGAGGTTCCTGGTAAAACAGAACCTTCGATATACGCCGGCACAAGCGCGTGTTATACGCAAAAAACAAAATACAGATGCACAGCGATGTATAATTTTTATAAACATAAAATACATTTTAAATTTTGCAATAACGATGAAATGCAGTTTTGGACGGATCAACAAATCGTTTTGCCTCTTTCCGCATCGCCGAAAGATGGCGCTCGCGCGTTCAGCGCGAGGCGCGTTTCGCACGTTGCTGCAGCACGCTCGCGCTCAGAGCCAACAGACGATGGCGCTGTCGCAGATTTCGCGCTCTCACGTGCTCCGAGGCGACTTCCCTCGCGTAATTACCCGGAAACCAACCCTGCTCTCCGCCCATGAGTTTCTCACCGAGATACCAACCGTCGGTCATTTTTCTCGTTACGTTTATCACATCGCCTGGAAAGTGGAAGAAAGTAGAAAGAAAAGAAGCAAGACCGGCTTTTTCGTCGTTTTCCTCGATCCCGACGGTGAGATTCGCCCAGCGGATTGCTCACCAGGTTGCAGGCTAAGCTCGTCGGGCTGAGCGGCGGCGTAAGGATAGAGAGCGACGACTTGCGGGCAGTCCCAAGTTTCGTACAGCGATTCCTCGCCCAGTAAACTCGGCTTGGCCGGCGAAACCGCGTCGAGCCAACGCTCCCTCTCGGTCGAGTCGTCGCAGGTGAGAACGTATTCGACGTGGCGTCCCGAGTGATTCTCCAGGAGAGTCAGGATGATCGCGAAACGTCCCGCGAAGGGAGAATCGTCGGGCGCTCTTTCGAGCTCGACGAGACTCCTCTTGCACGTGTCGATCACCGTGTAAGTTTCCTCGTTTCCGCTGCGAATCAAAGGACAAACCGGCTCTCTTTCTCTCTCAATTTCGCCATCTCGACGGGAGGATCATAATCTGGCTGACCTGGACTCGCGTCTCGCGATCAGAAGATAATCCGTCAGCAGCAGAAGGTACAGCCGAGCCTTGCGATACTTTTTGCCGAAGGTCAGTCCGTGATCGACGTCGGATTTGGCGATGACCCTGACGACCGGACCTCGTCGAACCAAGTAACGATCTCGCAGCGATATCGCCGGTACTTTCGTCGAATACGTCAGTTTTCTGCAAAAACACGCACTCTGGTGTCCATGAGATTCTTCACATCCCCTTAAGGCTTTTAACTACCTCTCGAGCGCTTCCATTTCCGCCCGTCTGCCCGCCCCTCGCGCCCCCTCGTTGCATTCCTCAACAACGCGACTCAGCCGCGACAGTGCTGCCTCCCAGCTTTCTCGCTCGTCTCCGCTGTCCGACGATAATCGCGACGCTACCGCGTCAGCCAGCAGGGGCAACCTGCGGATGAATTTAAAAAAAAACGATCGCTAAAAATGCATTTTTCATCAAAGTATTCAACCGAGCAAGATTCTACATAAAACACTACGGATGTTTCTACTTTCTCATACTTCGATAAATCAAAGTACGAACTGGATAGGAAATTAATGACGAATATTTGTACCTGGTTACTCGCTGCATCGGCAGCATGAGGAAAGAGTGCAAGGAGAGACTCTGGCAGGAGGAACGTGTCTCTATACGCGCGACCGTTTCGACGAACTTTGAGCCTCTTCTGCTTCTGCAACATGATCCATCGACGATTATTCCGATAATCATCGTTCAACATTATTGCTGTATTCGGATAAAAAGGAGAAGCAAAAAAAACCTCATACGTAAAGCATACGAGTTTAAATATGAAAAGTATTTGAGCGTACAAGTGTATGAGAAAACACGTAAGGTTGAATATGATATAAAATAATGTTAAAAAAAAGCTTTTTATACGTTATACCTCAATTCTTTGAGCGTCGCGTCGATGCTGACTTGATTCGAGCAATAAGCGACGTAAACGCTCGATGATTTTTCCGCGTGATTCGAGAGAATTTCCGGCAAACCTCGCAGCATCGGATCCTCCCTCCAGGCGGTTTCCAGCTGACTGAGGAGACACTCGGAGGCAGTCAACACACCGGGCACTCCGCCGAACAACTTTTCCCTCTCGTTCGTCGCGAGTACCTCGTAAACGAGATCGTGATCGCTCAGAAACTCGTCAACGAGAACCCGCAGCGAGTTGAGATAGGACGCCTCGGAGGTTAAAATCTCGAACTTGGCCTCCTGGCACTTTCTCTCCTCGGGCGTTAGGGTCTCTGCGAGACGAACATTTTTATTGAAAAAAAAGGTTCGAAAAATGGGAAAGAAATTGAAGGTCAAAAGTTTTTCCCCTCACGCAGCAATCCGCTGTTTCTCACTCGAGGAGTCTGACACCAGAGAGTTCTGTGTCCCGGTTTCGCGAGATCCACCGTCGAGGCTGACGGCGTTGGATCTTCGACCTGTCGATGAGAAAAGACGATAAAATAAACATTTCTCGACGCCGCTGCTCCAGGTTCAGGTCCATGACGGAATTTACCTCCTCGTAGCCTTCGGAATCGGACTCGAAGGCGACTCTCGCCGCCGCCGCTGCGTAAAATTGATACAGCGGTTCCTCGTCGAGGATACTGTGCTGTCCGCCTGAAACTCCGAGGAACTTTATCGGCGATCCAAAAAGATCGAGGGATCTCGTCACTTCCGGTCGGGATATAAGATTTTACCGTTATCGGCGCTCCGTCGGTATCCGGCGTCGTCGTAGAGATTCGACTGGTCGCGGATCTCCTCGACGGCGTCGTCGTTCGTTCCGAGATAAAACGTCGAGAGGCCGGTGACGCTTTTGCCGAAACGCCGCTTCAGGCCAAAGTAGCAACGTCCGTCGCTGCCGGGATGAGTTCTCTCGCGATTTCCACATGCGGCGTTACTTCCGCCGTCATCGGGGTTGCTCGTCGTCGTCGTCGTCGCTCTACCTCGCATTCGGCCCAAGCTACCCTTCGTGATGGACCAAGTTCGTCGCAGCATCTTCATCCTTCGACCGAGAGTCTCGGTGAGACTGGACTCTCGGGGTGGCGGCGGTACGGGTCTCGAGGGAGCTTCCTCCTGCCTTACCGACGGTTGATCAATCCGCGTCACTGTTGAGACACCGTTGCGCGGCCAGGATGCGTCGTCCTCGTCGATCGCCTCGCTCGACTCTTCCGAGGGTAGCGAAGAGAAGAGCGTCTCGTAGTTGGAATCGTCCGAGGCGGTATCTACGAATGATTTCTCATTGATTTATGAAAAATCTCGTTCTACGCCGAAGAAACGGATTTCATCTCGATCGGTAAAAGAGGAGGATTAAAAATTTCAAGTCTTTGCTGTTTTACATTCAATCGCGAAACTACATCGAACTTCCGGTCCATCGCGAAGCTCGTAAAATAACGATCGGGGGGGGGGGGGGGGGGGCGTGTAAAATTAAGCGGGACGCGTTATCGGAGAACCTTCGAGAACGTAACACGAGGTTTCCTGGGTATCGATCGAGCCCTCGTCGAATCTTCCGAGGATTCTCAGTTGGACCAATCCCATCGTGCCGCAATGAATACGATCGACGAGCGAGGTTGAATCGTCGATGCGATCGCGTCTGTCGTCGTCATCGCCGATCGCTGGACCACCGCCGCCACCGACAAGGAGAATCGTGCCGGTGCCGAGGCTCACAGCCACTTGAAAATTCATTTCTCAAGGTCAAATTACGTATTTCCCTCCCTCTCAGTCTACCCCCGCCCTCCTCTCTCGCTGTCGCGCGCTGCCGTTCGGGATTCCGGACGCCGCCGAATCCTTGGACGGTCAGCCGGTTTTTCTCCCCCCCCCCCCCCCCCCCCCCCGCGCCGCTTTCGAGACAAGCGACCGTTTAATCGTTTTATTTCGCCATACACGGAAAAAGCGAGAGACGCGGCAACGTTTGCCGATTTAAGGACGTTTACGCGAATCCACGTTGTGGGAAAGTACGTCATAGAATGGTCCTCGAAGTTATTTATACACAGAGTTATCGAGATAAAAATTCACAAAAGTTTCATTCTTTTCACCGTTTAACGTAGTCCGAACAAACAGGATGGAAATAATTTGATAACAAAAACAATCGAGAGAAAAAACTATGACTATCCGTTGAATTAATGATTGGCGGAGTTTTTCTGAGAGGGGGGAGAATGAGAGAAATCAAGGATCCCACAATGGCCTTTTTATCTCGAGGCTGTTTCTCGCGCGAGCTTCAGTTACGATCGTAGGATAATTCGGCTCGTTGGGGAGAGCGACGAATATCGAGCAACAATAACGCATTCTCCGTGACGCGCAACAAGGGATTGCAATCTTCAGACAAAAGCCAGGGAGGCAACTTGATGAGGAGAAAAACAAACGAGTGATGTTGCGCACGAACGCGTTTTTAAAACAATCGAGAGAGAAACTGCGCTCGGACTCTTTGCATCGAAACACTTTGCGAATGTAAAATTAAAAGAAATTCTTTACTTTTCGAAAAGCCGTGATATCTCCAACGACACAATGTTACGTCAAAATAGCTCAAGCGTGTCGCGCGTCTTCAATCGAGAAGGGAAAGGAAAACATCGAGGAAGCTCGAATTTGTGTGCGATCGTAACGAAGCTCGCGCGACGAATAAACAGTCGCAGCAGCGGACGAGCGAGCACGAGCGAGGGAAACTCCGAGTGACTTTTACCTTGCGTGTTTGGTCGTCGCGATAACGTCTTTAGACTCTGTCTCGCGTCTCGCATTAATCGCGCCTCGTTTCTCGCTGAACACTCGTCGTAACCGTACATAACCGAACATGACGTTTTTAAAACGAAAAATGAAGGAGAAACACGCTGGTCTGTGCGTACGCGCGCGCGTCTCGTTTCGCGAGAGACTCTCCACGACTTTAACGCTCGGGAAAATGCATATAAAAATCGCGCTCTCGCTTTCGTTCTAATCGCGAGATCACGGGCTAGACGAACGAAACGTTAGAAACAAAAGAACACCGTATGATTGACGAACGATGGCGCTACCGTCTCGCGCCGCGTCTCGGCCGTGACTGTTGCGCAGCGCGTGTGAGTGTCGTGTGGGAGGAGAGCAGGCGAGTACGAACGAGTGCCGAAAAATGACGAGGCGCGGCGCTGCTCGCGATCCTCGCGCTGGACCTCTCTCGTCCTCCGGACGATCATCTCGTTCACGCCCACCTTTTTTTTCTCCATCTACAGGGTCCCTCGAGAGTCTATGTGATTCAAGGTCACATTCGGGACGGAATTTTAAGGAGGAAAGTACTTTCTTTAAGGCGAAACTCTGATGAGTAGTCGAACGTCAAAGAACGAAGGATCGCGGGAAATTCGTTGCTAAAATTCTCCAAAAAATTTGGCCGCGAAAGATTAAAATTGGGAAACATTGCTTTTGGCGACGAGATCGTTTCGTTTTTTCGCTCGACGCGCATATCCGGCCGCTCGTACCCGCGCTTGTACTGTAACATATGGTTTTTTATGGAATGCGAGTACGCGCGTCTCCGCGAAGCAAATGCGTGGGAATGAGACCTCCCTTTCTCTCCGCAGCGAAAATTCTCAAACACGATATGCGTCAGTGCGTATCGAAAAAAAATAGAGAATTACGATAAAATGGTAATCTCTGTTATCGCAATACCGAAATGACGTACATTCCAATTTCTCAAGATAAGAATAGCACAACCATAATTCGCAGCAAGATGCGCATGCCGTAAATAAAAGTTGAGAAATTCATTTTAAAAAGTACGTAAAAGGCCATTAATTAATCAAGTATAAAGAATGCACAAACCGCCGAAGAATATTCCTTTGGAAAACAATGCGGGATTTGCAAAAAAAACCTCATAACAATGGTGGAACATTTCACAAGGTAGAAAATTCGTATCGCGCAGAGTTCCATATTTGTATGAAAAAAAAAAACATTCCTCTCACCAGTGTCAGCTTTTACAGATGTGCGACTCACGGAGCGACTCGCCTGCTGACTCCTTCTGCCCGTCATCCTCGATTTGTGGCGTCTCACATTTTTCGAACGTTTCTGAACGATTTTCCTCCTGCTGGAGGAATAACTCGATAAATCGACGTTTCTCCGAACCGAAAATTCAAAACGAACGATCCGAGCAAATATGACGATCGAAAAGACGAAAAATTCAGTAGTTTTTTCGAGTCACGAAAAAACGAGGTATCTTACGCGACGTCAGCATCGTCATCGAGATCCTCCCAGTCGGACTCTCCTCCGTTTTCGAAAAAACCAACGCGCGAGCCCGAGCCGGCGTAGAGACTGTTGACGCGTTCCTGGCGGCTCGGAACGAGCCCGACGTCGTCGTACGTTCGATCCTCGAGGGTAGTTTCCTCGTCGACGGACGAATAATCGTTGTCGATCGATCGCGACCACCCGGCGCTGTCATCCCCGCGCTCGTCGTCCGGAGAACGCTCCGGACGTTCCTCGAGATTTCCGCTCGAATCGAACCACCTGGTGATCTTCGTCGAGGAGGCGTTCGACGTCGTCAGCGGCACTACGTCATCGTAGAGTCCACAGTCGTCCTCGTGGAGGCTCGAATTAACGGCGAAGGAGGCCTCGACCGGACCAACGTCGTCGTAATTGTCGTCCTGAAATTATCGGCGTTTAAATGTTTTTTTTTTTTCAAAAACTTTTTTTCATCATTCATCGAAAAACAGTCTCGTCGTCGAATAACGTTAAAGGACAAATTATTGTCATTATTATCATCTTTTTCTCATCAGGAAGATGAGAGGGCAGAAAAAAACAGTCCACGTGAAAAGTCACGAAAGTTTGCCGTACGTTTGGAAAACATCAACTTTCAAGGGAGCGTGAATTGTCTTTCAGCGCCCGGTGAAAACTCGGATGTTTGTTGATTCTCGTTGAATTTCTCGTTTGCGCAAAACGGCTCGAGAGTACGATAAAATTTTACGGCGTACTTGCGCATTCTTCGTCGAGCAACAAACGTTTTTTGCTTTTTTTTTTTTTTTTCAACAAGAAAATCTCTCTCTCAATCGGGTAAAACCAGTTTCGCTACCTGCCGGGGTCTTTTTTTTCTCCTCCGTTTCGTTTCGTTCGCAGAAAATTCAGGTCGAACCCGACGCTCTCGGGCGATTTACGCAGAGTCTCGAGAATGAATCTTGATTTTACTCACGAGGCGATTATCGAGAATTTCGCGTTTCAATCGACCGCACACGTCAATTTTGGCCCTCTCCTCCCAGCGAGAGAGAGAGAGATTGAGGGAACAGCGACGAGCGTAAACTCGGAAAAACTGTTATCGTTACTTGCACCATCGTGTCATAAAAACAATCACGTTCGGTGTTAAAAATAAAAAATAAAGAGCTCGGAGTGTACCGACTTCCAGAGGAGCCCGCGGACTTTCTTACTTCGATCCTTTTTTCTTTATTTTTCCTCATTGTCGGAAAGTGCAAATTGCGAAAACAAAAAAACAGGAAACTACGTTACAATCGCGAGTCCAGGGCAAACAGAGAGAGAGAGAGAAGGAAGAATTTTCGCGCTTGTTCGAGAAGGGAAACATAAGTGAAAAAAAAAAGAAACAGCGATGAAAGGAAACCTCCCGAGGGGAAAAAAATGGAATTCCTGAGTCACCTCGGCATTGACGCAGGGTGAAAGTCCGACATCGTCGTACGTGTTGTCGTCGAAATTCCGCTCCCGATCGGTTTTCTCATGGCCGCCGTTGGTAATTTCGCCATCAGCGTTAACGGCCCCGCGCACCACGTTGACGCTCTCGATATCCGCTGATCGCCTCGGACCGGCGTTTCTCCAGAGAAAGCTGGCATTGGCGAAGCGCCGAGGAAGCGAATAATGACTGGAATCCGATGAAAATTCGGACACGGCCTCGTAAACCGGTGCGTCATCCTCTTTCGCGTCGCTCGTCGTCACTTCCGGTTGATCATCGATTATCTCGGTGGTGCCGACATCCCGCCGGTTCCCGTCCTCGTCAGCGATCTTCGAATCCCCGGAAGTCAACGTCGACCCGGGATTCCGGACGTTTTCAGCGAGGATTCCTCCGCTCTTTCGCGCTTCCGTTTCCGGTTTCTCGTTCCCGACGAGCTTGACCTCCGGGTGGTTCCTCGTTTGACGACGATGATCCTCTCGCGTTCTCGACGATGACGTCTCGCTCGGTTTCTTCAAAAGCTCGGGGACTTCCGGTTCCTCCAGGGAACGGTATCTCCCCTCGCGACCGCTGTCTGTCCGGATTTTCGTCGATGGCTGGAACCTCGAACGTCCTCGACGCTTCCACTGGTCCGTCATTCCCAGTCCTGGTCTCACCTGCGTGAACGATTGAAAATGTTTTTTCTCGTTTTTTGTAACTTTTTTTGCCCGAAAAAGAAAAAAGCTGTTTCCGTTTCGCTCAATTAACTCGCGGCGACTGTATTTAATCGAAAAAAAAAGTAATTGGCTCGACCTTATTCGTTATCGAAATTATCGCCGATTTTATCGAAAAGAGAGAGAGAGAGAGAGAGAGATTAGATTTTTGTTTCGCGATATTTTCGACCAATCGCGAAGAATTACTTACTCTTCACAGAAATATGAAATAAATGAGAAAATCGAGGCGAAATTTGAAATTATTTTTGAATTATTGAGAATTTTGAGTTTGAATGTTAATGCAAACTCGAAAAACGCGATTGGAAATGGAAAAATCGTGAAAAAAAACGTGCAAACTTTTTCCCTCCTCTCGAGTGTATGCTCACGTTGCCCGAGCAACGAATCATCGACGGTCGGTGAACGAAATTTCGCTTTGTTTCGTTCACGTACTCGATAAAAAAGTGTGCGCATGAAATACGATGTTTAAACACGTACGCGAATAATTGATCGTCTCTCGATCGCCTTTCGAAAATCGACGAGCGAACGAATATCACACACGGACACTGTGGTTTTAAAACGCTGCGCACGTTTTTCAGATCAAACACGACTTGGAAAGAAACGAGTGAAAAATAATTGCACCGGCCAGCGGCGACGTTTTCACCGACTGGTACGAGCGAGGGACCGTCGAGCGTACGGAATTTGCCGACTCTGCGGAAAAGAAAAGCTGACAAATTCGTCTTTTTTTCATTAATCTTTTTTTCCCCTTCGTCAAGCAGCAGCGGGAGGAACAGCGATAAAAGAAAAAAAAGTCGCGGGCTTCGGAAAATCCGCTCGTGTCTTATTCGACGGGGAGAGGGAGAAGGAGAGCACCGTTGAAGAGGATACGCCGGCTCGTATTCCCGCTACGCGCGAACGCATCCTTTTTTTCTCATCTCCGCGCTCCGCGGGCTACTTCGGATTATGAATCGCGCGCCCTCTTACCGCGCCCCCCCGTAACTGTAACGCGTTCCGTACGAGCCACTCCTACCGAACGTGCATACCGTCGGTATCGTAATTGACTGGGCAAATTGCAATTTCTGGTCAAATTAACCTCACTACACAAAAAAAACTAGATCTCGAGCGACGAGGGATTCTCATTAAACGTTTCCGGTCTTTATCAACGTTTGTTTACACTTCGATAATGAAATTGCGATTGTAATTGTTTTTACCCGACAAATTGGACGTCTCTGTACGCCGGGCGAGCATTTTTTCGTCACGGCAGCAGCAGCAGCGGTTTTTTCGTCGATCGAGGGATGTGTCGCGCTTTGATCCTCGCTTGCTTTGTCATCTGGATCGACAGAGTCATCGTCGATCGGCAACAGCTGCAGTGGTAGCCTCGCTCTCTTCAACGCGAGGGAATCGATCGTCGCGTACGTGATTAGTCTCTCGCCGATCGACCTCTCGTCGTCCGCTTCGTCGTCGTCTCTCCTCCGAGGATCCTCGCTCTCCGACAGCGACGCATCCTGCGAGACTGTTGAACCCGCTGTCGTCGTTGAAGCGACAACGGTAATAATTTTCCCCTCGCTGCGCACACCCGTCGATTCCTCGATCATTCTTCGTATATGCATAACTCGATCGATTCGTCGCACTCTATTACCTTGTTCTTGCTCGACTATCCTCGTCCAGCTCTTACGTCATACCACCGCGAGAATGATCCTGCTGTCAGGAATGTTCGCCGATATATGTATATGCACTCGCGAAGCACGCAGCAGCACACTCTTTTCGCAATGTATTCTGCTTTACGATTATTTCCCTTATACGCTTTCTCCATACGCGTGATGAACCACGTGACTCGCGCACACACTCACCGCGATCCAAAGAGCCTCACGCGGCTGCGTACATTTGCACGGAAAACATTCTTCGATCTTCGATCGACGCTTATCACGCGTTGTTTTTCATCGATCGCGTGATTTTGCACAAACATCGTACGTTGCTTCGATCGTCGTTCACGGTTCATCGCGTCAGCTCGTCTCTCCACGGTTTTCATGTTTATTCATCGCTCCCGCGGGATTTGTCACACACATTTTTTCGCGATATCGACGTGATTAATAAACTGTCGGAAATATATGCAACGCGATCGCGGTGTTGTCATCGAAAAACTTTTCCGCGCTTGGTCACGTAAACTTGATAATCTGCGAAAACTCGAGGCTCTTGTTTTTGTTTTACGTTCGTTGCGATAAACGCGCGCGGCCCCACTCTGTATTCGCGCGATAGTGGAAATGTAAATAACAACAAGCGTGAATGCGGGGAACGTGTGCGGTTCGACGAGTCACACTCGCACGTGCGATCGAGCGTCGACGAACGTCGAACGTCTACTGGCGCGACTGTGGCGCTCGCGCTCTGTAGTTCGGCTGACGCTCGCTCGGATGCGCGCGCATTCAGCGGCGCGGTGGGGGGAGACACGCTCTCGCCTGTACGAACGTGGAAGGATCGCACACTGCGCGTACGAACTTGCACGAGTGAACGTCGGACGTTTACTGCGCTGAAAAACTCGCTGCGTCTCCTGCATAAAATATTTAATTGCTCGACAAGCAATTGCTTTCCCTCCGTGTGTGATGATGGTGAATGCTTTCGCAGCAACCTGTCTTACCATCGCGCGAGAGCCCGCCACTATCGACACTGGAGAAAGTGCGCGAACGATGCTAATGATAAAGAGTCTCGCATCGCATGCAGCAAGAGTTGGCGCATCAGACAGTGGCGCCGCTGGTGGTGTTCTCCGCAAACTCAGGTAATGTTCGAATTTCGAATTGTGCGATTCAATTTCGACACTTTTATTCTCCCGTTGCTGATATAAATTTCCCATTATCCTCTTCTCCTTCGAAATTGTCACAAAATTCTTCGTCGATAATGCGACCAATACTTTATCGCGTTTATTCTTTAAACATCTAAATGCGCTCTGCTTATTTTTTTTTAAACACGACTCGAACATCGTTTCGTAATTCGAGCTGATGATTTCACCGGGTATTTTTATTGTTCGTGTCACCATCACTCACGTGGGATTCTCCCCGAGCTTTCCCAGAGATTAGATAAAACCCGCAGTCGGTGATAAAAAGCGAAAAGAGCCGAAAGCCACTTCCTCCGAGCGTACAGGTGAGAAAAAATTAGTCACGACAGTATACGAGTCTTTTTTTCGATTCAACCACCAACGCGGAACGCTCCAAGCTGATCCTCCCGTCATTCGCGAGAGTGTAAACGCAGAAAAAAATCGTTATTTTCATTTTTTTCGTACCAGCAGTGCTCGCGAGAAAATTCGAGTCCATTCTCCATCAAATATTTGTTTTTCGCGCAGTTCAAACCGCGCCCATACTTTTCACGATCGGCCAAAGGTAATTCGAGAAAGTCAACCGTTACTTCGCGCACTTTGTCTGCACACGGCAATGACATTTTTTACTTAAACTCACACAATTTAAACACTCCATTTTCGAGACAGAGAGAGATTAATCTTATCGGTCGTTATCAGCCGCGGAATTTGCATAATCGCGATAAGCAAAACGCAGCGCGAAAATTCGAATAAAAAATATCGAAAATCTCGAAAGACGCGACGAATGCCCTGCTTTTCGTCTCGGGAATAAATCGTACATTGACACTGGGCGCGAAAGGAACCTGTAGATCTATATATATATATATATTCTTCTTTTCTTTCTTTTATATATATATATATATATATATATATATATATATTCCGTCTATATATATATATAGATGTTTCCGCGGATGTGTTTCTTATACATATATGTATATAAAAGAAAGAAAAGAAGAATATATATATCTGCATACATAGATCTTAATGAACCGCCAATTATATTATTCCGTAATTGATAAGTGATCATAATAATAATATAGGCAAACTCTCGTAGCGTTGTACTTAGCGTTATTTAAAATAGCGTTATTTATACTGAAGTGTTCTTTTTTTTCTGCTTTTCTTTTTTGTTATTTTCGGACAGAAATTGATTTGAGTTAACATTCTCTTCAGCAGCATGGAGGGAATTCACTAACAATCGCACTGCTCGACAAATTCAACGCTCTCACACACCTATAAACAAATATAAAAATTCTTGCTCGCGAGACACACTCACGTCGCGTTCAAACTCACTGGATTTGCCATTTTTTTTTCTTTTCCTTTATTTATTGATTTATTGATTCATTATTATTTTTTTATTTTATTTATATATATATATATACACACACATATATTCTTCTTTTCTTTCTTTTATATATACATATATATATAAGAAACACATCCGCGGAAACGTCTCGTAATACTTCGGTATTACGAGACGTATTTACGAGAGCGAAAAAGCGACAATAAGAAGATTGTTAAAACCCGGGGGAAAAAAGAGATACAAAAAAGAGCGGGAATAAGGCAGAGCAGAACCGGAGAAGATCGGCGACAAAACCCTCGGTGAAACCGAGAGCTCATCTCGCTTTCTCTCTCTCCGGTCCGCTGCCGACGCGCGGGTGGATCGGCCGGTTATACACGCATCCCTTTTGTACACTCTGGACACACGAGAAAGAAACAAAAGGATTAAGGGGGACAGAGAGAGAGAGATCGCGCGAGCTAGAGAGAGAGAGAGAGAGAGGTTGTGCGAAATCTTTCAAGTTGCACAGACCTTATATTAACGTTATACACACGCAGAAGCGCAAAGGCAAAAAGGGATAGGTGGGGAGGTTCCGAAAGCCGAGGCAACTTTTCGTCACGACGTTTTACAGTGCACTCGACGTGGACGAGGATGTACCCGCTGCCCAGCATCGAACTCGCAGCATCAGCATCAGCTCCGATCGGCGAAAACATCGCGACGTCCGTCATTCCGCGGACTGGACCACCGCGATCTCGCCTCATCTCGATCTTCCTTGTCCTTCTCCTGATCGTCAAGGACACTCCAGGCCATGGAGTCTTGCTCGAAAACGGAACTTTCGGCAACGACACTCTTCTCAGACGTGAGTAGGCATTTTTTTCCATCTCCTCTGCTCCGATTTTCAAAAAACTTCTCGAAGAATCATAAATCGATCGTTTTTTCGATCGAAATCCATCGATCTTCCGCGTACGATGCTCGACAAAAAAATTGAGAATTTTCGGGTATTTAATAGCCGGTGAATATGCGTTTTTGAGCGAACCTCGCTGGGGATTTGTTGTGAAAAATCCGGGGGGTTTTTTTTTTGGGATGAGAAAGTTTCGATGACGCTGAAAATTTTCGAACGATTTGGAAATCCTTCGGTACAGTAAGTCATCGCGTGTGAGACTCTGATGCGAGACGAGTGGGGGAGGGGGAATTGGGAAACGAAAAAAGGAAATTAACGATCCCGAGGGACGCGAGAGAGGGTCAAGGGCTCTAACGATTTTTCGTACGAGGAGCGTACTTTGGACAGGTTTGATAGACCGTTACGCTTGTGTTGACTCGTCCCTCCTCTGCCATAGTCTTTGTAGCATCCTCGACGTGTACAAAACAGTGTGAGTGTGTGTGTGAATTATTCCGTGGTCTGCTTTTGACGTTCTCTTTTTCGGTGAGATGTGCGATTTGACACGAAAAGCCCCGTACATAGCGCACGGCTTCTTCCGGTGACGTCTCGACGCGGTACACTCCTTTTTTTTCCTTGTTTTTCTCACCATAGAAATATCGATTATGAAAAAACAGCGGAGAAAGACGCGAGTCTCGTGAATTTACATTGAGAGCCCTTTACATCGCCGTCATTCTTTTCGTCCTCGTGCCAATGCCGGTTAATACGTAATAATGGTAATTGTGCAGAGTTTTTCATGTGAAATTCCGGCTCGAGGCTGTTTTTTGGGATTTTCGCGATGAAATTTCGAGATTTCTATGAAATACCGGTGTGATTCGTGATGAAGGGGAAAAAATACATCGATCTAGACTATTGGGAATCATTTTTGGAGTCCGAAATTTTTCGTCATTTTTCACCGGATTGAACTGATTCACTAAAAGGATTGCCATTTTTTTGCCCTTTGAGGTAGATACTCCAACTTGTGCTTATCCTCTTTGGGATTGTTGAGGCTTCAAAATGCCGTTTGGTTCATCGAGATATCTTGATTTTTCGATTTTTGGCAGAATTTTTAAGTTGGACCTTCGATTTTCGCCAATTTTCCCATACATACCCCTTTGCGTCTTTTTTGCCGATTTTCAACATCGATTTTGAGGGTGAAGGAATCGAGCTATCGACATTTTACTTTCACCATTGTCTAAGTCTACTCAAGAGCGTCTCCAAACCCCCCCAATAAATGTATATAGCATAATTATTAACCGAGTTATGAGCCTTTGAAATTTCGATTTTTCGACGTTTCTGGAAAATTGGCAAAAAATGAGACGAATTTTTTTTTTTTCCAATTTTCAATTTTTCAAGATCTTATCCGATCGGAAATTTTCCGCTGATTACGAAACACACCGACTTTTTTCCGAAACCTCGATATTTCAATGAAAAAATAGCAATTTATCGATAAAATTCGTATTATTGCATTCTCGGACCGAAATATTGAGTTTTCGATGAAATACCGGTGTGTTTCGTAATCAGCGGGAAAAAATACATCAATATAGACTATTAAAAATTACTTTTGAAATCCAAAATTTTTCGTCATTTTTCACCGGATTGAACTGATTCACTAAAAGGATTGCCATTTTTTTGCCCTTTGAGGTAGATACTCCAACTTGTGCTTATCCTCTTTGTGATTGTTGAGGCTTCAAAATGCCGTTTGGTTCATCGGGATATCTTGATTTTTCGATTTTTGGCAGAATTTTTAAGTTGGACCTTCGATTTTCGCCAATTTTCCCATACATACCCCTTTGCGTCTTTTTTGCCGATTTTCAACATCGATTTTGAGGCTGAAGGAATTGAGCTATCGTCTTTTTCCTTTCACCATTGTCTAAGTCTACTCAAGAGCGTCTCCAAACCCCCCCAAAAAACCTCTCTAGCACGATTAGAACCAAAGTTACGACTACTTGAAATATCGACTTTTCGACGATTCTGGAAAAGTGGCGAAAAATGGGTCAACATTTTTTTTTTCAAATTTTCACCTTTTCAAAGTCTAATCCGATGGGAAATTTCCCGCTGATTACGAAACCCACCGAATTTTTCTCTCACGATGAATATTTCAGCGAAGAAACGCAGAAAAACACCGTCCGAAAATTTTCCGAAAACTCCCGATACAACGATTTCGGTATTATCAATTATTTTTATAATTTTTCTCATCGTTGAATCACGTCGTTACGTTTTTTTACGTTTTTTTCCATCGAGAACCGAGGAACAAAACAAAAATATCCATGAATTCGACACGGAACGCCCCATACACAGACGTATTATATATTATAGTTGTAACTAGTACTCTAGAAATCGTTCGGGTCCCACGATCGTCTCCTCCGCACTCTCGTCTTCTTCGGCGTTCACACAACAGCCCGCAGTCGTTGCCGCGCACCTCAACCACGAGGATCCGCTCCATACCGTCTCGTAGTCGAGGTTGGTCGAGGTCCCATCCTCGCTGTCATTCGGCATAAAATAATAACAAAGTGAAAACCCTCACCGTGCGATTAAAATAATTTCGCGCGACAATCAATACGATTTTCGCCCGAAAATGTCTCCCCAATTAATTCGTTTATTATTATTCTCTCGCTTTTACTAAATCGACGGAATATCGAGACAGGGACGTGTGTTTCGGACGTGCGTTATTTCGGTAAATAAAAAAATTAAATTAAATAATAAATAACAAAGAAAGTGTATGGATCTTTGGTTAGAATCAACGTATTTTTTCGTTGAAGGAACGTCCGAAACTTTGAAAAATATTCGTAGAAAATATTCAAAGGCTTTTTCGGGTGAAAGTCGAGTGTCCCAACGTCATCTCTCGTGAATCTTTTTTCTCTTTTTTTCGAAACTGCCGCTGTTTCTGCCGTCTATAATGGAAAAGGGCTTTGTGACGTGTACGAAACAGGCCTCGAATTTTTTACCGCAGAGTATTTCCGATGACACACGTCCCATGCGCTTTTGCTTTTCAAAATTTCGCGATCAAACTCGCGATCGATGTTTTTGCAGGAAACGTTCCCCAATTTCAAAAACCGCGTCCCGATTAAACAAAAACCCCCGAAAAAGTCGCGTTTTTCTTCGAGTTTACACAGCTGCGAACGGCTCGACGATTTTTTTTATCGCGCCCGCTTGTTGACTCTCGAAAAAAATTGGGTCAAAAGCCGCGCTCGAATAATTCTTGAAATTCCGATCTCAAATATCGAAACGCAATAAAAAATGGATTTTTCGAAATTCTAAACCTTCCGCGACGGTTTTTCTAACTTTGTCAAATTTTTATTCGTATTTTTTCGTTATTTTTTTTACCCGCGGGAAAAATCGAAAAAAGAGGTGGCCCCGAAAATGAGGCTATTACTCACGCACACGGCAGTTGCGGTAAACGAAGCACAATAGAGCTTGGTACCGCGGCGGGCACCGGGGCGATAAATTTACTTGCGTAACGATACGACGATCGTCCTCGGTTTAGTACGAGGAGCGTCGTCGTACACAAAACACCAGCGTGCTAAACGCTTTTTCATTACAGCCCGTGCAACGCTCTACGAGTGTGAAAGACGCAATAGAATCTTTTCAGGGGCAAATCAATCGTCAAAACCTCCTTTTCCCTTCGTAAACTCGCGCGACCGGAAGTCTGCGTAGATCAGCCGATTTTTCGCGAGATTATCGACATGCTCTCGAGCGACAAATAGGACCAATTTTTTCATTTTATTGTATATATATATATATATATATATACGCGCACATGTGCATAAATAATAAATAAATAGTAAATAAATAGTAAATAAATAATAAATAAATAATAAATGAAAAAATTGGTCCTATTTGTCGCTCGAAATATATATATATATATATATATTTATTTATTTATTTATTTATGCACATGTGCGCGTCGTGCGTAAAAGTAACGCGGTCGTCCGCCTCTTAGAAATGATCAGAAATCGATACGTCGATGAGTCGCGTAACTTCGATGAGGAACCACCGGAAGTTGGAACGAATCATCGATTTTTTGCTGATCGTCGCGTGGTGCTGCCCTCGCCATGCCGAGACTCACGCGATCGACGATCCTCGCTGCGAAACCGATCCCGGATCCTCCGTTCGTACGTAAATCGCACTCTGGTGAAAAAAAATACAATCAACGAAAAAACACGGAGAGGAACATCATCGAAGCGATTTTTATCCGTGGACACTTTGAATTTTTCGAAACTTTACTCATTTTCGTTATAATTTTGCGAGATCGCGAAATGAGGAATTTTCACAGCGCAATTTCGCGCAATTTTATTTTCAATCGCAATTAGCGCGATTTTTCATATCTTCGATGTTGAAAAATATGAAAATGCGAAAAACGAAGCTTTTCGGAGCTCTTTGAGCGTTTTTTTCTTCCAACGTTCGCGTCTCACTGTTGCAGAAACTCTCGCGGAGTGCACCTACGACAGGGACTGCATGGAGAACGCGTATTGCCGGAATCAAAAGACCTGCGTTTGCATGAAGGACTATCTCGTTGACAGAAATCGTACGCACGTGAGGTGTCTCAAGAGTGAGTTTTTTCTATAAAAAAATACTCGAAAAAACATTTCCTTTAGCCACGTATCGAAATTTCTCATTTTACACCGGAAATGATGAGTTTCCCTCTGTCTTTAAAGAGATGATACACAAGGTTCTGGGAGATGGAGCGAGAAATTGTTATTTCTAGAAATGTTCAATGTCCTCTCTTTGCGATATTTATATATATAAATCTAGTCGCCGAAATCATCGAGACTTCCGGTTGATATTGCAACTCGTCCCACTCGGCAAAAATTCCAATTCATAAATCTACATATTTTATTTATATAAATTTATATATTTATCTTATAAATATATTTATTTATATGTATATATATTTTTTTTTATGAATTTATAAATATATATAAATTAATATTTATTAACCGGAAGTCTCGATGAGTTCGGCGACTTTCTATGGTGTGAAAATACGTATACGATATGGGACCTCGTATACGAATGATAAAAAATAAAAAAAACAATGACGAGTGGGGGATAAAAAATCGTGAATCTCTCTCACGCTGCGCGCTCCGTTCCTCCGCTCGTACGCGACGATTCACGTGTGTAATACGCTCCTATTCGTACAACGATGATACGCTCGCGGACCGCAGGGGCTCCCGTATGAATTTAAAAGACACGGCGGTGATTCTCGAGCCACGAAAGTTTCTCTCGAGCGTGTCGAGAGACGAGGATGGGAGGATGTACACCCTGGACGACGAGGAGTGCTCGTCGAGCCGCGTCAAACTCTCCCCCCCGCGTAATACAGCGAGAAAGACCGAGCGAGAAATAAATTATCCTCGACGAGCGCCGCGCTCCGAGCCGAAGAATCTTTTTCTCGTGCTGAGATTTTCGATTCCGTCATTATCACCCTGCACACACCGGGATCCCCATTGAAAACGCGTGTTTTTTTCTCAACGTCATTCTCAGCAGTCAAAAGTTCCATGACGGAGTACAATTATTTTTTCGGTACATCCCGAGACCATGAAAAATCTTCGCTCTTCGATATTAACCTCCGGGAGGAAGCTGCCCTTTCGAAAATGACTTTCAAAATTGACCAAACCTCTCGTCCGAGCTTCCTCGAGACGAAAAATGCATTCCTACGGTTCGACATCGAATAAATCTTTTTTTTTATTCTGTCAAATAAAAAACGTCCATTTCAGGAACGACACAATGAGGAAAAATGGAAATCTGGTCATTTTGACGATTTTGAAAAAATTTTCATTCCGGCGATACTCCGAAATGTTTTTATCGGGGTTTAAAGAGTCCGAGACGAAGAGGGTCGAATGATTTTTGATTTTTCAAATGTTTTCGCGAGACGAGGATGGGAGGATGTACACCCTGGACGACGAGGAGTGCTCGTCGAGCCGAAGAATCTTTTTCTCGTGCTGAGATTTTCGATTCCGTCATTATCACCCTGCACACACCGGGATCCCCATTGAAAACGCGTGTTTTTTTTCTCAACGTCATTCTCAGCAGTCAAAAGTTCCATGACGGAGTACAATTATTTTTTCGGTACATCCCGAGACCATGAAAAATCTTCGCTCTTCGACATTAACCTCCGGGAGGAAGCTGCCCTTTCGAAAATGACTTTCAAAATTGACCAAACCTCTCGTCCGAGCTTCCTCGAGAGGAAAAATGCATTCCTACGGTTCGACATCGAATAAATCTTTTTTTTTATTCTGTCAAATAAAAAACGTCCATTTCAGGAACGACACAATGAGGAAAAATGGAAATCTGGTCATTTTGACGATTTTGAAAAAATTTTCATTCCGGCGATACTCCGAAATGTTTTTATCGGGGTTTAAAGAGTGCGAGACGAAGAGGGTCGAATGATTTTTGATTTTTCAAATGTTTTCGCGAGACGAGGATGGGAGGATGTACACCCTGGACGACGAGGAGTGCTCGTCGAGCCGAAGAATCTTTTTCTCGTGAGATTTTCGATTCCGTCATTATCACCCTGCACACACCGGGATCCCCATTGAAAACGCGTGTTTTTTTTCTCAACGTCATTCTCAGCAGTCAAAAGTTCCATGACGGAGTACAATTATTTTTTCGGTACATCCCGAGACCATGAAAAATCTTCGCTCTTCGATATTAACCTCCGGGAGGAAGCTGCCCTTTCGAAAATGACTTTCAAAATTGACCAAACCTCTCGTCCGAGCTTCCTCGAGACGAAAAATGCATTCCTACGGTTCGACATCGAATAAATCTTTTTTTTTATTCTGTCAAATAAAAAACGTCCATTTCAGGAACGACACAATGAGGAAAAATGGAAATCTGGTCATTTTGACGATTTTGAAAAAATTTTCATTCCGGCGATACTCCGAAATGTTTTTATCGGGGTTTAAAGAGTGCGAGACGAAGAGGGTCGAATGATTTTTGATTTTTCAAATGTTTTCGCCGTTTAAAGTCGCGACGAACATCGGAGACCCGTGCACCGAGGATGTGCAGTGCCACATGACCTTCACCGTCCAAGCAGAGTGCCGCAACAACCAGTGTGGGTGTTCGCCAGGCTCTCACTTCGAGGCTGGAAGGTGTTACGAGTCCGTCGGTGAGACGTGGCATCATTTTTTTGGAGTTTTTTTTTTTTTTTTTTTCAAGATAATCGACAATCGATATTATCTCGCGAGATTGAAGGAAAAACATGTGTTCTCCGAGGATTAAACACGTTTTTCTTTCTCCTCGCTTTCCTGCGCGATAAAACGCGGCAGGTATCGGCCATGTTTGCAAAACTTCCTACAACTGCTACGTCGAGGGATCGTCGAGTTTTTGCGTCGACGGCTATTGCTCCTGCCCGCTGCAGCATCATCCGAATTCCCAGGGAACTCGGTGTCTCAACAGCGCTCGTGAGTGAAAAAAAGAAGGGCGATATTTTTTTTCGAAAAAAAAAAACAAAAAATCCGGCGAGAAACTCGTCGTTTTTCGAAAAATCTTTCGGCGTAGTGACAAAACCACGAGGAAGAGTCGCGACTTTCTCGTTTATTCGTATTCAATTTTTTTTTGTTTTTTTTTTCATTACAAATCGTCATTTTTCGTTTTTTTTGACGATTTTCTCAAAGTTTTGGGGCACGATTGCACCAGCGACGAGGAGTGCGTCGCCACGCACTCGAGATGCTTCGACGTCTGCGGCTGCAAGGTCGATTACGTGTTATCGGCGGACGGCACGCGGTGTCTCAAGGCCGCGAACGTCATTGGCGACCCCTGCGAGGAAAATTCGCAGTGTCGGGAATTTTTGAAAAATTCCCGCTGCGGCGAGGACGGAAAGTGCAGATGCAACATGGACTTTCGACATCGCGGCAGCGTCTGTCGTCGAGATTTTTGTGAGTGTCGTTTGAGTCTCGATGTTTTTCTCAAAAAAGCAAAGAAAAGAAACGAAAAAAAAACGGAGTCAAACTTTCTTCTCGATTGTTCGCTAATTTATCTACGGTGGATAAAAAAATATCGCCCTTCTTTTTTTCACTCACGAGCGCTCTTGAGACACCGAGTTCCCTGGGATTTCTGTGAGTGTCGTTTGAGTCTCGATATTTATCTCAAAAAAGCAAAGAAAAGAAACGAAAAAAAAACGGAGTCAAACTTTCTTCTCGATTGTTCGCTAATTTATCTACGGTGGATAAAAAAATATCGCCCTTCTTTTTTTCACTCACGAGCGCTCTTGAGACACCGAGTTCCCTGGGATTTCTGTGAGTGTCGTTTGAGTCTCGATATTCTTCTCAAAAAAGCAAAGAAAAGAAACGAAAAAAAAACGGAGTCAAACTTTCTTCTCGATTGTTCGCTAATTTATCTACGGTGGATAAAAAAATATCGCCCTTCTTTTTTTCACTCACGAGCGCTCTTGAGACACCGAGTTCCCTGGGATTTTTGTGAGTGTCGTTTGAGTCTCGATGTTTTTCTCAAAAAAGCAAAGAAAAGAAACGAAAAAAAAACGGAGTCAAACTTTCTTCTCGATTGTTCGCTAATTTATCTACGGTGGATAAAAAAATATCGCCCTTCTTTTTTTCACTCACGAGCGCTCTTGAGACACCGAGTTCCCTGGGATTTCTGTGAGTGTCGTTTGAGTCTCGATATTTATCTCAAAAAAGCAAAGAAAAGAAACGAAAAAAAACGGAGTCAAACTTTCTTCTCGATTGTTCGCTAATTTATCTACGGTGAATAAAAAAATATCGCCCTTCTTTTTTTCACTCACGAGCGCTCTTGAGACACCGAGTTCCCTGGGATTTCTGTGAGTGTCGTTTGAGTCTCGATATTTATCTCAAAAAAGCAAAGAAAAGAAACGAAAAAAACGGAGTCAAACTTTCTTCTCGATTCTTCGCTAATTTATCTACGGTGGATAAAAAGGCACCTATCTTACCGACGACATTCGCCGATCGAATTTCGCGCGTGATTTTTCGCGTCTTTCCCGCAGATGCCCGGATGCTGGGAAAACCCTGCGAGGCTTTCGAGGACTGCGTGGAGGGTCCCGTGGACGCGGATTTCAAAACGGAGGTGACGAGAGTCGATTGCTCAGTCGGTAAGCTCCATCATTTTTTTCTTTTTCTTTGCTGCCACCGTTTTTTCGCTCTCAAAGAGGATTGAAAATCATCGAAACGCGATTCTCCTTCAGGAATCTGCTCGTGCGCGAAGGATTACACGCTAACGGAGGACGGTCGTGATTGCATAGGATTCAGCGAGATCAACCGTACGTTTTCCCTCTCCCCTTCCTCTTTTCACTTAATTTTCTTTTTTTTTTCAAACAATCGTCCGTGTATTCGCAGGTTCCACGAGACCGGAAGTCACGATCCTACTCGCAGCATCGCCGTTGATCCTGAGGATCGCGGGATCAATTCTGCGACCTTGAGAATCGAGCTTTTTTTCTCGCGCGACGAGCTTTACCGACAAAATCAAAAAAACGATATTTCATAGTCCCTGCGATTTGGCAATTTAAAAAAAAAACTGCGTTATCGCGAGAACCGCGATTTTATCCATGTTTCATTATCGATCGTCGGATAAATCTTTTTTTTTTTAATTGGTCCCTTGAAACAGGTAAAAAAGAATTATTCAACGGACCTTATTATCGTTTTTAACTGCTGATTTTCTTTGTGGAAATTCTCTGTGAAATTCCATCTGTATGTATATACGCGTAAATCATATTTACACTATTTATTATTATATATACATATATGTATACTATTTACATGAAAAATATTTACAAACAACGAGGAAAAAAATGTTTTCGCCGTACTCCCGATGCGGTATGGCTCAAAGTACAAATGCAAATAATACGAGGATGCGAAATCGAGGACGAGGCTATGAAAAAAAAAAAAAAAAACGCGCGATCGTCGTAATAAAAAAATGTACGATATTCTCCGAATCGCTGAAAATGTCACCAGAGCTTGCACTCTTTTTCAAAACGATCGCAACGTTGGAAAAATATTCATTCTTTCGAAAAACAAAATCAATCACGTGGTACAGGGCACAAGAAAAATTTGTCTCGGGGAAATTTTCGAAATTCCTTCGTATCTTCTTCGCCCTTTGCTCCCGTACCACGGCGTTTGTGTTCGCCAAGTAGAAAAACAAATATCAATAAATTTTATCGAAGAATTTTATCCAAAAAAGAAGTGATCAATTTTTCGAAATAAAAATGCCAAAAAAAAAGGACAGAGCGAAACAACGATGTCAATCGGATGTGAGGGGGAAGTGAATTTTTTCAAAAAAATCCATCTTTCCCTCGATTTTTGGAAAATGTAAAATCGAGAAAAAAAAAAATTTGCACATCGGTGTCACCTTCGGGAGGAACGTGGGTCGAAACGAGCCGACCTCCAATCGTCCTTGATCATGTCACTGGCTTTTTCGCCGATGTAAAAATGCCAAAAAAAAAGGACAGAGCGAAACAACGATGTCAATCGGATGTGAGGGGGAAGTGAATTTTTTCAAAAAAATCCATTTTCCCCTCGATTTTTGGAAAATGTAAAATCGAGAAAAAAAAAAATTTGCACATCGGTGTCACCTTCGGGAGGAACGTGGGTCGAAACGAGCCGACCTCCAATCGTCCTTGATCATGTCACTGGCTTTTTCGCCGATGTAAAAATGCCAAAAAAAAAGGACAGAGCGAAACAACGATGTCAATCGGATGTGAGGGGGAAGTGAATTTTTTCAAAAAAATCCATTTTTCCCTCGATTTTTGGAAAATGTAAAATCGAAAAAAAAAAAAAAAAAAATTTGCACGACGGTGTCACCTTCGGGAGG
Source organism: Heteropelma amictum (assembly GCA_959613375.1). NCBI lineage: Eukaryota > Metazoa > Arthropoda > Insecta > Hymenoptera > Ichneumonidae > Heteropelma > Heteropelma amictum. The sequence goes on from OY390727.1 coordinate 1,579,809, forward strand.
AACGTGGGTCGAAACGAGCCGACCTCCAATCGTCCTTGATCATGTCACTGGCTTTTTCGCCGATGTAAAAATGCCAAAAAAAAAGGACAGAGCGAAACAACGATGTCAATCGGATGTGAGGGGGAAGTGAATTTTTTCAAAAAAATCCATTTTCCCCTCGATTTTTGGAAAATGTAAAATCGAGAAAAAAAAAAAATTTGCACATCGGTGTCACCTTCGGGAGGAACGTGGGTCGAAACGAGCCGACCTCCAATCGTCCTTGATCATGTCACTGGCTTTTTCGCCGATCATGTAAGTCGGCGCGTTCGTGTGACCGGAAATGAGCATCGGCATGACGCTGGCGTCCACGACCCGCAGAGCTTTGACCCCGTGTACTTTTAACCTTGAATCAACGACGCCCGATTTGTCGCGCGGGCTCATTTTACACGTGCCGACAAAGTGGCCCAAGGTCGTCGTGACCTGGCGGGCGGCGCAAGACCAGTACTCGTCGGTATCGAATTCCAGGTCGTCGCAACCGGGAAAAGTCACCGGTAACAGGCTCGTGTTGAAACGTTCGAACGAGCGCGATGACGCAATCTCGATCGCCTGGGGTAAACAAGCGAATCATCAAGATCGAGGAGAGAGGCTCGAAAAAAAAAAGGAAAAACAAAATTTTTGACATTTTTTTCAAAAGGACTCTGGACTTTTCGGGATGACGGGACCTTAAGGGGGGGGGCTTTTACCTTCCTGATGCCTCGAACCATCGTCCTGAGATCCTCGTCGTCCTGGTAATAATTAGCTTCGAGGATCGGCCAGTAGAGGGGATTCCCGTTTCGCAGCTTCACTCTGCCGCGGCTTTTCGGGTGAAGCAGCACGGGAACGATGGTGAAGGCATCGCGGCCCTTGTAATCCCGGAAAACCCTCTCGTACCAAGCCTCCGAGATGCCCAGGATGCTTCTCAGGCTGCCGGAAGTGTCGCCGGTGAGCGATCCGATACCGAGTACCAGCTCGATATCCGGGATCTCGGAGTGCTCCTCCGCCTCTGGGTTCTCCGTTTCCGGTGTCAAAAAATGGAGCCCTTCCTCACTAGGAAGTGGCTTCTTCGAGTTTTCCAGCGACCAGGCTCTTCTCCGTGGTGCTTTGGCCTCTGAAACATCGTCGTACGGAATTGACATTCATCTTGGCGTCTCTCGCACCCAGAGAAAAGAAGAGTCTATTCAATCTTCATTTATTACAATTAAATAAATTTTTTGTTGGATTAAATAAATTTTTATTTGATTTGATTTGCCTGTGTATTCGCTTCTAACATATATATTTATTTAACATTGAGATATACTTGATCACTGAATTACACGAATATAAATGATACTATAAGAAATATTTTTCGTATAGTGCATGAATGCTGATATCAAGCATCGTTATTAATAACCGAAAGGCTATGGCGGTGGTAGTTACGATGGTGGCTACAATTCCTCGTGACGGTCCAGCATTACTGAGGTATAGACGATTCGAGTGAAAAAAATCATAAGTAGCCGCAGCGCAGTGGTTGGCGCTCATCTCTCTCATCGGGAGGACCCGGGTTCGAGTCATCCAGCGGCGGGGCCACCATTCCGTTCACTCATCGTCACTGGACCGTCCCCACCACTGCAAGACCGTTCGGGTCATAACACCCTATACAACTACTTCCAATACTAACTCCAGGCTCGTTCCAATACTTTTTAAATAACACTAATAACACTAGTTGAATCAAATAAATTTATATGTTGAATTTGAATAAAAGTCTATTCTGCCAGGAGCCAAGCAAAAAATCTATTCAAATTAAATAGGTTTTATTTGAAGATAATAGATTTTTTTCTGGGTACGATGACGGAGGACCGGAAGGTGTATAGATTTTTTCAAAAATCTTTGCGGAAGCAGTTACCAGCTGGAGATTCGGTCGGGGACGTGCTTCTTCTCGTGTTGACGAACGCCAGGGCTTCGGCACCACCCGGGACGGTCAATGGACCAGTTCCGGATGTCAGGTAATCGAAGGCGTTGGCGGGATCGGACGCGAGGCGAGATTCGACGATGGTGACACTGTCGTTGACGAGGAAGGTCAAAGCCGCCATACTCGTGTGGTCCTGAAGGTTGTAGCCGACCGGAAGATCCTCGATGACTCTGATGCCGACGTCTCGAAGATGCTCCCTCGGTCCGATACCCGACAGCATCAACAATTGCGGAGAATTGAGAGCACCAGCGCTCAGGATCACTTCCTTCCTCGCTCTGACCGATTGCCTGCCGATCGCGATTTCATTTTCATTCCCTCCTCGCACACGCCTCGTATTACGCACGAACAAACGCTTTCCCCGTTCGCCGAGAGTCGTTAAACGTTTTTACAGCATCCGAAATTGCTACTCGGACGCACAAGCTGATGCTAATGGGCTTTTGTCGTAGCGCGAAGAGAAAAAACCGCACGAGACTGAGTATACAGAGTGTATCCTGCGAATAACGAACGGACCTTCGGATGCTGCGTTCTTTGGACCGATCGGAACATGAAATTACGGTTGTTGCTTCGATCGCCGCGGTCGAAAAGTGACGATTGCTTTTTCGAAAACTCTGCTAAAAAAAAACCGCGCAAAGTCGCCATTTCCGGTCAAAAATCCGTTCGCTGTTCGCGGGACACCCCTTGTGCAAACTTTTCGCCGTTTTTTTTCTCATTTTCCTGGCGATTTTCGCAACGAAAGAGCAATCGCCGCGCGAGAATTGGCCAATATCGAACTCGCAGCGGTGTAAATTTCGGTGATAAAAAAAATGAACGCTCGCGGTTTTTGTTATATCTTTGGTAATCGCTGTACCTTTTGCCGTTTTTTATAAACTCCACCCCGGTCGCCGTTTTCGTCATCGCTCGCAAAGTCGCCGTTTCCGGTCAAAAATCCGTTCGCTGTTCGCGGGACAGCCCTTGTGCAAACTTTTCGCCGTTTTTTTTCTCATTTTCCTGGCGATTTTCGCAACTAAAGAGCAATCGCCGCGCGAGAATTGGCCAATATTGAATTCGCACCGGTGTAAATTTCGGTGATAAAAAAAATGAACGCTCGCGGTTTTTATTATATCTTTGGTAATCGCTGTACCTCTTGCCGTTTTTTATAAACTCCACCCCGGTCGCCGTTTTCGTCATCGCTCGCAAAGTCGCCATTTCCGGTCAAAAATCCGTTCGCTGTTCGCGGGACACCCCTTGTGCAAACTTTTCGCCGTTTTTTTTCTCATTTTCCTGGCGATTTTCGCAACTAAAGAGCAATCGCCGCGCGAGAATTGGCCAATATTGAATTCGCAGCGGTGTAAATTTCGGTGATAAAAAAAATGAACGCTCGCGGTTTTTGTTATATCTTTGGTAATCGCTGTACCTTTTGCCGTTTTTTATAAACTCTACCCCGGTCGCCGTTTTCGTCATCGCTCGCAAAGTCGCCATTTCCGGTCAAAAATCCGTTCGCTGTTCGCGGGACACCCCTTGTGCAAACTTTTCGCCGTTTTTTTCTCATTTTCCTGGCGATTTTCGCAACTAAAGAGCAATCGCCGCGCGAGAATTGGCCAATATTGAATTCGCACCGGTGTAAATTTCGGTGATAAAAAAAATGAACGCTCGCGGTTTTTATTATATCTTTGGTAATCGCTGTACCTCTTGCCGTTTTTTATAAACTCCACCCCGGTCGCCGTTTTCGTCATCGCTCGCAAAGTCGCCATTTCCGGTCAAAAATCCGTTCGCTGTTCGCGGGACACCCCTTGTGCAAACTTTTCGCCGTTTTTTTTCTCATTTTCCTGGCGATTTTCGCAACTAAAGAGCAACCGCGGCGCGAGAATTGGCCGATATTGAACTCGCAGCGGTGTAAATTTCGGTGATAAAAAAAATGAACGCTCGCGGTTTTTATTATATCTTTGGTAATCGCTGTACCTCTTGCCGTTTTTTATAAACTCCACCCCGGTCGCCGTTTTCGTCACCGGGTCGATGATTATTCTCGTCGCTCTCGAGTGCTTCGAGACGCGGAGATTCCGCCGACGTCCGATGATCGGCCGGAGATAAGCCTTGCCCGCGCTGACGCGTCTTCCGTCGCGAAGATTCGCCTGCGCGACGCCGAAGCCGATCGGATCGCCGTCGTTGTAATCCTTGACGCGATAGCCGATTTCTTCGCCGGCTTGGAAAAAAGGCTCCCGCAATTTCGACACGTAAGCCGACGTCGTCACGTCCAAAAAACCGTTTTTCCCGTGATACTCGGCACTCTCGTCGTCGGCCGCGATCCCGGGTGTTCCCCTGGGGAATTTGATCTTCTCCGACTTGCGGAAGTACGGGAGAAGCTCGCCGTACGACCAGCCGGGATTGCCGATTTCCGACCAAAGATCGTAGTCGTTTTTCGAGCCCCGCGAATGGATCATGTAATTGATGACCGACGTCCCGCCGACGGCCTTGCCGCGCGGCCAATTGCAGCGACCCTCGATCATCGCCAGGCAATAATCGCTTTTTTCGCTGCCGTTTCCGCTCGGCTCGGTTCTGTAGCCCCAATTGTACGCCGTTATTTGCATCGCCGGCGCGAGAAGAGGTACGTCGGTGAGAAACATCTCGTCCTTTCCAGCCTCCAGGAGCAGAACGTCCCATCCGGGAATCTCCGTGAGACGATTGGCCAGGACGGAACCACCCGTCCCGGCGCCGATTATCACGAAATCGTACTCTCTTCTCTCGACACCGCTGGCCGCCGATCCCCGGGTGAAACTCGCGTAGAAATCGCGAATTTCATCCGATAAGATCGATGCTGCCGAGGGACCGATCGATTTTTCCAGCGTCAGAACGAGGACGAGATACGAAACGAGCCGTGACATGGTTTGTTCTATTTTTGGCGCTCTCTCGTGCGTAGATCATACGCGTGAAACTCTGATTATCGCGAGTTTGATATTCGCGTCACGTAAGATGTTTTTTTTTTGAAAATTCGCTCAAAATGTTTCAACGGTGGTAAAAATGGACGGAAGGTTGATTTTTCTATGCTGATCGAACGATTATTTTGATGATGGATTCGAGATAATGATTTACCGCGATGATCCGTCGCGCTTCGATGACGATCGATAACTATATGTTCGATTCCGTCGAGGAAGGTATTTATCCCTCGAGAAAATGGCTGCGGGGAAGGGAGCGCGCGTGGCTGACCGTGGCGACGCAGGAACTGACGAAAATTGAATAACGCGTAAAGAAACACGATCTACAGGGAAATTGTGAAAATGTTCGATGCCGAGCCGGTTTTACCGAATCTTTCGTTATACACTCGCGATCGTTACCGAGAAGGCCGCGCGCGCCCGTAAAACGATGGCTTATTTTGCAACGCGAGTCGACGAATTACTCATCAAAGTGCGGTCAATCGGGGCTGTGCGGTTGCAGAACTCGCGTACGCGACCAGTGTACGACGCGATAATTGGCCCCCCGCGGTGACGCTTCACTCATAAATGAACTAGAATAATAATGAAATAAACAAGAAGAAGATAGATTGCGAGAGTTTGCGGAGAAAAAACGAGGAGATTGATGATTATACACGCGCGGAAAGATTCGTTATTTTGAGAAAGAGAGTATAAATGCTTCGTTTGTCGAGAAAACAAAATGAAACTCCATAAATTGTTTGGGTAAACTGCATTTCGCGCTCGATTCGAATTTCATAGTCATCGTCGCGCTGCCCAGCGCCATCTCGCGGACGCCGCGCCACTCACGGCGCCCGCGTCGTTCGAAAAATAATTTGATATACTTGACTGTAAGCATCATCGTGTTTCGTGCAAAAACGGGGTAGCGACATTTTTTTTTCGATATTTCGCATATAGATGGATGAAATGTGAATTTGAGGGGAAAAGAAACGGAAGGTTCGTCTCTCGGGGCTAAATGACACGTTTTGAAAGGTTCACGAGCCGTTAGACTTTTCATTGAGCGATATCGGAGAATATTTGGAAATATGGTGCGCGTTTCCCGCGATAGAAAAGTTTTTTACGTAACTTGATATATGTTTATCATATATTAATGTCACGTACATTGCGTTTATTTTATTTCGAAACATCTCCCGCAGCCCGTTTCCTGTCCCTCTCTTTTTTCCGTTCCTTCCGTTTTGTGCAATATGCACGTAATTTCTGTGACAGATCACATCCGACTCTCAATGCGCGTAATATCAATACACACACGCGTATATATATATTTCAATCCCAGCTGGAGAGATCCCGTGAAGTGAAAATCAATGGAGCCTCGTGGTGGGGATCGCGGAGGAGTGGCCAGTGTGGGGAGGAAAATAAACCATTTGAATGTAAAATCAAATGAAAAAAACGTCACCGTGTGTACGAAGTAGAGCGCGAGAGTGAGAGTGAGACGGCGAGAGATAATAAATAGATAAAACACTTTGCGTAGGATGGACTTTGAGAGTCCGGACGTGGAAAAGGAGTTTCCGGGGCTCTACGCGTCCGAGTCAGCCCGGAAGAGTAACGAGAGTGATTGTAAGCTTTTCATGCGAGTTCAATGTTGCTAACCATTATCATCCTTTCATCTGACAGCGAAATAAACATCGTACATAACCTCAAAGTATCGAAAGATCGCGTATACACCGAAGAAATTAGCAAAATAAAAAACGACAATTTTTTCCTATAAACCGACTTTTGTTTTCGTTTTCTCATAATCGTCGCAGTCAGCGACGAGGGCAGTCACGAAAAACATTCCAAGAAGGAATTACTGGGCGGAAAGCGCAAGGACAAAAAGGACCGAAAGGATCGAGGATACGCGACCCTCGAGGGCGAAAGTTCACCCGACGAGGATCAAGAGACAAAGTAACGTTTCCATTGTGCTTTTGATATTTCATCCTACGAAAATCGCCGTTTGGCAAACTTTCGAGCTGACGGCAAAAAATGAATGTCGCAGAAGTCCCTCGAAATCAAAAAAGACGAAGGCCTTCAAGTTCTCGTCCAAGAAGGAGAAGCGTGAGAAATCGCGCGAGAAAGATGCCAAGGACAAGGACGGCGAGAGGGACAAGGATAAGAAAAAACGCGACAGAGAGGACAAGGATTTGGACAGAGAAAAGCGAAAGGACAAGGACAAGGACAAATCCAAGCACAAGTTGAAGGATCGAAAGAAGAGCAAGCACGCGGACGACGGACTGGATATCGGCGGTGAGGGGAGATTTTTCGCCTCTTTTCTCCTCTCGTTTTCTGTTTTTCCTTAGTCACTCGTCCGAGTATGAACTTTCAGAGGCTCAACCGATTTTCGGAGTCAGTCTGCGTCTGGCGGTCGAGAGAGGTCGATGCCACGACGGCGTGGAACTGCCTCTCGTCATTCGCGACTGCGTCGACCACGTCGAGGAATCCGGGATGAACACGGAGGGCTTGTACAGAGTTCCCGGCGTCAAATCCAAGGTGCAGCATCTGAAAAAACTGTACAATCAACGAGAGCCCGTCGACATGTCGGAGATCGAACCCACGGTGGCTACGAGTTTGTTGATACTTTTTCTCAGGTTTGTCTCTTCGCCTTCGTTTTTCCTCCCCCCCCCAAGTAGCATTAAAAACCCGACATTTCGCAATGAAAGTGAGAAGAAAGAATTTCAAACGCTGAAAGCAAAATGAGACAACGATTTTCGACAGAGAACTACCGGAACCGGTTTTAGAGAGCAGCGAAGTTATATCGCGCTTCGAGCAGGCTGCGTCCACGAAGGATCTTGCGCAGAGAGAGGCGCAGTTGCTTCAGCTGACGAAGCAACTCGCCAAGTGCAACAGAGTCCTTCTGGCGTGGGTCACTCTTCATCTCGACCACATAACGACAAAGGTATCCTCGCGGAAAACTTTGCTTTTGTTACGAAAATGTCGATCAAACGAGCGGAACGTTCGATGCAATGAAAAAAGAAAACAAAATACGTCGTAGGAAAAAACAACGAAGATGAATGCTCAAACGATAGCGATGACGCTCAGTCCAGTTTTACAAATGAGTCATCGTCTGCTGCTGGCGTTTTTGTTTCACTGCAAAGCCCTCTTTCCCGAGATTAAATTGACGAAATACGTGCCACCCCTGCCATCGGGTAGCACGAATTTGCCGGAAGGCGCTGATAACATCGCCGCCGAATTGGCCAAGCAGGAATCCCTCCTCTCGCAGATACACACGCAAATGAACGACGGTTTCGTGACGAAATCGCGGGAGGAACAGTTGTGGGAAGTTCAGCGTATAATAACACAGCTAAAGGTACAAATTCTGTACGACGCTGTTTTTCGTATAAAAACTATACAGTGAACAAATTCTTACGTGTGAATTCGAAATTTTCCGTTTGTTGGTTATGTCTGTTGCGCCGGATATGGACTTTCGTCTCGCAGAGGAAATACAAGACTGTACAGAAACTCGAGGGAGCCACAGCGCAGAAGAGTCTCGACGAGGAGGTCAGAAGCAGCAGCCGGGACGAAGCCCAACGAGAAACGAGAACGAAAACACTGTCGGAGAGCGACGCGTCTCACGTTAAACTCGAGTCTCGTCAGTCGTCGATAGTTTCGGTCAAGAGAGAGGACTCTCGGAGCGTCGACGAGGCCGATAAGAGGCTGGAAAAGAGACGGGCGTCCGGTACCAGCGTTCGAGCTGTCGACGTCGAACGGAAGAATTCCATCGTGGATAAAGATACGGTTGATTCGACGAGCGAGCCCGCGACGCGCGGAACCGAATCGTCCAGACGAGACGAAACTGACGAATCACCCCAGCAGGATGAGAAAGGTGAGAGTTTTCATTTCTCATCGAACAAAACGACTTTGTTACAAGAAAAAATGCATCTACATTCTTTTTATCTATAATGAAAATGAAATATGAAAGTGATAATACGAAAAACTATGGACAAAATTCGATGCACTCGGTTTATTTATCGCGGTGGCAGGTAAGAAGTATTTGTGTTTTTTAACGACGTGAAAGCAAGCCCGTTTCCGTCAATAATTGGTGTTCGCAGTATCGACGAACGCCAGTCCGGAAAATACGATAGACAAGCTCCGCGAGAGTTTGATCTACGAGGAATTATTGAGCATGCAGTCTCAGCTTGAATCTCGAGTAGCTCAGGAGAGAAACGAGATAAGGAGGCTGACGGAAGCAATCGCGGAGAAAGGACCGGAAAAACCAAAGCCAAAGGAGAGAATGCACTCGCCGAATGAGGCGGAAATCACAGCTATGATACAGTTGGTCAAGGAAAATCAATTACTCGAGGTAAGTCAGTATAGAATGACGCGTTGATTGATTGGTTAATGTAATACGCGTAATTAACGCAACGGCCGATGTAACTTTGCACGTTTTTTAGAAAAAAATGACGACTCTCATAGGCAGTATCATCGAGGAGAGGGAGGCTTGCGTCGAGCTTAGAGTTCAATTGGCAATGCACCGGCTAATGTCTGATATATCGAACAAAAAATGCGCCGAAATCGAGCCTTCGTCCGAACGCCATGAAGGTTTTGTCTTTTTTTCCTCCTCCACCGGTTAGTTTAATTGCGCCGTATTGTAAAAATATTCGAACCTTCGGCTATTGTGACCCTTTTTGTAAAAAAAAAAACAAAATATACATGTATTATTGAACTTATGGCTGGTGTAATTTCATCGACAATCAAGAAAAAAAAAAGTGTAATGAGACATGGCGCCCTCTACGAATGTTGCGTGTGTAAACATGGCGGCAGACTGTGGCGGCCACGTGAGGGCATCTGCGATTTTTTGAGTATACAGTTTTTTGACGGCGATTTTTAGTATTTGTACAAGTAACTGCGAAATTTTGAATAATGGCGGTAAGTAATTTTACGAATGTATCGTTGCTTTTTTTCGATATGCAAACTCGCTCTTCGTTGAAATACAATAACACGTTCATTTTTTTTCTGCTCGTATGCCGATCCAACATAACCTAATTTTTCTGTTTACGTTTACGAGATTTGGCTGTTCGTATCGATAAATGTATTCATCGACTGGCTTTATTTGTTGCTTTTTCATTGCAGCTGCATGCTGTTGCCTGATTTAAGTGTAAAACCACATTCTTTCTTGTTTAATCGCTGCTCACTAACATAACCCAACTTTTCGTTTACGAAAACGCGATTGACAAATCAAACGGTTTGTTGCAGAAGAAGAAACAAACTAAGATCAGCAAAATAAAGAAAAACAATCAGACGAGAACAAAGCTGATAAAGCAAGGTAAATTGAAGAATAAGCGACACGGGAAACAGAAAAAACGAGTCGAAAAGCCGAGGGCGCCCGAGCCGCGCGAGCCGGAGGAGGAAGAGGAGAGCGATCATGGGGAGGACATGTTGGGAATGGTGGAGAAGGACGATCTGGAATTCTTAAAGACCGCCGTTTCCAATAAATCTTACAATTTATTGAAGCAAATACGACTGAACGAGTACGAAACCAATTTTTTATATCATTTTTTCTCTCTCGCTTATTTTTTTCTCAAAAACCGTGCCAATACAAGCGTGAAAGTACGCAGCTATCTGTATCAATTCTTCTACAAACTTCAGACCCAGCGTCCCAAAAGGGAAAAAGAATAAGAGAAAGGAGGAGGAAGCTGCGATAGAAACAAAGTACGAAGAAACAGTTTTGAAGCAGACGGGAGAAGGCGGACTCAAGAAGCTGCGTCTTCTCTTGCCGGTCAAGAGAAAGGACGGCGTTATCGAGAGCAGAATCATCGAGGAGGATGCCAAGGCGGAGGAGGAGAGCGAGGAAGAAGGAGATGACGCAATCAAGGAAGAGGACAACGAGGAAGCGGAGAACAGCGACTCGGAAGTTATTTCGCAATTAACCGCAGAGGTACGATTAATCGTCGTCGTTTTACGGACGAAGCGAGAAATACTGAAATCTGTGTTTTTTCTTTTAATTTTCCTCTGCAGCCATTGAAGAAGGAAAATGAGGTTCCCGTCTCGACGGCTGAATTACTAGCCTGCAGGGAGGAAGTTTTGAGATCGAGACGCTTCAAGATCGGCCTCTTGTCCAGCAGCTTGCTGGAAAATCCCGAATTAAAGTCCAGCAATTTCAAAATCCTTTTGGAGCTGATGGACGAGTACAATCCCGAGGTTTACATCACCGTGAGAAAATTGGCGATGGTGTCGCTGCTCGAAGTGTTCAAGGACCTCCTGCCGTCGTACAACATAACGCAGAATCAACCGGAAGGCGTGAAACGTAAAAAAAAAACTCGATTTAGCATCGAGAGATGAAACAAGCTCAATTTCTTCGTACTCGTCTTTTCTCTCCCTCGCACGAAGTTCCATGACGTTCTTCGTACATTTTGATTTTCAGTCAAAAAAGATACTCTCAAGTTGCAAAGTTACGAGGCCGTCCTGCTGCGGAGTTACAAGCAGTATCTGCAGAAATTGGAGAAAATGGCCGGCAGGCTGAGGAAGAAGAAGGGCGACAATCGGATCATCGGAGAACGCGAAATTCAACTTGGCGCCCTCGCCGTTAATTGCATGTGCGATCTTCTCGTTACTCATCCGTACTTCAATTTTTCCATAAACATGGTCAACTTTTTGCTGCCGTTGCTCGACAACAAAAGGCCCAACGTGAGGGAAACTATCGCTGGGTGTATCAAGCAGATTTTCAAAGAGGACAAACGAGGACAACTGTCGCTTCACGTAAGAGCTCGTTCGTCAGTATTTTCCAATAAAGTCCCCAAATAAATTTCGCGAGCAACGAGAAAAGACGATTTAAAAATGATCATCGTCCAAAAATCATCAAAATTTGCGAAAATGTACCATTTTTTTCATACCCGAATTTTGTCCGTACGTAAAAATTGCGTCGAAAATTTTTAGATCGTCCGTCGGATAAATCAGTACGTGAAGCTCGGCGGCCACTCGGTCCATACCGAGGTGCTATCCGTCCTGTTGGCTCTGCGCATAAAAGACGTCGATCTCGACAAGGAACGCGAGGAGGAAACGAAGCAAAAGAGACTGACGAGTCACAAGCAACGGATTCTCGCTCTGAGCAAGCGCGAGCGAAAGAAGAACAAAAAATTGGAGGCGGTGGAGCAAGAGATGCTGGAGACGAAAGCCCAAGAGAATAAGCAGACGAAGGAGAAAGTTTTAACGGAAATAACGAGCGTCGTCTTCACAATATACTTTCGGATACTCAAGCAATATCCGAACAGCAAAATATTGTCGGTCTGCCTCGAAGGTTTAGCGAAATTTGCTCACTGCATCAATCTCGAGTTTTATCAAGATTTGGTCAACGTGATAAACGGCTTAATGGAAAACGGCAGTTTAGGACAGAGAGAACAACTGCACTGCATCCAAACGGTTTTTACGATATTATCGGGACAAGGTACCGCATTGAACATCGATCCGTACAGGTGAGACAATCATCGATCGACGTTTTTCATCTCGCAAATCAGAAGATCAATCTTGCTTTTTCAAAAAAAAAAAGAAAAAACGGGCTAGACGTTAAACGTTTATTCCCCCTCGCAGGTTTTATTCCCATTTGTACAAAAATTTGTTGACCGTGAATGCGGGAAAAAATCACGCCGACGCGGAGATAATCGTCGAGACGCTCGTGGAGGCTCTCGTTCAGCGGAGGAAACGCGTCACGCAGAACCGTACGACAGCCTTCGTTAAGAGAATCGCCACGATGGCGCTGCAGCTGCAGCACAACGGATCTCTCGCCGTTCTCGGCGTCATAAAAACGATAATGCAACTCGGCAGAAGCGCCAACATCCTTTTGGACACTGACGCCAATTCGGGCGACGGATTTTATCAACCGGAACTCGAAGAACCGGAATATTGTAACGCTCATTGCACGGCTTTGTGGGAAATTGTGGCTTTGCAGGTAAATAAAACATTGCCCTACCAACTGTTTTCAATACAATTCATATAGTCTTGAAAATGTTGAACAAAAACATTTACGGTAATAATACGATTGAGGATTTAATACGCATCGTGTGTGCGCTTTTTTTCTTCATCCTCCGCAGAGACATTATCACAGTGTCGTGCAGAAGGTCGCGAAAAACATCGCGTGGGTCGTGCCCGTGAGCGGCGAGGGAAGTTTGCCACCGGAAGTCGCAAAAACGTGAGCATAAATCTTCCGCCGCAAGTTTGCGCGATCTTTTCGATGTTTTCTTTTTTTTTTCTAATCCGCGCGGTAATTTGCGACTTTGCAGTTCTCCGCTGGATCTCTATCGGGAATACGATCCCACGGGGGTCGTCTTCAAACCAGCCGTTCCCGTTCCCAAGAGCGCGTCAACGCACAAGAAAATTTCGTCTCATCACGAATTCGCGAGAAGCGAATTTGACAAATTTGTCGAGGAGATGCAGCGCGAGCCCGTCTTCGCCAACGGATATGTCGACTTTTATCGAGCTATCGGTTCATTTCGTTGAATAAACTCATTTGTTCGAATAAAATTGTCTGTAACATTGTCGATGTAGCGAGAGCGCGCGATAACTCCGCCATGTTTCGCGTGTGACGTTCTTCCGGTCGTTCGATCGGCAGGGAGCGACAAAATCGATTGTTTGTCGATTTAAAAATGTCCCATCGACGACGAATACTTCCTCATGACGCAACATGTATAAAAGGACGATAAGGATTCTTGCCGTACTTTGCCGTACGGAAATACGAAAAAAAGAAAAACGTACAGTCTGAGGAAAAAGTTTTCATCCGTAGTTTCCCTCGCGTCAATGTTTAACCTTCAATTTCCCTACGAAAGCGCAAGTTTATCGCGCGAAAACGATTCGTCATTACAGGCGAAGAAGCGAAAAAACTCGACCAATGGTCGAAGCGCCGACTCGTAAAATCGTTGTGTACGACGGTACGACGCTGAACATTCCGATGCTATATTTTTTCTCGCGCACGGAACATCGCTATAAACATTCATCACCTCGCGAAGAATCGCAGCAAAGCGCCGGAGGGGGCGCTGAAGAGAGAGGACAAATTTTATGCAGCAACGCGCTTTGTTTTTTCCCCACACGAAGATCGCAACAAACAACAGTACGACGCGGACTAAAAAGTGCGTGCTGCGATAAATATATCTAACAAAAGGAAAAAGAAACAAGAGCACAACGAGTCCTCTGATGGCTTTTCACTTGGAAAATTGGGGGAATTCCGACGGAAAGGATAGAAAGGAAGAAAGATAAAGGGATCAAAAGTGAGATGAAAATAATTAACGCGTATCGGGGAGTCGCGAAAAAGAAGAGGAAGGACGAAGGGGAGAGAAAAAAAGAAGCGTTACGTCGGGATCGTTTCGACACGTCGTCGCGTAAGCTTTCACGACCCGTGTGATGGCAAAGATAATAATATAAAAGCTCATCCTTGTACACACGTATGCGTGCGTGTGCGGCGGGTATTCCGAGTACAACCGCGCGCGCGGCCCAAAAAAATTGATGGAACCCACACCCCGACGCTCCCCTCGCACGAAAATGCCAGTGATCAATTGCTCCCGAGTCGTTCGGAAAATCTGCACAAAGTCGCTCGTTGCTTTGCTGCGTTGAGTCGCGTTGGTGTACGTCCGCGGCGTCGTGCGAATTTTCGGCTTTCCTCGTTCGTGAATCGTTACAAGTATACTCGTAAAAACAAATTTGCGAAAAAAAAACATATATACATATACATATATATATATATATAAACACACATACACGAAAGAGGTTATGTTCTCGCGGTGACGAGCCTACGCGATATTTTGTTGGTTATACAAGGGCGAGATACCGTTGTATTCGAGAATCAACGTTTCGTCATCGCTGTCAGTGTGATTCGCCGCGTTTGCCGAGAAGAATCGAAAAGAAAAAACGAACGATACGCAAATCCACGTAGAGTCTCGGAGGATGCGGCGATGAGCGACGAAAGGCGGCGAAACGCTAGATGGTAGAGCTCGCCGACGAAGAACCATCAGGAACAGGACGAGGGGGTGAAAAGGAAGGGGAGAGAGCATCGGGGAAACGAAGAATATTCAATCGCGGCAACCACGGCTTTCACGGAGATGGTTGGGCTGGCGGGTGGGGGAGGTCATCTTTATCCCTCCCCCCCTATGCAGCCTAACACGGAATGTAATTGAACGATCATTTTTTCGCTCGTCTCCATCCATCGACGAACAAAGCCCCTCATGCGCCGTCGCTTTGTATTTTCTCTGTTTTTTCAGTGCGGGAAATGAGCGGGATAACACCGAGCGCTCCGACAAGCGCCGACGCTTGTCTCAGCATAGTGCACTCCCTCATGTGCCATCGGCAAGGAGGAGAGAACGAATGTTTCAGCAAACGGGCCATAGAGTCTCTGGTTAAAAAGCTCAAAGTAAGCGACGAGCTCGACTATCCGTGCCTATCTGCCAGCGCGCATTCTTTTTCTTTAATTTTTCGAATCACCAAAGTTTCACGCTAAAAATATCATTCGCAGGAGAAGAGAGACGAACTGGACAGTCTGATAACGGCGATAACGACAAACGGCGCGCATCCGAGCAAATGCGTGACGATACAGCGAACCCTGGACGGTAGATTACAGGTCGCCGGCAGAAAGGGCTTTCCGCACGTGATATACGCGCGAATATGGAGATGGCCGGATCTTCACAAAAACGAGCTCAAACACGTTAAATACTGCCAATTCGCGTTTGATCTGAAATGCGACTCTGTCTGCGTCAATCCTTATCACTACGAGAGGGTCGTGTCGCCGGGAATAGGTATATTCAGTAGATAAATAATCCGAAAAGAAAAAACAAAAAGAAGCAAAAAAAAAAGCACACATTTCTATATATATATATATATATATACACGCAATTGTCGCTACAGCTAACGAAAATTCATCATTCTTTGTTTACCGTTATGTTTTCGCAAACGAATTTTGCACGTGATCGTATAGCCGCTTTTTTCGCAGCTGTAACCTTGACTAAACGATTATTCGTCGTCGTACCGTAATTCCTGTCGTAAAAACATAAAGGAGCCATAACGTTTAAGCGCTTTTTCACACGTCACGTTATCATCATTTCCATTCTTATTTTCTTCTCGTATTTCGTTTGTTTTATCATTGTTGCATCGGTGTATGACGAAATGGGGTTTGTTTCCCCCGCACAGACCCGTTCTTTACAGATCTTTCCGGTTTGACGCTGCAATCGGGCGTCGGCGTTGGTCCCGGTGGAAGGTTGGTCAAGGACGAATATACAGTCGGGGGTGGCGGCGGCGCCGGTGGAAGCTCGTCCTCGGCCACCGGCGTCGGCGTCGCTTCCGGCATGGACGTCGACGGCGAGATGAATCAGACGATACAGCATCATCCACCGTCTCAACAGCAGCCGTCCAGCAATCAGCAGCAGAACCAACAATCCTTCATACCCGGATTACCCCCCTCGAATTCGAGTGAGTCACACGTTTTATTCGTCATATTTTCAAGGTCGACGAAATTTTCGTTGTACAATGTGCAAATTGCCAAAGAAAAAAAAGCGTAAAATCGCATATAGCATTCGTCGTCGTACTGGTTTTCAACACGCGTTACGTAATTCGAGCTTGCACGCTGTAGCGTTAAATTCTACCGTCACGAAAGACATTCGCAAAAGCGAGTACGAGAGGCTTTGTCGTTTTCACGGGGAGCCAACTCGAAGAAACGTAACGATTACTCGCAATTGCCGTCGTATTTTTGTATCCGTTACGAGTGGCTTGGAATGCATTTTCTCTTTTTTTTTTCGCGAGTGTTTATTTCTCCAAAGCGCGAATTATTTCACAGCGCTTGCAACGAAGAGACAAAAAAAACGAGCATCGTTACGCGCGATCGTAAATGTGCTTTGTTTTTCTTTTTTCGTCTCCTTTCTTTCCGTCTTTGCGTTTATTTTTATCGTTTCGCTGTTTTTTCGTTTGCCTCTATTGTCGTTATATTTTGCGCAGCTAGTGGTGAGAGTATGTTTGGCGGTGGGGGAGGCGGCGGTAACGCTGTCGTTAATCCGCACGCGAAACTCGAGGATAATAATTGTCCGCGGCAGACGTGGATTCCGACGCCTCATCATTCGGCGACTCGTAATATGCATCATCGTACGTATGAAAAAAAGGGGTGGGAAAACGGGAATTTGACTTCTTTTTCCCTCCGAAAC
The DNA here is from genome assembly GCA_959613375.1 of Heteropelma amictum. Taxonomy (NCBI): domain Eukaryota; kingdom Metazoa; phylum Arthropoda; class Insecta; order Hymenoptera; family Ichneumonidae; genus Heteropelma; species Heteropelma amictum. Next base: position 1,596,797 of record OY390727.1, read on the forward strand.
TTCCGAATCGCCGGAAAAATCCTTTCCCGTTTCAGCTTCGATTCGTTCGTAAAAATCGTTGCAAATTCGCTTCCTCGCTTTCTCGATCTCACAAGGATTCGGCGTTCACGCTCGTGTTTTTCACAGCTGTCGTTCATCCGATGAGTCACGGCGTCGGCAATCAGCAGCAAGCTTTGAATCCATCCGGTGGCAACGCCGGCGGTGGACAACTGCTGAGTCCGAGTCAGGGACAAACGAGCGACGCGTTTTACGGCACTACGACGCCACCTCAGGATCTCAATCAACCGGCGACGAGCGTCGAAGCTCTCGCTGCGACCCTCGGTGGTACGCAGAGCTCTCCGGTTTCCCCTGTACATCTTCATCATCAGAATGGCTTCGCCGTCGCAACGGCGAGCAATCCGTACAACACCGGTGCACCTCAGTGGACCGGCGCCAATACCCTGACTTACACGCAGAGCATGCAGCCACCGGACCATCGTCATCTTCGCGCGACCTCCTACTGTAAGTCGAAATTCGAAAAATAAAATTTCGAAAATAACTCTTGAAAAATGAGCGTTGAAAATTCGACGAGGAACATTGAATATTTTGACGCATTGAATGACGCGAGAATTAACGATTGTTTGACCGACGATTTCAGGGGGTGGCCACGGTGGGGAAGTGGCCGGCAGCATAGGGGGCTTGTTGTCGACTCAGCCGCCGCCCGAATATTGGTGCTCGGTCGGTTACTTCGAGCTCGATACGCAGGTCGGCGAGACTTTCAAGGTCAGCAGCGGATGTCCCACGGTGACGGTCGACGGTTACGTCGACCCCAGCGGTGGTAATCGCTTCTGCCTCGGTGCCCTGAGCAACGTTCATCGCACGGAGCAGAGTGAAAAAGCGCGACTTCACATAGGTGAGACTATCGTCGCGATCGTAATTAAGGAGGTTCGCTCGGAAAACGAGAGAAATTCAAAAATAAGTCGAAAACCGATTATTCTCCCGAATTTATACCCGGCGAATCGATGCCCCCAGGTAAAGGCGTCGTCCTCGATCTGCGCGGCGAGGGCGACGTGTGGCTTCGGTGCCAGAGCGATCACAGCGTTTTCGTACAATCTTACTACCTGGACAGAGAGGCCGGTCGCGCTCCCGGCGACGCTGTTCACAAGATTTATCCAGCGGCCTACATCAAAGTTTACGACCTGCGGCAGTGTCACAAGCAGATGAGGGGACAGGCGGCGACCGCTCAAGCAGCCGCGGCAGCACAGGCGGCAGCCGTCGCTGGCCATTTGACGCACGGCGCTCCGATCACCAAAAGTACGTATCGTACGCGCGAAAAAAGCCGTTTTTCGCTTCACACCCGCAGCACGGAGTGCGTCTATTTCTTTTTCTTCTTCGTTCTCGAAAGGTTTAAGCGCGGCGGCTGGCATTGGCGTCGACGACCTTCGTCGTCTCTGCATACTCCGCTTGAGTTTCGTCAAAGGCTGGGGTCCGGATTATCCGAGACAGAGCATCAAAGAAACGCCCTGTTGGATCGAGGTAACCTCTTGAGAGGTTTTTTTGAGAGACTCCTCCTTTTTTAAGAAACTCCTCGTTTTTGGTCCAGCGATTCAAAGCGACCAATTTATTTCTGACGAAATTTTGCTTTTTCGCTCGTCGACGATGCAGGTACATCTGCACCGAGCTCTGCAATTACTGGACGAGGTTCTACACACGATGCCGATCGACGGTCCGCGAGCGATCGAGTAGAAACCAACGAAAACGCCGGAAGTAAGAATAACGAAAGATGACGAAAACACAAAACTTGGCACTTGAACGTAACAGGTACAACGTCGATAGAATTTCTTTCTCGTTTTCACTGATAATCACGGAGATGAGGGAGAACTCGGGAACCCCGTAGACGCGCGTGAAATGAGATTCCCCCTCCTCCCCTCCCGCAAGACGTTGGGCAGAGTTTGGAGAATGAAAATTGTCCGATCGCCAACCGGAAACGCCAATTTATATATTTTACACGTAATAGAAACGTCGTTGCCAAGTACGCGTAGCGCCACATGGCCTTGCTCTGACAGGACGAACGTACAAAAGGCGAAAAAAGAACGAGGTATACGGAAAAATCGATGAGCGATGAGAGATGGAAATCGGAAGAGTATTTTTAAAAACCGACGATTTTTTTTTAACGAGCACGAGCTAGATTCGATCGGTAGAGGGAAGGAAGGCAAAAGTTGTATTTTATTAGACGGCGAAGGATGTAATCTCGAGTAACTTGAGGTTAAAAAAAAAGAATGATGAAAGAATCGGGAGGAATTACGAGGGGCGGATGGGAGACACAGTCGCGGCTGAGGCCCGAGGGAGAAAAATCGCGCCGCGCTCCGAAATTGAATAACTCACTTTTTTTTCTGAGATTAATCTCGTAAAATCGCCGCGACGATGCGAATAAACATGAAAAAGCCCATATACATGTATATATATATACATATAAATGTGTATTTATATATATATGTGTGTGTATGCACACATTATACGATGTACGTTAATATTAATACGAACGTTGAGCTCAATAATTATTAACGAATGGCGAGATTGAGCGATTTAGCCAATACCGGAGGAAACAGGCGGACGATAGCGGGGAGAAAAGTATAATAACGAAGATTCCCCGTGCCGAGTGTATATATATATGCGAGAGAAGAAGGAAGAATATGCGAGGAGTGAAAGAATGAAAAAAAACAAACAAACAAACAGTAAAATCGGTACTAACCGGTGCGACAATCGCATCGATATAACGCGAGTAGAGAACCCTACGTGTACATTACGTTATATTATAGTTTGCAACCAAAAAGTAACGATACTTTTTCACCCCTTGGTTGGCATTCACATGCTTGTTGAATCTTTTTCTTTTTCTTTTTTTTTTTCGTCACTTTGATCTTTTATTTCGTTCAGTTTTGTTCTTTACAGCATTGATGATCATTATTTTATCGTCCGTTGTCGTTTTTTTTCCTTTTTTCGCGAAGGCGAGTCGGAGAGCCCAGCGACGAGGGGAGAAAAAAAAATAGAGCCGCGAAAGATCGCGGCTCTCGATTTTAGCTCTTTTTATTTGGTTTCTTTCGTCCATCCTGGACCCTCGTCGCTCTCGTCTCTTCTCCGATCGATTTTTCTTCTCCCTTTGATGACATTTACCGTTTATCCGCCGTCTCGTTATCATTATCGTCATCTTTGTCGCGATTGCTGCTATTACGTATTCGTACAAAATATAAATATACGATAATTCATATAATTACGAGGTAGAGCGAAAGAATTGACCAAATTTTACACCCACAGGACATAAATATGTTTTACGTACGTGTAATAATAATTGTTGATGAGAAGAAAAAGGATGACGAGCGAGATAACATTCTCCAGATTCGTGGTAGGATGGAAATCGTTTTCAACACTCGTTTCTCCCTCTCTTTCTTACTTTTTTTTTTTTTATTATCGTTTTAACGCGAATTTATTACAGTAATATTAGCCGTGTTGTAAGAGAGTAGAAATTATAACGTAGTTGTTTTTTTTTTTTCGTGCCTTTTTCTCTCTCCCTCTCTCTCTTCCCCCCGACCCTTTTTGTTGTACTTTACGATTAATTTAATTATTTTTACGAGTTCTCGGAGACGAGCGATATCGCCGTTAGACGCTTGCGCGCGAAATACGATTTTTATACGTACTTTTTTAACACGAAATTTGTATACGCCGTTGATGAGCGATGTTTTAGTCGTTTTTTTTTTTTTTGTTTTTCACGAACTCTGGTGATAACTCGCGCGCGCGCGCGCGTTCATCGAGCATTGTTTTTTTATCCTCTCGCGATTTTTAATTATCTTTGTTACTTCCGTTCGAGCGCGAATGGAGCGAGAGTTGTGATTTTTTAAAAACTGTTTTTCCTTTTTCCTTTTTTTTCTTCTTCAAGTGTGTTACGTCACTCGTAATTGCGACTCTCGATGTCCTTTCTTGGCGATATTACGGAATAATCCGTGAGATATAATTACCATTATAATATAATAGTCATACACGTGAGTTTCACTGAGAAAAAAGGAGAAAAAAAACACAGACGGAGATGATGTGCCATTTCTTTGATAATTTAATCTACACCGGAATAACAATCATGAATTTAGATGCCGTAGAATTTTTTACGAAACTTGGTATTTTGTAATGTGCTCATGATTCTTCGGGAGTACGATGGATTGCCGCGAGGTGGAGCGAGTAAAAAAGAGATGAGAACGGACGCGGACGCTCGCATCTCGGGATGGAACGAATGTTGTCGCTTTTTTGTCGGCGTGCGGAGAGGAGAAAATGGAAACGACGGGAAACGAGTAGCTGTTTGAGCGTCGAACGCGAGTGTGCGTCTTCTAGGACGAGTCGATGTAGCGGACTTTTGTTACGAGAGGTCCAGCGAGTGACTGAGAAAGAGAGAGAGAGAGAGAGAGAGAGAAATGCACATTTATTAAAACTTGTTAGGACGATGATGCGTTATTGAGAGAGAAAAAAAAGAAGAGAACAAACACAAACGAACGAAGTCTGTTGAAATATTGCAAAGAGATTAAAAGACTCGGATGTTTTTGAGCAACGGAAACCCTCCATCTATATCCACATTATCGTGTAATTCCGAAAAATATCGACCTTTTATATATATATTTTCCACGCAGGATTATTCATCATTTGATACATTCCTCGAGAGAGATTTTCCAAAATCTTCAGTTTTTCTACGGGAAATTGACAATTGTGTAAAAAAATGATCCGAAAATCATCGATTTTTCGTTAGTCTTTCTCGAGGAATGTCTCGAATTTCCAAAAACTTTGTGTGTATGTATATATGTATATACACACACACATTATAGTGCAATAGTTGATTCGATACTGTAAAAAAAATACAACAACTCGGAGACCTCTTTGAGCCGCTGAATAAATTGTATTAATTTGAGGAAAAGCGAAGCGAGTGGAATCGAGACGACACTCGATTGTTTATCGATATGCCGTTTTATTTCGAACAGCGTGATTTTGAGGCGAAGCCTCGCGATGAAAAAACAACCAACACGAGCGATACAAGATTACTCGCGTTTGCTATAATTCGTATGTTTTTCTTTTATTATTAGTAGTCTTGTACAGATATTTTGCAAACGGACAAACAGAGCCGTTACTTCCGACGCTTCGTCGACTCTCATTGTTTCGCGTGAAATCTTTCTCTTGTTTGTTTTTTCTCTTCCGTAGGCTCGTACTTGCCCTCGTACGTGTTACCCTCGGTGTCGATCGCCGCGTTATAATTGACGACATTGCCGAGCGCTTCCTCGATCGCCTGATCGATATTTTTCTTCGTGATGAAGGTCCCTGCCTCGGCCTTTGCCTTTCTCACTTTATCTTCGATACTTTCCATCAACATCTTGTCCCTCGCTTCCTTTTCGATTATGTTATTCAGCGTCAAGTGTTTTCTGGCTTCCAACGCTTCGAATTCACGTTGTTCACGACTCTTGGCCACTTCGCTGTTCCATTGGTCGTTCAACCGCGAGGACCTCGCGAAATCCTCCTCCTCCTGCTGTCTGACGGTCTCCTCGTCGAATTGCACCATACTTTCCGTCGTTACTTTCATGAAGTATCGTCTATAATGCAAAAAAAACAATGTCTTTGAATGCGAAATGTCTTTTTTGTTCGATATGAAAAAACGACTTTACAATGACCTTTATTACGTTTATTCCTGCGATATACGTACGCGTATGTATTTGTACAAAAGTTTATTACACTTTGACGATCTTTTTTTCAGTTTTCTGTGCTTTGCGCAACTTTTTTCCTTTTCAAAGAATAAGTTTGGCGAGTGAACGCGCCGACTATACACGTACGAGCGAGAAATGGATGTTTGCCCGTCAAAGCGAAAAACACTTTACGACGTTCAAAAAATCATCGACGTACTTGCACCGACGTCTTTGCGGAAAGTTTTTTTAAAGCGACATGCATTTTGGCTATTACCTCAGAGACTCGCAGTATGTTTTGTAATTGTTGCTCAGACGCTTGATCTCCTCGGTCTCTTCTTTGGGAATGACGGGCCTGACGGGGACTCTGAAAATCTTGGATTTTGCTGTTCCCAGCCATAAAGGTTTTCTCCATCTGACGGATTGGGAATTTACGACATTGAGCCCCAGAAACTCGCGAGCTATCAGAGACCTGGTTACGAGGGCTCCGTTGGCGAAGGAGATCATGACTGCGGAGCGGAAGTCTCCTTGGTTGTTTAACGGCGAATCGACTGTCTACGAATGCGAGAAATAGACGAAATGTTACGCGTTAGGACGCGCAACTTGCTCGTAAGTAAAAAACAGTACATTTTTCAAATTCACGCCGTGTTTCCGGGCGAGAATGGATTTTTGAGTTTGTACAATTTGTCACAAACTTTACCTGTTACTGATGACAGCTTTTAAGAAACGTGCGACAAATTGTCATCACACCACCGGCGTTAATTGAAAAGTAATCGTCAAACAATGTTATTCATCGACACACATCGCCGCGACGATACGAATATTCGAATTACGGGAGAAAAGTTAGGTTAGGAGAGAGTGAAATTTTCTCGCGAGACATTCACAGCTAGCGCCGCCTGCCGGTATATTTCCAAAGTTTCCCCGTTGTTTGCCGTTCTACAGTCGGTAGAATAGATTGTATCGTGCGTGCATGCTTGCATATTTTCCCGCTGGGAGCGCTAGTATCGCTACGTTCGCTTTGTAGCAAGTGTAGAGAGGGTTAGGAAAGATGTAATAACGTGTAATCACTCTTGCCGATGGGTTCGTGTAACGAACGAAAAAATGTTCGAAATCAATGTGTGATTAGAAAATGTCGATTCTGCACGAGATCAGCAGCATGCATGTTATTATCGGCAAAAGATGTCCAAAGTTCCAAACAGCACAATTTATTCCCAAAACGAAACGTCACAGTTTACACGTAGCAGTGCGTGATTTCATTTCAATGATATTCTTGCATAAATTGAATTCTGTAAATTGAGAAATAGCTATCGCGAAGATAGCCCCTGAAATCTTCAAAATTATCTCGCCTCTTTTTTTGGCGAACACGGGTTATCTCGCGGTATCATCGCGTTGTTACTTCAATGAATATGACAAGTAGAGAATTCTTCCAAATTTACAAAACTCTCACGAGAAGAAGTGGGCGATCGAAGTTTCGAGGCAAGAGACAAATGGGTTTCTGTTACAAACGCGTTTTTTTTTCAAACTAGCCTTTTAATCCACCCTGGCGTATAGATATGTAGACACAATTCATCATTACCACGAGTCGGAATTGTTATCGTTGACCACCGCCGTGTTACGTAAACGTGCCTGACCTCTGCAGACCGAAAAGTCAAAATCGGGATGAACGATTTACGATAATCGCGATTACAGCGCCTCTCGTAGCGGGCGGCGAACTAACAGACCGCTGTTAGCTATTCAATAAGCGTATATCTACATACGCGATTACAAAATTCACACAAATGACCAACCGTGGGTCGTTTCGGGCGCGTAGATTATTTCGTATCTCGCGGCGTCATCATTCCGAGAAACTAAAATATGCTCGCGAGGGAAAGAAGAAAAACGAGCGCGTCGAGATAATTATTTGTTTCTATTGTACACAAATTTTATCATTTCAACTTTGATTTCCTCCATCTATGATTCATTTTAATTGGCAACAAAAAAAGATTCTCGTTCGTTCCGGTTGATGAGCGTTTGAAAATTATCACGATACGTCATCGCCCTGTACGAACCCAGTTCTGCCGTATGGATCAGTGTAAACGCCTTGTCCCTTACACAGCGTCCTCCTCTCCACCCGGAAGTCAATAGCGGAAGGGAATGCTCGAACGATCGTTAACGATAACATTGTTTTTGGCAGTTTTCACGAAATATTATCGACCTCGATGGACCAGACCCTTTTTCTTATCTCGAATACAAAAGACCGCCCCGGTTAGGATAGAAAAAAAAAAACCTTCGTCAATAGTTCGCCAAACAGCCGCTAGTGTAACGAACAAGCGCGTGTCGCGACAAAAGCGCCACTTTCTTTCGCGCGGCAAAATCCCTTTGCGGATGTTGCAGCGCAGTTGCATAACGCTCGAGTCTCTATAACGAAAAAACAAAAACAAAAAGGTTTGCACGAAACTTTCGTAGAATCATCGGCCGGCCGATGACGAGCTTTAGAGACGCTCGGAGATAAACGATGACCGTTGACCCGCTGACAAACAATCGAGTTAAGAGTCCAAACTTGAGCCAACTTGCTCGCGTGTATGTTCCCTCTCGATTTTTACAACAGCAAAGCCATTTTTCACTCTCTCTCTCTCTCTCTCTCTCTCTCTCGAGTACAAACACCGCCCGCATATAGGTAATAAATGTCTTCTACGCATTTATTAAACGGGGGTATTTACCGCGAGTACACGAGTGTTTTCCAACCAAGTTTCGTGCGACCGTCTCCGTGCACGGAGGGGGAAATTTAATCGTATCATCTCGACGAACCGTTTGTCGTCCGGGGATCGCGATCGGTCAATTTAATTCGTTTTTTACGCAGTTTGCTGCTGGTTGTTTCGTATTTTTGTTTTTTTCAAGATTTATCGTTGTTTTTCCTGCTCGAAAGTAAGTCTGAGATGTTTATTTCATGCATTTCGTACATTTGTTCCATCACAATAATGACAATAATCTCACGTTTTTCGCTTCCTCGGGATCCCCCTTAAAACAGTGATTATTTTATTACCGCGCGAGGAATTATGTCCAATTACGCGTGTACCGCGAGTTGTAACGCATACGTGCAATCCGATATCTCGGTATTACGAGAGAAGCAACAAACTCCGCGAGCGTCGGAAGAGGTCATCGGATCGTTTTTTTTTGTTCTTTTTTATTTTCTTCCCCGATCGCCGCGTCTCTCATCCATCACGGTCCTCCAATCAGTCATTCTTCATTCACCATCGATATTTCATGCGCCCCCGTTAATTTCGCGCGCAAACGCGATAATACATCGCGCGAATGAAATTTCAATTCGGACGAGGCGCAATATCGATAGAAACTTCAAGGACCAGCCGTTTTTTCATCGAAAATCCGAGAAAAGTTGGACCAAAGTCCGCACAGGACTCTGGTCCAGCTTGATATTGCTTCCAAACCCCTTGAAAAACAATATGGCGGTCGGAGGAAGTTTTCTTTCGCGAGCGTAAAGATCGCAGGTTTCCGCTCGAAAGACGGGAGAAAACTTGGACCTTTTTTTCGTTCGACCACCCTGATGGTGGAAGACGCGGAGAGTTTTTGGAAAATCGTCGGGACGAGCGATTTCGCGGTGAAAAAACAGCGGGGAGGGAAGATAAGGCGTATCTTGTATAATGAGAAATAATAAAGGAAAAGAGTAATTTAAGAGTTGAAAGCGCGTTCTACGCGTATGATGTACACGTACATCGCTAATCTCGTCCCTCCGGAGCCCTTGCACGAACGTGACGTATACGTATACGACCGCGATACACGCGCGTGTATAACTCATGCGTGTCATGTCGAAACGATGATTCTTCGGACCACCGTGTGTTACCGCGACGATAATACCAACGGGAACACACGCATTCAGCCATGGGACAAGGGGGAAACGAATCACGAATCAACAAAACGTACTCGTCGCTTTAGACCGCCTCGGCAATTCATTTTCGGCGATAAGAAACGAGGAAAACGTTTCCTCTGAACTTTGATTATCGACTGTTTGTGTATGCTCTTCTCCATGGTGTATCTTGCCTCTCTCTCTCTCTCCCTGCCTCTCTCTCTCCCTTTTCATGGTTCATGCCAGTAATCTGACCTCGTCACGGAAATACACGAAGATATTTTCAAGGGAGGATGTCTCTGACAATCGTCCCTTTTTCCCCACAGCTTTCTGTGTACGAACGATAAGAGGATCGAGAGAAATCTTCAAACTACATCGATTTTTTTCTCAGTGTCCCTTCGTGTTCGAGTATCAAGTTTTCAAGCGACTGATCTCGAGAATCCGAGAATTCGAGCATCCCTCCTCGGGTGGTGCGTAATGATTTTTCGTAATGAACGACGAGACCGCAGGAGATGACACGTCAACTGTCAGGCTGCAGCTGACGATCGTCGGGTCGTGCCGACGATCCTCTCTGCGGCTCTCATTTTCCAATTGCATCCAGTCTGGACCGAGAGGGGATCATCCCGCATCGCGATGTTTCCATGCGCTGTATATTCAACCTATCACAACGCAATCAAGCGTCGTGATGATGGATTGTACGATGGAAAAAGTGTGATATCATTTCGATCGAAAATCCGGCATTTTTTTCACGAGCAGCGAATGTCATCCTGCTGGACGAATTAACGAAATTTTGGATACGTCGGTTTTTGTTTTTCACGGACCTACGAGTTATGCGCAGCAGCGATAATCGCGAGATGTAATCAGAATAACGAGAGTGCAGTAAACTCATGAATCAAAAAGCCATTAGAGGAGCAAACGTTTCGTAGATTCCGAAGCAGATATTTTGATTTTGAGATAATGAGGTTTATTTCTGGCCTACGTCAGAATTCTCAACTCAGCTCAAAGTATGTTTCTTTCCTTCCACAAAGTGGTTTTACTTCAAAGCTCTCACTTTTGCTGTAAAGATCGAAAAATAAAGCGGAGCTCGAGGAATCAACGACTTCCGGAATTTCTCGTCTCGATTCGTTTCGAGCGCATTCGCGATCAATTTCCGGCTCGATTCTTCCTCGGCGATGTCGGAGAGAATTCGCCCGCGTACGATGTGCATCGACGAAAGTCCAGCTCGTCCTGGGGGGGGGGGAATATCGAAAAGCGAGCTTCAACGAGACGCGAGTGGGAGAAAGCAAATGCAGAATAAACACAAGTACGTAATGGGCATTTGGTGATACGCCGGTAATATTGTAAGACGGACGCGATGTCGTTCGAACGCTGGGGTGCAACAAGAACACAGTCGGAGGGGAAACCATTTTGACGCGGTGGAGTAATATGCAGGCTGTACAGGGTCTTCCGAAAGTGGATGCTGATGTTTCGATGCGAAATCGGAGATGAAATTTCAAGACGAAAAGTCTCTGAGGGTTCGTCGGTTACGCGGTCGTACAAAAAAAATACCGAGATACATTTCGACTCGGAATTTCATCAGAGTTTTGGGCGAACCTGTATATTTACGGAGAGAGAGAGAGAGAGAGGGAAAATGCGTGAGCAAGAAACATCAGTGATTGTCAAAAGGGGAGGTGAAGAAGATGAGTCGTAACGAGAGCGGGGGAGGGGGGATACGAGGGCTTTTGTAAAATGGAGAGGGCACGAAATACGATGGCTGCGAGAGCATAAAAGCCCGCGCTACGAAAACCGCGACGCTGTTGTGTTCTGGTACCCACTGGTACAAATTATCGACCGCGAGTGAGAGAAAATCAAACGAAAGGCATCATGGGACACAAACCCCGGCTTTTGACCGCGGGCATCGTCGCTTGTCTCTTTTTCCTTCAAACAACTGCCGCAATCGCGGGTAAGTTCCTCGATCCTCACATATGGATATGTAAAAACGAATTGCGCATGAATGTATGTACGAAAAAGTGTCTCTCTTTCCGTCTCTCCTCCATCGGGGTTTTGCACGCGAGTACACGAAGGTATCTCGAGCGGAAGAGAGAAGATCGCCCCCTCGCGGGAAGAAAAGGAATTAAACGTTCGTTCTCCTCAGGACCCCAAAGACATTCTCGCGCCGATGGGGATGAAAGTTCACCCTCTTGCACTCCCCGCCCAAGCTTACTTCATTTCCGGAAGTAATTAACGCAGGATATGAATTTTATCTCGCGTATTCGTTAGCTTCGTTATTCGATAGAGTCACGGAGGTGTTTACCGCTAAATAGGAACCGTCGGATGTAATCGGAGCAAAGAGAGAGAGAGAGGCGATGTTTCGAGAGAGTATCGCATGTAACGAGGGGTGTATCATCATTGAAATGATTACTGCTCCCTCGAGTTCAACCGGACATTTGGTAAATTGACCTGTCGTCGTTACTCCGCCAGTCGCTGCTGTAACCGTTCTCAAATTGTTTCAATCTTCCTCTTACACGCGGACGTTCGATCTTGGAGATTTTTTTTTGTTATTAACATCGTAATTACAAACATCGACACGGAGAAATATAATATCGTCATTTATCTCGGGTCACTGACAATAATATCAAAAAGTCATTATTCAAATGAGTAATCATCATCGGTATTAACGATCCACTTTACCTCGTACCGATATTTTTCCACCAACGAGGCAGCGTTGTGTCTTGATGATTAAAATCGTGTTGTAAACGACCTCCGCGGTGATTTTCGAACTAAAAGAGAGAGAGAGAAAGTGAGAGAGAGATTAATGACCATGCTTTTATCGGGAAACAGTTATTGCCGAATGAAAATTAATCACCAAAAATGAGGAAAACTTTAGCTCGATGAATCATGAATTCTTTTTTCATTGAATGAGAAAAATAGTTGGGAACATCGATTTATCATCCCAGATGCTGTAATAACTTTCACGGAATGCTTATTTGCTTGTGAAAATGGTCAAATATTTTGTAGAGAACAACAATACTCGAGGAAATCGCCGGAGGGTGTTGTGCGGGAGAGTTTTTGCTTTTTCGAGAACGTTAAACGTCGAATATCCGAGATAAATTCGCGACATAATCGGTCCATTACTCGCGACAAGACCGTCATCTCCTACACTTTTTTTTCATCCCTCATCTTCCCTCTGTATTTCAGTGCCTACTCGCACGTTCTCCAGATTCGACGGAGCAAACGACAAGAGCCATACATTTTTCCTCAAAAATATCGATCCCTCCCGTTTAAATCGACAAACGATAAAGAAAAGCGAATGCACACATTCGAGATTTTTCGTCGTCGCGAGTACGATTCGATGTTAAACGCGAGTTATCGGTACCCTCGATAGTTGGATGTTTCGCAAAAAAAAGGAAAGAAAAACAGAAACGAAGATGAGCGAGCGTTTCGCAAGAGCCGTCGCGGTATCGTAAGGGGAAAAACAAGAAGTCAGGGGCGGTGCGCGGGCACGGTAGAAAATTGAGATACGAGAGTCCGCGCGAAGACAAAAATAGCACGCTGTTTTGTGCGCAGTGATTAAGTACGTAATTAACGGAGGCTCTCGCGTACAATCGCAGGGGAGACGAGAGAACATTTTATCGATACCGAGTTTACAATTTTTACGCCACGAGGTGCGGAGAAGGAACATCCGGCTTGAGGGTTAAGGTCAATTCGATATACGAGCGAGAATTTCCGAATGGTCGCGATATCGATCGTTACTCGTGTTAACTCGCGGTTCAAAGGTCCCGCCACCCTGTTTCCAGTGTGTTTATCTGTCGAGTCACTTGTGTGCATTTCCACAATCTCTCGAAATGACACACACGCGCGTAGTCTCGAAAGTTTTCCGTTCGCGAGAGTACACTCGCGGCTATTTTTCTTTTCTCTCCTTCATTCCGCTCCGTGAACATCGCGGATGTTTTCCACCGTCTGCCTTTGTTCCACGGGCTTTAAGGGGGTGGGCTCGCGAACATTCGAGATCGTAGCGCTCGCGAAGGAAGACCATTTTGACGGTCAAAGAAAACGACGGGGGACAATAATGGAGTCTGGTTTTATACGGTCGTGCGAGGTCAAAAATGTCGACGATTACTCCGAAGAGAAGCTTATCGCGGTGTCTGCGACCCCAAGAGGAATCATCTACCACAGCATTCCCCTTTCAATAATAATTGTACGCTATCGCAATTTCGTCCCCTCGTCTTTTTACCACGTGACCGATCTCTCCTCGATTCCCATCGTTTAATCTCGACGGGTTCGCAGCCTCGGAGATTAATTTTTCAAAGCAGAACATTCCTTTTTCTAAATTTACCCTTCGACTCGCGATAAACGCGAGAACGAAAGAAAAAAGACGCAAGATTTCGGGGGTCATCGACACTTTTGCCGACATCCTCTCGTCGTTTTCGAGGGAAAATTCGAAGGCAAAGTCACAAAAAAAAAAAAAACGACAGCCCGTGTCGACTCGATCGATGTTTTTCGCGATTCTCAAAATCGTCTGTTTGTCTTTTCAGAAAAATGCATCGTTGGTTGTCACGGAAGTGAGTATGATTTTTCCATTTTTGATTTTCAATAAGCTCGCGCTAGTCGCAATTATAGAAAAAAAACTAATCGCGATAATCGCCCTGCCGGAAACAGTGAATCCGAGCAAAGCGTACGTCGAAGGTCATACGTATGTCTACGATCTGGAGGGAACGTCGGTGACGTCGGTGAGCGAGGCGCAGGGCGAATCGAGGCTGAAGCTCAACGCCGTCGTTGAACTCGCGGTGAAACCAGACTGCGTGCACCAGCTGAGGGTCAAAAATCTTCGAGTCAACGGAGCGGTGAGTAGCGAAAAAAAGAAAAGTGAAGAAAAAAAGAAGAGACAAAAGTGACGCGAGAAGCTACAAGAGTAAACATCTTCCAGTCGGTGAGTCCGAAGGACGTCGAGAAGCACGCGCTTCAGTACAATTATCACAATGGGCACATCGATACGAGTGTTTGCGCCGAGGAGGGAGATTCTCAGGCTTCTCTCAACGTCAAGAGGGCCGTGGTGTCTCTCTTCCAGTCGGCGGTTATGCAGGACTCTGGTGCAACGACGCATCACGAGGTGAGCCTCCCCCCCTCCGCGCCAAGATCTTTTCTCTTTGCCCTCGAGTCATTCGAGTTTCGTCGTCGTCGTCGTCGTCGTCGTAAAAGTTTGGTACATTCCCCCATCTTCGTCTCCTCTTCTCCAGACCGACGTATTCGGTGGCTGCAAGACCGATTTCACTTTCCACAAAGATGGCGGCAACGTTCTCGTGGTGAACAAGTACAGAGACCTGGCCAACTGTTGGAATCGCGAGACGATAAGACACGGATTGATCTCGGCCGCGTTCGACCCAGCCGCGGGAATGAAATCCTCGCCCCTCCTCGCTTCCCACCTGAAAACAGAGCAGCGTTTCGTCGACGGCGTCCTTAACAAGGCGCTGTCGAGCGAGAGCTACGCCCTGAGGCCCTTCAGCAACGGTGACGCCGGCGCGAGAACGACCGTCAAGCTGGAGCTGAGCCTGAAGAGCGACAAGCCGTCCTCGGAGCCGACGGCACCGGCGACCCGGCCGAAATCCCTGATCTTCGATCCTCCGCATCCCGTGGTGGATTCCTCCGTCGAGGCCATCGCCAAGGCTCTCCAGGGCGTCAAGGACGAATGCCCGGAATCGGCGGTGAAGGAGCACGCCGCTGCGAAATTCGGCCAACTCGTCAAGGTCCTCGGCGTCTCGAGCAAAAACGACATCGCGAGCGTGTATCAGAAGGTGAAATCGGGCGCGGGTTTTGACAAACACCACGACAAAAAGATCTTCCTCGATGCTCTCTTCCGCACCGGAAGTGGCGAGGCCGCCGAAGTCTCCGTCGATTTGATCAAGAGTCACGATCTCACGAAGATGGAGGAGCTCGATTTTTACGTCAGTCTCGCGCTGGTGCGCCACGTTAATCCGCGGACGGTGAATTCCGTGATGAGCCTCCTCGACCTGCCGGACATGCCGCGAATCGGCTACCTCAGTATCGGCCACATAATCGGGAAATACTGCGAGCAGCACAAGTGCGAGGACGTGCCGGAGGTCAAGGCCGCCCTGGCCAAGCTCGTCGGCAAGGTCGACGGTGCGAACAAGTACGACAGCAGGGAAAAGGAGAACAACGGTATATTGGCGCTGAAGGCGCTCGGCAACGCGAGATATCACGACAGAACGACCAGCGAGAAAGTCGCGAGAATCGCGACGGACAAGAAGGTGAAGAACCGCGTGAGAGTCGCGGCCATCGAGGCCCTCCCCGCCACGTGCTCCGCGTCCTGGAAGAAGCAGCTCTCGGACGTCCTGGCGAACCGCGAGGAGGACTCCGAGATCAGGATCAAGAGTTACCTCGCCCTGGTCCGCTGTCCCGACACCCAGGTGGCCAAAACCGTCAAGGACGTTCTCGACAAGGAGACGGTCAATCAGGTCGGATCCTTCGTAACGTCTCATCTGAGAAACCTGCGCGCCAGCACCGATCCCAACAAGCAAGACGCCAAGAGACACCTCGCCGAGGTCAAGCCGCGGAAAAAGTTCCCCGAGGACTTTCGCAAGTTCTCCTTCAACAACGAGCTCTCGTACAACATCGGGGCCTTCGGACTGGGCTCCACCACCGAGAGCAACGTCATATACAGCCAGAAGAGCTTCGTGCCGCGCTCGGCGAGCTTGAACCTCACCGCCGAGATCTTCGGTCACTCCTTCAACATCATGGAGGTCGACGGACGCGTCGAGAATCTCGACCGGCTCATCGAGCACTATTTCGGACCCAAGGGCGAGCTGCGCACTCGCGAGATCAAGCAACTGGCGGAGGACGGCAAAAAGTCCCTGACGGACATGTACGACCGGGTCATCAACCGTTTCGATCACACCTTCCGCAAACGTCGCGAGATCAAACAGGAGAACTTGAATAAATTCGCGAAGAAGGTCAAACTGGACGCCGGGAGGATAAGCGGGGACGACCTCGAGGTCGACTTGTCCGTCAAGATGTTCGGCGCCGAACTGGCTTACATGGACTACCAGGGTCCCGGAAACGACGCGGATCCCAATCGAGTCATCGACAAGATCTTTGACCTTCTCGGTCAAGGACTCAAGGAGGCCAAAGATTTCAACAAACACATCGAGAGTCACGTGCACTTCCTGGACGCCGATCTCGTTTATCCGACCGGTCTCGGGCTCCCGCTGTCTCTCGGCGTCACAGGGGACAGCGTCGTTCACCTCAAAGCCAGCGGTAGCTTCGATCTCCGGGCGATGATCAGAGACTGCGCGAACTCCGCTGTGAGACTGTCGATCGAGCCGAGCGCCGCCGTCAGCGTCGTCGGTACGATGGTCGTCGATGGGTTCGGCGCCGAAACGGGTCTTCGTCTGGTCAGCACTCTGCACACCTCCACCGGTTCGGATTTGTCGGTTAAAATGCTCGGCGGCAAGGGAATCGACGTCAGCTTCGGCATTCCCAAGAGGAAGCAGGAGATCGTCCGCGTGTCCAGCGAGGTGCTCTTCGTGGCGCCACCGGGCTCCCCGGACAAGTACGTCGCGCCAAAGTTCACCAAAGGCAGAGAACACAAGGACTGCTTCGATCAATTCTCCGCGATTCTTGGCGTGACCGTCTGCGGAGAGCTCTACTATCCTTACGAGAACATGGAATCCGTGCAGAAGAAACCGGTGTTCCCTCTGAGCGGGCCCGGCAAGTTCGCGATAAGCGTCGAGAACAACGACGTCACCAGCTACCACTTCAAGCTGCTGTATTCCGTCGAACCGGAAACCGGCTCGCTCGAGGTGATGCTCGAAACGCCGGAGAGCAAAAACGACAGAAAGGTCGCGTTCAAGGTCGCCGGATCGTACGGGCCTCGTCCGTTCTTCAAGATATCCCTCGATTCGCCGTACAAGAAGCTGTCGGCCGAGGCCAAGGTCAACAACAACGCCAACGAGAGGAGCCTCGCGCTAACGGCGAAAAACGACGTCGACACCTACTTTGTTCGCGCCGGTATCGCCGCTGAATCCAACAACAAGTACAAGCCGATACTCGAGTACAAAGTTCCGGAGCACATTGAGAAACTGGCCAGTTCCAAGGGCGCGACGAAGGGTGGTAAACGCGACGGTCAGTTGTACAAGATCAAAGGTAACGTGGAGGTCAACGGCGACGAGTACAAGTTCAACAAGGTGGTTCTCGTCGCGTCCGATCGCGAGCTCGCCAGTGTCGACGGTCATGTGTCGCACACGGCGAACGGCGTCGTCCTCGACACCAAGATCTCCCACGGCGAAGAGAACATCGCGATAAAGATGGACGCCCAGAGGACCGAGAAGAAGCTGAATCTCGACCTCGCCGTCGTACCCTCCAAGGACCCCAACATCGGCTTCAAGATTCACTGGCACTACGACCGACCCCACGAGCTCCTCGATCACCAGTTCATCTTCGTCTACGGTCCCGATCTCGAGTCCAAGGTCAATCGTTTGACGATAACCGACAAGCTGTCGTACAAAAAGTCGGAGCAGCCGACGACAACGCCGGCAAATTCATTCGCGCCCGCTTCCTATCTCAGACACGTCGCGGCATTGAAATCCGAGTCGAAGATAACCTGGCCGGCGGAGGGACTCTCTAGCGAATTCGAGATCGAGCTCTCGCCGACGAGCCTCGACACCGAGTTTGATTTCGCCTATGGCAAATTCAAAATTGGCTCGGAACTCGAGCTCAGAGTCGACAAGGAACACGCGCGCGACGCCGAGCTCAAGTTCAAGGCTCACCTCCTCGAGAGCAAGCTGGCGGTGGAACTGAAACGCACCAAGCTCGACGAGCACAAGAACAAACTCGAGGCGTCCGTCGAATTGCCCGGTGGTGGAAAGTACTCGGCCGACGCGGAGGTAACCTACGACGTCGGCAAGAACAGCGCCAACATCCAGGTCGACGCTGATCTCGGCCTCAACGGCAAGAAAGTCAAGATGGATTACGGGGTCGAGGCGAATCCTCAGAAAACACAGAGTCACGCGGTGCTCACGATCGACTCCACCAAGTATCTCGATTTCCTACTCAAGCTCCAAACCGGCCAGAATCCTCACGGAAACTTCAACCTCCACGCCAAGAACATCCTCATCGCCGGCGGCCAGTTCAACTACCAAAACGGCAAGGGCAACGCCAACGTCAACGTCGATCTGCCGAACTACAATCGCAAGATCAAAGGTACCGCCAGCGTCAACGTCAATGGCAACAAACACATTGGCAACCTTGAGATCCTCCTCGACGCCGAGAAGGATCCCGAGAAGCGCATCAAGATCTCCTCCGACTCCGACGTCACCAAGGACTCGATAGACTCGAAGAATCTCGTGCTGATCGGCAAGCACAAGACCGAGGTTAACCTCAAGGGCAGCATGAAGAACAACGGCAAGAGCGGCTACCAGGGTGAAGGCACCGCCGAGATCACCCTGCCGAACGATCACTTCGTCGTCGTCAAAGCTATCCATCATTTGGTCCGCGATGGCAAGAGAAATCGCCTCGATGGCACCTACCAGTTCAGCGACTCGGTCGGTAAAGGCGGAAAAACAGCGAAACTCGCGTACGAAACCGAGCTGGCTTGGGCGGACGCGTCCGATTACGAGTACATCGGCAAGCACAGCCTCATGGCTCAGTCGTACGAGGGTAAGAACCTCAAGGTCGACGTTTCCGGAAGCCACGAGAGGGTGCCCAGTTCCGACAAGAGAAAGAGCGAATTGATCACCCGTCTCGAAGGTTCCTACATGCCGAAGCCGTTCCTCTTTGCCCTCAATTGCAACTACAACGCTCAAGATGGCGACTGGAAAATCACCTCCGCTCTCGGAAAGGATCTCGGAGTCAAGGTGAGTCAAGGACGCGTCTAGTCTTGAATAAAAAAAAAAAACAATCGCCTTGTCCCTCGCGCATAACACTTCCCTTTCCCTCGTTCGTTTTCCTCATCCCCTCGCACTTCCGGCCGTACCGTCAAAGAGTTTCTTTCGACCTTTCGTCTTCCCCAGGGTCAGGGTTCGTACAAACGAGGTAATCTCGTCGACGCTCCGACGACCAGCGAGTACGTCCTGAACTTTGTATTCCCGAGCGAGAAGCTGACCGCGTTGAAGGTACAGTCGAGCGAGAGCGTCCTCGCCTCCGGGGAGAAGGACGGCGGCCGCCTCGTCTACAAAGGAACCAAGAGCGTGACTTACAACGGTGACAAGAACATCGGAGCCGAGGTGGAAATTCGCCACCAGGGAATGCCGGACTCTGCTCGAGGAAACGAGGGTGACGCCAAGGTCACTCTCACCCTGTTGAACAACGCGCCATTGAGCGTCGCAACTTCGTACAAGTTCGATCCTACCGGGGAGATGAAAAAGGCGGCTGGAAAGCTGGACGTAAAGTACGGCGAGAAGGAGGCGACCCTCGGCACCGAGTTGTCCTACAGCGAGGATCTCAATGTCGTTGGTCTCGTTGGAAAAGCCACGACGCCGGTCGACAAGTTCCGCAACGTCGAGGTCAAATTATCCCGCAAGAGAGGCCAGGACGACATTCACGAGTTTGACGCTTTGCTCGTCGCCGACGAGGCGAAATACACCCTCACCAGTCAAGTACAACTCAGTCCGGAGGTCTCGAGCATCAGCATCGTCATGACCTGTCCAGCTGGAAAAACCGAGCTCCTCAGCAAGTTCAAGGATCACGGTGACAACGTATACACAGGTGAGACGCGAAACAATTTTTCTTGCTGGCGATAAAGCGATGATGAAAGAATAATGTAGGAAAAAGTGAATTACGAAAAGGAGCGAAATTTAGATGGTCGAAAAAAAATAATAGCGAGATCGAAGAAGGAACACTTTTTCGCTAAAAAAAAATGGTAACTTTAAGACGCGATGAAGAGCAGCAAGGGGCGATCGTAATTATCATTGTGCAAACGTAATTGTCGACAGGCGAATGGAAGGTGAATTCTCCCAAGGGTTTCGCGTCCGCCGACGGTCGAGTGAAGCTCGACAACGTCGACAACTTCGTCATTGAATTCAACTTTGACAGTGACAAGATAAAGCATCGAAAGATCCACGCGGAGATAGCGACAAAGCCGGCCGTGAAATCGGGCAAGAGAATCATCGTGACGGTGACGAGCGACGGGAAAAACATCGTAACCGGAAGGTAATTGAGCGAGCGGCGTTTGTCGAAATTCGTAGTTTACTTCTCCCTTGATATTTTGTTTTATTTTCGTCGGCAACGACTCGAGCGCGTATTTGCCTCGTGAGTGATTGATCCGTGTGTGGCCCTTCGGCGAGCCATCGATCGACTCGCTTGGGCGCTTCAGCGGTGTCTCTTTGATGTATGTAAAACGAGCCGATGATCATTGCAGCACGAATTACAATAAGCGAGACGAGGCTGGCAAGGTCATTGTCGAGGGTAACGGCAATCTTAAGATCGGCGAGAACACGAGAAGCTCGAAATTCACGTATTCGCGAAAACAATTGACCCAGGAGGTGGACGGCGAGGTAGGGGTCGCCATTCTTCTCAATACGAATTTCGGACCGTCCGCCGTCGTCGGTGAGCTCAAGCTCTCCAACAAGGAGGTCCACGTTTTCAACAGCTACTGCGAGCAGAGCAAGGACTGCGCTCACTTCAAGCTTCAATCTGCATTTGACACCGATCGTGAGTCTTTTTCTCATCTTTTTTCACGAATAATTCGCCAATTTTATCACGCTCTTCATTTTATTTCATCAAAACGAAAAATCCGTCATTCTCGCTCAACCGTGTTCGTCCTCGTCAGGCAATTCCCAAGTTAATCATCAGCTCACCGTGGAGGTCGATCTGAAAAAATTCAACGTTCCCGTTGAGTTTGGCCTGAAAACGAACACGAAATATTTCCTCAAAGAGCCGACCTTCGATCACACCGCCAATCTTTACGTACACACCTCCAAGGACAAGACCGAGTACTCGTCGCAGATTTACGTTCACTCCAAGGAATCCGGTGAGCCTTTCCCCACCCCGACGACGTCTCCGATCTTGTTTAATCTCGATTATCGATTAACGCCGCCATGTTCGTTTTTCCTCGCAGCTGTGATTTTGACACTTCCGAGTCGCGAGGTCGCCCTGATATCGTCGTACGAAATCCCAAAGACTCGTCACTCCGGAGCCGTCAAGGTCGAGCTCTCGTTGTATCTCGACAGGAAGAACAAACCGAACGACAAGACGTGCTTCGTCGCATCCGGTGACGTCAACATTGAGAAAAATTCCGGCGCCCTGAGCGGCGAGGCCAAATTCACGTATCCCGCCCAAACCAAGGTTTGTCGCTGTACTTTCTCGCTGCACAATTTTCATCTCGGAGTTTCAAAAAATTTCCGCGAAATTGGCAAGAAAAAATCATTTCGCGAGTTATTTTTTACGATTTTTTCCGAATTTTCGCAGGACATGGCGGTGAACGGCAGGCTGCATTACGGCGGAGAACATTTGCTGGACGCTGCCCTGGACATCGACGTTTTCGCCAAAAAGACTCAGAAGATTTCCATCGTGGCCCACGTGATGCGCAAGGACGTCAAAAAGGGCTTCAACGTTACCGGTAATTTCGAGGTCAACAGTCGCGGACAACAGCTCAAGGTCGAGCTGAAACAGCATCTGGCGATATCGGAACATCAAGTTGGCTTTGGTTCTTTCCTGTCGTACACCGATCAAAATCACAAGCCAAAGAGCGTCGGCATCTCGTACGCCATGGACCCTACGGAGGTTGCCTTCAACGTTGAGGGGCCCAACAAGCAGCTCCTCGACTTTGGCGCGGGATACAAGCTGAGCAGGGAAGTGCAAAAGTTGGAAGCTTTCTACACGGTCCTCGATAATCCGATGATTCAAGTGACTTACGACGGACGAGACTTCAACACCTTCAAGTTCCAAGTCGGAGAACGAGGTTCGTTGGTCTTTTCTTTATTCCTTCGTTCTTCGTTTCGCAATAGTATATTGTGAAACAAGTGCCGAACGAGTTTCAGATACTTCTTTTTATCACAAATGCGGGGATATATTCTGCTGAAAAATTGTGGTTTTGAGTAAGGGGGGCGGAGGGGCGAAGTAGGCGGCGACGGGGGGGTTTCAGAATATCATCAGAATAAAAAAACGAAATTAAAAGTAAAATCAACATAACTTTATTTCGAATAACCATAATATGAGCGGAACCAAAAGTAATTAATTAATTCATTAACTAATTATTGTTTTTAATTTTCGCTTAGATGTATTAAAATATTTGAACTCACCGTCAGCACTTTCTTCAGCTTCAGAAGTAAAATGAGGATTAAAACTCATTTTTAAATTTTGTTTATATTTTCATTTAAATCCTATGATATACCAATATTTATATCTGTCACTTCAACGTCACATTTTTGATACTGGTACTTCGATTCTGTTTTTTTTTAGCAGTGTTTTGTCATCGGTTTGCGTGCGATAAGTAAAAATTGCGTGCGGTAAGTATACTTGTCGCACGCAAATAAGCGTTTGATTGGAAAGCGAGAAAAGAGCTACTTACTAACCGCAAAAGTGTGCTCTAAGATACTACTTATCCCGCATGTGTGATAAAAAGATATTTTCTCAGTGAAATTGCGGCCAAGGAGACAAACTTTGTTGTTTTTTTAAATGATTCAATACCTTTTTATTATTGAATATTTGTATTTATTGATTTATTTCAATGTTTTTCTCATTTACGGTGAGATTCGAGGTTCGATAATCCAAGTTTGACGTTTCCTTCGTTCAGAAAATACGAAGAACAAGTTGACGGCGAACGGACGCTTCGTTCTCGGACAATTGGCCGAGATCCACGCGGACGTCTTCAAGAACGGAGAGAAGAAGAGCCTCTTCAGCGCGCTCGTTCATTTGGACGAGGGTAAATTTCTCAAGCCCGACTTTTCCTACAGCAAAGACAACATCGTCGCGCTGGTCGTGAGTACATCATCGACGGAGAGAGAGAGAGAAAAACGAGAAAAGAATCTTTTTCCTCGAGGAGTCCTTCGGGACGAGATATTCCTGATTTTCGACGTCTAAAATCCGTGTTTTTGTTCCTCCGACGGTACCATAGGACTTTTCGCGAGAGCAGGGAATCAAGCTGGCGAAGCAGTGGAAGGAAGTTGGTCAAGCCGTCGGCGAGGAGGTGGTCGTCGAGTTCAAGGATCTCGGGCAGCATCTGAAGAAGGCATCGCCGAATCTGACGCCCCTGGTCGATTATTATCGCGAGGAACTCGAGAAACTGAAGAACGAGCTTCACGCCGACGAGACCATCAAGGAGATTCAGGCTACCCTGTGAGTTTTCCGTCGATGCGACCTTTTTTTTTTTCAATTTTCCTCTCGATCGCGAGCTCGAATTGCGAAAAATTAATCGCTCGGTCGGTAAAACAGGCACAAAGTGTTTGGCGGAGCGATCGTCGCCGTGACCGAGACCCTCAAGCAGTTGGCCGGTCACGTGGCCGAGATGAACAAGCAGCTGCAGGAAATCGCGGAGAAAATCGGCGAGGCCGCGAAAGCGACGTATCCTCATCTCAAGGAATCCGTCGACAAGATCTTCCAGGCTGGCATTGAGATATTCGACGCTGCCGCGAAACTCGCCACGATTTATCTCAAGGCCGCTCTCAACGTCATAAACGAGCATCAGAAGGAGATCAAGCAACTGCTGGGAGTGGCTGCTGAACTCGCTCAGGACGTTGCGAAAATCGTCATCAAGGGAGCCACGCAGATCGAGAAGGAGCTCAAGGAGTTTGTCGTACTCGTTGTACAGCAGATCAAGGCACTTCCGGTTTACGAATTCGTCAAGGAGAAGTACGCCGAGCTGGCGAATTATCAGGTGCCCGACGCGGTGCTCATTCCGATCGAGGAAGCTTACGTTCAGCTCTGCAAGATCCTACCCACCGAGGAGCTCAGGGAGTTCTTCACTGTCACCTACGATTACGTCATGAAACACGTGAAACGTCAGAAGGTATTGCCGTGCTGGTGGAAGAGGAAAGAAGCGGAAATATCGAAGGGAAAATGAAAGAAAAATGGTTGTACATCGGTGTACTTTGTTTGACGCAGGTCGATGACCCTTCGGAGATCAAAAAGATATGGGGAGCTGGAATAGAGGCTATCCAATCGACGTTCACGTTGATTCAGAGTCACGCGACCTTCGAGAAGCTCTTCAGCTTCTACGTCGTTCGCGTGCCCGCTGATATCAGTGCGCTCAAGAATCTTCCTGGCATCGCGACCCTCAGACTGTCCGTCCTGAATCTCTTGAAGAATCGAGAGCTTCCGACGCCCGCCGACATTTACTACGCTTACAGGTCGGTTCTCGATTCGATATTCGTTTGTGATAAGGGAGGAATGAAAATTCTTCCAAGCACGCGACTGGTTTTTATTAACGTTGTTATTGTTACTGGGGATTTATTTGGTTTTTTAGAATCACGCATTGGAATAGTGAGTTTTCGATGTAATGTCGGTGGTTTTCGTAATCAGAGGGCAAAAATACGTCAAAATAGACTATTAGAAATCATTTTTGGAATCCAACATTTTTCGTCATTTCTCACCGGATTGAACTGATTCACTAAAAGGATTGCCATTTTTTTCTCCTTTGAGGTAGATTCTCAAACTTGTGCTTATTCTCTTGGCAATTGTTGAGGCTTCAAAATGCCGTTTGGTTCATGCAGATATCTTGATTTTTCGATTTTTGGCAGAATTTTAAAGTTGGACCTTCGATTTTTGCCAATTTTCCCATACATACCCCTTTGCGTCTTTTTTGCCCATTTTCAACATCGATTTTGAGGGTGAAGGAATTGAGCTATCGACTTTTTACTTTCACCATTTTCTAAGTCTACTCGAGAGCGTCTCGAAACCTCCCCAATAAATGTCCGTAGCATAATTATTAACCGAGTTATGAGCCTTTGAAATTTCGATTTTTCGACGTTTCTGGAAAATTGGCAAAAAATGAGCCAAATTTTTTTTTTTCAAATTTTCAATTTTTTAAAAGCTTATCCGAACGGAAATTTTCCGCTGATTACAAAACACCCCGAGTTTTTCTCAAAAACTCGATATTTCAATCAGAAAATTGTAATTTGTTGATAAAATTCGAATTATTGCATTTTTGAACCGAAATATTGGGTTTTCGATAAAATACCGGTGTGTTTCGTAATCAGCAGGAAAAAATACGTCGATATACACCATTAGAAATCATTTTTGAAATCCAACATTTTTCGTCATTTCTCACCGGATTGAACTGATTCACTAAAAGGATTGCCATTTTTTTCCCCTTTGAGGTAGATTCTCAAACTTGTGCTCATTCTCTTGGCAATTGTTGAGGCTTCAAAATGCCGTTTGGTTCATCGAGATATCTTGATTTTTCGATTTTTGGCAGAATTTTAAAGTTGGACTTTCGATTTTTGCCAATTTTCCCATACATACCCCTTTGCGTCTTTTTTGCCGATTTTCAACATCGATTTTAAGGGTGAAGGAATTGAGCTATCGACTTTTTACTTTCACCATTTTCTAAGTCTACTCGAGAGCGTCTCGAAACCCCCCCAATAAATATCCGTAGCATAATTATTAACCGAGTTATGAGCCTTTGAAATTTCGATTTTTCGACGTTTCTGCAAAACTGGCAAAAAATGAGTCGAATTTTTTTTTTCCCAATTTTCAATTTTTCAACATCTTATCCGATCGGAAATTTTCCGCTGATTGCAAAACTCCCCGCCTTTTTTCCGAAACCTCGATATTCCAACGAAAAAATAGCAATTTATCGAAAAAATTCGTATTATTGCATTTTCGCGTCAAACTATCGCAAGGATCAAGAGTCTCGTCATCATTAACCACCGTCGTTTTTCTTTTCCGATGACAATAACAACGTAAATTCATTTTTCGTCCACAGACCGACTCTCCATCCGAGCGATTTGCTTCCGCCGTTCAGTAAAACCGGTGTGTTCCTCGAGGGTGGACATTTCTTCACCTTCGACGGACGTCACGTGACGATGCCCGGCACTTGCGATTACGTCGTCGCGCAGGACATGCGGGACGGCAATTTCTCCGTGGTGGCCAGTTTGGCAGGGGGAAAATTAACGAGCGTCACCATCGCCGCACCCGGCGAGACCATCACCCTCAAATCCAACGGAAATGTACGTTACGCCCATGAGAATTCGTTGTCCAACGTCTTTTTTTTTCTTTCCTCTTCAGCGTCTCGCTTTTTACCAATTTCTTTCATTCCCCTCTGTTTATTTTAGATTCTCGCCAACGGCAAGCCAGCCGAGTATCCCGCGAGTACGAAAAATCTCCACGCGTTCCTCACCCCGCCGATCGTCAACGTCAAATCCGACTACGGAGTTCACCTCATGTGCACCCCGAAATCTCCGATGAGTTGTGGAATTCGCGTTTCCGGTTTTTACCTCGGCAAGGTTCGCGGTATCCTCGGTGACGGCAACAACGAACCCTACGATGACTTCACTCTACCGTCTGGTCACGTGAGTGGATCATTTTTCTTTAATTTTTCAAAAAATTCTCCTCACAGTTTTAATTATATTTCCTTAAAAAAAAAAAAAATTTCACGACGCGTAAATCGTCTTTGGGATTTTTTCAAAGGTCTCTTTTGACGAATATTTCGCGAATGAACGAGCCTCTTGTTTTACGAAAAATGGTAGCCTTTGAAGCCGGATAATTCCCATTACGTTTCTCGGCGTTACGTGCACGGTCTAAAAAAAAAAACTTGGCACAACGAACAAACTGTTTTCTCATCTGAATTCGAAATTGCTCTTCCCTCTCGTACGGAAGTTTCTCTAAATACATTTTTTCAACCAAAAAAAAAAAAAAAAAATACTGTTTATGACTCGCTCGGTAAACTTTGTGTAGAAAACGCGTGGGACGTGATTCGTTTACGAAATTCAGTGCGAGTCCAGCGGTCCTGCTTCAAAGAATCCTTCGTGGTGTCCCGTCCGAAACAGAAATAGCGCGACGCGAAATTCAAATAAATTGCCAAATTTCAAAGATTCCCGACTCAGAGTCAAAATAGAATGAAAGATGAGGAAAAATATCGATCGCGATGTTATACAGAATAGGGTTGATTTTCGATGAAAAAAATTCAGATAACCGAAGATGAGACGGAATTCGGCAACGCTTACAAATTGAACTCGGGATGCCCCGCGGTTTCGGCCGTCGATCACAAGACTCACAATCGTGACGCAACCTGCACGGAATACTTCTCCGGAAATTCTCCGATGAGGTAAGCGCGCTGCCGAATTAAAAAAAAAAAAAAAAAAAATTAGTCGAGAGAAAACAAGGAAATAACGATGATTATCGTTTTCCCACTCGTTCGCAACAGCGGCTGTTTCAATTACGTTGATCCCTCGAATTACCGTCAAGCCTGCGATCATGCGACGAGCGCCGGCACTCCACAGGCCGCTTGTCTCATTTCCGGTGCTTACTGGGCGGCTTGTCTCAACAAACGCGTCTTCATTTCCATTCCCAACGCTTGCGGTGAGTAAATCCCAAGTTTTCTTCCCACTGAATTCTCCAACAGACCTCTTTTCACCCTCTCGATGTTTCCTCGCTCGACTTTCACTCTTATAATTCCCGGGCTTGTTCAATTTTCCGAGTTTCTTTTTTTCCCCTATAATTAGGAAAGTGCAAGGTCAAGAACGACGAAATCCCCGCTGAAGACACCTTCAGCGTCAAGGTACCGCAGAAACAGGCCGACGTTATTTTCGTCGTCGAGCAGGAGCAGAAGAACGAAAAGATCTTCAAGGACCTCGTACAGCCGATGATCAACGACGTCAAGGCCGAGCTCAAGCAAAACGGCATCACGTAAGCGACGAATTATCAATCTTGCGGGATTTTGTCAAGTTGCCATTCTTCTCGAGGGTCGAAAAGGGGTATTTAAATTAATTTGAAAAAAAAAAACGACTCCCTCTTGCGATTTTGTGAATTTTATTGAAAAAACAAGTAAAAATACAACGTCAACAAAACGTGACGCTACTTCTGCTTCGGAGTGCAAAAAAAAACATTGAAAATACGGTCGAGGGGTATTTAAATTAATTTGAAAAAAAAAAACGACTCCCTTTTGCCATTTTGTGAATTTTATTGAAAAAAACAAGTAAAAATACAACGTCAACAAAATGTGACGCTACTTCTGCTTCGGATTGCAAAAAAAAACATTTAAAATACGGTCGAGGGGTATTTAAATTAATTTGAAAAAAAAAAACGACTCCCTCTTGCGATTTTGTGAATTTTATTGAAAAAACAAGTAAAAATACAACGTCAACAAAATGTGACGCTACTTCTGCTTCGGATTGCAAAAAAAAACATTGAAAATACGGTCGAGGGGTATTTAAATTAATTTGAAGAAAAAAACGACTCCCTCTTGCGATTTTGTGAATTTTATTGAAAAAACAAGTAAAAATACAACGTCAACAAAACGTGACGCTACTTCTGCTTCGGAGTGCAAAAAAAAACATTGAAAATACGGTCGAGGGGTATTTAAATTAATTTGAAAAAAAAAAACGACTCCCTCTTGCGATTTTGTGAATTTTATTGAAAAACCAAGTAAAAATACAACGTCAACAAAACGTGACGCTACTTCTGCTTCGGAGTGCAAAAAAAAACATTGAAAATACGGTCGAGGGGTATTTAAATTAATTTGAAAAAAAAAACGACTCCCTCTCCGATTTTGTGAATTTTATTGAAAAACCAAGTAAAAATACAACGTCAACAAAATGTGACGCTACTTCTGCTTCGGAGTGCAAAAAAAAACATTGAAAATACGGTCGAGGGGTATTTAAATTAATTTGAAAAAAAAAAACGACTCCCTCTTGCGATTTTGTGAATTTTATTGAAAAAACAAGTAAAAATACAACGTCAACAAAACGTGACGCTACTTCTGCTTCGGAGTGCAAAAAAAAACATTGAAAATACGGTCGAGGGGTATTTAAATTAATTTGAAAAAAAAAAACGACTCCCTCTTGCGATTTTGTGAATTTTATTGAAAAACCAAGTAAAAATACAACGTCAACAAAATGTGACGCTACTTCTGCTTCGGATTGCAAAAAAAAACATTGAAAATACGCGTTGACGGGTTGAGGAACGTTTTCGAGTTCTTTTCGTGCGTTTTCAGCGACACGCACGTTGGCCTCATCGGTTACGGCGAGCACATGAAGTGGCCTCAGCATTACACCACCGGTGGCAGTATGAACATCGACGGGGAGGTGACCAACATGAAATTCGCGGAGAAAAGTCCACTGATAACTTACGAGGTAAGGTTACACGGTGGATCCGCCAAAAAAAAATTAATTTCCGTCTCGAAAAAAGTTGACGTCTCCGAAATATTCCGGAACTCCGGAATTTTCAATATTCGACGATTTTTTTGACGACCGCAGGAAGCGAAAACGGGCAATACGACGATGCGCTTAAAATACCTCAAGCAGAGGCTCGACGTAGAGTTCAGCACGTCAAAGTTGACCGACGCTTACGAGGAGGCGATCCGTTATCCCTTCAGGGTCGGTGCCGCCAAGGTCGTTATCGGTGTCATGACGTCACCGTGCGAAAAGAGCCCACTTCCGGTTTCCGTGAGTGCATTAATACGGAAATCACCGTAATTCGAGTTTTCGACGTTAGATTTCGATTAATTTGATAATAAAAAAAAAATGGCGAAAAATGGTCCCTGCAGCTTCAACAATTGAGGCTCCTGATGGGACACAAGGTCTACAGCGATCTCGGTCTCACGTATTATCACGTCTCGTTCCTCGGGGATGTCCTCGTTTCCGGTAAAGCACAGAAGAACGTCATTGGTTTCGACGCCCACAGCGCTTACACGTTCGCCGACAGCAAGAAGAAGCCTCTCGAGGGTAGCACCGAAATGAGGAACAATTTGGTCCTCGCCGACGAGGACGTCTGCGCGAATTTCGCCGTCAACGTACGTTCTTCCTCGTTAAGGCGATGTGTTACACCCGCAAATCGAAGCTTAGAAAAATTCTCCGGCAAAATCTATAAATCGGATCGGTTTGAAATTTTTTGTGAGTATTTAGTGACACAACACGAAGGGAATGACGATTTCGCAATTTCGAAATTCTGCAAAAAATTTTTTTTGTGGAGTGAAATAATTTTCAAAATACTCACTCAATACTCACAAAAAATTTCAAATCGATCCGATTTTTAGATTTTGCCTGAGGATTTTTCTAAATTTTATCAAAATTTAGAAAGATTCTCAGGCAAAATCTATAAATCGGATCAATTTGAAATTTTTTGTGAGTATTTAGTGACACAACACGAAGGGACTGACGATTTCGCAATTTCGAAATTCTGCAAAAAATTTTTTTTGCGGAGTGAAATAATTTTCAAAATTTCGAAATTCTAAAATCGTCAGTCCCTCCGGGCTATATCACTAAATACCTACAACAAATTTCAAACCGATCCGATTTATAGGTTTTGCCTGAGAATTTTTCTAAGCTTCGATTTACGGATGTAACACATCGCCTTAATTCCGATGACTCGCTTGGGACTCGAGGCGCTTCGAACTCTCGTTTGAATTTTTTTTTTTTTTTTTAATTTCGGCAATTTCAATGTTTCCCTTTTTTCTCACCGACAGTCGGGTGGCGCGACGTTCGCCGTCGATCATTTCAACGAGGCCAAGCCGAATCAGAAGAAGCAGTTTGCTCAGGTGGCCGCCAGGAGGATCGTCGAGGGTCTGGTGAACACGGAAATCGAGGAGGACTGCGTTTGCCAGCTGGAGATGGGCATAAGCGCGCGTCCACGCTGCAAAATCCTCAAACGGAAGGAGAAGGAGCCACTGGCGGTTCGTAGTGTTATTTTCACGATTTTTCCCACCCGGATATTCTCGATTTTTCGCCATTTTCTTTAGTTCCCACATCGAGAAGACAGATGGCGCTGAGCATCGATCTTAATGTTTTTTTTTCTTCTCTCCCTTTCGACTGTTGCAGAGGCACACCAAAGGAGGTGTCAAGGGTTGATTATCGAGGATAAATCCCGAGATGTGAGCTACTATTAACGTACAATTAGGTTTTTTTTTATTATCGTAACGCCCGAGTCTCTCCTTCGAGGAAAACGAGGCGGAATTCGCGAAATGTTCTCCCTTTTCCACTCGTGTTTCACGATTAATATTATTATTATTATGTTTTTCAAAACGAGCGAAAATATCTCGATAATCGACGTTATCGATCCGCGATGGGAGAGGCGAGATGACGATTTTTTAGGACGCGATGCAAATGACAATTTTTTCTTGTACGATTTTTATTATCGATTAAACGAGTCATCCGGAGAGACCTAGCGAGGCTCGTTGTTGTTATTATTGTTTTTATACACGAATCCGCGAATACGCGTGAAGTTTGCCGGTCCCCGGGCGAATTTTGAAAATCTCGGTGGCGTTTTTTTTTTTTATCTTCGAGTTGCTTTTCTTTTTGTGTGTTTTTTTTTGTCTTTAATCGGAAAACGATCGAATTTGAGAGTGCACGTTGACTTTTTGTCCGTCAAAGTCGGTAATGTGCGACGACGGAAGTAAATTTCTCAACGCTCGTGCCTTCCCGAGGAAAAATGGCGGAACGATACCGAGATTGAGTTCGATCGAGGAGCCGCGAGCAGCCCCTCACGTTGACGCGACACACGCTCCATTGGCTTATGGAAAATTGGCTCTTCCCACACTGGTCCTCCGAGCGATTATACGAAAAGAGATAACCACGAATTTTCCCGATTTTTTCCAACCTTTTTTCTTCACTTTTTTCATTCTCCTTCAATCGCTTCCGGTCTACCGAGAAATATATTTCAGCCATCGACGGAAACTCGCGTCAAAGACGATTTTCGGTCGACAATCGAATTTTCGGAAATTCGAGAAGGAAAAAAACATTTTTTCAGCGATTTAGCACGGAATAGCCCATATGTGTTTACAGCAGTCGCACGGTTAATGATGTTTGTTGAATTTTTTTCGCTTCATTGGCTTATGGAAAATTGGCTCTCCCCACACTGGTCCTCCGAGCGATTATACGAAAAGAGATAACCACGAATTTTCCCGATTTTTCCCAACCTTTTTTCTTCACTTTTTTCATTCTCCTTCAATCGCTTCCGGTCTACCGAGAAATATATTTCAGCCATCGACGGAAACTCGCGTCAAAGACGATTTTCGGTCGACAATCGAATTTTCGGAAATTCGAGAAGGAAAAAAACATTTTTTCAGCGATTTAGCACGGAATAGCCCATATGTGTATACAGCAGTCGCACGGTTAATGATGTTTGTTGAATTTTTTTCGCTCCATTGGCTTATGGAAAATTGGCTCTCCCCACACTGGTCCTCCGAGCGATTATACGAAAAGAGATAACCACGAATTTTCCCGATTTTTCCCAACCTTTTTTCTTCACTTTTTTCATTCTCCTTCAATCGCTTCCGGTCTACCGCGAAATATATTTCAGCCAT
This sequence comes from Heteropelma amictum, assembly GCA_959613375.1. Classification (NCBI taxonomy): domain Eukaryota; kingdom Metazoa; phylum Arthropoda; class Insecta; order Hymenoptera; family Ichneumonidae; genus Heteropelma; species Heteropelma amictum. The sequence goes on from OY390727.1 coordinate 1,629,708, forward strand.
CGACGGAAACTCGCGTCAAAGACGATTTTCGCTCGAAAATCGAATTTTCGGAAATTCGAGAAGGAAAAAAACATTTTTTCAGCGATTTAGCACGGAATAGCCCATATGTGTATACAGCAGTCGCACGGTTAATGATGTTTGTTGCATTTTTTTCGCTCCATTGGCTTATGGAAAATTGGCTCTCCCCACACTGGTCCTCCGAGCGATTATACGAAAAGAGATAACCACGAATTTTCCCGATTTTTCCCAACCTTTTTTCTTCACCTTTTTCATTCTCCTTCAATGGCTTCCGGTCTACCGAGAAATATATTTCAGCCATCGACGGAAACTCTCGTCAAAGACGATTTTCGGTCGAAAATCGAATTTTCGGAAATTCGAGAAGGAAAAAAACATTTTTTCAGCGATTTAGCACGGAATAGCCCATATGTGTTTACAGCAGTGGCACGGTTAATGATGTTTGTTTAATATTTTTATCGGTGAAATTTTCATCGCGTTATTTTCATCCGCAACGACGAACGCTCAAATAAAAGATGCGAGATTTGAGGGAGAATGAAGATGAAAGTTTGACGAGGCGGGTGGTGAACAGTCTGGCCGATCTTCTGGTGAACCCCAAAGAAACGAGCAGAGCCATCGAGCTCGGAATACTTGAGAGGTTTGTCTCGTACTTTCCCTCTCTGACACCTGCGCGAGTTGCTGAAAATAAGCGCCGTTTTTTGAGAAGAATTCTTTCTTTCGGGAATTGAAATTCAACTCCAGTCGTTCTCCAATCATTGATCAATTAACGATCATCGAAATACGGCAGAAATACTCGAAGGTCACGCAAAAATCAGCATTTTCCTTCAACATCTTTGACGTTTTTCGACAAAACGCTTATTTTTGGTTACCCGCCCCGGTGTCACCCCCTGAACCTTCCTTGTCGTCGTGCAGATTGGCCGATTTTTTGACATCCGCGGATCCTCATTTGAGAGAAAAATCCGCCACGATATACGGCGCGATCTGTCGTACAGCAGCCGGAGGGGAAGCAATTTTACGACGACCCAAGATCCTCGAGAATCTCTCGAGAGGACTCGCCGATCCTTCCGACTCCGTTCGTGAAAAAATGGCTCGAGTCGTTGAAAATCTCGCTCGGCACCCAACCGGTTTTTACTACTCTCCTGATACTCATTCTCGCTCGAAATCCACGTCAATTCCGCGATTTTTTCTTCATTCTTTTTTCCTACATTTTTCATCCTCAAACGGGTTCTCAAAGTCATTCATTCAAACTCGTGGATAGAGTCGTATTTTCGATAAAAAAAAACAAATAATCTTATTTTTTTAATGAAACGAAAAAAAACACAACAAAAGTCGCCGAGGATCTGTGCGTTCGCGGATTCGTCGACGTCATACTGGAACGTATAGTCGAGGAGAGGGAAAACGCGATATTGGTACGTTTATTACGAGTGCACGTTGTTTTTTTTTATCCGACAATATCGAGACGGAATATCTCGATGAAGGATGCTGCGAATATGAATTTTCCCGTTTAATCCGCACATCCTGGAGATTAACAATATATTTATACACACACGCGCGATGTTATTTTCCGATGATGGCGATCTATTCGTCATTAACGATCCCACACGTGACGCGTACGAGTTTATAAAATTACACACCCATGTAAATACGCAAGATCGTGCATCTGGAATGCCTCGAATCTTTGACTCTGCTGAACGTTGAATTTACGACGAGAGCCTTGAGGTCGAACGCGATGGAAAAATTGATCGCTCTGATCGGCATCGATCGGGACGAGAAAATCGTCGCTGGTGCCCTCTCGTGTATGGCCATTTTCTGCCAAACGCCATTGGGCAAAGAAAAATCCATCGAACTCGATATCCTGCCGATCCTCAAGCTTTCGCTCGACGACCAAGTACGTAGAAATAAATTCAAGTAGAAAGAAATTCAAACATAATAATAATTCCCGAATTAATCGACGATCTTTCGCTCGTGGAATTTTTTTTTCTCAAGTTCATAATTTTTTCTTGACGGGTTAATGAAAAAAAAAAAATGGAGAATGTTACGATGTATGGAACGGCAGTGGCAACATCAGTACGAGCTTGCCAAGGTCGATGCTGGCGTTAAAAAATTGATAAAAAATTCAATAGCGAGGAGCGATCCGAGCGAAAGCCACGAGCGTGATGGTCTTTTCCACGACGAGCACCCGAGGGAGGTATCGAGCGATCGAGCTGGACGTTACCGAGAGACTCGTGAATTTCGCCGTCGACGCGCGTCGCGATCGTCAGCTCCAACTGGCATCGTTGAACGTAAAAAACAAAATGGAGAATAACGATGAAAAAATCATTCGCGCGATTCGCCGTTTCCGATCGAAATTTCGTGAAAATCGCAGGCCCTGTCGAACATCGCCGAAACTCCCGCTGGTCGATCGATTTTACTCGCCGATTATTCCATGATAATCGAGGATATCGAAACCGGCGGAGACGAAACCGTGGAAAAATACAAACGTTCCTTGCTCGAAATAATCCGCTGGCGTCCGTGATACGTTCGTCGAGTCACCGACGAATATTTCATGCAGCATCGATCAGGGAAGGCAACATCTATACGTTTAGCGTTTCACGAACCACGAGGACGGTTTTTCCGAAATAAAATACGGTCTGGTCGCTCCCAAATTGAGCCAAATTCGTTTATCTGTCACGGGACGGAAATGTGCGAGAGCGGCATGGGAGGCACAGCCTCCGGATGCAATCCGTAACTTCTTTAGAATAAACAGCATGACAGCACGGTAAATAATAGTATACACTGACAAATTTTCAAAATTTCATCATCATTGAACGATGAAACAAAAAAAAATGGCTTTCTTGATGTTTACAGTTGAATAGTTTTTTTTTTTTTTTTTTAATAACGTCGGGATGTACCGATTTATTTGTTTCCTACCGTTATCGCACGAAACGATCGAAAATATCGTCGAGATTCGTCGAGGTTCCCCGTGGGAAAATAATTCGAACGAATGCTCCGCTGGTTTGCACATTTTTTTTTTTTTTTCAACAAAAATAGAACGTAGAACCCTCGAGTGTAATTCGAGGCGATTAAGACCATCTGCTGTTATTATTTCTTATCGCAATGAAGCATGTGTCACAGAAGCGGAAAAACCATGCAACGGATCCGAATGATTGGCTCGAACGTTATCAGAATTGACGTGGGAATCGAACGAGTGCACGGATCGTCGACGCTGAAACTATCAGCGTTACCGTCTCGAACGATGCTCGTGTACATTGTGAGCAATTGAAAATGATTCACGAGATGTTTTTTTCGTCATTGAACGACCAAAGATCGCGGATTTTTCGACAGAAGCTCGCGAAGAAAAAGGTGCAAAAAAAGCGGTGGATACTTTCGCGTAAAACGATTTTTACGTTGCGGTCCTAAATTTTCTGTCCAAAGCTCCGTTAGCTCTGATGCAATCGTTGTTCGACGAAACCAATCTCGAACGCGAGTTATCGGCGATCGGAAATTCACAGATAAGCCAACGAAGAATACGACGAGGAGATGAATGGGTTCAAGCACGCGTTTTATTCTCGTCGTACGCGAGCCGATTTAGCGTACGGGACTTTCCGAGCGCGATTCTGCGCCTCCGAAAAACGCCAGCTGCAGATCGATTATTCACGACTCTCGAATAATGGTTTATTTGTGTTCCGGTTTTACTTGACGCCCCGAGACAAACCGAGCGTAACACTGTTTATACAGTGTCTGCGGTAGTCATTTGTGGAATGACGCACGCTGGTTTACCCTCGCGATTTTATTTTGTGACTAACGTCGCAAAGAGGTCGTAGAAAACGCGTCGCGTCGATGCAGCGACGAAACGCCTTCTCGGAGAGAAAGATGCGGGAATAGGAGGACTGGAAAAAAATTGATTTTCCGACTGGTGGATGGAGGCGATGTTTCAACGCTCTCAAAAGTAATAAACGATAGTTCGCGGGGAAAAAATAGGCGGCGAAAAAAAATGCCGAGCTGTCTGTTCAATGCCAGCCTCGATCTACTGAGGCGCTCTCACCGCTGTGTACTCGTTAAAAAAAAATATTAGAACGCGTAAAGAGTATCATCGAGTTGTACCCGACGATTACCGGATAATGAGCCTTGAATATGCATGTACCTGTGTGTATTTAGATGTGAATACACAGGCGCGTATGAGAAACAGAGAAAGGTTAAAAATAGTATAATGCGATAGAGTGAAATAATGGCGCGTGACGAGGACGCGTCGATTTATCGATTCTCGCATATCCGGAGTTAATTTCCAGTGACTGTCCTCGCGGCTCGTACAGCCGAGAATCTTCCTCGGCACGTTTTCGTACAGCGTTCTCCAATTTTTTCGAGGCTCGTCGTAAAAAAAATTCGGCGGAAACGCGAAAGCCAGCTCGATTTGTTTAGCACAGATTTCGAAAAATGTTTGGACGAATGGTTCTTTTTTCCCGCCAGTGCCTCCTCTTTCGTTGTTTAATTTTTCAATTTTCGACAGTTTCGCGTCCTCCACGTCGTGCTCTCTCCTTTTTTTTTTAACGAGAAAACAATCGCGGCAAACTAGCCAGCCTGGCAAACGGGTACGTCCGGACGGTTGTATAAATGTAAAAAAATATAATGAGATCAATTTTTTTCTTTATTTTTCAACTCGATAAAAAAGACAAAGGCCAAGCTCTGGACCATGGTTTTCGAAACAAAAGTGTTACGGAAATTCGGCCGACGGCTTCCTGTCTCGTCTGATTCGCCATTGTCGGCTCTCGTCATTGAGCAACTCGGAATAATAAATAATCAAATAATCACCGTAACGTCAGCCAGCCTCCGATATGATAATGGACCATTTTTTAAACAAGCGCAAACAACGAATTTCGCCAATCGCATCTGTACGACGATTACCGTACATCAATCAATTTAATCGTCGTGATAACGCCTAATCGAGCACGCGAGATTGAAAATAAAATCCGGAACGCATCACTCGTGGATGGAGGTCGAAAAAGATCCGTTATTTCGCGTTTTTGAGCAGGATCATCGTTGGCTAAAAATGATTCGCAGATTTGCCAAGGCGATTTTGAAATTCGTGATGTTTCGGAGGCGAAATTATGCTCCGGCCCGGTGAGTCCTTGAACCTTCGGAAGAGAGAGGCGAGTCTAATCTTTCAAATTTTTCAGTCCGCACACACTCGTACGACTGTTTTTCTGGCGTGTCGCGAGTTCGAGTATAAATAGAAATAAAAAGAAACAAAAATAAAGTGAAAAATTGAGTCAAAAATCGCTCGTCGTAGAGGCGCAATTGGGGTTTTCCCACGCGAGGCTCTGTCTTCATAGAGGGGAACACGAAATTTGGTGACAAACACAAGTCCACCAACGAGGCACTCGAGCTTCTCAGGAGCAATCAACGTTTTACTATTGAGATTTATGTTGGATTCTCTTTCGCGCCCAATTTCGCTGCGCACCCTCGTCACGTGATACATCGATCAACGTTAAAACCCAATACGTTCAGCGACCGTTGAAATTTCGTTCGAGCTCGCCCGCGAATTGCGTTGTTCGGCGATAGGATGACGAGGCTGTCCTCGCTTTTGCGGAACAATAGAGGCGATGACTGTACACGTACGAGAGTCGTCGAGAGCCTGGCATTGCCGAATATTCATGGGATTTTCGAAAATTCTGTGTACACCTTAAGGTGTCTTGCCTGCGGCAACCTCAAGGAGGTTCGAAGCTCCCTCGAATGTCGCGAACGGTCGACGGTCGCGGGAATTGAAAAGTCTGACGAAAAAAAGGGAAAAAGACGAAAAAACCGGTGTTGCGATTCGAGAGGGCGGATGCTGGGGCGCAAAACCAGTTTTGCCAAATCGCCGACGTGTGTTGTACGGAAGGATGTACACAGATGGATGTTGAAACGAAAGTATACGATGTTTGGAGGATATGTGATTATTATTCGTGTTATATAATGCCTGTATTCGTTGGTATGTACATGTACGATTTATAAATACAACAGGTAGCCTCGTTGAACCTCCGAATCGCGTTTTTTGGATACTGGAGAATATATAAATATGTATATATATGGGTATGACGATGACGAAAAAATCCCGTTTCTTCTCACCGCGAGATCGTGCTGTACGAGTGAATCTCGCGTGTGTATATATATATACACATAAATATTTATATATGCGTACATATATACATATATTCATACAACCAGCAGGCATCCGAGCAGTCATATATGTATAACATACCGATTATCCGACCTGGTGGGGAACGGAGCGCGAGTAAAAACGGCTGTCAGCGACTATGAGAGTCAGTAGTCTGGTCGTCTTGGTCGAACAGTGTCGTCCCATTCATGATCAGACGGATAAACGCCAGTGACTCCCGTGCAATACGTTCGTGCGTGTTTGAGTCGATTTTTTGGTTATTTTTCAATCGCGTTCGATAGTTTTTCGAGCGACAATCGTAGAGCTACGTAAATCGACGAGAAAAACGTCAAAGTTTGCTTTTATCGTTTTTTTTTTTTAAATTCAACGACGAGAATCGTGACAACCGTCGGTAAAAAATTCGTCCAGCGGTAAAGGTATAATTGAATTTCCTTTGGTTTTCCCTGGTCGTTTAAATTTATGATTATCACGCAGGCTGTTAGCTGGCCGTGTTTGTCGGGATTCTTTTTCTTTTTTTCTTTTTTTCATCGATCTCGCATTCGTAGAGGAGCACGTGACTTTGATAAAATCGATCGTCGACTCGTCTCGCGACACTGTTTGCGTTGAATTTAAAATAAAAACGGAGGTACAGTCGCGTATCTTGTTTTCACTTTTTTTTTCGTCTCGATATCGAGGTTCGACGAGCGATCTTTTTTCGCTCCGTTTTATGACTCTCGCGGAGACGAAGGTTCGTCCAAATGTCGCGTTTCATCGTGGAATCATTCGCAATAATTTTTTAATGGCAGCAAAGTTTCTTCGATAACCTTTGACATTATGCAATTACGATGTAGCTTCGTCGCGATACTCGACACACAGCGGGACACCGACTGACTCAATTCGACGTTTTACTCAGCTTTCATTGTCCACAAAATCACGTATACTATGTGCAAATACATTTATCGAATATGGAGACTACGAATTTGGTCCAGCATCCAAAATTTGCGACGGAAACTTGCGAATGATCAGAGACGATCGAAGCGAGCTTGAAATCGGAAATTTCGTCCAAAATCAGTGCTGATTTCGTCTCTGATTTTCTATTTTTTATGTTTTATAAAAGTCTCTGTCGCTCTCTGTTAAAGGCGGACCTTGATTTCCCCTTTGTTTATTCCTTCGCCTCTCGATAACGCGTGGAGATAAATGGACCAATTTTTTTTCTTCTTATTTTTAGAGAGATGCTGCGATTACTCGTGCTGCTGATGAGCATGCTCGTCCGGGCGGACGATCAGCTGATATACCCGGATCAGTTTGAGTCGATACTGAGACTGCAGTCTTCCAGACCCACCGAGACGGCGTATTCGACCGATTCGTTTGGCAATCGCCGTCTCGAGAATCAGCCTTTCGTACCCGCTTCGGCGGCGGCGAGCCCGTCGGACGATGCCCAAAACCGCCATCGCGAACCTTCCGACTTGGAGGCTGAATACTGGGACAATCACGTGAGCAATTTATCTCAAAGATACAACATTTTTCTCTCGAATAACCGCGAAAGCCACTCGTGTCGCTGTACATTTTTTTCCCCCACGTTGGTCGATCGAATTTTGAACGCAGGAAGAAATATCGCGAATTTCGTCTCTCACAGGTGAACGATATTCTGGCGAGAGGCGTGGGTAAGTTCGCCATCGACATGGACCGAGCGATTTATCGATTTCTGGAGAAACCGGAAACGGGTTTGAAGCCGAACGTGGTATTCTCGCCGTTGAGCATCGTCGGAACATTGGCGATGGTACTTCTCGGTTCCGCCGGGGTGACCTTCGACCAAGTGTCCCAGATTCTTGGCCTCGAGTCCGGAGTCGACATATCGTCGCATTCCGAGATCGTCCACTTGATGCTCGGACACGTCCTGAGGTCCATCATCTCGGACCCGAGTGCCAACGGTCCGAAGATCACAATGGCCAACGCGATGTTCGTGCAGGTACAGAAGGATTGAGAAATATTGTAGACAAAAAAAAAGCACGGGTTGTCTCAGGTCCAGCCGATTTTATTTCGAAAATCTCGCGTGTGACAGAACGGCTATCCGATACGAAACGAGTTCGCGGTGATAAGCAAACAGGCTTACAACAACGAGGTCGTCAACGTCGATTTTTACGGCGAACCCAACCTGACGAAGGAAACGATCAACGACTGGGTGGAGGCGAGAACCATGGGGAAGATCAACAGCATCCTGGACGGTCCTCTCTATCGAGGCACGAAGCTGGTCATAGCGTCGGCGCTGTACTTCAAAGGCGAATGGTTGAAGTACTTTATGCCGAAGGTGACCTCGAGGTAGGTTCCTCGAGCGTGCGACCCTGGGCTTCATCGTCGCGGCGTTTCATTCGACTTCTTTTTCATCCCCTAGGAAACCATTCAACGTCACACCGGAGAGATCCATCATGGTGGACATGATGTTCAACGGCGGAGACTTCCCCTTCTACGAGGATCGCGGATTGGGCGTGAAGATTCTCGGTCTGCCCTACAGAGGCTCTCGGGTGAGTCTCGCGTCTTGGTTCTCGCCCGGTATCTTAGCTCGTTGACGTTATTTTTGAAAATGTACCATCCCATTCCGGCGATCGAAAAACGCTTTCAGAACGAGACCGCGAACGGACCCGGCTCGAAGCCCGAGGCGACGATGTACGTGCTCCTGCCGACGGCTCGCGACGCCGACGCGCTCGGCAGACTGGAGCAGCGTCTGAACATCAAGATTCTCGAAGCTCTGATCGACAGAACCAAGATGGAGAAGTGCACCATCGCGATTCCTCGCATGAAGCTCTCGAGTTCTCTGAAGCTCCACAAAGCCCTGAGCTCCCTGGGACTGCGTTCTCTGTTCGACGAGACGGCTGCGAACCTGGCTCTCCTCTCACCCGGAGTAAACTCGACGACGAGCCAGCCGGAGGGAATATTCACGAGGATGGCTGGAGGGGAAGACGACGATCCCGTGACCGCCAACGAGGCCGTCACCAGGCCGAATTCCTTCAGTTACACGGACCGGAAGGGTGGCTACTTCGTCAAGCAGTGGCGCTCCGGTGTCGACATCCGGAAGATCTCGAAGAGCGATCATCGCCGACGATCGATAAGCGACGATGAGACCGGGAAGAGCGGAAGGGTCAGGGCGGAAGCGAAAAACGTTCGATCGAAGCGTCAAAGTCGCCCGATGGACGAAGAGTTCGTGCGATTCGTCCAGAGCCGGAAGGCGTACCCGAATTACGGACTGGACTCCCTGAGGAACAGCCCGAACCTCGCGAATCCCCGTCTCTTCGCCTCGGACGTCCTTCACAAGGTCGAGATGGACATCACCGAGACCGGAACCGAGGCAGCAGCCGCCACCGCCGTCGTCCTCGTAAGAGGCGGTAATATCAAAATTTTCAACGCCAACAGGCCCTTTTTGTTCTTCATCAGGCACGAGTCTACGAGGATGATCATGTTCTGGGGTACCGTCAACACGCCGACGCCCAATTATTAGACGTCCCCGTGCGAACGTGTGTGTTTTCGAGTGTGTCTGGTTTATTTTTGTCGTCCTGTTTTTTTTTCGTATATTCTCCGATACTCTCGATGTTCATTTGACACGCCATGTGCCCGACATGTCCGTTATTATTCCTTCGAGACGAGTCTCGACGGTGCGGATGCTGAGCGAGAATCTCATCATCCGGCACGCGCTGATTACCAAATATTTTACACTCCCCCTCCCTGTCTGTGCATCCCGTGGCTACTTTTTTCCGCCCCGGCGAGATCGAAAACGAGGATGAAGAAGCAAAAGGGATGCTGCGCCGAGAAACATCCGGATGCACTCGATCTCAAGATTTATCTTACCGCCCTGTCGAGCGAGACGGGCCGGCCGAGTTTATCGCCGCTGATTCTTCTCTTTCAACAATGAGGGGATGTTTTTTATGTCATACATCGATCGCACAATCTGACGATCGCGATCCACCCCGTGAGCGATTTTTTTACTTCAGTATTCGTCTTTTAAATACCCACCGGTTACGGAATGTATTTTTACGGGTCCGTATGGTCGAAAATATCGCAAGGTATTTTATGAAAATAAAATAAAAATGTTGATTTCACGTTCCTCTCCGTTTATTCAGCGTTTTAATTATTCTCCTTGCAGCGATATACCCGCGAGATTCTCGTGGAAAAATCCAGAGGAAGAAATCTTCACCATTTTTCTCTCCCGAATTAACACGTCTTATCGATAATGAAGCAAGGTGAATAAATCCATCATTACCGCCATCTCCGTCAGTGTCATTAACGACAAAAACTCTCACTTTATTTCTCATCGTCGCTATTATTATCATCAATACTATCGCGATATTTTGACGTATTTCGAGGGTGCCTCGCGCGATCTCACTGAAAAATAAAACATACCAAAGTATGTTTATAGCTCGTCGTAATCGCTGGGCCGAGCGAGATTAAAGTCGAGAATTTCGTCAGTGGTGAGAAAGCGAACGTCGCTGTCTTCGGAGAGGGCCGAGCAGCTTCCGCCTCCGCTCCTCTTGTACGATCTGCGCTTTCGCACGATCACGTAACCGATCACGGCGGACAGAACGACCGCCGATCCGATGACGATCAATATGCCGGAAATAATACTGACGCCGAGGGAGACCGACGAATGGAGCTGTTGGATCGTCGTCTGTTCGGCCAGAACGTGATGAGCTGCGGATGGAAAAACACACGGTAATTCGTTCGAGGAAAACATTCGCTCTCGCACTTTGAAAATTTAATGCCGAGGGTAAATGACGAGAAAAAAGGAAAAAACAATGTTTACCCGTACGAGCGGAGATCCGAGAGTCCTGAAGAGTTCCGGTGACCTCGGGAAAGGGAGTCTCTCTGGTGGTGACGACGGAGGGAACGTTTCGCCTCCTCGTGGTCGTCGGCGTCGTCCCCTTTGTCGTTCTCGACGTTGTTTTTCTCTCGGTCGTCGTCGTCGTCGTCGTCGTTGTGCTTCTCGTTGCGGTCGTCGGACTCGTCCTCTTCGGGGTGGAAATCGTCGTCTCCGGGACGTCGGTGACCTTCGCGTAAGGGTCGATGTCGTCCTTGGGGCTGATGGGAATCGGTTTCATGGCGATCGTCGATTCTTTCGCGGTGATCGGTACCCGCGTGACCGTTTGCCCGGTCGCGTTCGTCGGCCAGTCAGCCGCGCCTGTTTTACGCGCGTTTTCATGATTTTGCAAGAGAAATTTCGGATGCTGGATGGCATTTGCTCTCGATAATTACCGAGCACGCAGTATTCCGCAAAATCGGCACAGCAAATGGAGCTTTCCGCGCAATCGAGATTGCACTGACAGGCGTCCGGGGAACCGGGCGGCAAAATCGTCGCCCAGGCGTCCGGACCTCCTGTGCCATTTCCGCAACGACCTCGACAGCTTTGGAGGGAATTCACCATCTCGATTTCATCTGCAAACATCCTTGAAGTACCCCTGACTCTCTCTACCCCACTCGATACGATCTTAAGGTAGTTCTATCGTTTTATCGTTTTCTTAAGATTTTGTTGAAAATTTGAATACGTATTCTTTGATGTCATGTATACGTGTGTAATAAATTTTGGAAGGTTTTACCACGTGGAAGTTGAGATATTTATTGGTAAAAATCACAATTTTCGGTAGTCTCTCGTAAGAGCGCGTGTTAAAAGTTGCATTTTCATCAATTAATATCTTGGCTTCTACGTGGTGAAGCCTTCTAAAACTTTGCATACATTTTTATGCAACATCAAAGAAGATTTCTTGAGTTTTCCAAAAAAATCTTGAGAACATTTTTTTCGCAATTTTTGTAATTATAGAGCAAGCACATATCACCTGGGATGACCGTGAATTTGGAGTATGCTGTTCTTTAGTCGATTTGCAACAACTTTTCTTATTTAACTGAAGCCCGCGAACCATTTTGTATGTGAGAAAAACTGCAAAACAATTTCTCGATTTGAATCTAACGATAGAACTACCTTAAGGTAGTTCTATCGTTTTATCGTTTTCTTAAGATTTTGTTGAAAATTTGAATACGTATTCTTTGATGTCATATATACGTGTGTAATAAATTTTGGAAGGTTTTACCACGTGGAAGTTGAGATATTTATTGGTAAAAATCACAATTTTCGGTAGTCTCTCGTAAGAGCGCGTGTTAAAAGTTGCATTTTCATCAATTAATATCTTGGCTTCTACGTGGTGAAGCCTTCTAAAACTTTGCATACATTTTTATGCAACATCAAAGAAGATTTCTTGAGTTTTCCAAAAAAATCTTAAGAAAATTTTTTTCGCAATTTTTGTAATTATAGAGCAAGCACGTATCACCTGGGATGACCGTGAATTTGGAGTATGCTGTTCTTTAGTCGATTTGCAACAACTTTTCTTATTTAACTGAAGCCCGCGAACCATTTTGTATGTGAGAAAAACTGCAAAACAATTTCTCGATTTGAATCTAACGATAGAACTACCTTAATGCATTTTCTCAAGGCGACCGACGCAAAAATCGACAGAACTCTATTTCCTAATTGAAATCCTACTGAAACTTTGTCGGGGAACGTGCGACGAAGTAGCGTCAATCGATGGGTCACGAAACGGAAGGGTAAAGCGACGTGTATTTTCTTGCTGCGTTGGAAATTATTTCGTACAGCGAGAGAATATGTTAGAGTCATCCGCAAAATGAGATTTCCATCGCCCTGAGCATCGCTCGATTGTCAGCATTGTCGTGAAATAAATACGTTCATTACCCTGGTTAGTGGGGTAAACTTCCGGGGCATTCGAAGTTGCAACAATGGAGCATTCATCGCCTCGAAGAATGGCGACGTCATCCACCGCGATGTCGCTGACGTAACTTGCTCCCCTGATACCCTCGATCGTGATCTAAGAGAGGAAAGTAAATAAAAAATAGGAGGCAAAAACGATTTTTCAAAAAAATCTCGAACCACGCGTTTACCTGGAAGCTGGAGTTGGTGGGTGGAAGATCAAAGAGTCCGCGAAACCATTGATTACCCTGATTGCCGTACCTCTCGAACATCAGCTGGGACTCGTTCGTCTCGGGCTTGAAGTAAACTTTCAGCGCTCCGATCGTCGCCCCGTACATGTGGTACCTATTTTTTTTTCAAAAACAAACGTCGTATCATCGGAATCGCCGAGAATTTTCCCAGCAACGTTTCCTTCTCCATTTTTTTTTTATTTTTTTTTACCAGAATGAAAAACATCCGGATTCCGCGAGGGAAGCGTTGTACAGTGGCGACACGATTCTGGCTGTGTCATTGACGAGACGACCAGACGCCTCGACGTAGAGATAATATCCTGGAGAGGATGACGAGAGAGATACGCGAGGTTGTATTTCATGCGGCGATAACGATCGACGATGGAAAATAATCGATCGACTCACCGTCGTATCCCGGACCGTGAGTGTGATCGTGGGAGGGTCCCGTGCCGATGTGCGAACTCGGCGTGTCGTGATTGTGCCTCTGCCAATCGAAATCGTGAGTCGGGTCTTGCTCCCACCAGCACAGATCCGCTTTCTCGAAATCGCAACTCGTCGGGGCTGCCGCGGTGGAATCTTGACATTTTCGGCGAAAGAATAATGTCAGAGCGAAGTATGTTTTTTCAAAATTGAAATCGTTGAGTTAAAAATGAAATCGAAGGATGACGTCACGGTGATCAGCTGATCGGTATAATTCGATTCGGTAAAATCGTCGAGATGGCATTTTTTGCAGCATCGCTGCTCCTTATTTCTAGAAAAAAAAAAAAGTTCAACGTTACCTCTGCAATACGGAGCGGTGGCGTTCCATTTTCTTCCGTTGCAATAAATCTCAGCAGCCCCAACGAGCACGTAGCCCGGCTCGCAAAAGTAGATTGATACCGCGCCATTGTACTTGGTCGCCATGAGGGAATGTTCCGGTGATGGCAGAGCCGGACACTGCGAGTCTGCCGATGAAACATGGCGATAAATCTTAGGCTTGAAGAAAAAAATGGCACCTCCACGAGGTCGACACTCTCGAGCGGTTTTAGGAGGTCGAAAGGTCCGAGTTTGGAGTTCCGGTCTCGCGTGACGCTATTTTTGACGAAAAACGAGAGAATTTTGTACTCACTGACGCAGACGGGAGTCGGCGTGTCCCATCTTCCCCGGATGCACGTCGAGTACTTGTTGCCCACCAGGGTGTAGCCCTCGAAGCAGCTGAATCTGACGATTTTACCTCTCGATCTCGGGCGGACGCGGCCATTTGGAAAAATCAATGGCGGACAACGAGCTGAAAGTAAATTTACCGAACCAACGTCGGGAATAGTCGTGCGAAAAGAGTTACATCGGCGAAAGAGTTTCCGCACTTACGGCCATTGTCCCAGGATCCCGCGATGGACCCTCCGAGAGCCACGAGTATCAAAACAACGATGTAATTCATGTTTAGTCACTCAGTATTAAACCGTATCGAATTTATCCATTCACGTGTGGCACTTGCGCGTGGGGAACATTGACGAAACGAGATTGCAATTTTGTCCAAAGTACCCACGTCGCCGACGATCCCGTTCGATCGTAGATGAAAGAAGGAGGGAAATATTTGAAAAAAAAACGAGAGGAAACACTCGAGAACCTCGCGAGAAATCGAATTTCCCTCTCGACGATCACGTGGACGAAGAGTCTCGCTCGTACGAGCTTGCCAGTCGCGAGCAACTCGTCCGACGGTTCGATAACTCGCGCGTATCGATCTCAACAACGAAGATCAACAATAATCGTGAGGAAAAAAAGCGCACTTTGTTCCTCGCTCGAACGAGAGGTTTACGAGCGATATTCGAACGGTCGAATGACGATTCCGGCTCTCTCGAACTCGCTTCCTTCTGCCATTTCTCAAAGAGTTCCTCGCGATTGAGGGAACGTGCGAGGGCGGAGCGACACGTCCACATCCCTTCCCGGTTGTGCGCGCCAGAGATTGTACCGCTATCTGTTTCCGGTTAATTATCGCCAACGAGCAGCTCGCTGCTCCGCTCGGAAGAAACGGCTGACATGTCCACGACTCTGTGTAGGTCCAGAAAAAAAATCGCTCATCCAGGAAAAAGAAAAAAAACGACGCGGGGATTCCGCAGCATCCATATGGACCGCGCTTTCGATCGTCGTAGAGAGAATTCCCGTTCGAAGGATGTTTTTTTAAATTAATAATCCTTGACACTTTGAGAATCGAAATTTCGATTCTTTTGGACGTTGAAAAATGGACCAAAGCGGAGATGAAGAGGAGAAAGGCGATTGGTACGGGTGAATTATTCTTCGATTATGCATGGATTACCTCGTTCCCATGGAAACCTGATTCACTCGCGCGATCGAAAAAGAAAAAATAATAAATCAACGAGACAATGCACCTTTTTCATTTTCCGCTCTAACGAAATGTTCAACAGAGGCGGAATCAATGAGGCGTAACTCGGGAGGGAAAAAATCCGTTGTCTCTGTAGCGTAAAATGGACTCGTTCGTACGAAAAAAGGCATTTTTTTTTCGTTTTTTTAGCGAATGAGATAAATTGGTGCATTCTCAGCTCGTTTCTCCCTCCGTGCTCGTAGTGGAGTTACACTCGTTGATAAAGATTAATTCAATGATAATAGAAGTAGCGAGCAGGCGCCAGAGCTTCCTCTGAATCGTAGATTGCAGTCTCGTTTGTCTTTGATTGAATTTCCACACAAACGCAGTGGCACACTCGTGGCACGTCATTGTGCAAAATGTCTTTCAATTACATCGATTTCATCTTTTTTTTTTCCTCTCTTTATTATCATTAATTGTCGAGAAACAACGAGCAGCTTTTTGTTTGACAAAATAGGACGCCGCTCTTGTCCCGAACTCATTACACCTCACCGTCGAGTGCGATTCGGATTTTCCGTGTTTACATAATTGACAATAACGCGGATAACAATCGCACGAATTTTCTCCACAGCATCGAACGCCACCGCGTCTCTCCGACGCGATGAAATCGAAATATACAAAAAGTTATTTCTATTCGTACGTAGAAAAAACAAAAAAAAAATGAGAAAAACGAAATTTCTTCGGCCAATCGTGTCTATTTTCAAAAAAGGGCAGCTCTTTCACGCTGGAACTTTGCTCGAGAGTTACAATCAGGATTAAACGATCGACGTCGCAACGTTAACGAGCAAATTTGGAAAACGAATCGCTGGAGTGAAAAAATGTGCTGATTGAGAAATTCGAGCAGATTAATCTACTTTGTTTTTTCATCGACAGATCTGCGGCTTCGAGCTTCCGTATTTGGCACCCGGGATGCACCAAGGTTCGCCCGGTTTATCGTCGATCGGTTCGACGTGAAATGCAGCGACGATTACGACGTAATTGTACCACACGTGGCATCACGGTCTTTACCTCAATTGCGGCGAGTTTCACAGCTCGACGTATCTACACAACGAACAGTATGAGAGATACGAGCGTTATCGCAATCGGTTGTTTACACGCCCGAGAAATCGTCCGGGAGTTGATTGGCGCGAGTCAGCCGACGATACGCCTCGTTAGAGCTGTAACCCTGCTGGCGAAACGATAAGAGAATTTGATTGTCATTTGGTTCAAGTCCACGCGAACGGGTTTGACAGTGAATGACCATTTCCGCGATGGTGAGAAAAAC
Source organism: Heteropelma amictum (assembly GCA_959613375.1). Lineage (NCBI taxonomy): Eukaryota > Metazoa > Arthropoda > Insecta > Hymenoptera > Ichneumonidae > Heteropelma > Heteropelma amictum. The sequence continues at coordinate 1,646,430 of OY390727.1, forward strand.
AAAAGTTCTCGGCGACCATTTCAGCATTTCGAAGGGTCATTCGTGCGCGAAAAATGCCCCGTTCACCGATGACGTTTGTTCGGCAGGGGAGTAAAGTCCGGCGGAAGAAGAGCAAAGTAACGTCCTCGTACCGCGTTCCAGCGATGATCCGTAGGGTTGTAGATGGCGCGATCGTCGCAAGCCAATTTGCAGACACGTCCAGCATCGACGCTCGATCCTGATTGGTCCATTGGTCCTGCCAGCAATATACCGATCCGCCCATCCGGAAGTCGAATCCTGTCCGCCATATCGTCGATGATCCTGGCGTCTCCGTTGTCGAAATTCCCCAGCATCCGAGCGCATCTCGATTGCCCAGCTTGCTGCGGTCTCTGGGAGTCAGCAGCGCCGTGGACGAACCTCGCAGTGGCGTTCCCGATGGATTCGACGCCTGGTGCTGAATTGCCGCAAGTCAGGTTGGACCTGCCAGGATGGACCACCGAAGGAGGGCGAGGAATCATGAGGGCGACTCTGCGGGAGTGCCGCTGCTCCCTCGTGGGGACGTCCGCCGTGGAACGCATCGTCGAGTCATCGTCGCGGGAGACGCTCCGTCTCATCGTCGTATCCGTCGGCGGGTGTCCAACCAGCTGGTCATCGAGTGTTTGCCCTCCGAGTGGTCCAGCCACATTGCCTTTGGCGTACAGAACGCCGACATCCGGTTTCTCGTCGACGATCGTAAAAAAAGTCGCTTCGTCGTTTCCTCCACCACGAGGGACATTGGCAACGTCGAAGTTGTCGTAGATCGGAATTCTCCGAGGATTTTCACCCTCCGCCTGTTCGTAAGCGAGGAACTTTGCCGGATGCCCGCAGGACGCCAAACTCCGTTGGATCGTTTGGATTCCTTCGATCTCTGACGACGAAAAACGCTGCGGCATACGACGGTACTCGGGATGACCTTCGGGATTTCGTGAAAAGCTTGGTGCGAAATTGTCTCCAGTGTCCAGCTGCGGATTACCGCGATCGCGAGGTTCCTCCACCCGCGACTGCAGCGCCGTTCTTCGACGACCAGGCTCGATGGGTCTGAAGAGGACCACCGGTTTCCCGATGATGCCGCAATGGTGCTTGGCGATCGCGACGTCCGTTCTCTCAACCGGAAACGGGCTCTCCATCGTTCGTCGAGGGTCACCCGAGGTGTCCAGTCTCCACTGAGCTTCCTTCGGGTTTACGGACATTCTGTATTCCGTCTCCGTGTAACGAAAGGCACCAGTTGCCGGCATTTTTGCAGCGAAGCCTCGGACATCCGGTTTGTTCATCGTGCCGATTTTCGCCATTCGCATCAACGTTTCGATCTCGTTTTTCCCGTAAAGTGGCGGCGGCTGCGGCGCCTCGGGATCGCCCGCGGCGAGATTTCTTCCCGCATCAACATTCGGCTCAGCTATCCTACGGCCACGAGACCAAACTGCCGGATGTGTGAATTCAAAGGATGACAATTTCTTCTCCCCACCTCGTGGATCGTCCCGTTGAGCTTCGCGCGGAAGCTCGTCGAGGGTCGTCCGGCCTCTGGCACCCGAACAACGATAATCGCTTCGGCCCTCGATGCTGGTTTTCGACCTTCCGTCAATGACCCTGAGACCGTCGTCATCCACGTTGAGGAAGAAGCGTTCGTTGAGAAAAGATCCGTTCCGTCCTTGGCCGGTTTTCGCCAACTCTGCTCGAAAGTCCACGCCACCGGGAACCCGCGGGATGAAAAAGTTCCTCCGTGGGCAATCACCGCTCGCGTAAGTCCGTCCGGCCTCGAGGTCGCAAACGTCCCTCCGCGATTCTGTGACCTTGAGAAGCTTCGGTGACGACAGCCTCGAGCTGCACTCGTGCTCCATCCGCAGTGAATTCCATTTGGTCCCGGGTGACCTTGACGGCTCGGGTCTCCGCCGATTGTTTGCCATTTCCTCGTCGTCGTTGTCGCGAGTTTCGTCGCCGTACCGTGCGTATTTCGAGCGAGGAAGGGTCGTTCCTGGACACGGCGGAACCGTCCTTTCCCCTCTCGATCGAACGTCCCTCGGCGGTAGGGGAAAGGTGCCGAGACTGAACAAGCTCGAGTCGTCGTTGTCGGCGAGGCTCCCGGATACTCCGCAGGATTTCCTCGAGCAGGAATCTTTCGCCTGTGTCGTCCTTTCCGCGTTTCCGGAATGATCGTACGACCTTCGCAAAATCGTAGGTACGTGCTTCGGGTTGTTTCTTCGCGAACCACACTTCGGATTATCCGCTGACGTTTTTCCCTGCGGTGGCGTCTCCAGGCAAACGTTCAGGTTTTCTCCCGCGTTCTCGTTCACCCTGCGGTTGTTGTCGATTTCCATCTCGAACGTGAGTCTCTCTCCGTCGGTCAGCGAATTGCGGCACTTGAATCGTTCGAAAAATTGCGAAAACGCGTCGTCCCTTCCGGCCATCGCGTCTGACGACGAAAAATCCTGCGTCCTCTCGTTCTCCTTCGCCGACTCCTCGACGTTCCTCCACGAACGACGGGATTCCATTGTCTCCTGATTTTTCGCCTCGAAGACGCTGCTGTCGCGGTTGCTCCCGGCGAGACCGACATTTTCCCGACGCCAGGACGACCCTGTCACGCTGCTTCCCGGCGTTGAGCGTCCCTCCATTTCGGAATCGTCCTGAATCGTCCCCTCCGCGTTCTCCTCCTCTTCGTCCTTCTCGTAGGTCGTTCCTCCCGGCGATTCCCAGTAGATGTTGGTCTCCCCGGACTCCTCGGACTTGGCCGACGACTTTTTCGAGCTTTTCCGATCGCGCAGACCGTTCCGCGCGAATATTCCTCGAAGAATCTTTTGAATTTTCCCCACCGGATCTGTCAATGTCACAATCGTCGGGTCGAGCGAGTTAAACAACGACGATAATCGTAGAGAAATTGGAGAACGACGTTATCGTCCTTGGGATGTCTCCGGCTCACCAGGAAGTCCGTATCGAGGGTGAGGATTGTTCTCAAAGTTGTCGATGGAAACAATGGCGCACAATCTTTCGTAACACGACGCCGGGGACCAGCCCCAAAAATTGTCAGCCGACTGGGAGGCAACGAAGGTCGAATCGGGCGTGGAGGCGACGGCGGCGCTCTCTCGGCGATGTTTTTCGCGTTTTTCCCGTTTTGCTCCGCCGCCATCGTCGACGTTCCTCGTCGCTTTGCTCGGTGAGAATCTTGACGAATGAAAGATTTTTTGAATTTGAAAAAAAACCGAAAAAATGAAGTAGAATCGTCATTTTTTTTCTTGGGACCGAAATGAGAATCTCGATTGTCGCGATTGAAAGAGAAAAAGGACAAATCTGCAGGGCGAATTCAGAGCGAACCGTATCTCATGGTCCGTAATCACCGCGCGATCGATAAACTCGAAACTATTTTTGGCGATCGCCTCCTTCTCGTTCGGCTCGAACAATCTTCTCCTGCATTTGTCCTCGTCCCTTTGACGCGACGGCTCTCTCGCCTCTTCTCTCACCTCTGCGATTCTCGTTTCATCGGGATTCGTTCGTTTGATGCTGAAAAACAATCGCGAGCACACGCGTGACTATTTGCACAGACGGCTCGACGAGACCGTCGCTTTCCCAATTTTTTTTCCTCGGGAATCTCACGCGAGGGAGAAAAAAAATCGAGAGAACATTCCTCCTAACGTATCACTCGTGCCAACGAGTGATATTCAAATTAAAATTAATTTCGAGGTAGCGTTATTGAAAAAAAATGGCGTATCACTCGAAAAATCGACGAGAAGAGCGAGGCAAAACGAGGGAAAAATGAATTTTCACCATTTTGTCTTTTGAGAAAGAGGACGGTCTTTGACGAGGGCGCATTTCGCGATTTCGTGCCACGGCGCCTCGGAATTGTCGGAATCATCGTCGGACGGACGATCGGGTTTTCCTACCCTTCCTTTCAACCCCTTTTTCGCCACTGTCTCGTCTCTCTCCCACGACGACCTGTCGAATATGTTTGTTTTTTTCGGTCAATTTCCTTCGTTTTTTTTTTTTCGAATTTATATTTCGCCTCTAGTGTGGACATATCGGGAAAGGATTTTCCGTTGGTCGAGACTCACTTGGCGCCTGTTTCGTCGCCCTTCAGCAGCTTCAACACGTCCCCTCGTAAACGAGCAGCGCTCGTGTCGTTCAAATGTCCGACGGCTGTTAACGTCCCGGGAATATTTCAAGGGCAGGGGTAAAAAAAAATAGAGTCGAAAATTAGTAATCGAGCGATCGTTCGATAAAGTCGTGTGTACACCGAATTGAAAACCGAAAAATGAAAAACATGTCGAAAATTAATATCGTTTTTCAAATTCTCGAATCAACGTATTACCTCTGCGAATTTCCCTGCCTTTGGCTCCATTTTCGTAAATGCCGACCATCTGCGAGGGTCAACGTGTCTCAGATCGAAGATTCGCAAGAATAATTTAATTTAAATTTCAACACAACAGCAATGATAATAATTTTTTTTTAACGTTTTTACCGGCAGAGGCAAAAGTCGCTCGCACACTCTTTTTGGCTTCTTCCTGTTCGATTTGCCGTCCCTCGAGTCTCCGTCCGCCTCTTCCTGCGAACAAGCCCGAGGGTGGAAGAAAAAAATGTACTGCTCCGATTTAATCGCGAGAAATTCGGAATTAACGTAAAAAACAATTCGAGTCGCGAGTTGAATTCGAAGGAAAAATAACATTTGTCGTAAAATCAACTGTGCGTTACATTTTCGAGTCTCTTGTCGGCAAAGTTGGCCAGGACTTTGGCGAAGTTCGGCTTCCGTTTTACGTCGCTCTGTGCGGCTCCGCGTCGCTGCAATTATTAATGACAAAGAACGGAAAATAATCTCGGCAGCATTTTTCTTTCGCATCGATAAGAAATTTAATACGTTAAACTGAGACTCTGCGAGTAGTCAAAAATCATTCGTTAATTCGTTAAATTCGGGTTTTATTATTGAAGGCGTTTAATCATTTTGCGACATATTTTTTTTTTCAGGGAGGGAGGAATATTTTCCACCGAGATAGGTCGGTTTTTCGCCGAGTTTGTCGACACTCGAGACTAATCGAGGCACGAGGAAACACTGGGAAACTCGAGTCCAAACAAGAGAGGTCAAACGACGCGAGAGTTTCTTACGATATTCAGCATTGACGAGATACAATAATACAGAGTCAACAAAATCGAGGAACAAAGTATCGGAGACGTTAATTAACACGTATAAATACGCACGGCGTTGCGTTTAGCCTCGAGGACATTGCGATGCAACTCTTCGAGGTCTCGTTTTCGTTTCTTTCGCTTCGTTCTGACGAGACCGATTTTTTTCGGGCGTTCGCCACTCCGAGCTTTATCGGTGCCAATGGCACGTTCGGCTCTACCCATGATATCGTCTCTCGTACGTCATGTCGCAAAACGCACATAAATACCCGCACGTTTTTTTTTTTTCAGCCTTGTGTCTCTTTGTTTTTCTTATTTATCTTAAAGAGAGAGAGAGGGAGGGAGAGAGAGAAAAATTGACGACACTGCGATCAACTTTTTTGAGCCACCATGTCGCTGACCCTTTCCCCACCCCCCGATTTTCACGCACGAGATATCGATATCGATGAACGAACGTACTCCTCGTCGCGAGTTTGTTGGTTTTGGCGTTTTCGTTGTCGTCGTCGTCGTCGCGCGCGCGATTTAAAGAAGAAAAAACGATCTCGCGACAAGAGCCGGAAGCTCGACGCTCAGCGGGCTCGCGTCGAGCTCTTACAGGAGCTTCACCAGTCTACTCACTGTCTGCCTGTGACGGACAGCTATATGTCTGCCACGTGACACGCGTCCTCTATATAACCTCACTTTTTCTCCCTCTCTTTCGCGCTTCCTCTCTCCCTCTCTTTATCCCCGATGATGTCTCGGTCACAACATCATCGAAACAGGACGGATCGGAGGCCCTTAAGACTAACAATCATCGCGTTGTGTCGGAATAATGATAATCACACGAGTATCAACAAATAATCGACGATCGATCACACGTCCGAGAGAGACGGGGAGACGGGGACGAGCTTTTGCCACGGATCGTCTTTTTTTTTTTATTCGCCCTTTCGCTCTCTTCCAGCCTCTCTTGTCTCTCGTCCTACGTATATAATAACAAAAATAGCGGATAATAACAGCAACGAGAATTCAAACTATCATCGTCATCACACCCGAGGGAACGTCGATTCCATCGATTTTTAATTCCATCAATCGTCGCTCATATTTCGGTCGTCAAAACGCTCGTGGGAACGTATTTTTTTTCCAAATGCAAGCTGAAGGAAATCTCGTACATGCCTTCCTCGTAATCTTTTCTCTACGACCCCCTTAATGGAGCAATAAAATAAGCGAGGTAAAAGAAATATATGTGTTTGTGCGGAAGATCGACGGATCGTGTACCAATGAACGCCACCCTCTGATTCCTCGTGATTCTCACTCGCTCCCTCGCGGCCCGCGAGGGATGATAAAACATTTTTCTCGTCCTCAAAAGTAGCGGATCCGAGGTGGCACGATGGTGGTACAGGGCTTTTTATTAAAAATGCACGAGACGGAGGGCGTTGGGGAGGAATACGAGTAAAGTAGGGGAGAAAAGCCCTCCACCTTCGAGGAAGGCTGAACGAAGAACAAGGGAGGTCCAAGAGGTTAAATAAAACGTTGGACTCGAGGCTTGCATTTCGTACACTCGTTACTCGAAAGGGGTCGCATCTCTGCGCGATTCCTCATTCATATCGCGTCTCTCCGTCTTCATCCTCGTTTCTTATTTTACTATTTAATGTTCCCCGGGTTATGCGACGTTCTTTTGTTCCCGTTTATTCGCGGGGATGCAACGCTCGGCGTGTAAATAAAATATCTCGCGAGATGATAAATTTTAAACGTCGCGATAACTTTCGTAGGAGCGGAAGGAGTGGAGGAGGAAAAAGTATGTCGGAATAATAATGGTTATTACGGCATTCGGACAGAGCTATACATATGAGGTGCTGCTATCACTTCCGGCGTTCGCCATTAATGACATTGCCGACACGAGCAGGGGTCAGAGCGGCAGCATCCGTTTATCGTATTAAATATGGCGGAGAAAGGGGATGACGATGATAATGATGATGAGTCAGCCAAACGAGGATGTTCGCTGGGTCCAGATAGGTGATGCTGCATGGATATTTCCCTCGCCCTTTGACCCCTCGTTTATACAGATATTGTTATAGACGCGGACCCAACAATGGACGTGCCTTTGCCGATCGTGGCGATAAACTTGGCCTTTGGTGCGACAATTTAGCACGAAGGGGTTGAGATGGGATGAAAACGAGGGATTATTATATTCTCCAAGGTATATTCATCAATATCGTCCCCTGTGACCCTTCCGGCGTATCATCTTCTCAGAGACGAGATGATACGAGCTTCGGGTCCAGTCGAGAATGTCCACAGCGGAGATGAGCACGGAGAAGCTCTCCTCCGGAAGTCAATTTGAGTTGAGATAAAACGCACCGCATTTTTTTTTGCAGCGTCGCGCTGGCTTTAAGGGATGAAAAAAAGCCGTCCGAGGTACGGAATTGCGCATTGGGAGAGTCGTACGACGTGAACACACCGCCGTATCAATCCCCATGGTTTTTTTTTCCCTTCTTTTTTCTTTTCAACAGCGAAAGTATTCCAGTACATTACGAAGTATACGCGTTATTGCATGTATGTATATATCCTCGTTTATGCGACATGGGGTGCTGGGCCGAGGGTGGAAAAGCCCAGAGGGCGCAGCGCGCTTCGTGTCTACGGCGAACTGTGCGAGGAAGGAGGAAGAAGAAGAGGGAAATAAAAAGTGTGGAGACATTCCCGCGTACGAGGGAAAACTCACACGAATATGGAGTATTATCACGAAACGAATGTTCCGAGGGTTGCTGTACCACTGTGCGGCTGCTGTCCCGCTGATGTTACTACTGATGCTGGGCTCTCGAGAGATGCTGGGCGATGGGAGAGGAGAGATCGCAAACCCGAGAGCTTTTAGGGAGAGAGAGTTGTTGTTGGTTCGTTCGCTTCAGCCGTCTCGGAGCTTGCGAGCTTCCGTCGTGTCCTTTGCTTCACCGGCGTATATATACAACTCCCGCTCCCTCTTTTATGGGCTTTCCCGCGTGTGCGCGAACCCCTGTGAATTCTCCTCTTCTTTTTCCGCACCCTCCCTCCTCATCGCACGAACCCCTCTGTTGTTTCCGCCAACCACCACGGGATAGCGCTGTTGCGCAAGACCAACCCTCATTCGACTCTCGCTCGGCGAGTCTGCGGCAACATCTCCGTCGCGAGCTCATTCTCGTCGCTCCGCCGCGCTTCTTCTCCGTCAAAACGGTCATTCTTGTTGTGCTCATCCGTGTCTCCTCGACGCGTAGGCTGTCGCTCCTGCGGAAAGGGGACTGGAATAATTCGTCCAAGGGAAGGAGGCGCGAACGATCGAAAGATCGGGGGAGGAAAAATCGTGATTGACGCGAAATCGAGAGAATGAAAGAGGTTTGAGATCCGGTCGACCTTGACCGACTTGGCAGGTCGAAGCGATCCGAATTTCACGTGTCTTCCGCGTCTTTTCGGGACGAAGAGGTGAACGCTTTTGCCCGTGTGCCCTGTGCGTGAGCGACGTTGAAATTGTTCGTTCGAGAGGATCGACAAAAACACCCTGCGGTGCTTCGGAAAATCGTCATGAATTTTCGTGCATCGATGTTGAATTCGTGATCGTGGAGGGACGTCGGATGAAATGTATTTCGGGAAAGCCGGAGGCTGAAGATGCGTCACAGTGGCGTGAAATTGAACGAAGACGCGAGCGGAGGCTTAAGCATCCGGATGATGATTTGATTAATTGGTGCAAGAGGGGAAGAACGTTGTGTTGCTCGCCGAGTGCGTAGCAGCTTCGTGGCTGCTTCGGGGGAGGAAATAACGCGAGTGATCGAGTGAGCTTTTTCCCTCGTCTCTGGGGTCCTCACGAGGGATTGACTTTTTTTTTTCTTCCCTTTTTCCTTCGATCCTCGGCAAACGAAAATTCCTCACGCGCATCGCGTCGAGTTACATTGACGACTTTTAATCACGTTCCCCCGGATTTTCTCGTCTTCGAGCTGTGCGAGTGTGTGTTTTTGTGTGCTTTTTTTTTTTCAAATTCAGACCGACATCGCGATGGACCGGATGAAAGATTGAGGGACGCGGAGGCTGCTGGAGGCCCTGGATCGCGCCCGGAAGCAATCGAGAGCGACGTAAAATGCATCAGGGACTATGGTAAAGTTTGATGAAAAAAAAAAAAAAATTGTTTCATATTTGCAATTAACGATGCATGGCAATGACGATAAATCTCGATGGGAGTCGAAAATATCGATCAGGGAGTTTCGAATCCGGAGGAAAATTCATTTTTCATGTTCCAAATAGTCTCGTTGAAAAACTTTTGCGGATGAAACTTGATCTACCCCCTTAAACACGTTAATGGGGTATAAAAAGCCGTTTGATTTTTAAACCAACCACTCGATGCTCCTCCACCGTAGGTTACAGGAGAATAATCGTTTTCTCGGTGCACACACACGTATTCAGAATATATATACATGTAGAAATCGAAAAAAAAGTAAGAAGGGTATGTATTATTTACCAGACTATATGACATTACATCGATCGAGCTTTTCCACTTGCCCTTCTCGCTTTTTACCCCTTTCCAACTCCTCCCCATCCCCTCTTCGACCTTTGATCGCTCCGAGCGCATCGAAACGATCGACACTCTGAAACACGAATGGAGGGAGGAAAAAAAGACGATAAATGGAATAATTGTTTCTCTCGTCTTACTCCAGATGTGGAGAATCCACGCGTTCCGAAAGGTTTTCCTGCGCTTTCGACCGATAAATTCACGATGCAAAAATTCGAAAGGGAGGCGACTCGTCAACCCTTTTGGCTTTGCTTTCCATCGAGATGCGGAGAGCGAGATAACTGTTGGAAAAGACTGCGAAGGGATAGGGGTGAGAGGGTTAAAGTTTTCAGCCGCGTAACCCCGTTGAAGGGACAATTGATAAACCGTCCGTATATGCGCGAGAAAAAGTCTCGTGTGGTAATCGCAAATACGCAGTTGGGGATGATTACACCCAGCGGTGGTGGTGCGCGCACATGACGCGACAAAGAGAGAGAGAGAGAGAGACACCGCACTCTCGGCGAGTTGTCGGCGTTGAAGCGTCACCCTCCGGGTCCCGTTGACGTTGTACTATGCCCGAAGGTAGGTACATATCGATTGTCGTGGAGGCTCGGGCGTCGGAAAAGCGACAAGTCGACGCGCGTGAGCGGTCGTGTGTTTTACCTCGTGTGTGCCGCAACTCGGCCACCGCCCGCATTTTTTCACCATCCCTTTTTTCATTAATTCATGTACACTCGAGCATTGTCAATTTGAAAACACGTTAGGGTGACTGTTGCTCCGTAGAAGCAGCACTCGTCGGAGGCTCGGCGTGTTTTATATCGCACGTGAGATTGAGAAAGGGAAAAACTGCGAGAGCACGGAATCATCCCATCAGTTTCAAGGCCTTACGATAATCCCTCGAATAATGACAGTCTTATAAGCATCCCTCAGGACGTCTTGTTTGCTCTCAACGCGAGTCTCGAGTCGATTTTAGCACCCGCCTTGACGCGCAATTGACATCGTCGGTCCATTCATCGTCCAGCATCCCTTTATCCGGTGGTAAATGATGTGAAACGAGTGGCGACTTGATCCCCGTGACATTCATGACGGTATTGAGCCTTTTATCGCAACAGACTCTGGACCGGACAGACTTGGAAACCCGGCTGGCTGGATGCTGGATCCGTAGAACCGCTAGCGAGGTCTTTGAGACGGTTTTAATACCACTTTCGACGAGATGGCATACTCGGTACGTGAGATTGGCTAATGAATTAGAACTCACCGTCGAACCCCCAAACAACCGAGAATACCACGCAATTTCCTCGTCCTATTGAAATTAGATTGAGGTTCCACTCGAAATTAGATCGAGGTTTCGAGCCAACTGTAAATTCACTTTACGCTCCATTCAACGTCAGCCGTCAACGTTTATTACATGTTAATCAACTTTTGTTCGACGACGAAACCCAGCGTACTTTTTTGTTACACGATACGTGTATCCTCGAGGTGTGCATCGATTGGCGGAATGCCTCAAGGACGAATTTAGCAAAACCGCGGATCAAAATCGATGCCAATTCGTCATCAAAGGGGAATACATTTTTTTTTGTACTCGCTGAATCAACGCGAAAGAGAAAGCAGGAAACTGCTGGGGGTGTAAAAGAGAGAGCACTTCCGAACGAGGGATGAAGATACATCGTGGGGGTTGCGGTCGGAATTGATGGCGGGTGATTGCGCGTTATTTGCGTGCACGTTGATTTAATACACCACCTTTTATTACATAGCGCGCTCTCCTGGTGCCTCGAGCACGACACAAGCTCTTCCACCCTCCAGCAGTTTCTCTCTCTCTCGTTCCTCCGTTATTTTCTCTAGGGTTCCATCTCGGAGGGTCAAGCTCCGAGGCATCGTATCGACGTTACGCGGAGGAGGAGGAGGAGGAGAAAACCGAGCCGTTCGGTTCGTGTCAGGGGCTGTGTGTGCTACCCTGGATGTACAAACGGTAGCTGGGGGCATTCAACCCTCACTCCTCTGGCATCGTCTTGCGCCTCGCTTTTTTTTTCTCCACTTCATCCCTCCTGTGAGAAAAGTCTTTTTTTTTGGATTTATCTTCACTCGTTCAACGTCTCGGCGCTTCTCTCTCGCGTTCTCCACCACCGAGCGTGCTCTTTGCACATCCAGAGAGCCTCTCGCGTCTCTCTCTCGAGTGGCGAACGATTATATTACTCGACGGGTCTGCGCGAGAGTATCTTTTTGTTTTTTTTCCTCCCCCTCGCCCCTTCCTCGTCGTTGCTTCATCATGTTCTTCGTTATTTCGGCGTTAAATCATTGTTCATCTCGATATCAGAGCTCACACGAGATGTCCAACTAATCTCGATTACATCGTCCGTCCGGCTCGAGACAACGACGCGATGAGCCTTCAATTTTATTCCTTCTCTCCTCCCTCGCTGATCGTTCGAGATTCAACGATGCCGAAAAAGTTTTCCGGCGAGTTTTCCTAGGAGTCTGCGAAAAAACTCTGCTGCTCCGAGAGAATCGCTCTCGCGGTGATGCGATGGAAAATTTATTTGAAACTTAATCACATTACCACAATGTGATTAAGAAGACTATTGTTCAGCTTGGAAACAATGAGAGCCTCCACTTTATCTCGGTCTCTTGTGGTACGTGCGCATGAAGCACCCGCGAGAGCCGTGAGGCTGTCCGCGCTGCGTCCCACTAACCCCTTGATGCAACCCTGCCTCATCCCTTCCCGCCTCTCGTCGCTCTTCTCCTCTCACCCCTCGTCCCTCGACTTTTCATTTTTCTTTGCCATAAACGCAAACGAACCACACTGTGAATTTCCTCCCCGCTGCTTGTGACTCTGAAACCTCGCGTTTTAACATCACCCACACTGAATTATCTCAAATCCGACCGTACCGTCCATCTCCACCGAGTAATGCGGATAAACATTCTCTTGTTATTTCTCGTAAAAAACAGCAACTACGATAACCCGTTTTTGAATTACGATGTAATGAACAGGCGTGATGCGATCTTACGTAGTGCACCTCCGGACGGACCCAGGGTGCCGCGGAAGATGGCCGGGATGACATCGGCGACGAGATGGTTGGCGAAACGACGAGAAATTTATAGTTTCGTAGTTACGTACAGGGTAGTTGAAGGGGAACGCGGAGATGTTCGCAAAAGCCGAAGATCGTCAAACGTCGTTTTCCTGGCAAAGTTTATCGAGAACCGATTTCCGCATCGCGGATATAATTACAGACCTCCAGCCTCTGGAATCCTCGAGATTGCTGCGCATCTCAAATTGATTATCGGAAAGTTGGATTAAATTCGCAGTACAGCCGCAATTGATCGCGGACGAATCGGGTGGGGCGTTGGAGAACGTTGGTATTTACATGTATACATTTTGCAGTCGATAAATTCCTACGAGAAACAAATTTCGACTTTCGGATATATCTCACACAGCGACAACTTCTCGAGGCTCCGGAGGCTCCATGGCGCCTCTCGGACATCGCCCCAAAGCTCGATATCAAGATCTCGATGTGAGAAAAGCCGCCGCGTCGTCGTCACGATGACGGAGTCTCGATAGACAGCTTTCAAAAGTCAGTCTCCATTTATCAGTACCCGCAGAGTCACGCAATTTGTTTATCAATACGAGCAAGAGAGGTTTGGAACGCACTGCGATCGTAAAAGCCCCGAAACGCTTTTTCGCGTTGAGCTTAAGGTTCAGCTTGCTCGGTGCGAACCGATAAATCCGTACGGTTCCGGCACTTTGCAAAAAAGAGAAAAAAAAAATACACCCAGGTACGGGTTAGGAGGGCCAAACTATCGGTGCAAGTCCGGACAAGCGATATGCCCTTAATCAGCGGTATCGGAGATTCAAAGGACAATGGAAAAAGCAATCCCGGTACAAGCGACAACGGTTGGTCGGGGAAAAACATTTTTCAGCCGGGTCTACCGGGTTCGGGGGTTTTCGGAGAGCTTTTCAAAATTCGCGGAACCATTTATCACCCTGTACGGGGTGTATTGATCTTACCTATGGTTCAGCTGGGTCATGCTTTGACGATTCATCCGGCCTGGAGACAACGGCCATCCATCGTTACACAGGGTAAACGATAACTCTATTATTAGCCCCTGGTGACTGGTCTAACGTTGTTATTTCGTCAGCCGAGCTTTGGCCTATCCTCGCGCATCAGTGCCGCGAGTTTAGCGAGTTATTCCGAACGAACCGACACGAGAGAAGCGTTCATTGAAGGATCATGTCTTGACCCGGCGTCTCCTCGATATATCGCTTCACCTTGAAACATGGAATCGCTGCAATTTCGTGCTCCGGACATTCTCGAGCTCCATCCGCGGTGGAGACATTCCCGACGATCGCTGGACCAAAGTACGAGGATCCAACGTCGATGATCGCCAAGCGGGAAACAGGAATCCGATTCGAGCTTCGTTGGAGCTTGGATTCGAGGGAGAAACCTTCGAGGACGCTCGAATTTGATTAACGCTCAATGAAGCAACGATATTTTATTTCCAAGGCGACCGCGACGATGGTCCCACCGTCACGGTACTTGTACCACTTTCGCGTATAGATCGGGCTCGCCCAGCTTTCGTATACCCGCTCGGTCCACTTCTCGCTTGCGCAATTTGGCCGGGCTGCTATTCGGAAAACCCTGTCGGGTATATAAGGGTGAACCGAGAGCGAGGATTCGTGTGTGTACATATGTACGCCTGTGGTATATATGTACAGCGGTTTAGCGGTGGATAAAAACAGGGGATACGAGAGAGGATGTGAAAAGGTTGGAGAAGAGAGGCCCCGAGTCTTCCGTTCCGCGCTGGGTGGTGAGAAACGTGTAAGTGCGTTGGGTGGCTGCTGGCTGTGGTCCAGAACTGGCGCGTGGATCATGCTGGGGGATTTTGACGCGGACGCGAGATACGCAAATCCTCAGCTCCCGCTGTACAAGTCGAGGTGGAAAAGTGTCGCAGGAGCTTCGAGACACACTTTGAATGCAAGTCGGCTTCCGTTGGGCAATCTCGGTTCTTTTTTTGCCCTCCAACGACGTTATCTTAATCGTCATCGTAATCCCACGATCCCGACAGGACTCTTAGACCCACACACGGGTTTGACACGCACACATCGACCTTGCGTGCCCTCCATTCGTCATCCCTCCTGTTCCCCTTCATGACGATCGAAAGGAAGAGAAAAAAAGCCGTCGACCAATCTTCCGGTGTAAACTTTCCACGGTAATTGCGGTATTTCCGGTGGTAGGAAGCAAAGGATCCAAAGAAGAGAGTCCAACAAAGCTACCAACCTCGATGTCGCTGTCGATAAGACGGTAGGAAGAAGGAAAAATGGCAAGCAGGTCCAACGAACGGACGACCCACTTCTGTTCGCCAGCCCGCGATGAAATCTTTCCGACGCACGTGCCCCCTGATCCCTCCGCGATCCGCGAAAACAGGATTTTCAAGGGGACGGGAGAACCCGCACGAGGATCATCGGCGTCGTTGATTCCGTGGGTTTTCGCCGCCGTGGTCGACACACTCGCCATCGAGGCACGAGGTTCATAACAAAGTCATAACATCTCATTTGGAATTCGAGCGAAATGGCCATGTGCCGAGAACGAACCACGCCAAGGCTGGGCCTTGGCACAGTAACATGATTCGAGTCCGCGCGAGTAGTCGCTTAGCAATGAGGTAAACCCGATACATACATATGTATGGGCACTTTCTAGCCTCAAAATCGTCTCTGTCGTCGTCATCCTCGTCGTCGTCGTCGTGATATCAAACGTTGGAGACCCGTGTGTGGGCGATGAGTGCGTTTGTGTGTTCAGCCAGCTCTGTTCACGCGCCTCGTTATTTTTTTTCCCCATCTCCTGTTCCGCCCGAAGCGAAAGGATCGATAATCTCACCACTTGTACAAACCCGCATATACTTTGCACACGTACGTATGTATAACACAGCAAGCATTGTCTCGAATCGTTACACTACACCCCATCACTCTCCGTTTCGTTCGCTTCTCGAGTTCGTGCGGTTTTACTACCCCTTCGCACGAACGTCAGAAATTCTTGGGCCCTCCCGCGAGCGTTTTGCCCAATCGAGCCCCGACACTTTGATACTTCAAGGGCACTACGTACGATCCCAGCAGTTTCGTTTGACGGATTTTATTGCTGCTCTTCTCGACCGCATTTATGGCTCTCATTATGTTTATCCGGCTCGTGTGAACGTCCCTGTGTGTATACACACGAACGCGGAGAGCTACGAAATTTTTATCGAATTTCCCTCTGTGTTTTATATCACACGCAGGTCGTTATACGACTCTCGGTCAGAATTGAGAATCGTAAATCCCCAGGCTCCGAGATTACGATTTTTTTTCTCCCCATTTTCAGCCTTTTCTCTTGTTTTCGCATCGTTTTATTATTCGACGTCGCGAAATCTTGACGGCGTTGATTTTGTATGCCACGCCTGACGACGGGAATATTTTGGTTTTTGGGTTTTTTTTCGAATTCATTCTCGTGGAGAATCATTCGACACTCGTACACTCGTGGGCATTTTTACGGGCTTTGCTAATTCGCCAAGGTATATAATTGCGCGTTGTGCCATTATTGAGCCATTTTGCTTCGAGATGGTGGTAGGGTATGAGAGAAAAAAAAACGAGTTTCGTTTCTCCTCTCTTCAACGATCGACTGCGTGAGTTAATGACGAAACGAGATACAACTCGAGGGGCATAGCTTCATCGGGGGAGGAGGAACGGAGACCTCCGGCATTGATCGTCGAAGACGGGAATATTAAAATCTGGACCATTTTACCTTCAGGCTTTTCTTTCCATATACATATACATAATAAATAAGCCGATAACGAAAATATTTATGCATAGTTTCCATCCGATCTCTGCCTGCTTCGCGATAAAAATTTAAGGGTGTACGAGATATCCTCTCTGCTGGAATTCCACGTAGAAAAAAGGCTCTCGTTATTGAATTTTTTCTCTTTCCAGATAGGGGCGATTTTCGGCTCTCCTTTTCTTTTTTCCCGATTCAAATAAGCCTTCCGATTCCCGGACGATAATTCTCTATACACGTAAACTCGTGTACGATATTCGTATGTTTTTGTCGATTTTTTTCCAACCCCAGCACGGAAGGGTGGAAAAGAGGCGCGTACGTATGCACAGGTGCGCTTCGTCGCTGCTTTATGGGGCTTGAAACTTTTGCACGCCGGCTGGAAGCAGCGAGACCATCGCTCTTCGCTTATTACCGAGACAAGGTGTCTTCAGAGCCCATTAGTGATATTGCACAACTATATGCGAAATCGTCCAGTCCGGAAAACGCGTGCTAACGCGAAACGCGAGACTCGCACACTTTCATTACCGACGAGATGCTCGAAGTATAATTACGAAGCATAATCTTCGAGTGTCGGTGCATCAACGGTGAATAATGAAAGCTCCCCGAGTCGGCGTCACGCGGAGGACACTTTTCCGGATGAGAAAGAACGAAAAAAGTACAACAAACATTGCAAATAACAGCGTAGAATGAAAAAAAAACAAAACAGCAGCGATTTTCATCGGAAGATCGAACCCCGGAGATAAATGATCCGAAAAATGATATGATGTGTGATGATTGATCGTTTCAGGTGCCATCGGAGTACATCGAGAGATTTGCACGGACGGATAACGGCAGTTGTGGTCCAGAGAGTGCCTCGATCGCTCGGCCATGAGTGATTCTCGAATCAAGTGGCCGATCAAAGTCAATGGCCGTCAATGACGATATTCGTCATCGTTCTCCGGTCGACGAGCTCCCAATGAACTCTTCAATGAATTTCAACGAGCCGATCGCGCTGTCAAAGTTATCACCGTTATGGACCAATGAGAGGAGGATGCTGCGATGGGAGGAGAACGAAAAGGTGCGACGATGTTGTCGAAGCGCCGGCGATTAACTTTCTAACTTTCTCGCACGATCCGACGAGGATCGAGGGTGCGATGGATATTCATCGCGACGGAGGGGATTGGTGCGACATCCGGGATGTTATTCCAGACTGTTGACTGCGGCGTCTTCCCGACCGAGGTAATCTCGAGGGCGAATTCAGCGTCGACCGGATCAGAGATCATGGCCGAAGGGCAGATGCTCGGCAATCCGATGTGGCAACGGGAAATTGCGCGGAAGATCGCGGGGGTGTAGCGACGGATGCTGCAATCTTAAGATAATTAGGAACGGTGCTCCCCTGCGCTCTGAGATCGTCGGAGGGTGTAGTGCGCGGATCGCGTGTCGCGCGTGCCGGTACTCGTGGTGGATCCACCCTGGACCAGAGGGAAAAGAGACAAAAGGTGACAGAACTGGCGATAGATCGAAGGGGCGAGTAAAACGAAACGTCGCTCGTCGTGTCCCGATGAAGTTGACGGAAAGGAGCGAACGGAGAGGAGGCGAGAGAGGCGACAGCGGAATAGCGAAAAGATCGAGGAAAATGACGACATCGGTGAAATTCTTGTGCTTCGAGGTGAAGTTCCGTTGGATGATGATGTTTCGGTGAGATTGAAAGGTGTTCGCATCAGGCTGGCGAGCGGTGACGTTGCGCACAATGGCAAACGATCCGGTGAGATCGCGCGATCGTCCCGCAGCGTGTCGCCACCGCGCACTCGCTTGCCGCAACGTCGCCATCTTGTTTACCACCGCCATTTTGTGCCTCGATGCCGCAAAGACGTGCGCCGCACAAAAGCCGATTAACCTCGGCGGTGTTAAGAGACACGACGTTTATATCGCCGGCTTTTTTCCTTACGGACGTCACGTGCCCGAGAGCCACTTGGGTCGCGGCGTTATGCCATCCGTCAAGCTCGCCGTCGATCACATCAACGACAGTCCCATCGTTCTTCGGAATTATCGTCTGCACATGTGGTGGAACGACACCGAGGTGAGTACCCGATCGTTTTGTCGTTTATTCCTTTTTCTTCCTCGCTGTGTAAATAAACTATAGACGCGAATAAGGTAGAAGGGATTTCCGGCGTGAGGCTGAAAGAGAACATCTTGAAATTGGAAATTTGTCCTTCGATAAAATGCTCGCGAGATAATCGTCCTTTCTTCGTCGAGACCCCGCGGCGTTTGGGGTTGAAGTTGCTCAACCCCGAATATCCTTTACCCTAATGGCGGCGCTATAGACCGCGAGGATGAAGCACGGAAAGAGGGAGAGGGAAAAAGGAGATATCGCAGCGAATCAATCGATGATAACGACGTTATACGCCACCGTCTTTTTCGGCTTCTTCTCGCTCTCGACATCGTCGGGTGTACGTAAAATCATCGACAGCGCATCAAATGTTCGATTATTCCCAAAGTTTTTCACCATTGTTTTTCACCGAATGGACCGACAGAGACGATAAAGCTTCCGATTATTGAAAAATTATATTACCACCGCTCCGAGAAACTTTTTTCATCAATCTTGCCTCCGTTTTTTTCCTCCCTCTTTTGTTCAATCAATCCGAAAGTTACGCGAGCGAGTAGCTCTTCTGTAAAATTCGTTTCGGGGATTAACCGCGGGTGCACGATACAGCATCAACTGATTAAGACGTTCGACTCTCGCTCACCCTCTGCGGGATAAATCTCCTCGTGGGGGATAATAAGCGAGCAAACGCCGGATTCTTTCGTGCCCTCTTTTTTTCCTTCCCTCGTTTCGGCAATGCCGAGTCGTCAATCAGCCATTGCACTCGCAAAACTTTTCTCACTATTGTGTTCGGCATCCTATTCATCCTGGCGTTGCAACTACGGCTCGATAAACGTTTTCCTGTTTTTTTCCTCGCTCCCTCTGCGTACATAGTCGGCTCAGCAGGTTGGTGTATTAACGAGCGCGGATCAGTCACAGAAATGAAAATAGAAATGAGGATGAATTAATATCGGGAAATTCGATGAATACGGATGAAAAACAGAAAAATATGTGATAGACTCGTGTATTTGTTGCTCCTTCGTTACTGCCTCTTGAGGGGACAGAAATGGATAATTAAGGGTGTTTTCTCGCGATGGTTCCGATAAAAAAATGCGAAAACTTGAACGACTCGTGATGAAAATGGAAATGAGGATGAATTAATATCGGGAAATTCGATGAATACGGATGAAAAACAGAAAAATATGTGATACACTCGTGTATTTGTTGCTCCTTCGTTACTGCCAATATTGACCATGTAAAATGCCTCGGTTTTTGTTGCACGCGACTCTTGAGGGGACAGAAATGGATAATTAAGGGTGTTGTCTCGCGATGGTTCCGATAAAAAAATGCGAAAACTTGAACGACTCGTGATGAAAATGGAAATGAGGATGAATTAATATCGGGAAATTCGATGAATACGGATGAAAAACAGAAAAATATGTGATAGACTCGTGTATTTGTTGCTCCTTCGTTACTGCCAATATTGACCATGTAAAATGCCTCGGTTTTTGTTGCACGCGACTCTTGAGGGGACAGAAATGGATAATTAAGGGTGTTTTCTCGCGATGGTTCCGATAAAAAAATGCGAAAACTTGAACGACTCGTGATGAAAATGGAAATGAGGATGAATTAATATCGGGAAATTCGATGAATACGGATGAAAAACAGAAAAATATGTGATAGACTCGTGTATTTGTTGCTCCTTCGTTACTGCCTCTTGAGGGGACAGAAATGGATAATTAAGGGTGTTTTCTCGCGATGGTTCCGATAAAAAAATGCGAAAACTTGAACGACTCGTGATGAAAATGGAAATGAGGATGAATTAATATCGGGAAATTCGATGAATACGGATGAAAAACAGAAAAATATGTGATACACTCGTGTATTTGTTGCTCCTTCGTTACTGCCAACATTGACGATGTAAAATGCCTCGGTTTTTGTTGCACGCGACTCTTGAGGGGACAGAAATGGATAATTAAGGGTGTTGTCTCGCGATGGTTCCGATAAAAAAATGCGAAAACTTGAACGACTCGTGATGAAAATGGAAATGAGGATGAATTAATATCGGGAAATTCGATGAATACGGATGAAAAACAGAAAAATATGTGATAGACTCGTGTATTTGTTGCTCCTTCGTTACTGCCAACATTGACGATGTAAAATGCCTCGGTTTTTGTTGCACGCGACTCTTGAGGGAACAGAGATGGATAATTAAGGGTGTTGTCTCGCGATGGTTCCGATAAAAAAATGCGGAAACTTGAACGACTCGTGATGAAAATGGAAATGAGGATGAATTAATATCGGGAAATTCGATGAATACGGATGAAAAACAGAAAAATATGTGATACACTCGTGTATTTGTTGCTCCTTCGTTACTGCCTCTTGAGGGAACAGAAATGGATAATTAAGGGTGTTTTCTCGCGATGGTTCCGATAAAAAAATGCGAAAACTTGAACGACTCGTGATGAAAATGGAAATGAGGATGAATTAATATCGGGAAATTCGATGAATACGGATGAAAAACAGAAAAATATGTGATAGACTCGTGTATTTGTTGCTCCTTCGTTACTGCCAACATTGACGATGTAAAATGCCTCGGTTTTTGTTGCACGCGACTCTTGAGGGGACAGAAATGGATAATTAAGGGTGTTGTCTCGCGATGGTTCCGATAAAAAAATGCGAAAACTTGAACGACTCGTGATGAAAATGGAAATGAGGATGAATTAATATCGGGAAATTCGATGAATACGGATGAAAAACAGAAAAATATGTGATAGACTCGTGTATTTGTTGCTCCTTCGTTACTGCCAATATTGACCATGTAAAATGCCTCGGTTTTTGTTGCACGCGACTCTTGAGGGGACAGAAATGGATAATTAAGGGTGTTGTCTCGCGATGGTTCCGATAAAAAAATGCGGAAACTCGAAAGACTCGAAGGATATTCGGAGTTTATCGGTTTATTTATGTCTGTTTTTCACTGTATTTAATTACCTGTATAATACTGTGATAATTAAGAACCATTTAATGGCCATTCGACGTTCCTGCGTGAGTAGTACATAGAGCGAAGTATAAATCGGAGAACTGGGAACAAATAAAATGATTTGGAAATTTTATTGCATCGATCGATACCAGCGAGTCAAGGTGAGCTTTTCCACGTCTCGCTTCCTTCGTGTTTCCCCATTCCGCGAGTACACCTAATCGCCAACGAACGAGTGCCAGCGGTATAACGGCGACGATTCCCATGTATTTCGTGTCGCACGATACACTCTGTACAAACACTCTTCTACTTCCCACAGGGTAATCTTAATCTACGTAGCCGACGTATATAGCTGTGGATCAGATACGAAAAACGTACGGGAAAAAAAATTGGGAGAAATTTGTCCGCTTCGTACAGGCTCTTTGAGCTTTTGGAAAATTCGTGTTACGAAAGCTGCGGGGTTTTCGATTTTTTTGATATCTTCCTAGGGATGAATTATGTCGGAATACGCGTGAGACATGAATTGCAGGTGACTCATCCTCGGGAAATGTTTCGGAATGTCTGGAAAGACAAAATCTTTTGATGGAATTGGTTTTTTGGGATTTTCGGACAGAAATGTTGGGTTTTTGATGGAATTTCGGTGTGTTTCGTAATCAGCGGGACAAAATATGTCGATATAGACTATTGGGAATTATTTTTGAGATCGAAAATTTTTCGTCATTTTTCACCGGATTGAACTTATTCACTAAAAGGATTGCCATTTTTTTCCCCTTTGAGGTAGATTCTCAAACTTGTGCTTATTCTCTTGGCAATTGTTGAGGCTTCAAAATGCCGTTTGGTTCATCGAGATATCTTGATTTTTCGATTTTTGGCAGAATTTTTAAGTTGGACCTTCGATTTTCGCCAATTTTCCCATACATACCCCTTCACCTCTTTTTTTGCCGATTTTCAACATCGATTTTGAGGGTGAAGGAATCTAGCTATCGACTTTTCACTTTCACCATTGTCTAAGTCTACTCGCGGGCGTCTCCGAACCCCCGTAAAAAATGTATGTAGCATAATTATTAACTGAGTTATGACCATTTGAAATTTCGACTTTTCGACGATTTCGTGACAGTTGCCAAAAACGTGTCGAAATTTTTTTTTTCGAATTTTTAATTTTTTAAGAGCCTATTCGATCGGAAATTTTCCGCTGATTACGAAACACGCCAACTTTTTTCCGAAAACTCGAAATTTCACCGAAGAAACGCCAAAAACCTGATTTAACATTTCTCGAAAATGCCTATTCCCAAAGATTCGTGATTATCGATTTTTTTATTTTCCCCCTCCATGAATCATCTCCAAAAACAGTGAAATAAACAAATTCGAACAAATTCATCCGCGAAAAGAATCAATTTCACTTTATCGCCAATATCAAATTCTTATAAAGATCGATAAAAATGCATCGAAAAATGACAAAAAAAACAGCTTTAGGCAGACCAGAGCTGCGTTTCGTGGAACATCTCCACCAAACCCACACACACTCACGCTACATCCGGGTTACCAGATCCAATAACAACTCCCCCAACTGCGCTCCCGTACAAAACAACTCGAGTGTCTTGACCTCGGCGAACCGCCATTTCTCAGGAGATGGCCGTAACGTTATGGAGGAGGGTTGTGTTACAAGGGTAGACCGCAGAGGGAGAGGGTTGAAATTCAATTTGGAAAGAATGGTTCGTTTTTTCTCGTAGCGATTAAAAAAATAATAACAACAAAATAATAACCACTCCACAGACGAAAAAAAAAACAAAAACACACTTTTGCTTCGGTAACAATGGTACCCTCGACGAGAATTTCATTGTCGTCTCGATAACGTTTTTATCGCGATATAACGATTTCATCCCTTGAACCAAAATTTTTTTTTTATTTATATTCTTTCGATTTCGTCCTAAAACAAATTTGACGAGTATAAATATGGAAATGCGTCTCGGAGGGAAGCCTCGCGTCCCGCGATTGTATCGAGGATCGACGGATATTTAGCTCGCGTCATGGACGAGCTATAAATAAATGAGGAGCAATAAGATTGTCGAGGCAAAATACGAGTCGATATTTGCGGCTCGCGAGATCGAGAGATTCCGTCTGTTTCAATGATGGACCAGTTTTTTCTTTCTCTTTCGCTGAAAAACCGATAACACCGAAATGTCAAAAT
This sequence comes from Heteropelma amictum, assembly GCA_959613375.1. Taxonomy (NCBI): domain Eukaryota; kingdom Metazoa; phylum Arthropoda; class Insecta; order Hymenoptera; family Ichneumonidae; genus Heteropelma; species Heteropelma amictum. The sequence continues at coordinate 1,670,052 of OY390727.1, forward strand.
CGAAAGGCTTCGTCGATGCATTTTCGCGACCGCGGAGGGTTGCTCCGCATCAGGGTACGAGCGTTGGTTGCACCGGGCTGAATCGATATGTATAAACGCTGGGATAAATACAAAATACACATCCGGCGTGTTACACGATTATTTATTTACAGAATTTTGACATTCCCGTCGAATTTTTTCGTGCTGCGACGAATGCACTCTGAGCTGCGGTGCATTCGGTGGATAAAATGACGGAAAAAGTGGATTACAAAAGTTCGCGCAGAGTGATTTTTTTGAAAAGTTCGTTTATTTTTATTTGACGATACGGATCGTTATTCCGGATGGTGTAAAGCACGAATCGACGTAAATTCACGAGATTAAACTGTTTTATTCGTGGATGCTGGGAATGAACATGTTCCTCTGGATAAATGCTGCTTTTATATACATATATTCGTGTACATACATGTGTGGATACTGACGTACAAGTGCATGTATATAAGTATAGACAATTCCGTCGGCTTTCGTATGTACCAAAGTCCATGTACACACGTATGTACCGATGAAGAGAGGAAGATAGAGAAAGAGCGAGAGAGATCGAGGTTGAGGGGCAGGGAAAAGGTCCCTGCGTTTTATGGCACTCAGATTCGAACTTCCGATGACCCAGATCTGCACTCGTGTCTCCCCTGTCCTCCCTCGTCCCTCGTCCTTCTTCACCCCACATTTGACTCTTTCTCCCTCTTTCCCGCACGTAAGAACGATGCTCACCAGTTAATCGAAAATCGGTCGCTTTTACCCTCTCTCGTATATATACGGAATTCGCCCTGCCTGCTGCTGCTCCTCCTCCTCCTCCTCCTCCTCCTCCTCTATTTCCAGTCGATCCGGTCCTTTCCAACTTCCAACTGCCAATTTTCAACAATTTACCGAGGGAATCAGCGACATTGACTTTTCCGTCTCCATTTTATTTCCTCTCCACCGTTTCTCTTCATACCCGGACAGACATCCGATAAGAACATCCCTGAGGTCCAGAGGAATCATCAATTCTCGAAAAACGTCACAATGCGGGGAGAATTCTCGAGAAAATCGCGAGGGCCTGTCCCCGTGACGATGATGAAGGGCAAATATGTGTGATAATGTCGAATATCTCGTTGCACGTATTAATTCGATATCGTCGAATGATCGATCGACCTTTCTTCGTACTCTGGAGATTTGCTCTGGCAATTACCGTTGAAAAATCAACGTTTTATCATTCGATCCCTCTGATATTCGCAATCGGCGAAATTTTCATTTTTTTTTTCGACTTTTTCGCTCAGCCTCCTGTAAATAATGAACCGCAGCATCCCCAAGTGAGCAGAGTCATCTCTGAGCGTAACAGACACCCAAATGTGCACCTCCATGTAGTTCCTCGACTGTTCTCGGGTCTCTGCGTATTCGATATTGAATATGCGCTCAAACAGTACATACACGCATATTAAGAGACTCATCATCAGAGGCAGACATGTCGAGAGAGAGAGAGAGAGAGCTTGAAGAGGAAAGTCGACATCTGGCACACCTATTCACTACCCCATACATATTCCAGAGTCTTCGAGGAGTGATGTTTGATGGGTTATTTATAGAGATAGTTATACAAATGCGCATGTATCTCACACGCAAGGCACGTGTGAGAATATTCGTGCAAGGGTGTGCGTTTGCGGGTCGATAGTCGAAAGTTTCACTGCGGTAAATAGGAAAACGAGGGTGTTGACACAGCGATATGGTACCCGGAGGTAAAGCTCGCTTGGAAGTATTGTTTTACTGCTAAAATTCGTGCAGATTCTCCCCCTGCAAAATCCACCCCTAAAATACCCGAGAAATCGAGATATATCGGACTGGAATTTTCAATAACGAGCTTTTCGGCGATTATTGATCATTTTTCTTCCAGTATTTACATTTCGTCATCCAATTTCGATACCAAAATTGATATTAAATTGATTATCGAATGTTTATGCAACATTTTTTATATAAAATTTTGGTAAATTGTGAAGAAAATGTCAAAAAAAGGCGTACAAGATTAGAATGCGAGATTGGAGTATTTATCAGAAGAAATATCGTTTTGAGAAACAAAAATCAGCGAGTTGAATATCTTCGATTCGGCAGGCAGGAAATTTCGGTAGAGATCGATGGCTCTCGAATCGTTCAGATTCGACGAGGGTGTTTATTCCTCTTCGCCGAATCATCGAAATCATTTTTGTTTGCCGCAAACACTGCCGTCATCATCCCTCGACGCGAATTTTCATCGAGGCCTTGTTTAATCACGCGCTGTACGATGACGCTGGCGCTTCATCCCTCTTCATCTCCTGCTCCCAGATGAGCGAGAGAATAAGCTCGGCATTATCCACAGGTATGATCGCTGCCGTGTGTCACGTACAGCGGCAGGACGTGTGCGACACGAAACTCGCGATGACAGTCACGTACATGCGTATATATATCCGCGAGAATCCCAGAGAATGAAATTTTAACGATTTGTTCAACGAGGCGGAGAGCGAAGGCAATACGCGAGTTGATAACCGGACGAGGTGATCCTCGCTGATGTCGGCTCGTTATAATTCACACATGAGAAGATTCCCTTCGGTGTGTACTCATGGCGTATCGCCCCAATGAGAATAATGGATAAGAGAGATTACGAGGACGAGGATCAGCAGCGTTTGCTACCCGTTTTGTTGATTACAAATGCTTGTTTCCTCGACACACGACTCTGAACGTCGAAAGTACGTGCGAGCTCTCGAAATCATGCATGGAATCGATAGTCACCGGATACATTCGATCCCGAGTGTGATCGTTCGAAAACGCGAACGTACCTGGCGAGTGGAAGGAATTACAAATTATTGAAATATTTTCGCTGGGACGTGTGGTTTTTTATTTTTTTTTAATAACCGAAAATCAAATTAGCAAAATGGGCGAAGGACGGGGAGGAGAAAGGTGCAATTACCGCAAACTGTGTTCTCATAAACGTGCGCTAATTCTTATTTGATCGTGTAGAATTTCAACGAGCGAATCTCTCGTGGGAATCGATTCAAAAGCCGTGCCATGTGCAATTACGCTCCTTCATTGTGCCCGAAAAATATCGAATATTCGATGTGAATATTTATTGCGAAATGTTTTAACGTGAAATAACGAACGAGCCATGTTTGGCGGTACTGAAAATCGTTCGGGGTTGCTCGATGGAGTTGTTTCATCGTTAAATCGATGAAAATCGATCGCCAAGAAACGCTCAAGTCGTTTAACAGAATATTCGCGATAATTCGTAGCGATATCGAACGACTGTCGAAATTCGCGTGATTATGTAACGTTCGATCGAATTGCGCAACATTCCCTGCAATTAATACTCGCTTCCGGCAAGGGCGTTGATTATTTTGCTTCCATTATCGCCGCAGATATATATGCTACGACGATTCTTTGATCTTTCGTTAATAATAATCGTTATTACAGCAAGAAAAAAGTTTGTCGAAAAAGAAATTAAAAAAAAAACGCCGCAGATATATATGCTACGACAATTCTACCGATAATCCTTTTTCGACTTTGATCATTCGTTAATAATAATCGTTATTATAGCAAGAAAAAAGTTTGTCGAAAAAGAAATTTAAAGATATATATGCTACGACGATTCTACGGATAATCCTTTTTCGACTTTGATCATTCGTTAATAATAATCGTTACTACAGCAAGAAAAAAGTTTGTCGAAAAAGAAATTTTCAAAAAAAAACGCCGCAGATATATATGCTACGACGATTCCACGGATAATCCTTTTTCAACTTTGATCATTCGTTAATAATAATCGTTATTACAGCAAGAAAAAAGTTTGCCGAAAAAGAAATTTTCAAAAAAAAATAATCAAACGTTATTGATTATCGTGCGCCTCGATTGGTGCTAAATTAAGTGTCTAAATGAAAAATCAGGTCATGACGGAGTAATTATCACGAGGTATTTCATTGAGCAGCCAGCTGGAAGATATGACGCTGCTGAAGCCCGTATGATTCTCCGCGGATGAAATTGCGAGTTCGCGCAAATAGCGTAGGTGCAAAAATACCGCGGTGCCGCAATAAAAAAAAACCCCGGATTAAAAAAAATGGAATCTGTCATACGTCAGGCAAATTTTATTCTTTTTTCTTCGCGTTAAAAATCATTTATTCCGTCCTTTTTCTCCCCCCTTTCCGTGAGAATCGTTCTGGTTTATCGGAGTGCAAGTTTCGCTGCCAAAGACACAGACCGGAAGTCGTGTATTCACGTCTGAACGACGACGGTTGTCGCGCGATGTCTGCCTCAAAGAATATCGTTCTTTCCGTTTGTACATATACGCACACACGTATGACGGAAAAACTATCGTCTTTCATTTCGCTCGTATTGCTTTCTATTTTCCTCGTATACTCTTTAACCGTCGACGTCCATATTTCTTTCCGATTCCATTTTCTCCGAGTCTTTTGTGGCTGCATGGCGCATAAAACCTTTTTCCTCCTTTTCGCGTCTTCCTTTCTCTGAAATTCCAAAGCGAATAAAACCAGCGGGGTCTTTCACTCGCCGGAAGGGGCCAAAGCCAGAGGAAGGTCTGGAAAAGTATATTCTCGCAAGAATATCAGCAATTTTCATCGAATATCACCCTTTCAATCAAACAAAAACTTGACCTTGATCAAAGTTGCAACAAAAGTTTAATTTCAATTTCAATTTTTCGCCCGACAATTTTTGCGCCAAACGACGGAATGGAATATACCGGGTGTCCAAAAAACCGGATGCTGAGGATTTACCCCTACGTCGGGGATGAAATTTCAGGTCGAAGAGTCCTCGAGCACTTTTTCATACGACGATTCCCCGTTGATTTATCAATTGATACAGGTGGTCCAGTTTGGAATTTCATCCTGCATCCCAACGTCCTGCATCCAAACACCCCGGATGTATCGTTAAACGGAAGGAAAAGCGAGCGTTTTTTTATTCTTCTTCTTCTTCGCGTTCGTTTCTCGAGTTGTTGTTCAAGTTGCGAATAAGGTCGAGATCTCGAGGGTTCATGAGAAACGTACGTGCGCAGCTACGAAAGTCTGAAAAAACGAGGGGAGAAAAAGATGTATTTTCGAGGGATGCGAAGTGTAACTCGCGCATGCACTCGCCGCTGATACTCGGGTGTACCGATGAGTTTCACGCTACGCTACGTCCATGTAGTGCAGAATTTGCTGAAAGTGCTTGGCAACTCTGTTGACTGAGTTGCATGCACGGAATAATACACGCAGCTTCATTGGTCCATTGTCGCTCGCTCTCTCCAAGCGCAAAGAGCGATAATCATTATTCCGACGACTATCGTCACAGCGACGAACGAAAACGGTCGCACCAACCGGAAATAACCCCCTAAAATAATCATCCAAAGTCATCAACCCCGAAATGTTCCACCCCCATCGCCAGCACTCGTTCAGAGTCGATCACGATTTTTTTTGCATCGCATCCAATCGCACACTGATTAAGGATGCTGCGAGGGCACAATCCCACCGAAAACGAGATAGAATTTCAGGGTCGATTAGATTTTTTTTTTAATCAGTATCAAAGACACTGATTCCAGAGAATTTTTCAAAAAATCGTGTAGAATTTTACCCTCGTGGACTGGAACTTTAGTATTTTTGTAAATTTTGAAAAAATGCAGTGTTTTTCCAAAGCTTCCTGCACGGTTTTTAACGTCCCATCGAATGTAGTCGATTGATGAAGATTGAAGATATTTTTGTATTTTTTCTCCCCAACTTCCCGTCATTATTTCGCTTCCTTTCGCTGCGAAAGTGTGCAGCATCGACGCTGTGTCTCGGAAATCCGATCGTCGATACATTTCGAGTCGAACGAAGGCTCGTGAAAAAAGTGCAAGATAGTTGCGCTTCGAACAGGGCGAAGAACGTAAAACAGAAGAACGAAGAATGTACGATATTTATTTGCATCTGGCGTACATTCGGTGAGAAAAACATGATTGTAAATGGGCGATGCGTGTCTGGAATTCCCGTGCAACCCCGAAAGTAATGTTTTTCCGTCAGGAAACGGACCGTTCGAAGCATAACGCGATTTACGACACGTAAATATCATCGTCGTTCCAAACAAACGGCACGTCGCATCGCTGCAAAAATCCCATAAATTCGATCGGTAAAATTCGAACGTTGACGTAAAAATTATCGATTTCCCATCGAGCTCTTGATTATCGTTCGATCTCAAAAAAAAAAAAACATTCCATCGAAAAAGTTCATTATTTTTCCGACAAAACCGTTGGATACCGCACGAGGCGGCAGCGCACATTTTCACCCTTGCAGATTTTTACCTCTGCAATTTATTTTCGTTCCATTCCTCGAGAATGTTTACGGAGCCTTCTCGCCCGAGGTGGGATACGTAAAAACGTCGATCGAGTTTCACGTATCTCAGCTTCCACCGGTTGGCATTTCAAAAAAAAAAAAAGAAAAAGAAAATAGACACACACGGAGTTGCGATTGACTGTCTGAGGGTACAAAAGTACCCTTTTATAGTTGTTTGCCGGTGTCTGCGTCAATATAAATTGTACGATATCCAAGCGGTCCAAGTCGTACACGAGTGAACTGTATCAACATCCCACCTCCCGTGTATGGATTGAAAAGTCGGAATTTCTCGTCTCGATACTTAAAAGTTGATGCCCGAGGGGCGGAGAATGAGTAGATTCGGAATGGAGAGGAGCAGACAGACACCGATGCTCACTTAACCTCTTTTTTTCTTTCTTTCTCGTCTCCTCGAGTACGAAAGAGGGTTGGCACTTTGCGAGTCGAGCTTTGCGATGGGTGCACCGTCTAATAATAATAATAACAACAGTATCCAAAAAATTTGCAGTTTTTTTGATTTATGAAAATAAATCGATAAACTCCTGGCTTCTCGCGAGAGAAAAAAAAAAGTTTATTCGTACACTCGCGGATTAATAATAAATTCAGTGGCATATTCGTCCAATCGTCGCAAAGTCACAACGGTTTTGAGACCACAGTAGGAGAGTGCAAAGTGCACCGAGGGATGGTGATTAGATTAATCGGGACAAAAACTTGCTCCAGCTTTGCCGGCTGAAGCTCCACCGTCGCGTTTCTTCCCTGTTCCAATTTCATTGTCGTTGAATCGTCGGTATGTGACTCGATGGCGCTCGTAAATTTGAGCGACTCTAGAAAGTGCCTCCGCGTTTCCTCTCCCGAGACGAGCACGGAGAGAGATACAGAGATGCCAGAAATTCCGGAAACGCCAAACTTTTCGGTAGAGCGCGTACTTTGCTCCCCGGTACGCAGCTACATGAATACATTATAATTACGCGACGTTACACACGTTAGATTCGGTAGAAATGGAAAGGAGAAAAAATGAGAACGACCAGGAGCGAAAAGTTTCCATGTCCGGTAAACTTTGGCGTCGCGCGGAGCTCTTATTCTTCGTGATTTGTTGGCTCGCAGTCGCAAACGTGAGTCGCGCGAGATTTCGGGTTGGCAAAATACGAGAATCGTTGAAAACGATTTTCGCACGATTTTTTCCAGACGATTTCACGATGAAGGAACGTTGGGAAGACGGTGAATTACTCCTACGGTATTTTCAGACGCTGTTTGACGCCCTTAAGGTGAATAAATTAACGCCTCCGACGTCTCTCGGGGATTTGCCGGTTGTTTTTAATTGAATTCTAAAATAATTGACAACTTTTGTGATCGTCTTACGGGTTATACATGTCGCCTCGTCGCTGAGAGAAAGATGAGCTCGGACTGGCGAAACGAAGGGAGAAACGGTGCACGTCAGGTCGGAGGGAGATTGATTTCCATACGGTACGTGTACCAAGAAGCTATATGGTGGCTTTCCCATCGCCATCTTGATTTTATATCGTCCAATGGAAGCGACGTTCGCTTGAATATTCATAACGGTCTACATAAATGATTGTGCAATCAGGGAGACCGGTAAAATAATCGGAGGGACCAGCTTCGCGATCCACCGGCTCCGGAGAAATAATGCATGTGACGATGGTCTCTGTATGCGCGGCGATACGCATTTCGTGCTCTACTTTCCATTATTCAAAAACGAAAGTGTGCGCGAGCCATCAGCAGAGGATACACGAAATTAATAAATTATCGTCAACCGCGTCGAAACTTTACACATGAATCTAAATGTCCTCACGTCACCTCAAAATGCATACAAAGTAGATTCAAAATAGCATTTACCTTGGTTCAATGTCGAATAAAATTACGATGAATATTGCAAATATTACGACATGTAAATGTGTAATGTATTTAAAAGAAAACGAAACTTGTTTGAAATAACATCGTCACGAGTGAGGATATACTTTGAGGAGCATGCGGAGTTTTGAAAAACGTTTCGCTGCTCGAAAGAAGCATGAATTATTCAAATATGATAAAGACAATTGAGATCCTCGTTTTGTCAGTGTGGAAATGCGGGAATTTCGAAATCGAAAGGAAAAAAAAACACGTTGGTGATGCACGATACGCCCGGCTGTGTTTGAACGGTAAAAGTGGTCAAACAAATTGAGATGCTTGGAATAAAACGAGTGTCAAGTATTGCACGAGGCTTCTCGAGGAGTGTCTCGAGGATAATCGAAGTTTGCGGCAAAGAGCGAGAATAAGTAGGACGGTGAATGATAAGCGCCTTATAGGCATGGGCCGCGAGTAACTCTCGCGAGAAGCTCACTCATCCGCAGCCATCTGGCGGATTCCCAACGCACTACGACGATTATCGCGTAAACTTCACGCCTGGGAGAGTTCTTGCACGTTCTTGCAATTATCATTGACAATACTGTATATTTCCACACCATCGAATCCCCATGAGTCGTTAATCATCATCATCTGAGCTAAACTTTGTCGTTTGATAACTCAGCAGGGGTTCGTCGGATGAAAAAAGGCTTATAGACTTATCGTCTCGGAAACTCATCCCCCATGTAGTCCCACGTTATTGACATTGAGATGCGGGACACCTTGTAAAAATGTACGTTCCCGTCTCCGTACGTCTTAAGCACAATTTATGTCCTAAAAGGGACATAACCCGATTCGGCTTCCGGATAAGGGCGAATTGGGACGAAAAATGGAAGTAGCATCGCGAAACTCGTAAACAAAAAAAAAGGAGAGTCCGCTGGAGGAGGGAAATAAGTGCGTGACGAGTTTGCGGCGCAAATTTTCTTTCAGAGACTCGTCGTCGCGTCGGCGGTACAACAAAAAAAAACCGGAAGCGGATGCAAGAGAGGCGGAACAGGATTTAAAAAAGAGGAGAAAAGAAAATGAGGTAGAAAAACAAATGGGAAACAGAGTAGAAGAAGCTAGAAGAGCGCTTGCCCTAGTCGGGAAGGTAGTTGCGGCGGATTTGCGAACGAAACAAAAAGTCCGTCCAACTCCTTTCCGTCTCGGTTATGCAGCTGCTACTCGCCCGACTGTACATGCAATGCACGACTACTTCCTTGTGTATGATCTTATATACCGGGACTGTTTCCTCGCAACACTGCGGGGCATACACGGCAAAGGAGCAAACGAAGAGGCACTCTTTGCCTTTATGCATTTTTCTAACGTCGTTTACTCCGCGTCTTGGCATTTTGAGATTCAAAAGAATGATATCAGAGAAAAAGGATGCGATAAGCAAGCTTCCTCCTCCCCTCTCCCCCTCTCTTTCTCTCATCTCTATATCCCGTTTGTTTTATTAAGAAGCATTTTTATCCCAAAGTATAAAAGAGGATTCGACGTCAGCTGACCCAGTTTATATCGCTTTTTCTCCACAAACGAACGAAACAAAAAAAAATTGTAGAATATGTCTAAAATGAATCCAATTCGTTACAGGGCGACACACCCATCTTCCACGAGTATCTACGAACATGAAGTGGCTCGGAGATAAACACACACGCACACATGGATGAAAATCAATTAAACAAAAAGCATTTTTCGAGACGAGAATTTTTTTCCCCTTCGTTCTCCTCAACCCCTGTGCGAGCCGAAGAAATACACGTTACGGAAAACAAAACGTATTTCTGTCGGAGGCCAATTTTGCCTCGGACAGGCGCGTTAAACTTCTCGACAAGACGGAGTCTCGCGATCTCTGTCTCTCTCGTGGGGAAAAGGGGTTGGGGTTGACACTGGATAGGAAAAAGAGAGCAACAGCGAGATTTATTTATCGGTAAAGTTTTCAAATAAAGTTTCGCCCTAGGATTTCTTTTCAACATCGTACACCGGAGGCTGAAGAGAGAGAGATATGGAGGAAGAGGGACGGGAACGACAGAGGTCGAGTTTTCTTTTTTGTTTTTTTTTTTTCCCAATTTGTCGGAAAATACGTGAGAGACACGAAGCGATACGAGACTAACATCCCCAACAATCCGGCTTGTACCCAACGGACCCTCAGCTCGAAAACAACCTCGTCGCGGCGACATAAATGCCCTCTGCGTTTCAAAAAAAGTTTCACGTCGATATACATGTACATTTACCCTCGAAAAATATTCCGAATGAAAAACATTCACTGTACCGATTTCATCCCCTTCCGATTGTCAAAAGTTGTTACGCAGAGTATACACGCGGTGCGACCTCGATTTTTTGCCAAGTCACTTTTTTCCCTCGCTTTATCTTACCGCGAAAAATAGATATCCGCTTGGTTTTTGGCACATTTTTTGGCCTTGGAAAACTCGAGACTTTTCTCCGCGACATAAATTCAAGACAGTTTGTATTACGAAGAAAATTTATCTTCTCGAAGAAATTTGGACTTTTTCGAGTTTGAACCGCGGTCGTTCGTGAGTTTAAATTATGCACAGGGATGCTGCATTTTCGTCTCTTCGCGCCACTCTCAAAGGGTGCCCGGCGCGGTTAATGGCATGACGAAGGGATGAACCAGTTTGACAGATGTGTACGTTCGGTGAGAATAAAAATGGCGGACGTGACGACGGTTTAACGACGTTCTTCATCCGGTATTATATCGCAGGTGACTTTGGCGTGTTCCTGACGTTTTCCGCCGGCGATATGTTTGCGCGTGATAAGACGGCACATTTTCGTGACGGTCACTCTCGTATCGATATTTTCTCTCCTCCGAACGTTCCGGGGATTCGATAGAAAATTCCGTTGGACCTTGCAGGTTTTTTTGGGCTTGGATGAAAGGGGAGTTTCCGCGAGTACGAACGGAAGCGACGTACCGGGTGTTTCGTTTCAAAAGTTGATGAAAAAAACTCGGTGTTTTATCGAAAAGAAAAGGGAATTCTATAGTTTTCCAATTCGAAAAATCGTCGACAAAAATGTCATTTTTTACCGAGTTTGTTGAGAACCACCCCTCGGTCGGGAGCTTGAATTCGGTGGGAACGATTTTGACCCTGTGGATAAACGCACGAAATTTTCCGCAGCGGCATCGTTCGTTCTTTTATCGATGTGCCAGCAGTCAAGAGGGGTGAGAAACGACCCTCCCTCGGAATATCGAGGATGCAAACGGACCACAACCCTCCGTTACGGTCTTTGCGCGGGACTTTTGCTGGCAAAGAGAGCGCTCGCGGGAAAACCGTCCGGAACACGATTTATAGTCGTGCTTTTTGTGCTTTCAAAACAAACTCTGAAAATCGTAATGCGAGCGAACGTAACCCGCGTACATCCCCTAGCGAATTTTTGTGCATTGCGTAACTTTTCGGAAACTCTGGGAATCCGTGAAGAAAAAATCAAGGAGACGCTCAACGACATTGAGACGAAAAAAACATTCCGAGAGGAAGAGATCGAACGCAGGCGCACCCCAAAAAACGCTTCCAGAATTTTCGACGTGGAATTTCATCCCCTATCTTAGTCAGAATTACCGATATTAAATTCTCGCACCCCACGTACACATCGGAACATTAGATATTCGCACAAAATTGGAAATTCCATTTTATCGAAATGTAGGAATGGTTTAAAGGACCCCAAGAATTTTCACGAATACTCCGGAGTATATTTCCGCGTCTGTGAAGTTTCCGTCACGTCCGTATGTACCTCTCGTTGCACATACGAGTGTAATAATATTAGAGGACACAAAACTGTTGGTCATATCCGCTCGAGACACTCTTGGCACCCGCTCGAATATTGCCTCGACCACTGAAACTGGAAAACTCGTTCGAGGCGAGCGGAGGGAGAGAGAAGGGAGAAGAGAAATGTCGCGGAAATCGCTGCGAGTCGTGTGCACGAGCGTGATTTCTCGAGCAACGTTGAAACTTCCCCAGTGCACGTGTTTCAGCAAAAGTTTCAATCTCACAGCATACTCGCTCCAAACTGTCTCGGCTTTTTCACGATTTTTCGTTATTCATTTAAACGTGTATTACACGATTGAAACGCCTTCGCGCGAGAGATCGAGAAATTTCGATGATTCCAGAGGGGGAGGATTACGCGAGTCTCTATTTTCCCGTTCTCCATTTTCTATCTACCTCAAAACGGAAACGACTCGTCTTTATCCTCCTTTCCAGATTTTTCTCTCAAAGTACCATCGCGATCTTGAGATATTCTGGTCCAGATACACGTGAGATGAAACTTGGTCGACGTCGAGATGTTTAGGAGTAAGAAATGGCGTAAAAAACAGAGCGAGTTTCGAAATCGTTTAGAGTTTTTTTTTCCATTTTTCCCGGAGAACGTTTCATCAGTAATGAGAAGAAGAGACGCGATAACGAGCAGAGGAAGGGAAGAGCGATGAGATGATGCGACGTAAGAGGGCAAGTTTCGCGAGAAAAAAGAAAAGCTCGGTGAATATTAAAGTTCATTATTATCACGTTGATGCATATATAGCTGGTGTAAGGTCGCTCGAAGCGCGTTATAATACTTCCGGTATTATTCTCGAAGGAGCGAGCTTCCCCAGCAGCTACGTGCCGGGCTTATCTTATTCCAAGTTTTCACCATGCGCCCATGGCTTACTTTTGGTTAAGATTGACTGACGAGGAAACGAGGGAGAGACGAGTCAGAGAGAGAGAGATGAGGAGATGGATGGAATAAAAGAACAAGCGAGAATTATCTCTCAAGCACGATTCATCGATGCATGAGTAATCTTTACACCAACAGACATGGAATACGAAAAAAGCTATGGGGATTTGCGAAAAGTTTCAACATCGATGGCTCGTCAAACTCGCGAGCAACGACGACACGGAAGCTGCGGAAGGTCGATGGCAAATTCGGATGAAAGAGAGACGAGGAATTTAATTTGGTTTTTTTTTGTTTCCTTTTCTCTCAACGGACGATTATCCAAACGAAAGTTGAACAAACAACGTTCTTCATCCAGCGGACGTAATTTCTGAGATCTTTTTGTTCGTTTCGGAATCGCTAACTCGATACGTTTTTTTTTCCTTCAATTAATTTCCTTCTGTGTAACAGAGCTATAATGCGCCCCCGTATTATCACAACTGGAGGGAAAAAGAGAGCGAAAAAAAAAAAACAAAGGAAGAACTCGAGCCCTTCCCCCTTGTCTTCGTTTCATTCGGAAGATCTCATCTCTCGTCGCATCTAGCTTTCTTCACTCGGCTAAATCAACGCGAGCTTCGCACAGCCACTCTCCGGGTTCTTTTTCTGCCTTTGGGCTGCCCTCTAACCGGTCCATCTTTTCGTGAATTCAACGGAGCGCTATTAGCAGCGGTATTTTCCCATCCCTTTGTTCCCGTCCATCTCCTCGACGCGCCAAAAAACAAGGATGACTGCCTCTTGTTCACCGAGTTTTTCCATTCTCGGTCATCTTTTTTCCTTCCTCTCCATCTTATTCCTCTCTCTCTCGCTTTCATCCGTTCGCTGCGGACTCTCGGACAGCGGGGGAGTTTTTTTTTTTCCTTCACCCTTAAGGTGTACAGGCAGTTCTGAAACTCGATGTTTGCGAGTCGAAACGAAACTCTGCCTTCTCCCTATTGGTCCAACTGTATTATTTAATAACTCGACGAGGATTCGTCGGAGCGAAAAGTCGCCAAGGACTTTTCGACTTGGTCCCTTTCATCCCTGTTGTAGGGCTAAAGTTTCAGCATCCACTTTTTGGGAAACCCTGTATACTCTGCGATAAATGCAGTTTTACACGCGCACACACAGTCGTAAATATAAATTTCCAACGCCATCGGGTGCAAAGCGAACTGAGACAATACACCAAAGCCACGGATGCTCGGGTTAACCGTGGGATTTGCATTTTGTCCCAGACGCGGAACTGCACGCTCGTGAACATCTGGGTTGAATATTGGATTTTAACCAGCAGCGCCCGTATGTCCGCAGAGTCACGATCGTACATACACATACACATTTCATTGTCTCGATCCGTCCTCCGAGTCACGGTCCGATCGCGGACGGAGCGTACTTCCGGTGGGCACCGGAATTTACGGATATACCCTTCGTTCTCAAGTAAAACCTCAAAGTTTATGGGTTTTCACCCTCGCCGGGTTGCCGAATAGCGTGAATAAAAGATGCCGCGTTCCGTCTCCGAACAAACGGATCACCCAGCGTATCTCCAATTTCGTCACAGCCTCTTCGATTTTTAAGTCTCTTCTCCCTCGCGGAAAATCAATCTTCGCAGCTTCCGGCGAGCCGAGAAAGCTCATCAGGATCTTTCCCACGAAAGGCTATCCTCATTTTCTTCCCGGTGCTCATCAACAGCGCATGAAAGCGGAGATTTCATCCGCGCGGATGGACCATACACGAATTTTATGCACTTGTCCTCCGCGAGAAACGTAATAAAAGAGCGGTGTTGCATGGGGTAATCGGATGAAAGGAACACGAGGGAGGAAGAATCATCCATTCATCCGGAACGTGGAGGACCAAAGAGAGGATGGAGGAGATAAAACAAGAGTACAAAAGTTGAAGTATATATGCGCGAGCGTGACCACCAAGGGATGAAGAAGTACGCCGGAGAGATGGAGAGAACGTCGGCGGATAAAAAAGGATCATACGTGGATGCTGAATACTTTGGTATACGCTTTTTTTTCTCTCTATATATAGAGAAAGCCAATTAAAATGATGGAACGCGAAAAATTTATTCTCCCTCTTTCTCACCCTTTTGCTTTCTTTCGCAGACTCTATTTCATTCTCTATTTTCACTCGTTCGCTCCTGTGTCTTTCCCACAAAAGTGTGCTCATACCCACGACGGGCTCTCCTCTCCCTCTCTCCATCTCTTTTTTTTTCCCTCCCAAGTGCTTGCTGCGAATCTCAGAGTACCGAAGCCACGAGTACACTCGAGCATGTGCTCCGATTCTCAGCGTCAGCACTTGAAACTATGAACGTTTAGTCGACACGTTTATGCACGAAGGTCCAAAATGGCCGGGGCTGACGAAAAAGCTCGTGTATCACTGAGGTGTTGTCGAACAAAGTGTGTGTTTTTTTTTCTTACATACTTCCGTCGACTCGGGTGATTCGAATAAGAAAATTTTCCATTTTTTCGTGAAAATACCATTTTTTCAAACGACAGCGAGGAAGATAACGAAAGAACCAAAGCATACTTCTCTCGCGGAGCTGCCGGGGGTGTATAAAAACGATCGCGGGACCGAACGTGAGAGACACCCTCGAGAGCGGAAGCTTTCATCCACACACGTGCCGATTCTACATCCGTTTCCGGTTTGCTCGTAGATTTTTTCCCCGTTCGATCGCGGGGAATGTCGAAGCTGCAGCGTTACGTCGACGCTGTATTATGCAGACTCTTTCGCTCGTGTGTGTGTGTGTGTGTGTGTGTGTGTGTGTGTGTGTGTGTGTGGGGTGGATTCGGCGCGGGAAGGCGAAAGGTCGAGCCGCAAAGCCGATAAACAAATTCGTACGGCAAGTTTAACGACTGCTGGACCATATAGGGGTGAATGAGGGTTGGAAACAGCGGGCGTGCTGGTAAATAACGTAGTTGCATTAGCTCGTGGTCCATACGTGAGAAGGGTTTCCCAGGGTTGGGTAACGATGACCCAGCGGCCCAGTTTGGAAGTCACGATCTCAACTCGTGCGTCTGTTCGCTCGCGCCGCATGTGTGTATGACGAAAGTACAGAGGGTGCCCCATGTGCTGTCATAAAACAATGCCAGCATCCGACTGGAGCTAACGGTCCAGCGCAAGATGTGTGTGTGTGTGTGTGAGGTTGTGTGAGCGAATCTGCGGGTATTACGTAGCATGCAAACCGATAAATGAATATTTTGATCGATGCACTCGAATATTCCCGAGGGACCATTTTTATGACGCTTTTCGCAGCTCCATGAAAATTCATCTCGCGTCTCTCCCCGTTCTCATACAGACTCCCGTGGTTTTTTCTTCGACTGATGTTTCAACCGAAAATCCACCGTCCGGGCGACCCTTCTTCCGTCTCGGGTGATGGTCTGTTCTGTTTCTGTTTTTTTTTTTCGTTGTTTTCGTCGATCGATATTATTCGAAAAGTTTCCCATTGGAGATTACGCAGATTAGAGAGATTGAGCCGAGTGTGTCGGTTGCGGGGCGTAACCTGCTTAATTGGAAATTGGTTGGCTCTGGCACGCTTGCGATTCATCCCTCGTAAGCCTCCGTATCGCGTCTCGAAGTCTCGTTCCGCGTGTTCCTCGCCTGGCGTCCCGCAATGACGGCGGGCCTCGACTCCGATATCCTCCGCGGATAGACCACAGGATTTCGAGGCGTCCCGTTATTCGATAGGATCCCACCAAACTTGTACGCATATTGTCTACGTACTCAAAAAGCTTCGGTTTCCTCTATAGACGAAGCAAACTTGGAGAGAAAAAAAACGCGGTATAAAGCTCGAAATAAATGTTATTAAAATAATTTTTGAAAATCGACGTCAAAGGCAACGAAATCACCCTTTTTTTCAAAGAAAACTAACGTACGATTTGAAAATATCGCAATTAGACAATGGAGGGAGAAAAATAACGTGAAATTTTGCGAGTCCTCGTGATTTTTTTTGTTTTTTTTTCTTAATTTTTCATGGACCATTCGCACTGAAAAAGCTTCGGTTTCCTCTATAGACGAAGCAAACTTGGAGAGAAAAAAAAACGCGGTATAAAGCTCGAAATAAATGTTATTAAAATAATTTTTGAAAATCGACGTCAAAGGCAACGAAATCACCCTTTTTTTCAAAGAAAACTAAAGTACGATTTGAAAATATCGCAATTAGACAATGGAGGGAGAAAAATAACGTGAAATTTTGCGAGTCCTCGTGATTTTTTTTGTTTTTTTTTCTTAATTTTTCATGGACCATTCGCACTGAAAAAGCTTCGGTTTCCTCTATAGACGAAGCAAACTTGGAGAGAAAAAAAACGCGGTATAAAGCTCGAAATAAATGTTATTAAAATAATTTTTGAAAATCGACCTCAAAGGCAACGAAATCACCCTTTTTTTCAAAGAAAACTAACGTACGATTTGAAAATATCGCAATTAGACAATGGAGGGAGAAAAATAACGTGAAATTTTGCGAGTCCTCGTGATTTTTTTTGTTTTTTTTTCTTAATTTTTCATGGACCATTCGCACTGAAATATTCTTTATAGGATCGGTATAAATATGCATCAGGGATCCTGCGGACCGCGAGAGGACTCGAGGAAATAACCGCCGCGTGGTTTTTGGCGAGCACACACGTGACACACCGTTTGGCACACATTCCGTTCCTCCCTGATACATCCACGATGTATATTTAATTCATTATCTCTACGATGCCGCTGCTCGCCAAATAAGTTTGCCCAAAGGGCAAGGGAGAACACCGAACATCACTTTGTCGGCCCGACAAATTCGGCAGTTTGGTTACGAGAGGGCGTACAATATAGAATCTATTTGCGGAAGTTTACGCCATCGGCATCGGCGACACCCAAGAACATCCGGTCTATACCCATTGTACAGCGATATCAAAGCGACACGGTTGTCGAGTACCTTCGTAATTAACGAGTTCTCTCTCTCTCTCTCTGTTTTCCTCCCTTCCTCTGAATAATTACGTTACTACACGTACTGCAGAGAAAACGAGACAAAAGAGGGCTCCGTTTGCTTTATTTGACACATTTCCGGGACTTTATTATTCCAAGATGCATTTCCTCCGTGAAATAACAAAGTTCCGCGCAATCTCAGCAAAATATATATCCAAACGATTTTGTCGTTGCTCGATAAAATGAACGCACCTGTCGCCCTCTTTTCGTCGTTAGAAACAAATCGAGCATCGATTACCGTCATTACTTTAATTGCGTGTATGAATCTGGATCATTCGAGCATCAGTAAAAATTTGGAATGTCATAAATGAAATGATACCGACCTCGAGAAAAAAATCGTTTAATTTTATTTTCGAGTTCTTAAATGAAACATTCATAATTTTGTCGGACGCGACCTTTCCGTTTTGTATACTCTCGTCGATTTTTTTACTCATCGTCTTTCGCTTTCTGCTGAATTTCCAAATGTTATCGAGTCTCGTCGCTGATATCTTTTTCTAGGATGGGAAAAAGTGCAACGTCATCGAAAAAAACGATCAACTCCGAGAGCGTTTGTACAGCACCGGCATCGCCCGCGCTGCGATATGCACATGCTTTTTTTGCACGAGTAGCCCTCGTATCATCCCCCTCTTATCGTTGGATGCGACTTTCGCGCGCTAACATTTTTATCGCGATGTTTCGTCGCTCCTCCGCGAGCGAATCGATCGACCCTTCGCCCACTCCTCCGGATGTCCCTCTCGAGTCAAGATCCTCCTGCAAAGTGCGATTGGGTATTCCACTGACTTTCGCTCGAGTCGCCAGCATGGAGAAAAAATAATTATCGATAACGGTGAAATAACGAAAGATAAAAAACGACGACTGGTCCAGAATCGGAATCTGCGATGTTCGAATTCATCGTTTTTTCGAGTTTTTTTTTTATCGTCAAGGACAGATTTTTTTGACACACATTACGGAAGAAAGACGAGCTGGAATGTCGAATGCTCTTGTAGATTCGAGTAATTCGCTTCGTTCTGCTCGGCATTTTTTTTTTTTCATCCTCATTTACTTAATACTCTACATTTTATAGTATACATTTATCGTACGACTGACAATTCTATGACGAAGAAACGCCCGCCTGCAAACCTGAGAAACGTTGAGATTTCTGTGTCGAATCGAATTCTCGAGAGCGCAGAGGAACCTCGAGACATTAACGAGCTTCTCCCTCGGCCTATAACGTACATAGACGAGAGAGGAATTTTCTTTATTACGTAATCTCGTCCCGTCCGTCTTGAGAATCGTGATTACGACTCTGGCAAAAGCTTAACAAAGCTGCGAAAGCTACCTCGCTCTCGAGAAGATAAATGCCAAATGAAAGGTTTGCAACCTGAACGCCTCTTGTTACCGTCATTTGTGGCTTAAAAGCTAATTGAATTTTCCATCATCTCATTATTCAGCCTCAAATGAACATTATCATAGACTTTCGCCTCACTCTTCTCCCTCCTCTTCCGCATCCCATCTTCACAATTCATCCCGTTGGAAGAAAAAGACTTTTTTTTAATGCCGAATTTGCAGAAAAATAAATGTGATCAAATTTTCTTCTCCACGAACGGAGAAAAAAATATTCTCATGGGTCCCGGAGGCCGCAATCAACCTTTCAAAATTTTTTTGAAAGAACGCGACATCCTACGACAGTACGAGGAGAAAAAAAACGTGATCCCTTCTCTTTGAAACGTGCATTTTCCACACGGAGAACTTGCACGAGGGCGAGAGAGCGGCGAGTAAATCAGGTCGCTGTGGAACAACTTTTTTCTCGCTTAAATACCGGAGGGAGTAATACACATAGGAATGGTGCACGAAATTATGTATACATACTATATCGGCGCAGCGCGCCCGATTTAACGTAAAAGGTTTATAATTTGATAGAGAACGAGAGAGAGGGAGAGAGAGAGCAGGAGCAGCAGGGTGCAAAAATGTTCTCGCCCGAGAGCCCGAGGTGCCGCTTGCGATTTTTACATTTTTCAACATTTTTTTCTTCTCCCTCGAGCTTTCGCTTGTGACGGGCGCCTCCAAGTACCACCGAATGCCAGCTCATTATCGAAAGTAAAGTCTCGTAAAATCGGATGTCAACATCAAAGAGATGAGCTCGCACAGCACAGAGGCGTGTACGACGAAGGCCTTTGCGTTCCGCCTCCAGCGACATTTTTAGGCCGTCGGTCAAAGTACGTTAACGGAGATGAAAACTCGAATGGTCATCTCCCCGGAAACATTTTTTCACACGTTGAGAAAACAGAGGTTTTATCAAGGAAAATTGAAAAAAAAAAAAAAAAATTCGGCGTTCCTGTCAGGAGATCGCGATATCCGCGAGTAGTACAAACCCGTCTGCGGTCGGACGTTCGTCTTTCTTCGCTTTTTTTCATTGCAAACCGAAATTCCGAATTTTATCGCGATCCGCCGTCGATCTTCAGGCTTCAAAGTCCACAAATTCTCGGATGAACTTATTCTCGAACGAGAGAACGATGATTAGTGCAGGAATAAAAAATGTAAGCGTTCCCGTCAGAGCGCGGAGAAGATCGCGCTATCCGCCAGTGGTACAAACCCGTATGCGGGCGGACATTGATTTTTTCCCTTTTTCTCGGACTGCGGAAAATATATTTAATGCAGCGATGCACTGCTGAGAGCTTCTGCGCTTTTTCAAGTACGTTTCTGCTGTTATATACGACTTTAATGCTGAATATATCATGAATGAATAAATAATTTCGTTTTAAAAATAATACACGTGTACGTACGTATTGATACAAAAAGTTATACGTACGAAGCGGATGTAAATTTCATTTGCGAGTGGATAGACATGCTTTACAATTAAAACCTCAACGTGGGGTGCTGGTCCAGCCAGCTGGAGCTCCGATGCGATCGTCAGGATCATTGACGAAAATCTAATTATCGTCGGTTCATTTTATATACATATGCATACCTGCACTGTGTATGTACCACGGTATAAATTCCACTACACGGTTATTTTATCGAGAAAACCGTGAATACATATATATTTACCATCTATAATACATATATACGTAACTAATGTGTTCGCGAACAATATGTGTTTTGCCATCCGGATTTCTCTGTCAATATACTCCGAGGAACAATACAAAGTTGGTTTTGCCGTGTATATGGGCTTATGTATGCACATGATAAATGCGAAAACATACCGTATAGACTCCAACGATGGTATCAAGCGCCAGCACACGCCATTATATGTGACTATCTCGCGATATCAGATGTAATTTATCCCGATGACCGAACATACAGCTCTCTGCTTCTGTCAAATCGTGTTGTTACGTACGATTGTGTGTCAAAGTGTATTCGCACATGTTCGAGTGTAAATATACATATATATATGTAAACACATATAGATATATATATGTATACATGTAGATGGACACGAGCGCGTATATATAAAGCCAACCACGACTGTGTACAATTGCAATTAAATATGTAAACTGCATGTGGACAAACTGACGCTACATATATTCCGTCCCTTCGCTCCGGGGCTTGGAATATACCTTCGAAGCCTCGGCGATTGATGACACTATCGCATGGACGCATTTTCGCGAAAAAAGGAGGAAAAATAGTGTCTTTTCAACGGGAAATTTTATGCACACCGACGTCCAATTAGCTCTGATTAATCAACGGGAATAATAACAAGTTCGCGTATTCCGCAATTAATGTCGGAGTTGTTTGCGTCTTTTTTAACAATCCGCTTCGTTGTTTTACGGTCCAGCGCTGCGTCGGAACGAAAATCGTTGCGTCGCAGCGTGAATAAATGCATTTTGGAGCAGAGATTTTAACGTCATGACGCGAATTGGTGATTTCAGTGCAATGCAGCGGTTGGAGTCAAGGCCTTCTTCGACATGATGCACAGTGGACCCCACAAAGTGATGCTGTTCGGTGCTGCCTGCACGCAGGTCACCGATCCCATAGCCAAGGCATCGAAACACTGGCGTCTTACGCAGGTCGGTTCATTTTCGAATTTTCATATATATTCCTCGGTGAGGCGTACTGCTCGTAATTTCTGTACACGTCCGGAGAGAACGAAGAAACACGGAGACGAAAATAAGATACGATCTCGCTTGCCTCCAGCTGTAAATTTGTACAATACACGTGTAAAAAGGTTCGCCTCCAGAGTTCGCTCTTGATGAGCCTTTCGCCATTAGCAGAGGGGCTCAAACCACAAATTCTCTGCACATGCAATTTGCCCGCTCTATCTGTATGTAAATTCAACGTCAGCAAACTCCGGATGCTGGTGGGTCCAAAGTGTACAGTGAAGCAAAGAGACGTGAATACACAGGCGTATAACGGTCTCGTCGACCGAACGGTAAAAGGCACATTCTCGGTGGGAATTCATCCCTCGTGCGAGCTCTGCTCCAGCATCCATCGCTGCGGCAAGAGGGCTCCCAGCATCCGCTCTTTATTTCCTCGGTCTTGGCTCGCTCGTTAATCTTTTCTTTATTTTCTCCTTTCCGAAAATCCACGCGTCAAAGTTCGCTCAAGCGTCGCGACAACGAATAAGGGTAGAAACGAGGTTTGTACGTTCGAATCGATAAACTTTGAACCTTGTTAATCACACCCACATGAGCAAGAATCTCCGCGTGCCTAACTCGTCGAGTACTTTTTCGTAGATTTTTAGTAGATTTTCCGGCAAAGTGTGTACGAGGGGTGGAATTAAAAAAAAAGAGCGAGAGAGAGTCGTGGATTTCAGTGATTGATGATTTTAGCACGATTTTGTTTTTTTTTCCTTTCGCGAGAGATTAATTATGAATGGACCGTCTCGCTGAGATGAATGTAGAGTTCGTCCGGTTCGGGAGGTTATTATTGTTGTGGCCGATCGGGGGAGAAAAAGCTCTCATCGATGAAGGGTCGAGTGCGGTGTTATACATAATACACAAGGGTCTCACCCCGCCAGACACACTTGCTGGGTACTTGTTGCTTCTAATCCAGAGAGCGAGGGAGGGATAAATGCATCCGCGACAAGAAGGGAGAAGGGGAATAAGAAATAAGGGATGAGAGGGAAAAGATGACGCGACAAAGATCCGAGGAGGCCGAACGTTCGGAGTCGTAATTTCAAAACGAAAAATTGCTTTAAAACACAACGCTTTTTTTCATTCATCTTTCCAGCTGAGTTACGCAGACACCCATCCGATGTTCACCAGCGAGAACTTTCCGAATTTCTTCAGAGTCGTACCGTCGGAGAACGCGTTCAATGCCCCGCGCGTTGCACTCCTGACGCACTTCAACTGGACGAGGGTGGGCACGATGTACCAAAACGAGCCGAGATACGCTCTCGTAAGTCGATACATTTTGTTAAAAAAAAAAAAAAAAACAACCCCTACACACGTTTTCTTCCTTCGTCTCAATCAAAAACACTCGTCTATCGGAATTTTTTTTAACTTCGACGATTATCCGTTAATAAGGAAAATCATAGGGGCAAAATGGGGGAGTTTGTCGACGTTGCTGACTCTCGTGGACGAATGAAAATCGACTTTTAACGAGAACGGGAAAATGATTAATCGCTCGTGCGCCAGCGAATTGACGAGAGACGAAAGTAGACGCCACGCGATGTATTTCCCTCGTTTCGAGTGCCAGTCTTATAATTAAGGGGTATGTTCCCTGGTGTACATGATGGAAACGCGTACAATCATGACTGAGGACAAAATACATATTGACATCCATGAAACATATCTCTGTACCATGGAGAAGGTCTAGCGGAGTTGATGGCTCCGGGAAACAAGTTGGGTTAGGAACAAAGGGAACTTGTCCACCATCCTCATGAATATATACATGTATATATGTACATATAAAACATAATAATTACGTGGTCGACTCTATACTTGGTCGTCTGTTTAATGTTCTACTGAAATACAAGTGTACTTACACGCCCAAAGTCGGTGATATATGTGTATGCATATAACATGCATGTATTCAGTCTGAATACCGACTCTGTTACTCTCTCTCCCTCTCTCTCTCTCTCTCTCTGTCTCTCTCTCTGCAAGTAAATGTTCCATAGCAACGTGAGAGGCTCTGGCTCACGACTAATGATTAATTTCACCCTGCTGCTAGTCTCTGATACACGAGAGACGAACTTCTATACCGCACATGTACACCTTGGGATGAGAGAGGACGCGAGAGGGAAGACGAGAGGGAAAACGGAAAGGTGAAAGCGTGAAAGTTACTTATACGTCTCTTCTGTCCACCCTCCCTCTCTCCCTCTACCGTGTCCCTTTTTGCCTTTAGGGAAAACCGCGTTCTAGAGCTCGGATATTATATTTCCCAACATTCCGCACTTGTAAACGGAAAGCTCCGCCACTGCTTCAGCGCGGTCTCTCTTTCACTCTTTTGGCGTATACAGCGAGAGAGATTTGCCAGAGCCCGCTGCACATGTACGAATATACGAAAAGGCATCTTGTATGACGATGCGTATGTATATCCTCTGGAAAATCCATGCGGAGAGGCAGCGAGAATAGAATTTACGACTGAACACGATTTAGTTTGCGAGCCTCGAGCACTCGCTAAACATCACGAATTTAATCTCCGCACGCTAACCCCGACAAATCCTCATCTCCCTCTCTCTCTCTCTCTCTCTCTTTTGGTATCTCTTTCTGGATTCCTCTTTTCTGTGCATGTCCAGAAGAGGGCAGCACGTTTCTCTGCGAAAAAAGGCTTGAAAAGTGCGGCAAAGCTCGAGGCTAAATTCAATATCGTCCACCACCTTCGTCGAAGGGTGGATATCTTTCGCGCAGCTTCTTTTTTCATCTCCGCGTCTATACCGTATCTCGCTCCTCTCTCATTCCACGTGGGTAATCAGGACTCTGCTCATTCTTGTACCTTTCGCTTGTTTTTGTTTTTATTGCGTTAACTGTGCACGGTAGAAACAAGCCTCGCCATCTATGCCCTCTCACGTACGACGAGATCTGATCTTTGCATATATCGGGTGTCAAAAAACTTCCTTTGGTGTTTTTTCGTACGACCGAAACTTGCCAAAGTTCGGTCGTAGGAAAGTACATTCTAAATTAGTTGAATAAAAATTTAATTTATCAGCGTTTACTTTTGGGACACCCTGTATATGGACCCCGACTCAAATTGAAGAGATGAGAGAGGAAAACCGCCTGATCGCTCGACTCTCTCGATTCAGTCACGAATGAACTTTTACCCTACTGTATAATTCTCCTCGGACATTTGCATATTCCAATGTTTTGCATAGCGTATATACCCGCTTCAACCCGCTCTCGATTGAATGGAACCGGTCCGTGTTTTCGTAATAATCTCCCTCTCTCTCTCTCTTTTGACTTTTACCTGCTTTTTTTTAAATTTTTCTCCATCATCTTTGCTCTTTTTTTTCGAATGAAAACAGCCCATACATTATTACGCGAGCATCAAAATGCAAAGCATTTTTATATGCGATTTTTCGCGTGGTTGTTCGCTCCAGCGTTTTCGCGAGATTATACATACGTATGTGTATATAATTGCATATACAAATAATTGCATATGCATCTCTGCATACATGTGTGTGCAAAGAGCATTAACGGATCTCGGGTTAATTTATTATTTTCTAGGATAATAGTGCATAAGTGGTGCGATGCGGGAGCTCTCGCGCAAAAAAGAAAAACGCAGACTGAGGTATAACAATGCGCGAGTTTATGGAAAGGCGAGTGTTGCGTGTGCGAATGTGCATCGTCAATTTTATTACACCGAAATATATGCATGCGCAGCCTGCATCGGCATTTATCACTCTTTCCATCGTGGACTTTATAAATGTTACATTTTTACGATGATGAGGGAACAGGGGCTCGAGAAAAAGGAGAAATGAAAAAAGAAACATTGTTCTCTGATAATTAAAAACGGACTGGACCCTGGCTATGTCGGAAGTAGGGATAATCCTCCGTACACTTTTTTTTCATATTTCATATTTTCCACGAGGAATCTACAGGAGCAACGTAAAAATAGGACGTCATCCGAGACAGCGGGAGATAAATTCTATTCGGGAAAAAAATCCCTCGCGATTCTCATGTTGATTTTTTAAACGAATTCTTGCGTCACATCGCGGAGGAAAGATGCTGCGGAGATACGGTCGGAAAAGAGCGCGTCATTTCGCGAATATCGGTATTGGAAAAAGTACGACGAGTGGAGCTGAAAAATAATTCCCTCTCGAGATCTCGATCGCCCGTGCGAATATGCTCCTTTTGCCGGCTCAAAGTTGGAGAAAATCGATGCTGGAAACGTAATACGAATGTATCAAGTTGGAGAGGAAAAAATGATGCCTTTTTGTCGCTCACGATTTCACCCGAAACTCCTTAAGGGCCTCGCGATTCGAGGACCTCTTTTCCCCGTGATATTCGCACCTTGAGCCTCGCTTTTGAGTAAAATTACCAGGCGAAAATCTTTGGTCCTCTTCATCGACCCGCAGCTGCGATCCGCCGCATCGATTCCCAAGCGCGTCGACACCCATATCGCGAATGCGTTTTCTCTCGGCTCTTTCGCCTCGCGCCATATCGTACACGAAGCCACGGTGGATTAATATAAACCGCCGTTCTAGGTCACAGACTTTAATTAAACCCGCGCGCGATTACATCTTCGACGGCTCATACATATATTATTCCGCACGAAGGATGAGATTTATCCTCGCGTTTTATCCACCCTCCCTCGTCCCTCTGTCGATGAGCCTCTCCTCCACCTCGTGCATCCCTTTCATCCGTCCAAAAAACCCTTTGAAAATGATCCTGATTTGAAAAATCCTCGATCTCGACTCCCTCGTATCTCAAATATTGCACCGGAAGTTGGAGGGAATTTGACCGGAGAACCAAACACACGTGTCGCCTAAAAGTGTCTCCGCCGATGACGCTCGTGAAAATGATTATCCGGTACACGCGAATAAAATGGATATAACCGCGACCGGATGTAATACGTATTCGAACCTCGTCCTTGAGGGAGAAAGTACGAAGAGACAAGAATACACTTTATCGATTCTACGGTGTGTTTTACGTCGTAGAAACGGGGAGATACGTCGAAAAGTGTATTTTTAAAAGTCCACTCATTGATGGCTCGACTTTTCGATCTGGAATTCCATCCTCAGTGTGATGGAAAATCATCAGCATCCGGTTTTGCGACAGCCTGTATAAACTTTGAAGATCATCAAAACGGATATTATTTTCGTGTCGCGCACGGTGTTTCTAGCTTTCTCGATTGACTTTTGCTCACACAGGAACGAGTTCATTTCGAGGGTGATTAAGTATACGCTCCGTAACTTTGCCGCTTGTTAAAAGCCACCGGGGAAAAGGACACACGAGGAAAAAGGAGCATCGACGTCTATATACGCAATTCCTTTCGTGTAACTTGCAACCCTTTCATCAAACACCCTCGCGTCTCTATGCTTACACGCTCGTGCCCCCCGGAGCATTATAAGTTACACATATAGATGTAGCACTCTCCTCTTGATGGAATATATTAAATGCTCCATTAAACGCGAGCCCTTTTCGCGACGAGACGGTAAAAGTCTTCTCTCCGCACGATTTTACGAAAACTTTTTTTCTCCTCCCTTTTACCCACATTCCAAAAGCAGCGCGAGAGAAATTTAATTAAATTTTGCGCCGTTGGGACAAATTGAAAAATCGCGTGTTACATCTGCGCCGACTATCGCGCGTAAATAAATATACATATATTTTTCCGTCGGGATGGAAAAGTTATTTTTTCTTCCCATTTTCCAGCATCCTTTTCCTTGATATTAATAAGCTAAAAAAAAGGAATATTCAATCGTATGGCACCTTGAAATTTTTATTTTTTTGTGCACCAAGAGAGCTGAAGATTGAATGATTTTATTGTCTTTTTATCGTGTGGGTGCACGCCCCGCGGATGCTCTCTGAATTAAATACAACGTTTGAGAAAACCTCGGGGCTGTGATTGTCATTGTCATTAAACAGGCGCACAACAGACTCGTGGCTGATCTCGACGACAACAATATGGAAGTCATCGAGTCTCAGAGCTTCGCGACCGAAGTCACGTCTGCTCTCGAGAAACTCAAGGAAAAAGACGTCAGGATTATCCTGGGGAACTTCAACGAGGCCTGGGCCAGACGAATCTTCTGCGAGGCCTACAAGTAATGTTTGTCAAACGTTACATGTATACACAAATTTATGCTTTTTTTTCAAACGCGTCCAGTCCGAGCTTGCCGCTTTAAAAAGTCTCGCGAAGAACCCCGAAATTGTCCTTGATGCTTTGTCCTCGTTGGAGGATGATTTGTTTCTCTCGTCGCAACTTTCTCTCACATTTCTCGTTGGTTTTGGACGCTATATAGATTCGGTATGTACGGGAGAAAGTACCAGTGGGTGATAATGGGCACTTACGCCGAAGAGTGGTGGCTACGACCGGGCGGTGGTTGCGCACCCTCCGAGCTAGCCGAGGCACTTGATGCTGCCATCTTGACTGACCTACTTCCGCTGTCGACCGAGCAGCAGATCACCGTTTCCGGAATCGTGAGTAAAACGCCTAATAAAAGTATGTCGATACAAGCTGTATCACAGCCATTAATTCCCGGGTCCATGCTTTTCACTCGGCGAGGGCTTAAACCCCCGCGCAATGTTATTCACGTACGAATACGTATAAAGAGCCGGAAATCAGTGCTTCACCGGAAATACCGCAAAAACCATCCTGTACCACTCGATCTTTCGTTTGAATTCGTATCGCCATGTTGTTTTTCCCGCATAAACTGTTTTTTTCCACTGGAAAAAAAATGAAATTTTCTTCAGTGGAAAAATGATGAAGAATCAGGTGGAACGAGGGAAAAGTTTCCACTTTTTTTTTATCGTAGTGTCGTTGGAAAAACATCGCGGTTGGTATCGAAGGTATAAGGATTGCGGATATAGACAGCTAGCGATAATCGAGACGCCACCAATGTGCAATTAACGAGAGACCGAATTATCGAGTGGTCGATGTGTAGCTCTGCCCATCCCTTTGCGATGTTTCGCAAACAATGTACGTTTTTTACGTCTCTGATGTACGTGTGTTCGGCCTCGTTATTTGGATTAACGAAATACGGTTAATGAGAATCTCGGCTGCGGAAAAAAGCAAACTTTTGTTGCTTTTGCCGGGATAGGTATGAGAATTAGAGGTGATACGTCCTTGCGAATTTTCGCGAAAATTCGTGATTTCAACGTGAAAACTCTGGAAAAATACGAGCATTCGATTATAGCAGTTTTTTGGGATTTTCGGACGGAAATATTGGGTTTTCGATGGAATATCGGTGTGTTTCGTTATCAGAGGGGAAAAATACATCGATATAGACTATTGGGAATTATTTTTGAGATCCAAAATTTTTCGTCATTTTTCACCGGATTGAACTGATTCACTAAAAGGATTGCCATTTTTTTGCCCTTTGAGGTAGATACTCAAACTTGTGCTCATTCTCTTTGCAATTGTAGAGGCTTCAAAATGCCGTTTGGTTCATCGAGATATCTTGATTTTTCGATTTTTGGCAGATTTTTTAAGTTGCACCTTCGATTTTCGCCAATTTTTCCATGCATACCCCTTCACCTCCTTTTTCGCTGATTTTCGACATCGATTTTGAGGGGGAAGAAATCAAGCTATCGACATTTTACTTTCACCATCTTTTAAGTCTACTCGAGAGCGTCTCCAAACCCCCCTAAAAAATGTATGTAGCTCAATTATTAACCGAGTTACGACCACTTGAAATTTCGGCTTTTCGGGGATTTTGGGAAAGTTGCCAAAAACGGGTCGAAATTTTTTTCTTCAAATTTTCAAGTTTTTAAGAGCCTATCCGATCGGAAATTTTCCGCTGATTACGAAGCCCACCGACTTTTTTCCGAAAACTTGATATTTCGATGAGAAAATAGTAATTAACTCATAAAATTCGTATTATTGCATTTTCGGACAGAAATATTGGGTTTTCGATAAAATACCGATGTGTTTCGTAATCAGCGGAAAAAAATACATCGATATAGACCTTCAAAAATTATTTTTGAAATCCAAAATTCTTCGCCATTTTTTGCCGGATTCAGTTGGATCACTAAAATGGTTGCCATTTTTTTTTCGTTTGAGATAGACACCCCAACTTGTGCTCATTCTCTTTGCAATTATTGAGACTTCAAAACCCCGTTTGGTTTATGTAGATATCTTGATTTTTCGATTTTTGGCAAATTTTTTAAGTTGGACCTTCGATTTTCGCCAATTTTCCCATACATACCCCTTCACTCCGTTTTTTGCTGATTTTCCACATCGATTTTGAGAGGGAAGGAATTGAGCTATCGACATTTAACTTTCACCATTCTCTAAGTCTACTCGAGCGCGTCTCCAAACCCCCCCAAAAAATCTCTGTAGCACAAGTGGAACCGTAGTTATGACCATTTGAAATTTCGACTTTTCGACGATTCTGGAAAAGTGGCGAAAAATGGGTCGAATTTTTTTTTTTCCAATTTTCGATATTTAAACAGCCTGTTCAACCGGAATTTTTCCGCTGATTACGAAACACGCGGCAATTTCTTCGAAAACTCGAAACTTCGGCGAGGAAACGCGAAAAATGGCGCAAAAACTTTTATTTACTCATTTTATACTTTACACATCGACAATGTAGGTTATGAAAATTCAATTCTTTTCATACAATGTAAGTGGAATGTAAGAAAATATTTACTCGCGAGAAATTGCGCGAGACAAAGGAAGATTGTGCACAAGAAGCTGCAAGAAAGCCCACCGAGTCCTGCGACGTATATTCCGCTCGCGTGCTTTTGTACACAATTTTTTTCCATTGGCAGCGGTTCACTCGGAGCTTCACACCGCAATATACACGTATATCAATTTTTTTTCATTTATTCGCGAGGTATGAAAGCACACCCGTCGAATAAAACAACCATCTTCGCGAGCGGAATAAACTGAACACAAAAAAAAAAATCACGAAAACTCGGGAATTTCTCGTACGATAGATGTTTCAATATCACGCATCTGCAAGATTGAATTCAATGCCCGTCATAACCGTTGAAAAAGAAAAAAAAACGTGTAAAAATTCATTTCATCAAATAACGACGAAAAATCCAAGAAAATCACCGCTTGAACTTGAATTTTTCAATAAATTATTTTTAATCCAAAAAATCACATCGTCAATCGGCAAAAGTTATCGAGCTTTTTTCCTCTCGAGCGTCCAACCGTTTGATCCAATTATTTTCAGCGTCCGGAAACGAGTAAAACGATCGAATTCGTCGTTAAATAATGTAAAAAATTCACGCTCGCAAATTCGAGTGGAAAAATGTATCGTCGAGAGTCCGTGGCGAGTCCCCTGCTGGTATCAGATTTCTTTTCGAGCATCCTACTTTCAACATTCGACTTTAAGACACTTCCCCCGAGGCTCGATGAAACTTTTTCCTTCAACGAGAACGTCGAGAGAAGAGAGTCTCACGCCGAGCTACTCTCGTCTTTACTCGCCAAAGTTGAATTGGACCATTGTTCGTGTGGCAAAGCGCGAGCTACCCTCTCACTGTCATCCCTCACACTTTCTCACCCTACGAACAGCCAGCACGTAAATGCCGTTCCCTCTCTTGTCCCATTTCCTCTCCTCCCGCAGCATCCTTCGGGGGAGAAAAGTTTCTCGTCATTTTCCAAATTGACGGAGCGCCGTAATTCAACTGCGCGGCAAAATCGGACTGATGCGAGTTAGGAAAGACGAGACACGCGAGACGAAACATTTTCAACACATTTATACGGAAAATTGATGACGAAAGTGCGAGGAAAAGAAGACGGTTGTTCCACAGCGGTCCATGAAATAAAAAACGTCAAAAACAACCCTTTTTTTCCATCAAAATGGGTTCTTCTCTTCTTCTTTATCCACGCGACCGATTTTTTTCGTATCTCAGAGTGCTGAGATGAAAATCCGAGTAAAAGTGGAGTTTTTTCGAATTTCTTCGTCGTCTCGAAATTCCTCGAGGGAACGAGGGTTGCGGTTGCGGTTTTCGTGAATGGAATTTATTTTTATACGCTGTTTGTGCGCGATTGTGCGCGTTCCCCGAGCTTTGTACATTTTGATGCACATCGCCGCGACAATCGTTGTGCCATTTCTTTTATACGACCATATGTATGTGACAGACGCCGGACGAGTATCAGGTCGAGTACAACGCTATGAGAGGCAACGAGTACTCGAGGTTTCACGGATATACGTACGACGGTATATGGGCAATCGCACTCGCGATACAGCACGTTGCAAGGAGGATACGTCATTTCCGAAGAAACCAGACTGTCGCTGATTTCAAGTACCGGGACGCTCTCTGGGAGAAGCTTTTTCTCGAAGCACTCAGAAATACGAGCTTCGAGGGAGTCACAGTCAGTTTTTCTTACGTTTTCTTCGTTTTTTTTTCATTTTTTTACATATTCAATATTTTTATGACATTCGACATATATTTTCGTTCCACCTTTCCCGCTCTCCCGCATCAATCTTCTCGCGTGAATAATTCATCCGGCGTACGCTCGATTCTCGTAGCAAAATCGCCATTTATAAGAGCCACCAGGGTGGTCCGTTTTGTTCCAAGCTCCTCTCCTTCACTGGAATACGCCGCGAATCACTCCAAATCACCCAAAAACAATTTTCGTTGCATCTGATCGTTTTCTTTTTTCCAACATTATCGACCGTATTTTAGACGCTTTTTTTTTGTGGATCGTCGTTTTTTCAACATCGAGTTGACATGAAATTACAGTAATGAAACGAACTTCCCAGGGTCCCGTGCGTTTCTACGACAACGAGAGAAAGGCCTACATTCTTCTCAAGCAGTTTCAAAGTAAGTTGCCCCTCCTAATTGCGTTATTGAGCCGCGGAAATGTAATTTGGGAGAGAGAAAATAACATTGACGACGTCGAGAGGATACGGGAGCTATTTTCCCAGCTAGGTTCCACGTCCCCCATCGCCCACGAAGTGAAAATATATTTTCCATCCCGATGGAACCATTTTGATAATCGCGTTCCGGAAAAATCAAAGAAAAGACGATATTTTTATTTTTCGACACTTTTCCTTTGACTTTTTTCGACAGAATGAGAGAAAATAACGGAGTAAAGACGAGAGCGAAAAATGAGCGGGAAATTAGAGGCGAAACGGGAGACCGCGGAGGAGCATCGATGCGTCGATGCGTGCACGTGTAACGTTGGTGTATGATCGATTTCAGGCGGGAGGGAAGTCAAAGTGGGTGAATACGACGGTGTCACGGGTACGCTGGACCTGAGCAGAGGTCAGCCTCTGGTCTGGCGTGGCCGATCACCCCCCAAGGACCGAACCGTTCACGTGATTGAGCACTCTACGGTAAACATCACGATTTACTCGATTCTCGTATTGGCGTCGAGCGCCGGTATCGTCATTGCGACTGTTTTTCTCGCCATTAACATCAGATACAGAAATCAAAGGTAATCTCACTTAATTTCCGGCGAATTTATACAAACTGTCTCGGCTCTCCTTTTCGTACAGATTGTCATACGATTATAATCGTTAATTTTTTTTCAAACGATCGTTAATTCGACGATTAAAAATGAATGTCGAACGCTCAGGTACATAAAAATGTCGTCGCCTCATCTGAACAATCTAATCATCGTCGGATGCATGCTGACGTACAGTAGCGTGATAGTTCTCGGTCTGGACTCGCAGTTGTCGAGCGAAACAGCCTTCCCGTATATCTGTACAGCTCGGGCGTGGCTCTTAATGGCCGGTTTTTCCCTCGCCTTCGGCGCCATGTTTTCGAAAACCTGGCGGGTACATTCTATATTTACGGACGTCAAATTGAATAAAAAAGTAAGTTTAATCGAGCGCATGATGGATCGACGAGAGGAACGGTGAAGGAAACATCAGTCGCACGTGCGATATTCATTATGTACTTGTATGGGGCGTTTCACGTCGAATCTTTGCTTTTTATTATTTCCTTTCATTTTCACGAAATCACACTCGCCAAAAAACGTACATAAATGTACACAAATTTGCAAATACATCTTCCGAAAATGTATTCACCGAGCAAAGGGAAAAAAATTACCCCTGAAAATGGAGTGTCACACCATGAAATGCCCGAAAATGTGGGATTTCGCGTGAAACGGCCCATATAGGTGTAAATATGTTATAAAGACGAGAAAACGGGGCGCACACGCGTTTCGACAGGGTCGAAACGTGCAGAGGGTGGAAGACACGTCGAAGCGTATCTTTTATTTACCTCTTTGTGACAGGTTATCAAGGATTATCAGCTGTTCATGGTGGTTGGAGTTCTGCTGGTTATCGATCTTGCGATCATGACTACCTGGCAGGTCGCGGATCCTTTTTATCGAGAGACCAAACAAATGGAGCCTTACGTAAGTTTCGCCAAGACGCGTATGCCCCTGACAGGCTGATGTATCGGAGACTCGATCATACCGTAAAAAAGTAAAATACGAGCGAAAGAAAACAAAAAAAAAAGAAAGAAACATCGAAGAAAAGCCAAAAGAGCGTTTTTCGAGAGACAAACGTTATTTTTTCGTGATATTTCATCTCGTATCTCGCGCAGCCTCATCCCTCGAGCGATGACATCATGATGATACCGGAAAACGAGTACTGCCAGAGCAACAGAATGACCGTTTATCTCGGGTGCATTTACGCTTACAAGGGTCTTTTAATGGTGGGTACGAAAGATTGTTTTTTGGGACGACAAAAAAAAGGACGAAAAAAATGATTCGTTCTCGTGCGCGCAGATCTTTGGTGCTTTTCTCGCTTGGGAAACGAGACACGTCAGTATACCGGCGTTGAACGACAGCAAATACGTGGGGATGAGCGTTTACAACGTTGTCATAATGTGCATCATGGGAGCGGCGATAAGCTTCGTACTGGCTGACAAACAGGATACCATGTTCATTATGCTATCGATTTTCATCATTTTTTGCAGCACAGCCACATTGTGCCTCGTCTTCGTGCCAAAGGTTCGTATTTCGCCGTACACCCTTCTTTTTTTTTGCGACTCGTGGTTGCAGCGAGAAAAAAAAATCATCTTGGGCATCCGATCGCGAGTATACTTGGAAATTTTCAACGAAATTTCGCAGCTCATCGAGTTGCGAAGAAATCCTCAAGGTGCTATCGACAAGAGGACCCGAGCAACTTTGAGGCCAATGTCGAAAACCCGCAGAGACTCGACCTTCAGCGAACTCGAGGAACGACTGAAGGAGGCAACGAACGCCAATCAGAAATTCAGGAAGCAGCTTTTGGAGCGCGATTCCGAGCTTCAGGTATGCGGGTGTTTCGCCAAAATTCGCTTTCGTTACCATTTTTTTTTTATTCTACAATTTATAATTTGTTGTATTATTGCGGCTTTGAAAAATCGCGACGATGAACGAACGATTTAACGATGTCGTTTGTACGCTTTTAAGATGTTCCTGAGAAGACTGAACGACGAGCCGTTGACCGACACCCAGGAGGCCATGCATCGGCTTACCGTGCCTCGAAACGACACGATTCTCGTCAAGAGAGAAGGTAAATGTACAATAAACCTCGTGAAGAACACTCGTTTATCGTTGTGATAATTACCGACAGAGCTCGTGAAACTTGACGAAATTTCGGATTCAAAAAATAGCATTAAAATGGCAGATGGACGAGCATAAACGGTGTTCCTCATCTTCTTTATTATTTAATCTCTCCCTCGCTGTACCTTTCTGCCCCCCCCTCTCTCTCTCTCTCTCTCTGTTTTCTCATTTATCCTCTGTGTGTCAGAACCCACTGTCCAGCGGCCTGGTACGCAAAATCACAAAGGTCAGTGACAGAATGAGAAACCTCAAATCGGTAAATACGAAAGATTGCGAGAAAAGTTTCGTCGGGTCGAAACCATAGAAATTCCTACCTTACCGACGGAGCATCCCGATCAGCGCATTCTCTCCCTTTCGCTGGGTAGTCCCGCGCCATCTATCGGACTAGTGCAATCTCGCTCCGCATGAAGTCTCTCGAGCGGTTCTCGCTGTTTCTTTTCGCACTTTATATAGATTTACACGTTATATTCGCTGAGAAAAAAGGAATGAACAGGAATGTGAATTTTGCCTTTCGATCGCGTGTCCCGAGCTTCGTAAAGCAACGTAGAATCTTTGAGTTCGGTAGCCCGGAAATTCCACGAGGTTTCATCGTGCAACAAAACTTTCATGAATTTCAGGCCCGTCAATGGCGACCGAAACAACGGACATTTCCATGTCAATGTGCAGTCTGAATTCAACGACGACCTCGCATCACGAGAGCGAGTACGTGAACGTCGGAGTGACGAGCGCGGATCAATCTGCGAAGTGAGTAAGCGCCATTAGAGTTGTTTGAACTTTCTTTTCTCTCGCGATTGTCGACCTAACCTCCACCGTCGCAAAAATGACCTCGGCGACGAGACAAAATGGCGTTGAAGCAAACGCTGAATCCAGGCGTGTGTTTCGCAGGCGAAAAAGTTCGTCGGGGAAAATTCCGGCGATATCTATCGACAGCGAACGGGCGCCACTCGTGCCGGAAGGTGGCAGCGGCGGGGGCGCGACGATCGTGCAATCGGTGGGTGCGGGCGACGCGTTGCCGAGCAATCAGCCGACGACGAGGGATCGGAGAAAATCGAGATCGAGCGAGGGAGGACGGGAGAGCGAGCCGCTGCTCACGGAGGAGAGTCCCGAGCGTCGCTCCGAGGGCGGCGGCAAGACCAACGTCGACTTCCTGCCGGAGACCCTGGACGAGTCGGAGGAGTCGGTCGTCCTGGAGGAGACGGAAATACCGAGACGCGAGGGTTCCAAGGGTCAGCAGCAGCACGTGTGCAAAACCAAAGGAACGGCGGACTCCTCGCCGTCAGCTGGTAGCAATCGCACCCGCGCGCGCCTGCCGACTCCGCCGCCGTCAGCGAAAAACGTCTCCTTCGGACAGCTCGACGACGAGAACTACCTCGAGCAGGCGATACTACCACCGCCCGTGCAATTCATCCCGAAACATCGGCACACCGGTGAGTATAAAAATGGCCGTGTATTTTTGTTTTCCTCGTAGAAGACGTTGCTAGAATTCTCCTTCTCCATTCGTCGTCATTTTCGTCATTATAAAACGGTAAAACAAAAAAATGAACCGGTCGTCTTCGCTCCATCCGAGGTACCGGAAGTGGGCACCAGGCATCCTCGAAACGCAGATGCTCGGTGAAGAACAACGGCCTCGCGCATTCGCATCACGAGCTCTTCGAGAAGCGGAGGACGAGCGTTCCGTCGACGAACGCCATTAGTTATATATCAACGGAAAACGTCTCGAGGGGGGCGACGACGGGTGTGACCTTCGACGAGGACAGTCGCAACGCGAGTTCCGGTGGCTTCGAGAGAGCGTACATAATCGGAGAGTGCGGACACAAAAGGCCGTACACCGGTACCGGATACAGATGCGAGAAACACGGTGGCGTCGGTCGATCTCACAATCAACACGCGATGACCTCGACCGTGATTATATCGAACGGTTCAGCGGCGGAGGGCAAGCGTTCGAGCCACTACCGCGAGATCGGCAAAAACGCGAGTTCCCCGAGCGTCCCGGCGATGGTCAACGCCAGCTGCTCGGACAACGGTGAGTCCATATTTAAAACCAAAATATAATCCCCTGAAATATAAAAATAATTTAAAAAAAAAACGTACCAAACCCCCTTAAGATCGAATTTCGTCGGTAACTCGGTCATAATCGAATTCTACTCATCGTCCCGGTCTAAAAAAAGTTCCGACCTTGAGTGACCTTGAGTGACCTTGAGTGACCTTGAGTAACCTTGAGTGACCTTGAGTGACCTTGAGTGACCTTGAAAGTCATTGAACATCGGTAAATCTCTCTCACCGACGATCTTGCCGTCTCGCGCGTTTCTCACCGCGTGCCTTTCTCGATGTTCAGAAAAGTACGACGAGACAATGGCGACGATAATACAGCGCTCCGTGTCGGAACGTTCGCGAGAAAAGTGCGCCGGAAGATCGAGGTTAACGTCCGGCTCCGGTGGGCATCATCAAGTTGGCGCTTCCGGCGAGTGTCGTCACAAAGCGCAGCGGAAGATGCGGGAGTGCAGGCACACGGAGTCGAGGCTGAGACAGCAGCAGGCGCGACTCGATCACGTGCAGAGCACGCCGAACGTCGCGACGATACACAACAGCAAATTCGCCAGCGGGAATCCTCGAGGTGGCGCTGGTGTCGTTGGTGCGGGCAGAAGCGGAAGCGCCGTCTCGAGGGTCAGCGACATGGTCGGATCCAACGGTGGTGGTGCTGCTGTTAAAACGGGCAACGGCTCGGGCTCCGCCGCGAATCTCACGAAAATGTACAGCGCCGTGTCGGACGGCGAACTTTTGGATCTCGAGATTTTGCCGATTTTTCAAAAGCTCCTCACCGAGAGACACAAAAGCGGCGGCGGTGGCAGCAGCAGCAGCGCCGCCGCTACGAGGGGTGGTTACGGCGCTAGCGTCGCCAGTTGTCCAAATATATCGATAAAGTGCGACATCGTCGAGTATCTCTAACGTTTCTCCGTCGATGAATAAGCATCGTTTCGTCGTCGTCGTCATTTATCGGTACTCGTCATCGATTTTAGGAAAAAATAATAAATAAATGCATCTCTCGAATTTTTTTTACACGCCATTGACGATTTTTCCATCGTCTTCATCGCGAGACGGCCGCTGAGACCCGTTTGTTTTCTTCGTTCTCATTTTCCAATCGCGTATAATCATTTGAGGGAGAATTTTGCGGGAGGAACATGGCCGATTTTGGACGATCCGAGGGAAAAAGAGGAAGAAAGGATTTGCGCGATTTTTCTTCTTTTTTTTTTGGCGTAATGTTTACCTCGTGTGTGTCTCTGTACCGTTATATTCACGTTGATGATAATAATAGCGAAGATGAATAATCATGCGCCCGTGTAACCAGGAGAATACGCCGGATAGTGCGTCACAAAAGCGTCAATTATATTCACAATATATATATATATATTCATATTAATAATAATATTAATATTATTATTAATGAAAATAATGAAAAAAATCGATGAAAAAATTACTGAAGTAACGAGAAAGGGTGCGGCTTGAGGATTGACGCGTTTCGCTCTCTGACGAGCTGGTTGAAGAACTGATTGATTAAATTATGCGTAAAAACAGGCGGGACAATGACCCTCTTCTTTATTTCCTTATTTTTTAAACAGCTCTTCTCTCAATTATTCTCTCGATTACTCACAATCGCTGATCGGGAAATTGAGATAATGGGAGACAAGGGAGACGTTTGTGAGTAAAAAAAAAAAATGAAGAACACAGTAATTGCCCCGCCGGTAAAAAACACGACGTGTACTACTCGATGGATCGTTTTTGCGCGCGGGTATATAATTCGTAAAGAGAGGAGGAATTAATAACGATCGATCTTGGATAATTAAAAAATATATATTATAAATATACTCGGGTATATTGTATATGTATAATTTAAACGAAAAACGATAAGACGACAATGCCGAGGAGCGTACGATCGGATACATATAATAAAATAGAGACGATAAGTCAAATAAAAAATAAAAAAAACCAGTCGAATGAAAATACACGAGTCTCGATGTTGATTATTAAACACGTAGTAGCAATAAGGAGGCAGAGAATTTCAAAAATGAGTGTCGAAATTCGTGTTTCGTTATGATAAATGATTGAGCCAAAAAAAAACGAAGAAAAGACAGAAACACAGACCAGAAATGAGATTCGATAAAATCGATCGATATGTCATCGCGAGGACGCTTTTATCGACACCGACGATCGTTGAACATCACGAACGCACCGTGATGGTGAAAATGTCGTTGTGAGGTCGCGATTAAATGAGATATATGTTATTGCGATGATTAATAAATTAAAATTGTTGATGCTGAGAGAAATTAAACGAATATCGCGTGTATAGGTCCGAGAGACGAGCACATTTCGTAACTTGGAAGAAAAGAAAAGAAGAGAAACAACGTTGCTTCGTTGTCGATTAATTCGTTGAATAAAATATTTCATTTTCGAACGAAAAATTGGAAAAAAAAATCCGAGCAAAAATCCTCTCTGAATGAGCAACGAATCGTCACTTTACTCTTTGTTTTCTCTGATTCGCGACTCGCATCTCCGAGGGTCATCGATTGTATCGATCGAGACAAGCGATTCGATAAATGAAATTATTATTATGACATTCCGATGGACGAATTATGATGACGAAACGAAAAATACATTTATTCGAGTGCAGAAAAATTTCGATGGCATTGGAACAAACGAAAATGCTCTGAAACGATCGAGAATGTATAGATATACGTATACACACACACACACACATCCACAAATTATATTATATACAGGGGGTAACAGTTTTGAGGTGGCCATTTTTTTTCACCGTCGAAATAACGTCCGAGACAATTTTTCGTAATTTTACAAGACCGCTTCTCGGAAAGATCGATGAGAAAA
This sequence comes from Heteropelma amictum, assembly GCA_959613375.1. Taxonomy (NCBI): domain Eukaryota; kingdom Metazoa; phylum Arthropoda; class Insecta; order Hymenoptera; family Ichneumonidae; genus Heteropelma; species Heteropelma amictum. The sequence continues at coordinate 1,710,287 of OY390727.1, forward strand.
AAATCATTTCGAGATAAAATATCGCAAATTTTGTTTTTTTCGATAAAATGTTTGAAAATCGCTGGAAAAATGCTCTTCATGAATACACGGACGCTTGAAAACTGTTACACGCTGTATAAGTTTGCGAGATTCGTCCGGCAGAGCCGGCATTGTTGAAACATTTAATATAGACGTATATACAGAAGAAAAGAAAGGTTTTTTCAATAATACGAATATAGTTAAGATACGTTAACGAACTAATCGAATTACACAGACACGAATAATCACGAGAAGGGGGGGGCGGGGGAGAAAAGAATTATAAAAAAAAATAATAATCGAGAAAATTAAATAGCTACGATGGACGGTTGGTCCAGCGAGAGATATGTGTGTGAATGTAGCCGAGTTTTAAAGATAACGTAGAGAGAAGAAAAGAGCATACGTATTTTGTAAAACGATCGTCCAATGATCCATCGATCGAGCATCGCAGAGTCCGAAAATCAACGACGAAATCATCGAGCGCATGGCACATGCACATTCTTATCATTCTCCTGTCGATATAATCGTGATAATATACGTTTTTTTTTCACTCTTCTGTCCAGTCCCCGATTCACGAGCAATAATCATTTTTCGCACGGTTAACTCACGGTTAATTAAAAAATACACGGAAGACCTAATTACGAGAAAAAAAAAAAATAATCTCTCGTTCGACACTCATCCGTATTTTCGCTCAACTTTTTTGATAAATTCCTCGGACGGAATTTCGTTCGAGCCGAATATTTTTGCGAAAACATATCTCTCCTGGGAAAAAGTGGCATCGGGAGCATCAGCGTTTTTTTTTTTTTCATTTTTTCGCGATGAAAATTCTCCTCAGAGAATTTTTTGATTTTTCATTTTTTGCGTTTAAGGAGGCCAAGAATCAACGATCGAAATGATGACGCGCGGAAAATTGTATATATTACTTATTACTCATGCAGCACGCGATACACGTTCATCGATCGTTGTTACTATTATTATTATCATTATTGTTATAATAATAATTATATAATACGACGGTGCTGTGCGCGAAATAAAACCCTCGAGACTCTCGTGACGCGCTCTCCTCGAGAATCCTCTCCTCTCACTGTTTTTCTATCTCTTTGTCTACCCGACAGTTCGAGGGTGGTGCAAAAAAAAATACCAACATCCCACGTTTTTACATCCCCCGTAGCGAATAATTTTCATTTTAATGAAAAAAAAAAAAAAATACCTCTCACGAGGCTTTCATATTTCAAAATAACGAAAAATTCCATTTTTTTTTCTCGAAAATCCCAATCCGCTCCTTCGAAACTCCCGCGAAAGTCAATTTCCTTCGAGCTGAATTTGTCAATTTTTTTGCGTCACCCTCATCCCTTTTTTACTCTCCCCCTCTCGTAACGGAATTGTAACTGTTTGATTTTACATATTTTAATATCGTTGACGAAACGCTCGTACGGAGGCGCTGGAAGCCTTGTTCCTCGCTCGTTGAAGGATTTTTCTTTCCTTTTCTACTTCGATAAAATTAAATGATATACATTATACGAATATACACACTCGAGGAACAAGGAAGGGCGGAGAAAATGACGAGTCGTCGGGGAAATTTGTCCCAATCTCCGCACCGATAGCGCCGATGGAAAAAGATCTGGTAATCAGCGAGTGGCAGGAGGGTTGTCGGAACAAAGGGGTGTAGAATAAAACGCGATGATACGGATAAATAATGATCACAATTGTCACAAACACCGACGCGGACACAGACACGCACAGCGACATGAAAAATTTTTATCGATAATCGAATTGTATTTATCAACGATGTATGCCAATCTAAACGCGGGTTATTAGAGTTGTAAATAGACGAAAAACGCAAAACGAGAAAATACGGTATGTTCTATGGCGCTCGTTCGATCCGTCAATTTCCGTTGTTCTTCATTTTTTATCTTGTTTTTTTTTCTTCGTGGCAAAAGCAGGAGCGAATGGGGGTGGATTTTATCGTGTGCATGCGTGTGTATGAAATTTGCCAAAGAATTTGGCAAAGAGGGGGGTGGGAATTTGCCCGACGACTCGACAATCACAATATCGAGCAATACTCGACTGTTTAATAAAAATGCAAAAACGAAGAAAAATGAAGGAGACGACTTTGCGACGCGATTTCGAAAGAGAAAAAACTCGCGTCGTGTATTCCCTGAAGAGATGGCGAAAGAAACAGATGCGAATATTACGGTGAATTACAAGTGGATTAACAAAAATGATAAAACAAATAAACCAACGCGACGTATGCTCTTGTGATAATGGTTTAATTGACTTTGTACAAGTAATCACGTATTTATTGTTATCACGCGACACGTTGCAATACGTAAATGTTTATAAACGATGTACGATGGACTCGACAGGGAAAAAGGGCGATTTGACGAGAGAAAAAAAAAATATATATATAATAAGGTTACGAAACAACGCTCGACGATTATTCATTCAGCAGCGCGTACATCCTCCTCGAATTCGTTCGTCAATCTGCGTCGAGAAATTCTTGCGAAATAATTCAAGTTTAAAAAAAAAAGAAGATTATCCAGAAAATAAATTTTCATTTTTTTTTTTTTGGTTCTCATCGACTTTTGGGACTCCCGATAAATCGTCGGTGTACTGGGAGCACATCGGTGAAAATCGATCGTCGTATCGCGGCTCGATCAGGCCGAACGATGAGGCAAGATCGGAAAAACAAATAATCCGTCGCAGCCAAAAAACGATATCTCGCTACGTGACCCGATAAAGAGACGCTGAATTTCCTCCTCGAAACGAGCGCGTGCGTCGCCGAGTTTGGGCACGAGATCGTCGTTCATCGTCACTACAGAATTAGTATACCGAGTTGTCGCGCGGGCTCTTTGTTTCAATTTGCACACAGCGAGTATCGCGAAATTTTTTTTTTCCTCTTTATGCTTCGCACGACCAACGTCGCAAAGTCTGGAATCGGCGAGACGATAATCGACGCGTTTTTGCGCGAAATAAACTGGGGGAAACCCCCGAGCTATCCTCTCGATCGACGCTTTGCACTCCGGAAAAATTATTTGCACCCCCCCCTCTTGCCCCTTCTCTTTGAAACTTTACCCTTTTTCGACTATATATCGTGCTCGAAGAGCGCCGATGTCTCTTTTCGATTTTGCTCGTCGGAGACAAAGAGACAAAACCGGGAAGAGATCATGACGGAGACTCACTTGACCCTCGAGGATGTCGCGAGGAATAACGGCGTTGGAGAGGCGAGGGCTTGGATAATAATAAAGGATGTGATTTACGACGTCACGGATTATCTCAGCAAGGTATCGTGCGAATCGCGAAAATTTAGCGCGGGACCAAATGTGTCTGTAAAAAGTCTCGTTTGTGCGTGGATCGATAATTGTCTCTGTCGTAATTTTGTAAAAATATATCGAGATTTTTGGGTGTTTCGGCTGGAACACTCGGTGTACGAAATCGCAGCATCCGGGAGGAGAAGAATTACTGATGGAATACGCTGGGAAAGATGGCACCGCGGCCTTTGAGGAATTCGGACACTCGTCCGATGCCAAAAATGTCCTCAGGTCGTGCAGGATCGGGCAACTCGCGCCGGTACGATCAAAGACCCTCATCGCCATCGGGCTCGTCACGAATCGATGCCAATTTCAATTTTTTTTTACCGCAGAAAAAGAGCAAGTCGGCGAACAAAGAGAAGAGCGGAAAAACGGCGACAAACGGGAAAGGGCGGATGAAGGAAGTTGGGAAAAATCGAAGGTACGACATTCGAGCGATTGTTCAAAATGAAAATCATGGGAAGATCTCAAAAATCATGTAATCGAGGGAAGGGAGACTATTAATCGGGATTGACCTGAAATTTTCCTGTGGGATAGCGTTAAACTCGCGAAGGAAGATTACCGCGGTGGCGGTCCATCAATCATTAGACTTTGATCTTCTTTTGACGAGTGCACAAATACGTATATATTTCTTTATGTCTTTTTTCCTCTGTGCATTGTTACAGACCTTTTTTGCGGATTGTATGCGGTGGTTGTGTGTGATTCGGCGATATTCTTCACGGCAGCAGCTTCCGTGTTCAACCTGTATCCGATCTTCCGCACCAATAATGAACGTATCCGCTTACGATGGACCATATACACTCGAATATTAATCACTAAGAACAATCATACTAGTTCGTCAAGAAATTTTCGTGGGTTGAGTCGAAAACGGGGGGAGAAGAATGGCGGAGATTACGATGATGACGCTGACGATGCTGATGACAATGTGGATGATCGACCTTCTATGTATTTATATTTTTTCAAAGAAAATAATCAGCTGACGGAAGCATGGCGTATACAAGTCCGACGTAATCAGAGCCATCCGCCCATAACGCGTCCGGTAGCTTTTGATTTCCCTCTGAGCCTGGTTTCACTAACGGCCGCAGCCTCCTCCTTCTGTCTCGACGGTCCAGGCTTGGCCGCTCCGGAGGAATCCTTGGTTTTCGCATTTTCCTCCTCTTTCGGTTCATCCTTTTCCTCTTCCTCTTCCTTCTTTTCCTGCTGCTCCTCCTCCTTCTTCTCCTCCTTTTTCTCCTCCTCCTTCTTCTCTTCCTCCTTGTCCTTCTTCTCCTCCACCGTCTCTTCGTTAGCTGCCGGAGGCTGGTTGGACCCGCAACTCTGGGCGCCATCCGCCTCGGGGTCTCCGGGAGCAGCCGCATTTTCCCGCGAGGCTTCCGACGTCGTGACCTTGGAAAGTCCTCTATTCGCCTCGTCCTCCCGTGGTTCTTCCGGAATCGGTGACGGAGCTCTGTTTCCGGTCGATTGTTTCGCCTCGAGTCCTCCCTGCTTGCTTTCCTGGCTCGACGACGCGGCGCTCATCGACTTGAGCAATCCCTTCTTGATGGAATCGCTGAACGAGGCATTGAGCGAACCCCCGGGACGTCCCGCGGTCGCCTCGCTGGATATGACGACTTTGGTACTCGAGTGACGCGAGGACGTCGCGCTCTTACCCGTTGTCTGATCACCAGCTGCTTTTCCTGATGACGAATTCAAGGCGTAGCCTCGTCACGAGTCCCTTTTTCGCCCCTGTTTCGAGCCAAGAGCAACGAGCGACTTTTGGGGGAAAAAGTAAACGAAAAATACTCACCGTCGCCTCCCTCGACGTCGCCATCGTCCGCCGGCTTCGTTTTGCCCATGATGAATTTGGCGTAAGCGATTCTCGTTGTCGGCGAAACCACCGACAAATTTGGGTTGTAGTCGACCAAGCGATCCGGATCGAAGGACGCCAAATCGGAATTCGCCGCCAGCATCTGTTCCCTGCGGATGCTCCTTCGCGTTTGCCGAACCAAAGCCTCGCTCCTGCTTCCGATCGGATCACGAGCCAGTGTATTCTTCCGCACTACCGCGTTCCAATCCTTCTTGCCGTCGCTTCCGCTGCCGCGTTTACCGATCGCTCGTGCTATCTGACTGAACACGTCCTTTGGCTCCTTTTCGTTCTGAATCGCAGCTGCGACGATACCCTCGACTATGCCGATTTGGAAGTCCTTCTGCAGACGCCGCTCCATCACACGGCCCTTCTTTCCTGACACTGCCCATTTTTTTCCATCTCTTTATTCGCTCCTGTCGCTTTTTTTCACCACTTTTTGTGACGCAACATACGTACATGCGGCGTCCTGTTTGTCGACGTTTGGCGTTCTCATGCCGTTCTGCCGGAGAATGTCGATCAACTCGTAACGCAGAGTCGAGATGTCCTGACGGATCTCCATGACGTCGTCCTCGGTGATGCCAAAATCGTCGCGTTTTCTTTGCTCCGCCGTGACGTAACGCCTCACCAGCAGACGCATCACGGTGTCGTGCCTCTCTTGAGCCTTCTCGCGCGACTTTTTCTACAACAAGGTTTGTCGTCAAAGTTGGTCGGCGAGGTTTTTTTTTTTTTTTTTTTTTTTTTGATAGACTTTTTGCGGAAAGCGACACTTGCGATCAAGGACTTGGTGGGTCGACCGGTGTTGCCGCACTTGACGATCTTGTCGAAGGTCTTTGCCGTTGGAACCATGTTGAAGGGGGGTGGAACCGTGTCGCCATCCTCGAAGTAACTCATCCAGAGATGACTTCTCGCGAATTTCCACTCGGTGTCGGCTCTTTCCTACGAGAAAAAAAACGGAGAAAGAAGAGGCGAGAGAGAAAGGAGACACCAATCGTCCTTGGTGAGAGTTTTCCGAGTTTTTTGAACTTGAATTTTCTTCGACATTACCGAAATTATCTGGTACGAATTGGACATCATGGCGATGAGCATGTTGAGCAGGACGATTACGTTGATTACCGAGTAGGAACCGAACATGAGGAGAGCCCAGAATCTCGTGAAACTCTTGATACCCGTTAGGTCGAAGGACATGAGGTCGACCATGCCGAAACTCGCCCAAAAGAGCGACTGGGACGTTTCGAAGAGGCTGCAAATGGCGATTGACTCGGTGTCAAGCGGGGAAAAAGGCGTACGCGGACGAGGAACTTGGGTTCAAGGTCATTTTTAATGTCTCATCGATCGACACTGACTTGGCGAATCTTCTCCAGGTCGAGCAGGCCTTTTCCTGATTGTCGAAATCGGGTAGATCGTTCTGCATGTGGTAGCACTTCATTTTTTCCACATCGGCGTAGTACCACATCAGCTGATTCATTCCTAGGGAGGAGTCGAATGCTTGTTGCTTGTTTTCGTCGATCGCAACGAGAAAAATCAGAGGGAAAAAGCGTTTTCGAGCTCACCACAGCCGAAAGCGAATAACACGAGAGTGTAGATGAAGAAGAACTTGATGATGTCGATGATCATTCTTCCGAGAGATATTTGAAGAGGACCGAGATGAGGATTGACGCTGAATATGTGCACGAGCTTCAGGAAGCTTGAACAAATCGCGCGAGTGCGTTTATCGACGAGCCTCGGCGAAGGGAAGTTCGTTCACAACGAAGGAGAAGGAGAAACGAGAGAATTTTGAGGGCAAACCTGAATATCATGCCAGCGGCAAAAGCACCCTCGGACAGGAGCATCGGGTCAAAGGCGTCCCACTGATCCCTCGGGTACCAGGGATCTTCGCCGCTCCAGTATTCCCTCTGTAATGAAATAAATCACATCGACGGAAGATCGAACGTGTACGTCGAACGCGAGAAAAGCTCACCTGAACGACGAACCAGGCTGTGAGTCTCATCATGACCCAAATTACGTAAAAAACGTTTTGTATAAAGTCAACGATGTTCCACAAGTCCGAGACGTACTCGAGCAACCCATCGGCCCACAGAGATCTCATCTCCCCCATGACCAGGCCTGGTATTTTTTTTCGGTAATTCTCTCTCTCTCTCGATGTAACGAGCGAAGAAGAAGAAGAAGAACACAAAAGACTCACTTATGATGTAGATGATGACTCCGGACTCGACGAAACCCGGGACACAGCCTCGCTCTCTTCTCTTCCAACCAGCCAGGATTTCCCTCATCCAAGCGTTGCCGAAGAGCTCGATGGCGAGATATTCGACTCGCTGCGATGCCATTCCCAGCAGCACTTTGATCATCGGTCTCTCGTTATCGGGCGTTCGTTAATTGAATTTGAAAAACAATGCGAAAAAACGAGGGTTTTTGTGCTGTGGAAGCTCTTACTGAGGAAGAAGGCGTACGAGGACGAATGACAGATGAACTTGACGAAGGGCTTCTTCATGAAAAGTCCCATTTGCGAGGTGGGCGACAGCATGTAGATCGAGCTGTAAACGGGAAACATGGCGCCCAATTTTCCAACTTCTATCAGCTGGCCGATCATGCTGAGTCTTCGAAAGCCGGGCAGTCCGTCGTACCAGATGGCAGCGAGTAGCTGCTGCACGTTCGGATGAGCGACAAACTGCATCCATGCAAAGGCTTTTCCATCTTTCTCTCTCTCTCTCTCTCTCCAGCTTCGTCAATCATCTCGACTACTCGTAATCGAATTGTGCCTCCATCGAGGAGAATCTCACCTGCTTCTGTTTGTACTTGATGGCGAGCTTGAGTCTGTCCAGGGTCTGCCTCTCGCCGGGCTCCCAGTTGTCCCCGGTTGGATTGTAATTCAGCATGACCTCGAGCTCGTAAGACGTTCTCGCGTGGTCCAGCAGAGACGTCGCGAACAGCTGAGTGAGTTCTCGCATTTCCTTGTTTCGTTCGGCGTTGTATGTTTTTTTTTTGTCAAAAACGACGATGAAGATGGGAAAGGGAAAGAGAAACGATGTATCAGAAACGGATGCTTTTCTCTCTCGATCTTTGACTTTAATCAGGACGTGTTCAAGTTACGTTATACTCGGCGCGAAACTCTTGCTCCATCCGGCTGAGTCTTCGCAGCTCCCAGGACAGCTCGAAGGCCGTTAGGAGAGGATCTCTGGAGGAGAGCGCGATGAGCGACGACGAGGTGAGCGCTCGGTAAGCGTTGATCCTCGCTTGCGAATGACGAAGCGAGTCCTGACTGCTCGACGTCACACACTCGTCGCAACCGCATCTTCAACGTCACAAACATCTTCGAATGATCATCCATAAGATGAGAAGACTACCTTGACGGAGAGGCGGGATGAAAAACCGACCGACCGGAGACCGGATTACCTGGCGTCGTGAGGAGTCGGCAGAGTCGCTCCTCGATCGAGCAGGATCTTGAGGATCTCGTAATTGTTTTTGTGGGCAGCGAGTATGAGGGGCGTTATGTCGGGTGTAAAGTTGGAGGACGATCTGTCTACAGCCTCCCAGCTCTGAAATCATGTCGAAAAATCGCTCGGCTGATGAGAAAAAGGCTCCTTTTTTCCCCCGACAAAGAGGACACAGATTCCGCGGAAATAAATCTCATATTCGACTCACGTAAGGTTGACCCGGCTGATGATTCCTCTCCTCCCACTGGAGCAGAATTTCCACCGCCTCGACGTACTCCTCTTTAATGGCATGCAAAAGTGCGTCCTACGCGAAACGCGCGAGTCCGCGAATTATAACGATCTCTCGAGTGTCACATACGCGCTTTATCGCGTGTCTCATACATGTTTCTCGCGCGTACGTTAATTATATACCAATTCGATCAGCCTCATGCCTTCCCGCGCGATTCACGCGTCAGTGAAAACTATAAAAAGGGTCCTCACCTTCACCAGTATCCCAAGATCGAGGAGAATGGTAATGAGCTCGATATTTTCGTTCTCAATGGCAGCTATGAGGGCCGATCTGTTCAATGGATCAACGCAATTTATATCCAAAGTCTCCGGGTGGCCCTTGTGCTCCTCCAGCAGCCTATTCATCATCGAAACATGTACATAGTGTCGTCGAAAGGTTATGCAACATTCGGTCAAAAAATATATCAATGATAATTAGTTCTCCGCAACGTCACCCACAGTCTAATGGCCAAAAGCCGTTCGAGAAAATCGTTACACCAAACGATAATAAAATAAAAACGTGAACAAACCGAGTTTCAATCGTGCCTGTCGCGTTTGTTCGATGTCTCGTCGATGACGAAAAAGATGGAGGAATATTATTCGGTATTCCTAATATTATCGATCGTGTAATGACGTCAACGCGGCGTATATGGATTTGTATAATTAGCGCTCGAGGTACGTGCAGCTATGTGGGTTTTTGAATGAAACGTGCAGCCGGCGTTCGTGTATATAAAAACGTATATAAATGTATATAAGCGAGGAAAGAGGAGGACGACGACGACGACGAGGATTACCTTTTGACAGTGGCACAATCACCTCGTTCCGCGCTCAGAAGGAAGTGCTTCTCAACTGGGCCAAGCGCATAGTCGCACGGGGGTGTCAACGTCTGGGTCGATGGGGCACGAGCCTCGTTGCTCAACAAATTCTGCTGCGACTCGGATTGATTCATGATTATTCCTCTCGTCGTGCGACTCTGTCCATTTAAATATCGCTGCGTTTATCGAGATAAAAGCCTCGAGAGAGGCTATCGAGAAAAAAGAAAGAAAAAAAAAAAGAAAAATTCAGCGATACGAATCGTGCGTTATTTCACTTCCGGCCTCGATGAATCTGCAACGGCCCCCGTGACGCGCTACCGTGTTTCTTATCATCAGAGTCCTCGTTTGCTGCTCGAAAGAGAGAGAAAAAAAAGTAGGCAAAAACGAAACGAAAAACGTTCGTGCATATTCGTTCCGCGGCTCCAATAACCCCGGGAGAAAATAATAGGATTTCGAGTAATTCCTTCTTGCCCCGCTGGCCTATCAACGGTCACGCTCGTCGCGAACCTCTCTCGTGCTCCGTTTCGACAGAAAGAGGATAAAAATTCTCTCGGCTCTCTCGCACCGTTTGAAAAATCGCACGAAATAATCCACGATTTTTTCGACGCGAAATGTCAATCGATGCGTCGTTGAAAAATGCAGAGAAAAAAGATTTTGAAACTCGATGACGTTTTGATAAAAAAAAAAGATAACCGATGATTGCGTTACCGATTATTTCCGGTTTCGATGGGTTTTTTTTGGTTTCGCGCACGTGCGAACGTTACGTGATGGTTTTTCGTTTGTACTTACGGGAATCGTACGAATTCACCATACTTTGACGAATCTCGGATCTTTCTCCTCGTCCGAGCATACGTAGTTGCCCAACCGAACTGAGGGAAGCTCGCAACCACTCGCATAACTCGACGAATCCTTACAACTATTTCGTTGGCCTCACGGCGAGAGAGAGAAGCAGGAGGAGAAGTGGCGCGGCTGAAGAATCGGGGGCTGAACTGGATTAACCACCGATAAAGCGAATGTTCCAGATATTTACTGCGTTTGTATTAATGCACATATCGGTACATGTTTTTGCATACACGTGCTGCTACAAGCTTTTTACAAGGCTCTGTAATCATTCGAGCAGCTCGTTCCGAAGTATCGAAATTAAATTCCCACGGAGAATCGAAACGGCACGTCAAAGAAAAATTGTACGTAAAGATTCCCACAAAGAAAGATTGCGTTTCATCGCCGATTTATTCGACACTTTTTTTTTTTTTCAAAAATTACTCGATATTTATGCGTTTTATCTTTCGAAAAAACCTCGGTATTGTTTTTCGACGAAATTTTGTTAATTAACTTTGCGTAAGAAGCTAAAGGAACGCGGGAATCGTTGCTTTTAGGAAAGCCTCGATGCGAGAGATGTTTTTTTCTTCGATGGCGTTTTGGGGGGTGGAAAATCGAGGTCCGAATAGTGTCACCCTGTTACGTGTGTGTTAATCCCCGTGTGTACCATATAATATTGTATAGAAAGATGAACCCGAGGTCGACTCGCGAGCAACCCCCTAAGCTGGCAAACTTGTCCTACGTTCGGTCCATCTCCTCTCCTCTGCCTTTTCCTCTTTGTGTCCAATTTTTCGGAGCGAAGGCGTTGGAAGCGGGTAAACTTTTTTTTACACGCGGGCGTTCCGAAAGTAAAGCTCGATACGTTCGTTCGTTTATTCCTCTCAGACATCGAAGACAGAGCCGAGATTAACGTTTATTAGTGAAGATACAGCATTGTACTTTGGAACTATAACGCTCGTCGACGGGAGCGAAGATTAAACACGCGTGTTGGACGCAGAAACTTGGATACACAAAGCTGTATACGCGATGCTCGCATAGGGGTTGATTGACAGGGTGAATGTTGCAATTCCGTCAAAATTCTGATACGAGATCGTTGGGCAAAAATAGATTTTTCAAACTTTGAGTACCCAAAAATGAATACCGGTGAATAGAGGGCGGTGTACGGGGGTGTACTTTTATAAATCCTCGTTACCGTCGGAAAATAACTCGAAAATGAAAATTGAACATTTCACACGCGACGAAAGATCGCATATGTATTTATCGTTTGAATAAATTGAGATATGGATAGCTCCGAGTAGCTTGCCAAACGCAAAAACGTCTCGACGATTTTTCTTCGCGTCTAACCTTATACATAATCCCCTGAAAATGAATACGCGAACCTGTCCTACCTTGTATTGACTTTTTTTTCTTCTTTTTTCTTCTCGCCCAAGGTCATAATCCGGTGGCATCTCCCACCTGGATGTATCTCGTCGTTGATCCGGTATTCATCCGGCAAAACCGCGTGCCGGAAAAAGGCCTCACGAGCAAGGTTAAAAGATTTCCTCGTCACGGGCTTTTGGCGTGACGTAGACGACGTGTGCGCGGTACGAAAATGTGACAACGCTCTTCTTCGTGTATTCTCATCTCGCTTTGGTCCTCTCGCCCTTTTGCGGGACAACCGGAAGCTCAGAGCATGAATTTCGCAAAGTTCGCTGACGTTTTCTCCATTATTCTTCATCATACGAGAACTTTATGAGGGGAAGAATCAATTACGAGAGAAAATAATTTCCAAAGTTCGTGTTCATTCAACTTCCAATGGACGCTCTTAAAACGAGAGCCGAAAGACAAACGAGGATCGAAAGAGTACCAAAATTCTCAGAGGCTTTTTTGAAACATCGGTTTTGTTTTTCGTGTCGGAAATGGTGACTTTTATTTCGATTGAAATTTCGAAATTTTGAGAAGCGATCGAACGCCTCTCGGGGGAATTATGACGGACGCCTTTTTTTTTCGTTTTTTCGTTTATATTTCCATTTTTCTAAATACATTGCACATTTTGGATCAACGAGGCTCTCGCGAGATCTGCCGCTCTTTTTCGTTCCAGCGATAATACGTCGCGATAAAACATATTTCAATCCACGCCAGCGCGATTACATCACAGGCTCCGTGTACGAGAGCGTGGGATGAATTTGTGTGTGCGCGTCTGGTGGGGTCGCTCTTTAGCCACACGCGAAGAACAACACGAGCAAGCTTTTGATCAGACAGGTGTAATCGAGTCAAGAGCGGCGGAATCGCATTGAGCGAATTACCTTTGGATTTTCTTTGCGTGGAGGAAGATCTTTTCGCTCGAATATCAAAGATATTCCACGGTTGGATTAATGTCATCGTTTATGCGGTAGCTTTTGGAATATAATGCAAAATAAAATCATAATAATTTTGAGCAACGATGAAATATAGGAGTGTAATATATATATTTATAAAAATTCAAACAATTCAGAGTACAGATTCGCGTTGACGTTCCGAATTATTATAAATAAAAAAAACGTAGAATTATGAATATACATAGATCGTGGATTCTTCTGAATTCTAGGTCGTTTTTTGACAAGATAGAGAGAATTAAAATTCGAAATTTTCGAGGTTTAGTGGTTTTTTCAACGAGTGAAGAGCGAGACAGACGCGCAGTGCGTTTATCGTCGTCATCCTATAGTTTATGGGAACGAATAAAATCGATATCACGATCTCGTCATCCGCGTGAAAGCCTTTTTTTTTGCGTTTTTACGTGTTTTTACATGTCGCGTGGGTTTTTAATTTCGTCTTTCTCATTTTTTTTTCTTTCGCAAAACCAACATCCCCCTTGCATGCTTGAAGCCTGAGCTTCGATCGTTTCATTTTTGCTTTACGTATTCCGCCTGAAAAACAGCATCCTCGAGTACATCGATGATCTTGCTTCTCACCGCGCGTCGATCTTTTTCGTCGCCAATGTCGTTTTCGAGACCGAGAGATTTGCACAATCGCAACAATTTGCCGGCCAGATAGTAGTTAACGGGAACGCTGGCAGCACCGTCGTTCGAGCCTCCGATCAAATTCGCGCAGACGATCGCGACGCGATCGTTTTCGAAATTCGCGCCTCCCGCGAATTTTCCAGGGCGTTCCGCGCCGATCGCCGGCTCGTGGAATTTCGCCGAATCCGACCTGGGGAACTGCCGCGAGAGCGACGAAACGCCCGATCGCGAGTTGCTCAAATCGTTGCGACCGAATCTTATGATGACGTCCGAACGTCCGCGAGCCATTCGCGAATCGAGCTCGTTTCCGCCCGCCGCGTCACCGACCATCGACGAGTAATCGAGGTTGTCCGGGTTATTGTCCTCCATTCGACCTCTCCCGAATCTTATGAAGGAAGAACCCATCTGACTTCTTCTCTCCTTCGAATCGGGACTCTCCTGCGCGTCCTGGGGTCCTCTCTTGACGATCGCGTAATCGTAATCGTTCGCGCCGACGCTCCGCCCGACGCTCTTGTACAGATCCAAGGTCGTTCCTGGATCGACCTTCATCAGGGGCGAGCGAATCGATCCCGTCACGAGAACGCAGTTGCACGTAAACGCTGCGACGTACAGTACTGCCTGCATGATCTGCAACGAATACATTCTCACATTGCCGATCGGCGATGTTTTCCCACGCTTTTTCGACCGTCGGAAACTAGTTTCCAACCAGTTTTATCGTCAAAACCGAAAGTTCGAAGCGAAAAATGCAAATTTGACAAACCGGAAATGAAAAATCGGTCTTTTTTCGTTTCGCGTTTGCTCGGTCCACGTTTTTTGACGCATGAAGCCCGCAGAGGCACGCGGCATCTTTAATGAAACTTACGCGCCAGGCTGAGGATTACGTCTCCTCAGGGTGCGTTATGGGCGACGAACGTTTGGTGGGAATTTATCGAAAAATTTGTTATTTCACCGCCACTCGAGCTTGCGGTGGCGATTTAATTAACGCCGACGTACAAATTAAACTTGCCTCTCGCAGTGACGACGAGGGAGCATCGATTTAATTATGTCGTTGAGGTAATTCGGAAAAAATGATGGATGAACATACTTTTTCATTTCATTTATGGCAGTTTTTTGAAATTATTCCAAGTTTGTTTTACGGAATTATTGCTCCTGAGAAATAACGAGAGCGATCTACCATCCCCCTTTCTCTCCGGTGAAATTGAATCCGTCCCAAACTCTATTGTCACCAAGATCAAACGCGATAATTTTGACAATAGAGACAGCGAGGATATTTCGATTACACGCGATCTGAAATTTCATCCAGCATGACTTTGTCGTCGATTACATCAAAGAGAGACGAGACGGAGGAGGAAATGGACCGTTCGTCAAGGGCTTCTCGCGGGAGGATGTACAGAGATCGTATGGACCAAACGTCTGAAGGATATCCGTCATCCTGGCTTTTGGATTACGTGGGTTGCCGGCGGACTGACCGTGGAGGTAAGAAAAAAGAAAAAGTTCTCGAGATGAATGATCGTTTTTTCGTTTTGTTCATCTTCTCGTTTGCCATGGAAAAAAAACTATATAAGCGTGGATAATAACGAGAGAAAAATCTTTGGCCTTTCGTGACAATTAAGGGGTAACAAACGGTACATAAAAAACCAGGAGTACACGAGTATTTGTGTATAACAGGGTCACGATCCGCTCGAGTATCTCGGGTTACGCGAGACGAGACACGAATTTATTGGGACCTTCTGGAAAACCGAGTCTAATTAACGCGCGGTTCTGATACGGTAATTAACATCGCCGCATAGCTGGAGAGCTAATTACGCTTCGTATCGTCTGGTTTAGAACGCACCCTCCCCCCACGTAAAAATGCCCTGGAGCGAATATCGCCAGACGGATGAAAAGACGCGTTTAGCGACAATAAAAATCGACGATCGAAGCTCGATTCCGAAACTGCAACTTTTGCATCTCGCTGATTTATTCGTGAATTTATTATTGTTCGGCTTGTTGTTTGTTTGGCAGGCGTGTGATTTTGACGTTTACGTTAACAATCTCAAAAACAGCGAGGAAAAATGACCATCTTATTTTTATCCGCCTGGCTGTATTGACATTTAATTATTCAACAAACTCGAAGATTCTCGGAGGATTTTTGCGCGTTGTTTCAACGAATGAGTGTTCCGTATTTCATCTCGGACCCTTGGCAACGAGACCCTCCGATCTAACAGGTGTGTCTCGAGGTGGGTGAAACTCTGGTCGACCCTCAAGCGCGACGTTTAATTTGCGAAAAATTCAACGCCGTCGAAAAAGTCCGCGGTCTTTTAAACCTCGTGCAAAAGTCAATGTATCTACATGTTTTTCCAAAGGGAAAGGACGAAGCCCCAGCAGCGAAGGGAGGAAAATTAAATCCCCCGTGCAAAGCGGAAAAAAACGAATAAATTTTTCATCCCGATAAAGCGAGGCAAGTTTGCACGACCAAAGTTCCGGCCAATTAATCCTCCACCCCACATGCACATTCTTACATCCGGTTATAGCCGTTTTGACAAACTTTCGCAACCCTCCGCCGGACGATCTCACAGTTTTTTCCTTAATTTTTTTCATTTTTTTTCATTACTATTCACCCTCGATGAAAAAATACGAAAAACTTTCCACAGTTTCTTTCCCCTCACTGGTAAACCCCACGACGAAAAACGCGAACAAAACGAAACCTCGACGTTTCGTTTTTTCATTTTGTTTTTTTCGATTTCTACACTTTTTTTCCGGCACGATCCGCTCCCGTGTTACATCCTGATATCACGCGAATGGAACATGCATCAGCACCGATAATTGTCGTCATTTCGAGGGGGAAAAATGATGCCGAAGGGGGTAAAAATCAAACGTGACGAGACTCACCATGACGCGATGTTTTTTTTTTTCGTTCGGCGAGATCTCTTCTCAATTTCGGGACCAGGAAGATGATGAGCCTTTCTCTTCTGCGAAACGATATATCCGTGTGTCGGCGGCGAACGAGATGCGGCGCGCGATCCTCAAACGTTTGCGTCTCGGTGGTGAAAACGAGTGCTCCGAATCCGGAGATGACACCCTTATATACACCGTTGCGCAGCTCCCGCCTCGTTGCTCCAAAGCAACCGGACAACCTCACCTGAAATATGATTGGCCGTGCCACGAAGCTTACCACACGATACCGCATTATTTTCATTCAATTATACGTCTCATCTTCATCAACACCCCATGCACCTTTTAACAGGATGGTCAACGTACGCGTCGCTTCGAGCGTGAAAATTTATCGCTTTCCTCTCGTGTGCTCGACGGATAATCATCGTCATCGTCGCCGTCGAGGGAAATTCGAGGTTCAATTTTGCGCAAAGCGTCAAAGAGGCGACGATACCACGTACGGAGGCTCGCATCTTCGAGGAAGAGGCTGCGGGGTCTATTTAAACGGCGTTTTAAATTTCCTGCGGAATTTCGAGAATTTCGAGAATTTCGACGTTCGACGTAAAAGCGATAAAAGTTTGGTAAAATGAAAAAAAAAAAAAAAACGAAAAACATCGCGGATGAAATATCAAAGAAATCTTTGACCGAATTTCGTTTTCGAAAATCGTTGATTTTCCGGTTGAACGCCGTATGGACCAGCGTGAATACCTTTTGTTTTTTTTTTCTTTTCGTAAAGCGAGACAATGTGATGAGTAATTCAATCTATTTTCGTCATACGACATGTGTAAGACAAGGGAGCGAGAGACGCGTAAAACAAACCCTCGAGTTACGACCGCCATGAATTTTCTTTCGGACGCGAGGAAGGAAAAACCGAAAGCTTTTTGTTGGATTCGGATCGTTTGCAAAAGTATCCAGCCGTGTGTATAACCGGAAGTAGTTACGCGGTGCTTTTAACCCCACGATTAATCGAGCCTGGGTTCACGGTGACTCCGAGAATACCGCACGTTCTCCCGAGAGACATTTATTTCGAGGATTCCTCTTTTCGAGAAGTAAAACGAAAATAATATCGCGCAATGTCTGGTCCTGGTATGCGGTACGCTGAAAGTAGAAATAATATTACGAGACTCTCTCCTCTCTCTCTCTCTTTCTCTCTTGATTTCAGCTACCCACGAAAATAATCAAGAATAACGGCCCTTGTCCGCTGCGACCTTTCATTTCCACTCGTCATTTCTTTCACTTTGCCGACTTTTCAACCGACTTTTTTCACAGGTAGATCCAACGGGATAATTCCGCAAACTTCAGGTGCTCACTCTCAATCAGAGCGAATGATTCGTCGGGAACTCCACCGCCCTCGCGTTTTTCATACCGGAAGTGAGAAAAAAAATGGGAATTGTTTGAAATTGACGAAGGATATTCAGTGACATCTGGTGGAGGGTCGTTTTTGCTGAAATTCCAAAACGTCGTCAATGACGACCGAGTTATTGTTAACCGGAAGTACGCATTGAAAATAATAGACATTTTTTGGAAAAGTTGGCTCACGATCGATGATGAATTTGAAAAATGGAAAATTCGCGACGCACTGCGAAAACCTCGGGATTTATTGTAATAACATCCCTGTTCTTTTTGCAGCGTCGGTACGTGTGTGAGAGTACGTCCTTAAGTAGGTAACAATGGAGACAGCCTTATCTTGAAAAATGTTCGCCACCTCAGCAATGCGATTGTGTATTTTTGCTTTATTATTTTCACACCTCTGTTTCTGTTCCTCCATCTTTCTCTTTTCCTATAGAAATGTCATCGTCAGAGTCCGTAATCCGATGTTAAGCCAGCGCCAGCAGGACCTCCCCAATGTCCTTCTCGTCACGAAGCGCGCCCTTTCGCCTCTCAATCTCTCGGACGACATGATCTTGTTTTTCGCCTCTGCGTAGTTGTTTCTTCTTCGATATTGATGGACGGTTTTATCATAATTGCGCGGTTGCAAAAGAATTTTCGGTACTTGTATCCGCGGAAAGGCGAATTCGAATTCGTGGAGGAAAATTGTAATTAATTGATCAAATTCGTATTACTGCATTTTCGGACGGAAATATTGGGTTTTCGATGGAATATCGGTGGGTTTCGTAATCAGCGGGAGAAAATACATCGATATAGACTATTGGGAATTGTTTTTGAGATCCAACATTTTTCGTCATTTTTCACCGGATTGAACTGATTCACTAAAAGCATTGCCATTTTTTTGCCCTTTGAGGTAGATACTCAAACTTGGGCTCATTCTCTTTGCAATTGTTGAGGCTTCAAAATGCCGTTTGGTTCATTGAGATATCTTGATTTTTTCGATTTTTGGCAGATTTTTAAAGTTGGACCTTCGATTTTTGCCAATTTTTCCATACATACCCCTTCGCTCCGTTTTTTGCCGATTTTCGACATCGATTTTGAGAGAGAAGGAATCAAGCTATCGACATTTTACTTTCACCATCTTTTAAGTCTACTCGAGAGCGTCTCCAAACCCCCCCAAAAAATGTCTGTAGCACAAATAGAAACAGAATTATAACCATTTGAAATTTCGACTTTTCGACGATTCTGGAAAAGTGGCGGAAAATGAGTCGAAATTTTTTCTTTCCAATTTTCAACATTTCAAGATCTTATCCGATCGGAAATTTTCCGCTGATTACGAAACACACCGACTTTTTCCCGTAAACTCGATATTTCGATGAGAAAATGATAATTAACGAATAAAATCGGTATTTTTCGCATTTTCGCGACTGTCAAAATAAAATTTCGTTTCTCTCGTTGCAAACTATCGATTTGTTTAAAAAACAACGACGAATTGATAGAGGAATACACACAGTTTCGGGGATTTTCCAGTTTATTCAAACACGTACAATAATTTTTCATCGATTTCGCAGCATCCTCCGTCGTAACTTCGTCACCTTCCTCGTAAAATTCTTCCACAAAGAAAACGATTACATCGCAAGTTTCCGTTTACAATTTTTTCCCACATTTGTGGTGTTTTTCCTCCACATTCGACGGGAAGATGAAAAGAAAACGCGCCACCATACCGGACGCTCGTTTTATCGCAATTTTCATGAAATTACCTTCATCGAGTGGAATATTGCATATGATAATTGTGTCCCATTGATAATTCTGTAACCGTCGCCAAACTCGCCCGCCGACGATGATCCCGAGGAAACCTGCGAGATCTTGCCTCTCCGGTGATAAAAAAAAACCCAAAAAAATCCTCCCCGTCCCCAATTCAAGATATATTGCAAGGATTCGATTGATTTCGAGATTTGCCGGTTTTCGGAATCGCAAAACCGGGACAGCATTGATCGTGCGAGGCCAACATCTGAGAATCGCCGATGGAATCGTTTGCCGATCGTTGGGACTTGACCGAGGTCGTTTTCGGCTCGGAGACGTCATCCCCGGAGGATACCTCGGAGGACGAATTTTTCGGCGACGCGGTGGTGGTGGTGGTGGTCGTCGTCGTCTTAACGGTGACGACGCCGTTCGTCTGACAGGTCGTAGCGGGAGAAACGTGGATCGGGTTGGGGACGTCGCGAGATTCGTCGCCGATGATCGGCGCCGGAGGAGCTTCCGGTCGCGGGAACGTCCCGTCTCTGTGCAACCGGAAATGCTCCTCGGTATCCGTTATCAGCGAGCCGAACGCATCGGTGGGATTCGTCAGCAGGGTCGTGCCTGTGCCGACGGAATTCGACCGGGTCTCTGAAGGTCATCGAACGAAAACGGTGGAAATGAGAAGGTGGAAAATGATCACGACGATTCAAGGTCAAATTCAACAACGATTCGTGCACGAACCTCGGGAATCGGTAGATTTGGTGGGCGAATTGGCGACGGAGCGTCTGGCGACATCCTGGAAGGTTATGGGGGAGTAAATCCTCCGTTCCTGCTCGTGGAGGAAGCTGCAGGAGCTTTGCCGATGAGTCGGGACGGGCTGATAGGAGGGCGACGAGATTCGCGACCTCGCCGTCGGCGTCAGCGTTACTTCCGGTTTGTCGATCGGTGCTCCGGGCGAGACGCCGGAGGTCGCGATGCTCGGCGAGGACACGCGCTTGTTCTCGGTCACGCGACTCATCCACTGCGGCTCGCTAATCGTGATCTCGCTGTTGACGAACGACCTCGTTTGCCTCTTCTCCAGCCAGTAGGTCTTCATCGAACCTGCCGCCCGGGAGAGCATCGTCGGCGTCATTGGTCGTCCCCGAGGGACTCGAGGACAAGTTGGAATCGTCATGCGTAACGATGTGCCTCATGCGAACAAATTATATACCTTTACCCTTGACATTTATCTCGCCCCGCTCTTTGACCTTGAACGAGGGTGAAAGGAGCTCTCTCGTGGACTGCGATATGTGGATCTGCATCGCCTCGCTCGTGGCTTCCATCCTCGACGCCGTGTTCACCGAGTCACCAAAGAGGCAGTAACGCGGCATTTTTAGTCCCACAATGCCTGCCACCACGGCCCCGCTGTGAACACCGACTCTGATCTGAAGATGGTCGCCTGCACGCCCACCCGGACGCGCGGTCACACAAAATCCATCAAGCTCTCGTTCAACGACACTTTAGAGGTAAGATACGAGGAATTTAAGTGGGACGGCAGAGAACTCACCCGTCGAGCGATCCTTGAGATTCGTTATCGCCTCGACCATGTCAAGAGCCATGTCGCAGACACGATCGGCGTGATCGTTCTTCTTTATCGGCGCACCGGAAACGACCATGTAAGCGTCGCCGATGGTCTCCACCTGTGTGTGTGTGAGTGTGCGGTAGGGAAATCGGTAGGGAAAGCAAAGAAAAAAAACGAAAAAGCAACGGTTTTCGCTTTTGCCGGACAAGTACGTCGGGTAATTACCTTGTAAACGTGATTTCGTTCGGTCAGAGTGTCAAAGAGAGAGTACATGGCGTTTAGCATGGAAACAACGTCCATCGGACAGAGCCTGCTGCAAATTTCGGTAAAGGTAACAACGTCGGAAAAGAGGATGGAAACACTGTCGAACATCTGTGGAATTGAGATGAAACAGCGAGGTTAAAAGGACGTCGGACGAGGGGAAGTCGCTTTTGAGGGAAGCGTCCGACAAGTTGGCTCACCTCGCAAGTGTCCACGGGGCTCTCGCCGTTTCTCAAACGATCGGCGACCTGTTTCGGTATCATCTGGTACAGGAGTTCGTCCGTCCTCTTCATCTCCTCGTCCAGCTTCCTCATCGACTCCTCGAGCTTTTTGCTCTTCAGTTGTTCCTGGTCCAGGGCCAGCTTGAGCTCGACGGATTGTTGGGTGCCGGCCAGCATGAGGTCCCTTTTGATTTTCGTTCGTTCGAGGGTCAAGGATCGCGAGACGTTCTTCTCTCTTCTCTCGATGTTGAAGAGTTAAAAAAAGTTTACCTGCTAAAGTCGTGCATCGACAGGTCGTTTATGTAGAGCCCGGTCGCGATGAGGGCGTTCAAGTCGGGCATCACCGGCGTCCCGAGGTACATCAGCATCCTCCAGTTGTCCATGTAGATCATCTGACCTGTGGTGCGAGGAGATAAGATAAGATAAGATAAGATCGTGTCGATGCAGCGAGATGGTTGATGACAAGGACAACTGAAAAAACAGATTGACCTTTGAGCCTGAGAGCTTTGTCGTCGGGGGAATTGATGCTCTCGTCGCTGAGCTTTATGGTTCTTCCTTTGCGGTCCACGGGCCTCTCGGTCAATACGGGCTCGACGGACACGAGCTCGAAAATGTTGTTCGTCCTGTTGAGAATCTGCGATCATTGGAAGAGACGGGGGAAAAGAGAGAAAAAAGCATTTTGACGAAGAGTAACGCGGCGAAAATCGTACCTCCCCATCGAGACTCACCGATTGAAACTTGAAAGCTATCAGAGGTCTGACGAGATCGAACCAATGCGTTATCTTTTTTCCCACGAGGTCGGGCAAAATGGCCATGAGAGAATTGCCTATGCTTCGGACCACCATGTCCGATCTGAAAAATACTGATATGACCGTCAGGCCCGCGACGATAATCACGTATTAAGGAGGTTCGCCCGGATCCGACGAGGATCGAAAGGATCCCGAGGTTTCTCGATGATTCAATGAATTTTCAATGAAAATAAATGATGGATCATCAGGTTTTCAAGGTCAGACACTCGCGAGAACCTCCTTAAAAACGTTCAGAGAGGGAAAAACGTACCCGAAAACGATGCAGAAGGGGAATATTTCAAACAGCACCGAAGCGCCGATCGGCAAGTGCTTCTCCTCGCGCGTCATCGCCAGTGACGCAAACGTGAACGCCCGGTTGTCGAAGGTCAATTGGAAGGTGACGTGCACGGTATCGAAGAGTATTTCCTCTCTCACGAGCTCGATCTGCAACTCCTTGTGATAAAAGTGCCTGGCCACCTCGCGTATCTGTCCCATCGTGTAATAAACGAAGCCTCGACGCTTGCTTCGATAATGAAGAGTCAGTCCTGCGGTTGGAAATTTTGATTATACGCTTCCGCGGTGCGCCACGTTCGAACGTTGTGCAACGGAAGCGCGGATATGGATGTTACACACACCGGTACGCGCAGGTGCATAAACAACCGAGTCGCGGAGCGCCGGACGCATTTTTCCGCGCGCCCAAACCGATTTTTGACTCTCGAATTTTCGTTCCCATTTTTTATAGACATTTTAGTGAATCCGAGGAAAAACGAGGAATAAAAACAAATAGGAGCGAAAGAAAAATACGGTTCCGACCTTGCCTCGTCTCGTTCTCGCAGATGAACGACGGCGCTCGCATTCTGGGATAGGAAAATTTGAGATACTCGTGAAGATTGTCGAGGCCGTTCAAAAAGTCACGCACGTGACGTCCGAGAACCGACAGCACACGATCGTAGCCGTATTGACCGACGAAACTCACGAAATGGACGCCCATCTGATCGAAGAACTCCCTCTCCGTTATTCCCAATACCTGTAATCGATAAAACGTCAATAATCGATCGAAGATTCGATCGTCGCTGAATTCCGCGCGTACGCATCACCTGCATTGCTTTTTTTGCGAGTCTCGGGATCAAATTTTCCGGATAAACCTGATGAACGCTGAAGCTCGGCTGATCAACGGCGGCCTGTCTTCTTATTTCTTCCCAACGCTCGTCGCCGTAAACTTGCCTTATGTACTCGGACAAATTTTCCAATATCAGCCCGTACATGTCGATGCCGTACTGCAGACTCGGGGCGATCGACGACGTTTCAATCGGACGCAGCTGGAATCGCGAGACAAACGTCTTTTGAGAGGAACTGACGAGAAACACGAGAACGAAGTCATGAAAGAGGCGAATGAGAGGCTGTGAAACATCCCCTGGACCACCTCGGTACAGCCATGATTTTTTATTCAGAAAGTAAGACCTTTTTTCGCGGAGGCTGTGAAAAAAACATCGATATTCGGTGGATTTTTATTTCTCATTCGTTTTATCGCTGTATTTTGCAGGAACTTTGACAAAAATGGCAAAAACGGAAAAATTTTTGATTTTTTCGGTAGATTCACATATGTGTATGTTTCTTACGCAGGTGTAATTGAAAGTTATTATTAGAATAATCGGGCAGTGCGGTCACGTTCGCGAGTCCTCGCTCTTACGAATATAGTATAACGTGTACATAGAGAGTATGTACACGTAGGTAAAAAAAGAATTGACAGCTTCTGGTGCAAAGGAGGGGGACCAGGTGAGGCTGAAAACATGGAATCGATCGTCATCAATAACGATATTTCCTCGCTGAAATGTGGTACAATTATTTTTGAATATTTTTCCGTCGCTCCTGCGACGTTTCTTTCGACCATCATTTTTTCATTGCCATTCCTCTCATCGGCGAGACGAAGGCACGTTATCAGACGAGTCGGGTATAAAATGATAATTAATAAACGACCGTGGTTAATAATAGAGCGATCGAAAGAGGATCATCAAAGTGTCATTGAAGTCAATGTATGTAAACGAACGACGATTTTCTATTTAAATACGAGAGGAGAGGGGGGGGGGGGGAGGATGATACCGTCAAGATCCAAAATATTGCTCATGAGGACCGAAGAGCTCTCGAGTCACTAAAAAAATATCCTGAAATAAACATCCACGAGGCAATACGAGAGTGCGCGATTTCGATGCCACTCTTATATGGGCAATTCCACGTGGAATCGATCGAGCAATTACGAGATAAAAATACTTTGTAAATATATTTGAGGGATCCACGGCTGAAGTGTCATCGAGGGAACGTGAGAATTTGTTTTTCTCAACAATTAACTCGAAAACTCGGGCGCTTTCTCTTGTTTTCTTTCGCGAAACAAAATACGTTTGGAAAAAAAAGTTTGTCCACAATTTAATGGGCGATTTAACTCGGAGAGCCCCATATCTATACGCAATTTCGAGCCCCGTTGTTGCAATAACATTGCTGCTTATATATAAACTCGACTCTCCGTCCGCGAAAGAGATCCGCGATCCGTACAGCCGAAATTCGAGGGGAAAGTATTTTTCCAAGTGCAAAAACGTTGGCAATTTTTTTTTCTCTCGCGCAAAACGTCATTTTTATCAACGTCCAAAGGAGATCGACTAGAATATAAAAAACATTCGAAAGAAATTGAAGAGTTCCCGGCAATTATTTTGACCCGATTTCGTTCGCGGCGATCTACCGAAAAAAATAGCCAAAAATGGGAAGCGACAATTTGAGCGACGAATTAACGCACAACGCGGATTTTCAGACACTCGATCGCGATGAGCGATATTTCAGCGTTGAAACTGATCGAGATTGAGGAAAAATGAGGAAAAGAACGGCGGAGCGAAACGACGATCGGTGTAACGAGCGCTGACGACGCGAGCGTTGAGAAAAAGGAAAAAAAAATGATACTCACGCGGAGACAGCGATTTCGAAGCGCGTGAACCGCGATGACGTGTTGAGCGTGCACTCGGTTCAAACGTTAATGCAAAAATGACGCGCGCGTCCGTTTCCGCGATGTATTTTTGCGTTTATGGCGAGTGCGAGTTTGCATCCCGGGTAGGCGCTGAACTGCGCGTCTGCCTCGTGACTTTAACGGACCGCGCGCGCATCTCTCGCTCTCGATCGGAAAATGCGAAGGAAAAACTCGACGAAACTCGCCCGAAAAAACCGCGGCGAAAATCTGCGGCACATTGGGAGAAAAAAAATGTCAACGCGAGAACGATCGTGTAAAAAATTTACGCAAAAATAAAAATTCGCCGTCGGAATATTAATTATCGTAGAAACGAGGGATCGAACGTTCGATCGTTTTGTCCGAAAACGCGAGAACCTTTGAACCGATAATTGCAAAAGTAGAAGCGTTCTTTTTGGTCGCGGCGATCGACGATTTTCCGAAAGCGAATTTCGAATTTTGATAATATTCAAAAATTCGCTGGTTCTGTTCGCGTGTCAGAGCGGAGCTGGGGCAAGCCGCGTATCTCCCTCTCGTGTAATTGCTCATTTCGGTGTATCGATCGGTTTTAATAAACACGCGAAACTCGCTCAACGTTTCGATTGCACAATCGCACGATTCTGCCGTTTTATGCGACAATGCCTCGAACCAATTTTCGTTAATTAACAGGGGGGGTATTAAATTTATCACGGATTTAACGAAAAAAGAAAAAAAATGCAGAAAAATGACGATTCGCAGGACGTTAAACTGAAATTTTAGTCATTTTGAGTAAAAACACAAAATCGGTGAAGCGAATCTTTTTTTTTCGATCGTTTATTCGTCATTTCGTTTTTAAGGTAGTTCTATCGTTTTATCGTTTTCTTAAGATTTTGTTGAAAATTTGAATACGTATTCTTTGATGTCATATATACGTGTGTAATAAATTTTGGAAGGTTTTACCACGTGGAAGTTGAGATATTTATTGGTAAAAATCACAATTTTCGGTAGTCTCTCGTAAGAGCGCGTGTTAAAAGTTGCATTTTCATCAATGAATATCTTGGCTTCTACGTGGTGAAGCCTTCTAAAACTTTGCATACATTTTTATGCAACATCAAAGAAGATTTCTCGAGTTTTCCAAAAAAATCTTAAGAACATTTTTTTCGCAATTTTTGTAATTATAGAGCAAGCACATATCACCTGGGATGACCGTGAATTTGGAGTATGCTGTTCTTTAGTCGATTTGCAACAACTTTTCTTATTTAACCGAAGCCCGCGAACCATTTTGTATGTGAGAAAAACTGCAAAACAATTTCTCGATTTGAATCTAACGATAGAACTACCTTAAGGTAGTTCTATCGTTTTATCGTTTTCTTAAGATTTTGTTGAAAATTTGAATACGTATTCTTTGATGTCATATATACGTGTGTAATAAATTTTGGAAGGTTTTACCACGTGGAAGTTGAGATATTTATTGGTAAAAATCACAATTTTCGGTAGTCTCTCGTAAGAGCGCGTGTTAAAAGTTGCATTTTCATCAATGAATATCTTGGCTTCTACGTGGTGAAGCCTTCTAAAACTTTGCATACATTTTTATGCAACATCAAAGAAGATTTCTCGAGTTTTCCAAAAAAATCTTAAGAACATTTTTTTCGCAATTTTTGTAATTATAGAGCAAGCACATATCACCTGGGATGACCGTGAATTTGGAGTATGCTGTTCTTTAGTCGATTTGCAACAACTTTTCTTATTTAACTGAAGCCCGCGAACCATTTTGTATGTGAGAAAAACTGCAAAACAATTTCTCGATTTGAATCTAACGATAGAACTACCTTAAGGTAGTTCTATCGTTTTATCGTTTTCTTAAGATTTTGTTGAAAATTTGAATACGTATTCTTTGATGTCATATATACGTGTGTAATAAATTTTGGAAGGTTTTACCACGTGGAAGTTGAGATATTTATTGGTAAAAATCACAATTTTCGGTAGTCTTTCGTAAGAGCGCGTGTTAAAAGTTGCATTTTCATCAATGAATATCTTGGCTTCTACGTGGTGAAGCCTTCTAAAACTTTGCATACATTTTTATGCAACATCAAAGAAGATTTCTCGAGTTTTCCAAAAAAATCTTAAGAAAATTTTTTTCGCAATTTTTGTAATTATAGAGCAAGCACATATCACCTGGGATGACCGTGAATTTGGAGTATGCTGTTCTTTAGTCGATTTGCAACAACTTTTCTTATTTAACTGAAGCCCGCGAACCATTTTGTATGTGAGAAAAACTGCAAAACAATTTCTCGATTTGAATCTAACGATAGAACTACCATAACGCTGTTATTTCGTTGATGCTTCCGCGTTGTACGCGCGCAGTCGCGGAATAACAAAGTGTCCTAGCTTGTATTCCATTATAGATCTATTAGCGAATGAAAGACGAAAGTTTCGTCCGTTTCGTTTAGTTTTTCCCCCTCGGGGATGGTCACGGGGTGTATTTTGTTCCATTGATTACCTGACCGAGAATCTCCCTCGCAACTTGTACACGCACGCCCATGTTAGGATTCCCGAGGGGAAAAAATTCAAGTCGCAAGTAGCGTTGTAATACATTTACCACGAGAGGGCGTGAAGCGCTCTTGTACCGCGAATTGTACACTCGTTATTTCCGCAAAAAAATCACTCTCGTTCGTTTCAAAGTTGACGAAAAGTCGTCAGAGACGAAAATTCAACGTCAGGGCGAGAGAAAAATTTCCAAAATTCGATTTCTTTCTCGATTGGAAAAAACGAGAGAAACAAAAGCGAGATTGCCGGAATTCTAATCTCCTTGACGTCGACATTACGAAACAAAAATTGATTTTGAAATTTTCAGGTCGAAGGGAAATGGAAAATTCGAGGAGAAAGCGCGCAAGCGCGAGTCTGTGCGATCTCCACTGATTATTCGCGAATCACGAGCGAGGGAAGGATAAAAGATAAACGAGAATACGATAAAAGTTGTGAAAGTTTCAAACGAACCTGAGTAGCGTCGAGAGGCGCGAGGAAAAGGCGATGAGCATGAGCGCTTGACGATGATGACGATGATGATGATGACGAAAGATGATGCTGGATACAGGGATGACGCTAATGACACGGAAAACGGTTGAAAATGTGTATTTTTTACAACTCGAAAACGTCGCTAGATTTCGAGCGAATTATCGATGTCGGTTCTCGCCGGAGAAACATGATGGAGGCTCGAGCGGTAAAGAGAAAACACGAGCATGCTTCGCGTTTATTTTCCGGAGGCCCGGGAGCCTCTTGGTACAATTATGCTGGCTTAGAGGGCAACGACGTCTGAGACGGTTGTGGGTAATGAAATCTTGCACGGTTCTCACCGTCGACCCTTCGAGGTGCGTATGTATGTATATATTTATAGAATGACCTTGAAGAAAGATAATTTTTTCGATCGACAGACACGTGTGCGTCTCGCGCGCATGCGACTTTATCGGGAAACTGAAAAGGGGGTGAAATATATGGTAGAAAGTTGCGTTTTCGTGTGGTATATTTTGGGGTATCGAAGCGCGGAGCTAGCACGCAACCGTCAACGCGTTATCGGAGCAGCGACGACGCGCAACGACGAAAACGATCGATCTCTTCTCGCGCGCCTTCTCGCAGCAGCCTCAGCTTCGTACACTCTGCGCTCCACGCACCCCGCACATCATCCTCTATTGTCGCTCGTCCGTCACTGTTTTCCCCTTTTTTCTTTCACCATCGCTCTCACGACGTTAATTAGGCCGACGATACAAACGCGGAGTGGACATCACTTTGTTCGTTCGAACAATATATTCGGTTGTCGTTCTTTTCCCTTATTTTCAAGGATAAAAGGAAACGACGATTAAGATGAAAACGCTTTGAATCATCTACGAATAACGGATGAGAATGACAGGAGGTATCGGTTCGTTGATGATTAATAATTATTAGTTGCGAGAGGAATCAGCATTCGGTTTTTACATGATTTCTACTAATTTTGTGTTTATTAGTAGTCAAAATGTGCTTAAAGATTCTTGTACTTGGAATTTCGGATAGATGGAAAGATAGAATACAAAGATCGGAATATATCGCATATATTATATTTTATTACAGTTATTGAACGATTATCGAGGGTTCGAATAATCACTTTTAAAATTAGTGACATTTAAAAACCGCAGAGGCGCGAGTGTCGTCTAATTCCGAATCGGTCCGCCTGGTGGCAGCCAAGTCAGCTGTCACTAGTTTGTTTACGAACACCTCATCCAACGAGTATTTTTTTACGCGCGCATTCATATAACCTCCAAATAATATCAATAAAACTTAACAACAAAGCGTTTAATGTTATAATTGCTTCCGAAATGTCTCAACAAGTGATTTGTCTGAGCGATTCGGATGACGAACACGCCGAATTCGTAAAATATCGTACCGGCAGCAGCGGCGTTGACGTTGCATCAACTAACGATAGACACGAAACGGACTTTGACTTCCCGCCGATCAATTTCCATTACATTGCCGACAATTCGACGCACTTGGTTAGCGCGAGAAAAGAAGCCTACGAAGTCGGGAAAAAGTTTGATGCGTCAACAGCGGCGTCGGCAGTTTCGCCGAATTTCGAATCCCGCGACGACAACGTGAATTTTGAGGTTAGGACGCGTGTCGACTTTTCGAAAGATCGCGAAATTGCCGCCGAATCTCGGGACGTACGAGCGGCAAAAAAAAGCAAAAAATCGCACGAAAGGCAAGTTTCTTCGAAGAACGATGCGGAGAAAATACGCACGAAGGAACAAGCGGCTGTCGAGAAGCGTCTCCTGGCGCTGGAGAAACAAAACCGCAAAAACATGCAACCCGGCGAATGCTTGAAATTCATGAAAGTCCGCATAGACGAGGGACTGAAAAACTTTCCATTTTACACGGAAATTCTCCAAACACTCGGCGATTACGAGATATCGCACGAGACGGTCTCGCACGCGATATCGCACTGCGTAACCTGGACGAGAAGAGTCGAGACTCATTACGTCGACGGAGATAACGAGATTTGTAAAAAAACGAAAATTCAGGAAGAGAAACACATTCTGATCGTACGGACGTTGGACGAAATTGTCGAAGCGACGGAGAACGAGATGTTCGTCTCGACGATGGCCAGCTTCGCTTCGTTATTTCCGGAGCATCGTCTGACTTTGGTCGTTTGGGGCGCGGAGGAATACTTTGAACGTAGCAAAAAGAAATCGGCAAAGTACAGATCCGAAAGAAACGATCGGGAATGTACAAAGAAATTGAATAATCCGCCGAGAATATCGCGCTACGACCTTGAATACGCCCTTGCCGATGTCCAATTGGCCGTCAAATGCTCGTCCATCCCCGTGGACACTTCTCAGGACCTCGCGATGACGGTCTATCGTTTTACGAAGTCCATCGCCGAAACACCGTTCAAATTGGAGAGGAGACGAATAGGCACGGACAAGCTGGATTGGTACGCCATGGGAGACAACAGAGACACCGTGAGAGTCGACAAAAATGGCAATGGTCTCAAGAGACTCTGGCAGCAACAACTCTGTCAGTTCAATTTGGCCACCTTGGAAACCGCCGAGGCTATTTGTTCCGTCTATCCGAGTCCTCGAGTATTAATGGAAGTGAGAGCCCTCGTCCCATCGCTGTTTTCTTTTTCCTCAAATAAAAATTCGCATATTTTACTCCGATTGTTATGCTTGAAAACGTGATGATCTAATTTTGTTTTGGATCGTGCTTAAATTAAGCGGGAAAACGATATTTTTTGTTTTCAGGCTTACGAAAATTGCATACGAGAGGAGGGGGAAAAGTTACTCAAGGACATACCCGTAATTATCGCCACTTTGTAGTGCCTTAATGACGTAACTCTCGTACGTTGATTCATCGAAATCCTTTTTCTTATCCCAGATCAGAAGAGCAGCGGGCCCCTTGACCACAGCGAGAAAAATCGGCCGAGAACTCAGCAAGAAAATTTACATCATGTTCACGTCGGAAGACGGGGAAGAGAGGTTATGTTAGTAACGAGCATGCTTCGTGAGACGGTAGGTTCGATGTTGTTTCGAAATTTTGTCGATAATTTGCGAAAGAAAACGATTGAAAAGTCGGTGCGGAAATTCCACTGTCGAGTCACCCAAACGAACCAATCGTTCGTCGCGAATAATCCGCTAGCGTGCCTCCCGGCCATACGATCCCGCGACGATTCCATCGAATCAATAGTTACAAAAACCAAAGTACGAAGAATAACGCCAAAGAATAATTTATTAAACCGAATGCATTATTCGCGAGCAGCGAATAACGCAGCAGCACCCTGTGCCTCTCCGAGAACGTCGAAAATATCGAAATAATTTCGATCCCGCGGTATTATTCCAAACGCGAATGTTTTTTTTTTAACGAGGGATACCCGATTCCTCCACAGCCTTTTCCTCCGCAGTCTGACGCTTGATCGGCGAGGTCAAGTCGATTTCCGGTATATTGACGATTTTACGCTCGATTATGTTAGTTTTGATGGCATCTTCGATCTCCAACGCGTCGTTTGCTTGTAAATCCGTCAGTGTCGCTGCGATCGGCAACCGCGCGGCGTATCTGTGCTCGTATTTCTCCTTCGTCGAGCCTGCCGTTCTCTGCGCGTTCTTCGTCAACAAAATTTGCTCGCTCCTCACTGAGGCACTTCCGGTGTCGGTGCTTCGCTTCGCGAGTATAATTTTCGTGTATTTGACGGTCGATTGATCTGATCGCGGCAACGTTCGCAACGGCAGGCCCTGCCAGTCGCTGCTAACGGAAATGGGCGTCTGACTCGGCGATTGTAAGATAACTTGATGAGCGATGGACGCCGTTTGATTGTCCGACGTCGACGGTTTAACGAAGCTTTGGCACGACTGATTGTTGGCGACTCTCGTCTTTTTGTCCTGCTTGTTGCTTATCAGGACGACCTTGGTCGTCGCGCCCAATCTCTTGACCGGCTTTTCCATTTGTTCGACATGCCTGCTCGCCTGAATCTGCCTCGGTGACGTCGACGCTCTCTCGATCATACCGAGATTGTCACCGTCCTTGGCGAATATTATCGGTATATCGAGAATATTGCCAAGGTCGTCGTCAATGTCCGTCGCGTTTCTCTTGGCCAATGAAAACGACGATTGCGCCGGTACGCCCTGTGTCTTGTGAAAATTGCGACTGTTGATCGTTATTTTCGGCACCGTCCTGGATTGGCATTTCATCGACGGCTTTGCTCTTTGTCCCGATATCGGTAATATCGTTATCGGCGTTTTGCTCGTTATCGGCAACAGAATCGGCGATACCATCGCCGATTTCTCATTTTTCACCGTTGACAATCTCGAGGTCGCATCAGCGCCGTTATCGCCGTATTCACCATCGACGATCGCACCACCGGTGTCCGTCACTATAAAATATACAGACAGATCGGTGTTTTTCCACGGCACTCTTCGTTCGATCGAACCTTCTCCCCACCGCGATGAACAAAAAATCGAAAACGACAAATAATCACGCCAGCCGCGTGAAATATCTCTCGTCGAAGCGCGTTCATACGCGATGCTACGTTAATTCGGGCTTTTGCGTTTTTTCTCCGCTCGCATCTCGCGGAGTTTCAGCAGTTTTCTTTTTGAAATTTTGTCGCAAACACGCTTGAGTGGAAAACGGAAGTGGGATACGGGGACGGGACGAGACTGAGGGAATTCGGAATAGAGAAAAATCAAATGGAGGAGGAAGAACGGAAAAAAAAACACAGCGTTTATTGAACATAAAACATAAAACTACGAGTTGCGTTTACAAGTACCCTCGGGTACGCCCGAGTGAGAGCGGAAGTTCGTTCGTTTTTTTTCGTTAATGCCGACCGAACTCTATCGTCTTTTTCTCTAATCCGAAAGCGCCAAATAAACGTGATTTTTCGTGCTATCGTGATTTTCCAATGGGGAAAAAAAGCAATAAATGCGATATCGGCCCTTTTGCGTCGCTCCTCCTCGACAATCGAATCTTCAAAATGTCCGACGCGCACTTTGCGCGCGCGCTTTATCGAACGCACATCGCCACGATTTTTTCCGTCATTTCGATCGCCGAGAGAGAATAATCTTGACGAAACGATGTTTTCGAAAATATAATAGAAAAAAAAACCATCGCGACTACCAAATTAAATAAACACGCGACGCAACTCGATCTCAAGATCGCAGATGCGTCGACTGAAACATTGTATATGTACACGTTCGATCGTTAACAATGATACCGCGAACGCAAATATTTACAAAACTGCGGATTCAACGAGGAAGAATCGAGAGTAAAAATTCGAAAAACGTAGGGTGAATGATGATCGAGTAAAAAATTCGAGAAGAAAAAACGGTATTCGGATCGGTGGCGGGAAAGTCACTCGGCGATTAGATTTGCTAGACCGGTGGTATTGTACCTTTTGCCGTAGATTCCGTCGTAATGGTACTGGCCAACGGACCATTAGCGATGCTCGACGTAAGAATATTACCGGACGACGGAGACGAAACGTGGGACGTTATCGAAGTCGTACCAACGAGGCTCAGCGTACTTCTGCCGCTCTGCAACAGCGCGGTGAGAGTACCGCTCGCGCTCGAATTTGTGATTCTCGTTTGTGGCGCTGCTGTCGCTGACGAAAGAGAACACACGTGCGCCATTAGACATTTTGGAGGAAAAAGAAAAAGAGATCAACGGAGCGATATCGTTGAACGAAAATAATCAAATACCGGAAGTGGTGGACAGTAGCGTATCGTTCGGTCTCATCTCATTTCCAACGACGCTGTAATTAGGCGGTATGACCTTGGACAATCCTTTACTCGGAATCATCAGATTAACCTTGTTTTTCGTCACCGCCGTATGGGGCGTCTTCGTCTGCATGATTTTCGGTATTTTCGCCAGCGTCATCGGCGATCGAGAAATCACGTTGCTCTTGAGGTGGTTGGCGGTCGTTGGTGCGCCAGCGGGAGGGCCGATGTTCGGCGTGACGCCGCTCGGCGTCAGTTTTATCGGACCGATCGGTGCTAAACTCGCGAGGGAGCCGATATTCAGCGTGATCCCGCCGTTTTCCGTGCTCGTCGTTTGCTTGATCGTTCAGGGACAGAAAGAATTTGGAATTTATACGAGAGATCGACCTTGGCGAGGATTCTTTCCCGTCCGGGAGCGGCGAAATTTCTCACAATCTCCTACCTGAGAGCAATTCCTCGACGTAACGATCTTGTCGGTCGCGTTGTATCTCTGGTAATTCGTTGCTTTGGCTTTTTTCTTCGGCGCTGGTGGCGTCTGCGTCGTAGCGGTCGCGACGGCGGTCGTTGAGGAGGTGCTCGTCGATTGCGCGGTCACGAGAGTAGCTGGTTTCAAAGCCGCGCAGATCGGAGCCGCGTTGTTCACCGATGCCGTCGGGGACGTTGCGATCGGTGTTTCCGGGCGTTTCGTCTTCGAGTTGGGCGAATTGGACTCGCTCTCGACCGAGCTGCTCGTCGAATGTTTCCTCTTGCGCGATTCCTTCTTCGTCATTTTGGCGCTGTTGTCGCAGCTGCTCGTAAACGCGAGAGAGCGCAACGGCAACGGATGCGGCTGCAACAAAATGCCGGCAACGAAATCGGCGATTTCGTTGGTTACGCAACGATCGACGATCGCCTGCGTTATCCCGTCGGTGATTTTCTTCGCCGTTGTTATTCTCAAATGATCGTCGGCCGTTCCAACCACCAACAGACACGTCTCCACCAGCATCTTTTCTCTCATGTCCTCAAGGTCGTTGGACGTCACGAGACTCGCGTTCTCACCGATTACGAACATCACCGGGCATCTCATGTCCATCAGAGTATCGTCCGGAGTTCCGCGTTTTCCCTCCACCGTCATGAACGGAAATCCCAGACAAATCACCGCCGTTACGTGCTCCATTTGCGCCACCTGCAAATTTCGTGGTTTCCTCGTTGACTTTCTTTCTTTCTCTCGCAAATGACATTCAAATTCGTAAATTTGACTCATTTTTTCAACACCGAACGAGAGTCGCGAGTATCGTGAAAGTACCTGGCAGGCGAGAGCCGCGCCGCTGTTGAAACCGATGAGAACAACCGGCCTGCCGGGACAATCGACTCTGACGTCCTGTATCTTGGCTCTCGTCGCTTGCACGAGTTGATCCAAGCAAGTCATCATCGTCATTCTGCTGGCCGAAGTTCCCAAATGCGTGTGAACGCTGACTAGCGTGCCCAGATTACCCAACAGGGTGATCCATTTGTGTTGACGAGAAGACGCCGTCGGACTGATACCGGAAGGAGCTAATATCAAAATCGGATTACCCGGTAATTTCGTCTGAAATTAATCGAGCGAAAAATCGACATAACTAACAAATCAAACGCACGAATGAACGAGAATGAAGGGTCGGGAATGCGATAAACGATGTTGCGACAAAATTTGAAGGAACTTCGGCTTGCAGAAAAATGAAAATCTCGAACGTACGAATTTGGTTTCGAATATGTATCAATTCGTCCTACTCACCGGCCTGTTGGAATTGAGAGGCGCGACGAGAGGATCCCACGATCTTTTCAAAAGCGATCCGAGCGTTTCCCACGTGATAGACCCAGCTTTGCCGTTTATATTCGGCTGTACAGCCATCATCCGATCTATCAATTGCGGCATTTTGGCTCTCAAAGCCTGCAAGATATCGAGATAAATCGCGAGATAATCTCGAGGCAAATGTTCAAACAGGAGAGAGTGCAGCCATTGCGTAGTTTTGGAATTCCAGCCGGTAGATGCCAGAGTTTCCCGGAATCTTCTCGCAGCCGTGTCCACTGAAACTCGTCGCAATATCGGTTCGACGGAACAATCGGATTTCGCCAGTCGGGCGAGGCGCTCCGACGTCAATATCCTCATGACTCTGGAGAATATTCTATGCTGAACGGGTAGCCACGAAAATTTGTCTACTCTCTCCTCCCAGTCGTCTTCGTTCTCTCGCGGCCTGGCGAAATTCGCCAGCCTCTGAAATTCGTCCATTTGATGACGACTTCTCAACAAATCGTGAGGCGTCGACGACTCATCTCCGCGACTATCCTCCACGACCGAGATGTCTTCCGAGATTTCGCAATCTCTGAAGGGAAAACAATGAAAAATGACGATTGTACACAGTTTGGCACGCGATAAAAGTACGCAACGACGACGCGCACTTACTGCTTCTTCTGGATCTTCTTGGCAAAAAAAATTTTCTTGGTGGGTTTCACGTAAATATTCTCCGGTTTCCAATTCCACGGTCTCGCGTAACAATGATCCCTCGTGGTATCGTCGGCGTCGTCGTCGGAATATCCCGCTGCGCGATGCAAGTACAAGTTGAATCTGCTGGTACTTTCGTCGCTCGTGTCGCCGCTCGGACTCGATGGCATTAGCGAAGCGAGACTCGTAATCGTGGGAACGCCAGTTCCCGTCGACGACGTCGACGACGTCGAAGACAACATCTGCGACGAATAAAACGAACCGCAGCGTTGAATAAAGACTGGGGAAGAATCGATTGGCGACAAAAAGTATAAAGCATTGAGCAACATCAACGATCGATGATTTACCTCGTTTTCGTTTCGGCTTAATGCTTTACATGACCGTTATTTTCTCGAAATTTCGTCATTCGGAGGTTAGATTTCTCGGGAATTTACCCGATTTGCTCTCGAATGATTCATGCAATTACGCGATACGTACTGGTAGTGATACGCAATTACAACGCGTAACAGCGAGGTTAGAGTATTTTGAGGGAGGAAAAAAGTAAATTTTTCATGAGCCGCCCTCGATTCGCGCGCTAACCTCAACACGGCGGAAAATAACGCAATTACTTTGCGGTAGTTGATTTTTTTTCGCAATATCGCATGGTACATTAGCGTGCGTATGCTGCTCCCTCTGTCAATTTCCGTCGATAATAGAGAACACTGCAAGTGCAACGGGCGCAAACGTCTACCCGAAAAAAATAAACATATATACATATGTGCTTCAAAAATATATGCATCATACGAAATATCCGTCAAATACGGCGAGGCAAAGGGGCGGTCTGCCGTGTTCTCCTCTAGTTATTAAGTTTCATTAGATTTAAGTATTAGTTTAATCAAATAAATGACTATGGTGCGTAAATTCAATATTCCCGCGGGCGTCTGGTTCGACGTACTATTTCGCTGTATTCTGGCAGTATTATTTGTGTAAGTTGCATTAACGGTACTACGAGTGTAAGTACGCGAAGGAGATTACAAAAACATCAAGTATATTTTCCATCTCAATTTCGAATGCAGGAAGCTGGAAAGTGCAGAACCGTTTAACAGAAAAATTCACGAGAATGAATTGTGGTTGTACAGAAACCCATCTGTGGAATCTTACGTTCCTACGACAATCTTATGGGTAAATGAGTCAATTATCTTTGCGTATACCACTGCTTAACATCGCGACAGAATTCGTCAATATCACCCACTTTTCAGCCACTCGTGTTCATCGCACCTGTCATAGTCATTTTCTCAACATTCCTCGCCTCCAAAGACAGGACAGATTTTTGCCAAGCCAGTCTCGGCGTGAGCTTAGCACTGGGTCTCAACGGCGTAATTACGGACATAATCAAGCTCATCGTAGGTGAGCGCAAAAGTTTCATGCCGGAAATTTCACTCCGTCGACTCGGTTGATACAAAAGTGCCAAAAAATCTGTACGTCCATTTTGTTTTCCAATGTCAAGGGCGACCGAGGCCGGATTTTTACTGGCGGTGCTTTCCCGACGGCCGAGGAAACACGGCTTTCGACTGCACGGGCGATCCGACCGTTATCAAGGACGGTAGAAAGTCGTTCCCAAGCGGACATTCTTCCTGTAAGTCACCTCCGATCCTACGGATAGAGACTGTTTTTTTTGCTCCAAACGTTGTTTTACAGTGTTAAAAAATGTTATCCTTTGTAGTCGCATTCGCAAGTTTTGGATTCGTGGCGTTGTACTCGGCCGGTAAATTACACACGTTCAGCCTCGCCGGTAAAGCGCAAACGTGGAAATTATCCTTGTTCATACTTTCGATGAGCGCGGCGCTGGTCATAGCGCTCAGCCGGACGTGCGACTATCACCATCATTGGCAAGGTAAAAACAAACGCGGAACCATTGCTATTGTTATTACCATGTGTTCATTCATTCGTCGCGCGCTAATGGAATGTTTTATTGATTATCGATCGGACAGATGTGGCTGTCGGCTCTGCGATTGGTTTTTCCATCACTTATCTGTGCTACAGACATTATTATCCGCCCCTGGACTCGCAATTCTGTCACAAGCCGTACGTTTCCGTTATCAATCAAATTCGCCTGGACAGAGATGCGAGGCTCGCTAGAGAAAAAGAGGACGAAATAAAGTGGATCTAAAAACAAGGCTTCCCGCTTTTTTTCAATGCCAATTTTCGTTTTTCTTTCTCTTCGTCAACGCCAAACCGGCAGAAACAGCCAACGAGGTTATCCCATCGAGTTCTATCGCCTCACGATATTTCCGTTTTTCGCGTGATCGTCAAATCCTCTTTTCCGCGAAAGAATCTACCGTTTTCCGGCATACTTCGATTCCGCTTGAAAAAAAATGGGGAACGCGCGAAATATCGTAACTTTCCTCAGCGCGGTTCTAACGTCAGCGTAATCTCGAATGACTCTCATGAATATGCGATTTCGAAATACCCGACATACGAGCAGCGACGCATCGGCTGACGAACGAGACGAAAATCGATCGATTTGCTCAATGGAAAACAAACAAACAAAAAAGCCGACAAATTTTCATTAAAATATGTATTTTTCGAATTCAGAATCACCCTCGTCGATAAAATTCGTATTTCCATCAATTATATCTCTTTAAACATTCGCGAAAGACGAACGAAGGGTAAACATTTTTTTCAACGATTCATCAACAACGAAAAATTGTCGCAGTGTAATAATCTGAGATTTTCGCAATGACGAATGGTTTCAACGACTTTCATATTAGACAGTTTTCACGTAGTACCTCGTCGATCCAGTATCGTTCGGACGAAACGTTCGCGTAGACTCCTGGAACGTTATAAACGCCGCATCCTTCGCCCCACGACGCGACAGCGGCTTGAGTATATCGATTATCATTTTCCGGGACCGCACACACCAGAGGCGCTCCACTGTCACCCTGTGAGCGAGAAAAACATTTATTTCTTCGTTTCTTTTAATCCAAAAAGTGATTCCATCGAAATAACTCGATGATAAATGTCCATCGCCAATTACGCAAATTTTGTCTCATGTTCAACGATTTTATTCGAACACGAAACATTTATTTTCTTGTTCTAGTTGTGTGGAACGTTTTTCTTACGTTGCACAAGTCGATGATCCCTTCACCACCGGCACAAACGAACGGTGGATGCAACTGGAAATCGGGTTCATTTCGAACCACCCGCATCGTAGCTGCGCAGCAATGTGGCTCCACGATCGGAATCTCGATTTCCTTCAGTATTCGACTGAAAGGAGCGTTTTCTTAACAGAGGAAAAAACAAGTCAGTAGTGGCTGATTTATCGAAATGGCTGGAATGGTTTTTGCAGAGATTTACTCTTAAAAAAAATCAACGAAAAATCTTGACTTTTTTAAAAATATATTTGACATTCTCGGAATAGATGCCGCATTTACGATCGTCACTCACCGCTACCGTCCCGGCCCCAGCCGCCCGCGAAACACCGACAAGTATGGAAACTGTAATCCTGCTCCGGTAAACACACCAAACCAATGTGCGGAGCCAATTCGACGAACTCGGTGAGAATCAAAATGGCAAGATCGTAAACCAAAGTGTTTGGGTCGAAAAGACGGTGCGATACTATTTTCCGGACCAATCTCTCCTGGTAAGGATATTTTTCCGAAAGTGTACCGGTGTCCCATTCCCCGGCGCGAATTATCAGTTCATTCGCGGCATACCTGTCGAACCGTAATTTTCCAACGTTCAGCTTTCTCATGTCACAAAGTTACAAAGTTCGATCAACGTCGAGTTATCGAAACCGGAAGCTGCAGATTCCGGGCGACTCTCCGAGCAAAACTACTCGGCCATTTATTTTAATATCAGCTAGTTTTTTCACTCGGGGGTCAATCAATGGATGATTATATCGTGAAATCGAATTATTTACTTGTCGACACAGTGGCCTGCGGTGAGCACGGCTTGACGATGAATGAGCGAACCGACGCAATTGTAGACTTTCACAAATTGACGTGGAATTTGTTTCCTTCGGCGTATTAAATACAAACCAACCACCCACGGAAACTCGCCAAATTCTGCGCCGCCAGTCTGGTTTACCATGAAGTCTCCAACGCCGTACGGCTGGCGTATCCCACATTCATTTCCGGTCGTAAATCTGCTGGGGTAGCAAGGCTCCCGTGGACCTGCGACGTTTCAAAAGGTTTTTCAACGCGAATTTCCGGATCATTTTTGAAATTTATCGTTTTCGATTTTTCCACATTCTTTGGGATTCAACGAAATACACTCATAGATCCATGTTCGATGATTCTCGCTTTCCGCTCGCTAATTAAGTGAATCGTACGGTAAAAATCACTCTCGTGCTTTGCCATGCGATAACATTCGCGATACAGCGAGGCCCCGATTTTTTCCCACCGTGGTTACGCGAAAAAAACGGCCAGAAACAGAAACAAAAGCTGTAAGCCAACACTTGTCTTCCTCCGTAGGATAAAGTAACGCGGGAGCAAGAACTAAACGGGCGAAAAGAGGTGGGTAATGATCTGGGTCGTATCGCGGTGTTTTTTGGATAATTCTAATTGCGTACGCCGTCGTTTGTCTCACCATAGTATTCTCGAGGCTTCCAGTCGTTGTGATAACGAGAGCCGTCGCATTCCGCGATTTGCGTCACTTGCTGGGTGCTGACGCGGCACGAAATCGTCAAGATCAAACCCGTTAATGCACTCAGCAGCCACATTTCCGACTGTTTGCCCCAACGCGATCGAAAAATACGGCGATATTTTCAACGAGATGAAAAACGTTCAAATCGACGTTCGTCAGATAAAAACTCGAATCGCTCAGAAACACACGTAAAGTCGTTTGACGGTAAGAAAAATAATTATCCTTGTGACTGACGTTTTAATAACGAGAATGAAAATTCGTTGTTGACGGCCGAATTAAAGAAAATCCGTAATTCAAAGAAAGTGTCGAACCACGGAGTGATGAATTTCGAAATAGCGTGTGCTTCTCAACGCTCGGACGAGACTGTGTCGGATGGAGCACAAAAAAGAGACTTTAGTTTCTTGCAATTTTTTCCCCAGCTAATTTTGGCTGAGGAAAAATGCACAGGCACGTGTAAACTCTAGAATAATTTCTCATAACGTTTACGACCGAGATAACAATCGAAGAGAATAATGTAAGAAACAAGGTGGATAAGAAAAACTCGCGAGCGGCTGAGTCTCCTCGTTTTTTCCAGCACAAATTTCCATCTCTATATTACGAACGCTGAGTATTTAGAAGGTCACGAAAGATAAAGAAATTTCAACGTTTTTTCTGTACCGAGGATTTTTTTAACCAATCGATCGCTGACAATTATCGTACGTGTGGGCTTGAAGAATATAGACCGCTTCGTTTTTGAAACGAATTAATTCATTGGCAAAATTAATGCTCATCTTTAATTTTATTATCAACGAAGATAACAGCGATGCTCCGTGAGAAGAAAAATGTTAATTTTGGCAGAAAAGAAGGTAGGGTTTAGACAATATTTTCCGCTATCTTTTTGTCGATCCAGTCGCGCGCAGCTTGAACGTCCGGATGGACTCCAAAGTTTTGGCATCCGTAAGCCCAGCCAATAATACCAACTTGAACGTGCCGATGGGGATGGTCCTTAAGGGGGCAGGCTATAGCTGCACCGCCGACTCCCTAAAAATGAGAAGAAAAAAACACTTTTTTCTCACACCGCAAAAAAAAAAGGTCTTCCCTCGATGTTTTATCGTCTCAAGGTAGTTGTCTCGGCAAAAGTATTCAAGTGTGTACGTTTAAACACGTTTTTCTTTTGAATCTCCTTACCAAGCATGGTCCTTTACTACCGTCTTTGCCACCCGCGCATATGAAACTCTCATCCAACATCTGATCCTGAGATTTCCGTAGGGACCGCTGACACTCGTCTCTGTCGACAATTGGAATGTCGACTTTTTCGAAGACTCGTCGCACGCGACCGTTTTCTGAACAAAAAAAGCAAGCAAACGTCGCTCAATTCGGGGCAATCGTTAAAAAGAAATGAAAAATCCGTTGGAAAAGTTTCCAAGACGCCAAGTTCTTAATTGCAT
Source organism: Heteropelma amictum (assembly GCA_959613375.1). Taxonomy (NCBI): domain Eukaryota; kingdom Metazoa; phylum Arthropoda; class Insecta; order Hymenoptera; family Ichneumonidae; genus Heteropelma; species Heteropelma amictum. Next base: position 1,752,790 of record OY390727.1, read on the forward strand.
TGGCTCCAGAATTAATGCGTGTACCAACCGCGATGAGTATGGGCCAGCCCACTGGTCACACATCGCGTTCCGTCGAATCGATCATTTTTCTCTCTAAGACGCAGCGGACGAACATTCGGAGCGTCGTCGAAGGGTTTTTTGAGAATGATAAGCGCCAAATTGTTGCGATGATCGTTCCCCCCGTCGTATTTCTCGGGAAGCAAAAGTTTCCCGGCCCATCTTTCCTGGCGAGGATACTTTTCCGGCGCTCCTTCAACGTCCTGATATTCCATCGAACGAATCAACAGCGAGAACCGTTTGGCATTCCGATACCTGCCGGACAATCGTTGAATCATCGTCGTTAGTCGCGTATGCAGCCTCCTCCGTTTTGTTTTTCATCACCCAAAATCAATAGGACAAATGAGAATGCGAGGAAATTGTTGATTACTGATAAACGCAGTGGGCCGCAGTGAGGACGACGGTGGGCCGCACGAGAGTACCGGCGCAGGAAAACATCTCGTCGTCCAGCATCGGCTCGGGCGAAGATTCGGTCCATTTACCGTATAAAATTGTTACTTGGACCATCCAAGGATATCCTTCGTAGTCCGCTGAGCAAATCACGCATTTTTTTGAAAAAAAATTCATTCCTCGTCAACGTAAATGATACACTTTTTCTTCCGATGGGAAAATGAAGGTTTTCTCTTTCAATAATCAAAAGTAGGATTCAACGTCTTGTCATTTCGCACTTACCCGTAACGTGTGACGATTGCGGCGACGCACCTCGAGAGAAACCGATCAGTAAGAGACCGGATAATATCTCCAGCCACAACATCTTACAACAGTGCTTCCTCGCTGATGAAATCTGTTGGAAAATCGACGGATACACGTTTTCCCAACTGATGTTGTCAAATTTTGAGAGACATGGATACGCCGCAAGAATTTGCAAACGAAAAAACGTTGTCTCATCAGCCCCAGTTTTACGAGTTCTCGCGATACTTTTTGGTTGAGATAAATTGTTCATTTTTATTCAAATTTCGCAATTATTCAACGCAAGATATCGATATAATCGCGTGAATTATCAGTGATTAAAAAATAGTTATAAAGATATTTCACTTACAGAGACGGTCGATTCGATTTTCCAGCGATGCGATCGATACCAAGGCTCCGATTAAAGCAGACCTAATGTCGGTCTTTGGACTGCTCGCACTCGCAGGCGTTTCTTCTTAAATACTCTTGGATCTTTCCCCCATCCGATTTTTTTCAACGTTTCCAGCAAAATTTCGTTTTCTCCCCTCTCCCATTAAAGCGAGCACCGATACGAGCCGCAGAAACGCACGAAGAAATTACCAACGAAGATCACTCTTTCTGCAAGGAAAAAACGACAGCGCGAAATAAAAATATTGTTTCTTCGGGTAAATTCGATCTTTTCCTCGGTTACTTGCTGGAAATGTCGTTTTTCGAATTCGTCCCTGTACGTGGGAGATCCTTTTTGAAAAATTCTCGAAATTATCGCTCAACCGCGCTCTTCCGCTCGCACTTTTTTGTAAATATATCCTCGGAGGAAAAAAACTCCGAAACGACGTGATGCGATGCAAGTCAAACACGTGTCCAACATTGATTTATGACGAAGCTCGCGAGATAAATAGTCGCGACGAATGAACGCCCGAGAGGCGCGGAAATAATGCGACAAAATCGCGTGAGAACGAAACATCGTAGCAACATTTTTTTTCGAAATAACATTTTTAGCCGATATACTCGGAATGACGACCCGGTTTTTTTCTTCGTTTTACGACTGAGTTAACATCGAGGTCGTTCATAGACTACGCTGTGCAATGTTTGTACGGGAGACTTTGTTTCGAGCCTCGAACCCGCGTCATCGACGATTATAAATCGGTCGCGCGATAAGGATTTCGTGAAGTTTTATCGCACGAGAAACGAAGAAAAAAATACAATTACATTACAAAACCGTCTCTTTGATCGTTATCTCAAATTCGACGATTGTTTTCGTTCACTCGGCGCGTAATAATCGAAGGCAAAAGAAATGACGAGTCAAAAAATGAATTTAATTTGGTTTATCGCTTTTTTTTCATCGTCCACGAGATACACGTAAGAAAATGGGAAAAATCAATCGACGAATCTCCGTCCGCTTTGACCTTGCGATAATTCCATCGGATTTGTAAATTAAAAAATTTAGCGCAATATTAGCGCAACGAAAATTGGATTTTCATCTCCGATGGTCTTTCGTTCAGTCTAGGCTCAATACGTGTACGCCAGAGTGTCTAAATTATTAAAGGCTATCGTATTGTCGATCCATCTGCGAGCACCCGCGACATTCGCGTAAACTCCTGGAACTCCGTTTTCTCCGCAACCGATGCCCCAGGCTACGATACCGGCTTGGGCGTATCGAGTGGGGTTGCTCTTGAGCGGGCAGACTAGGGGACTTCCACCGTCACCCTGCACGTGAAAACAAAGAAAACGATGAAAAAAATGCGTAACAAGGAAAGAGGACTAAAAAATGTTCATCGAAATCTCTGGAAGGTCGATGGTATTCTTCCAACATTTTCGATCAACGACCCGATCGATAAAACAGATTTATCAATAAAATCGTACTTTAGAGCGGGGAAAATTCGATTTTCAAACGCTCCCGAGACCATGTATATTATACGTCCGAAATAATCTTATCACCTTGCAAGCGTCCTTGCCGGATTCACCACCGGCGCAAATGAAGGTCGGGCTGAGAATGAAATAACGACCGAGTCGAGTGGTTCGCAGGGAATTCTGGCAGGTGTCGCGACCGACAACCGGAAGTTCGATTTTCTTCAGTATCACTTGATAACGTCCCGCTGCGTCTGGAAAAATGATAACAACGTTATCGAAACGATCGTAAAGAATCAGATTGTTGTTACTCAAGGGTGAGAAATTTTCGCGTTACGACGACTCACCGAAAGTGTTCTTGCCCCAGCCGGTAACGAAACATCGCGACGCGTCGAACAGATCTTCCTGCTGCGGTAGACACACGGTGTCAACGTTGGCGGCGTGATCGACGGGGCGATCGAGAATCAAAATGGCAAAGTCGTTGTCGAGAGTATCCCGATCGAATCTTTCGTGAACAATAATCTTGCTGACGCCCCTGTCCTGATGCGGAAGAATCTCGGTCTTAATCTTAGTGTCCCATTCGCCCGCACGAACTTTCAAGGCGCTGGCTTGCTTCCTGTCGAATTATCATCATTATTGTTGGGTTTTTCGAAGCTTTTTTTTCCTCCCGGTTTCCGCTTAGACTTATTGTGCATATCGAACGATTGTTGGTGTTTGAAAAATCGTATTTACCTGGCCACGCAATGAGCCGCTGTGAGCACAGCTCGATAATTAATGAGAGAACCACCGCACTGATAAACGTTGAGACGTTGACTCGCGTTTTGCTGGGCGATTACCGTCTCCTCGAGTATCGCCATCATCCATGGAAATTCGCCGAATTGCGCCTCGTTGTTCTTGTCACCGGTTATTCTGAAGCCAACGCCATTTTGTTGGCGCCAGCCGCATCCATTCAGACCGGGCCCCGGAGGCACAACCTGGGTCACAGCTTTCGCCGGAGTGCAACACACGTCCAGGTAACTTTCACACCGCCCGGACAGTCTGTCGAGTGACATTGATAGTTTTGCCAATTATTCGCAAGGACGAGTTTCATCGACCACTGGATAATGGTAACTTTCGTGCCAGCCACGAAAAATGATTGCCCAAAGACGTGAATTTCGTATCATCGTGCGCGCCGTTCAATTACGAGATCAAAAAATACTATGAAATTTCCGTATGTTTGCCGGGTTCGAGTACTTCCCCTTCAACGTGAATTATCGCACAGTGTTTTCAACATGTCGATATTTTGTCAAAGTAACATTCTTCGTTTTACGACTAACGTCGCTCATGCAGCAAAATTTAACGTTCCTTTCTCATGCAATTCAGGCAATATCGTGCTCGGGAGGATAAAAGCAAGTGTGCGTAGGAATTTGAACATCAAATGACGAATAATTGTCGTCACGATCTTTGGGTATAATCACTCACGATGGTGGCGTTTCTGTACGTGTATCGGCATTAAAATCGGACCTTAAATCGATCAGCCCGATACCGTTGGTAATGATCGTTCCATTTTGGCACTGATAGTACGGGACGCATTCGCAGGCGGCGGATTCAGCCGTGTTTCCTGAATTCGTCGAGCCAAGGATGGTACCGCCGTCCTCGTTGTTAATACCGTCCTGTTTCATCGGTCTCTGGCCATTCGAAAACTGTTTTCCGATCAAATCCTTGAGACTGTTTGGCACCGGCGTTGTCGTCGAGGTACTCACGCTTCTGTCATTGGAATTACCGAAAACGTCACCGATTGCCGCATCGATGTCCCCACCGAACCCCTGTCCCGGTTGCTGTGACGCAACGAGACACAAACCCGTCAGTATCAGACCCGATACCGCACTCAGCCGTCGCATCATCTTGTTCAATTTTATTCCCAGATTTGTCCAAGTCTGCTTGATTAACTCTGTATGCATATTAACGAGAGAAGAAAAATCATTTTTCCGGCTCATCCCCGACTCAATATCTCAGCATTTTTGTTCCTCTCTAATTTCCGAAGAAATCAGCCGAAACATTTACAAAAGTATTTTCCTTGCATTTTGAAAATTCGCATGCAAACGTTTTTCAAAATGTCTCGGAACGTTGCGACGGTGATCTTTCACGACGGTATGAAAAATCGGTCAGCAAATCGTCGTAAGAACAATTATGGAAATATTGAGAGGACCTTTCTTTTTAAATTCAGTCACAGGAGTCGTTGAGGAACACCTCCTTCCTCTCGCTGTACTTTGTTTAATTAAAAAATCCTCGACTATTTATTCTTTCAAGGATCTTCCGAGCTGAATAATCATGACTATAATAAACATTGGAGAGCTCCTCGGTACAAACAGATTGACCGTTAAATTTTTCGATGCATAAAAAATTCTCGTTCATTCAATTAGCATACTGGAATCACAACCTCGATGTGCTGGTCAAACAACACGACTATTCGCGTGTATACACGTGTGTGTGTACGGATTCGAGGATGATGACTAATTATACGAACGAACTCTTTATGCAAGACCGTTCGACCCTCGTCACAGAGTCTCGCAAGACTATTCCTTTGGTCGTCACAACGTAAAAATCGACGAATGGAATATTCATTTGCGAGAATAATTTACACATGTGCCACGTTTTTCAAGGTCCATCATAACTATTTCTGTTCTCCGCGATTACGCGTTGCAAGACTTGTTACATATGACTTTCCTCCTTCCAGCAGCATCGTACGTTCGCGGCTGATTCTTTCAATTTTTTTTTTCAAATCATCCATTCACCAGTCGTCCGTTTCCACACGCACGCGAGCGGTGCGTCAATAAAGTTTATTTTCTCGTTGACAAAATGTTTTCTTAATTTTATGTTTTTTGATGTTTTTATTAACCGTTTTGTTTTGTTTTGTACCAAGATTCGTCGCTGTACCAGGCTGAAAGAATTAACGATGATAAAGTCGACTCTGCGTTGCATGCAACGTTATTGAGTCTCGCGGTTTAATGAGTATTCCGGGAAGAGGAACCGCAGAGTTTACGGACGCTCGTCGGACGGAATTTCCAGAGTCGTTGAAAGAGCCGCAGGATGCAGACCCGCGGAAACCCCCGGAGCATGACTGCACGGTAGCCGATTACGAGCATCGAAAGATATCGCATTGGGAAATCCAGCCACCGAGTTTAAAAATGATTAATATCCTTTTTTATTCGCCGATTGACGTCAAAAGCCGTTATCCTTCGGATGTTTGCCTCTTTGAAAATGTTTATGACGAAGCGCTCTGTATGAGAGATACTCTCCATATTCTCGATAGAAAAAAAATCGCGGGTTGAATTTCAAGTTTCAGCGGCCTTCGCGTCATTTTTTCTCGTTTCGATAATACCGTGAATTCTCATTTCTTTATCGGAATTTGCCGATTTACGGCGTTACTCTCGTAGTGCAATCTGGGAGACTATTTTTACCCGATAGTTTCCAAGCTAGTGACGAGATTACGCGCAATAATCATCGCGAGATCATCGAGGGCAAATGGACATCGCGGGTCCGATGATAATAAGAGTGCAAAGGTTTCGGCGAATTAAGATTGTTGAAGCGCGAGCTCAATCTCTTGCGCGATTTCAGCTACGAAAACCGGTCGATGGATAACGTTACACGCCGCGATGCCGTAACGCGATGATCATCGACACACACACGAATTTGACCGCGCGAGGATATTGCCCAACGCGAAACACGCATTTATCCGAATAAATTCGGAAGTGTGACGCAATAAATTCGAAAAATCCTCGAAAAGTCTTCTTTTCTCATTTTTTTAAAACGATCGAATCGCCGGATGTATATATTTTTACAAACTTTTCTCCAAATTACGTACAAACCTTTGACGACTTTACGTTAGTTTCGCACGCGACCTTTGACCATACGATTTATTACACAAGTACTATTTTTAGATCCACTATTTTTTAAAAATCAACATTCAGAGCTCGAAAAACGCGAAATTCCAACGTATACGCTTTTCATACTTTTACGAAATTTCCCCGTGCAAAAGTTTTGGGACCTTACCCTCGATTTTTAACGATTTTACTTGACTATTTTCGTGTATTCAGTTTTTTTTTCAAAATTGTTCAAGATCGACGCAATACCGATAATTCCGATGCTTATTTTTAATGATCGTGAGTTCAACTTACGAAACGATGGCTCTCCGAGTTTGAGGAACGACGCTCGATGAACGCCACTCCGCGCAAAGTGTCTCGTGATTTCCTTCGGTCCTTGCGGAAACTGATCATCTCCCTACCAGTCCTCGGACGTTAAATACGCTCGGCTCCATCCCCCCTCGATCTTTCCCGCGTAGTCTCCTCCGCTCGTCTTCTCCATTCTCCGCGAGGCTGACCGAGCGTTCCGAACGTACGACCGCATTTTTATTCCCTTCTTCCAGGCGTTCTTCTCCGTCGTGTTTGAGAGCGGGGAAAGTCCCAAATTCGCGCATCGAGATAATTCCCGGGGCTCGTGTACGCGAATCATATCGCTCCAGCATGGATTTTCGAAATGTAACTTTGTAATCCGCGAGCGAAACCTCGTTACGATTTTTTATTTCATTCAACGTAAAATCCCCAGGCATTAAAAAAAACCCATCATCTCGCTCGAACAAATTGGTCGATAATCGGCCGGAAAAAAGACGCAGAAACGAACTCGCGATTCGTTTTTCGATTTTCACCGATTTCCGCAATATTCGAACGAAATTTTACGAAATTACCTCGGAGCTCCTTGGTGCACGATACAAAAATCAAAAACACTCGTTGCATCGATCCGCGAAGACGCGCATTTCCATAACCGGATGTTATACTTTTTTTCAACGAAAAATCGACGAGGAAATGTAGGCCAGAGTGGCGAGTTAATAATTCAGTAAGATTATCATTCGCGTGCCAAGACTCACAGTCGTATTTCATCAGATAAAACTCGGTGGATGGATGAAAAACACGTTCGTCGCCGCGTACCAACGGCCTGTTCGTCCACCGATTCCGTTCCGTCCGACGTTATTTTTCTTCCTTCCTTCCGTAGCTCCCGAAACGATCGCGAACGTATACTCCTGCCTGCACTTGTCTCACCTGCTTCTCCTCAAAATATTTCTGAATCTCGTGTTAAAAAAAACCGATGGGTTCGCTTTTTTCAGATTTTTGGTGACGAAAAAAAAAAAAAAAAAAAATCCTTCAGCGCGCGCGTTGCCGTGACCAGGATTCGAACCTGGGTTACTACGGCCACAACGTAGGGTCCTAACCACTAGACGATCACGGCTACCGAAGGAAGTGAATGGAATTATCCGAATTACATTCACCAAGTATTTGCGATACACTTCTGTACCTCCTTCTCCTGCTCCTCGCCCTCCTTCTCTCGACTGGGATACTCGCGATAAAATTTCATCATGAATTAACACAGTTGTCTCGCGAGAATCACAGTGACGAGTTGGTTGCACGAAATTCGAAAGCGGACGAAAATACCGTTCGATTTTTCGAATCACCGAACAAATCGATGTTTCAGCGTATATTTGTGCATTCGCGAAGCTTACATTCCTAAAATGACGAAAATATCGCGCGTATAATTGTATTTTAAAGACTGTTGGGAATGACAAAATCGCGCGTTCGCTTTGTCCCATCGATGCAAACTTGGAAGCTAGAATATATCATTATTTATACATTTTGCATCGCGTTTATTTATTATTTGTATTATTCATCGTTATTACCGCGTATTTTATGTTACATCCCTGAACGATCAAAATTAAGCGGGCTCTTTGAAAAAGAGTGGTACGTTGGTAAATTGTAGCAAAAAAAAAGAAATCGATCGAGCGAAAATGAATAGGAAAAATGCGTCTCGACTACAGCGAAATTCTCGGTGAAATTGAAGGAGACGATCTCACCGATAAAGACAGTATCATAAAACACCGTAATTCGCGAGTTGCTGGTCGATCCACTGACGAAATTGCGGTACGCTCGCGTAAACCGCCGGAATATTCGATTCTCCGCATCCGATTCCCCACGAAACTATTCCCGCCTGTGCAATCCGAAAAGCAAAGAAAAACATCGACTTTTTTCGATCCGAACACACCGTCGTCGGTTTTTCTCAATCGTTTTCCTTCGAATTTTCATACCTGAACGAATTGTCCCGTGGCGGTGGGACAAACGAGGGGACCACCGCCGTCTCCGCGGCACGTATCCTTGCTCGCCTCGCCCCCGGCGCAGATGAAACTTCCGTGCAGTTGGAAATACTTTTGCAACTTTGTCGTCCTCAGTAAATTCTGGCAATCGGATCGATCGACTATCGGCAATTCGACCTTCCTCATTATCGTCTGATACTGACCCTCTGCGAATCGAAGAATTCGTCGGTCGAAAAAAGGAGATAAATCCCGATTAATAAGTTTCTATTTCTCCGCGAGTCTGATCTAGTTTTTTCGGGTTACTCGGCAACGACTTTTTCCGAATTACACAGTGGGGTACGCATTTTTCTATCGAGTATGTAAAACAGCGGAAAATTTCGATCTTGAAGTATAAAAAGTTTGAAAAAATTGAGTTTAAGGTAGTTCTATCGTTTTATCGTTTTCTTAAGATTTTGTTGAAAATTTGAATACGTATTCTTTGATGTCAATATATACGTGTGTAATAAATTTTGGAAGGTTTGACCACGTGGAAGTTGAGATATTTATTGGTAAAAATCACAATTTTCGGTAGTCTCTCGTAAGAGCGCGTGTTAAAAGTTGCATTTTCATCAATGAATATCTTGGCTTCTACGTGGTGAAGCCTTCTAAAACTTTGCATACATTTTTATGCAACATCAAAGAAGATTTCTTGAGTTTTCCAAAAAAATCTTAAGAAAATTTTTTTTCGCAATTTTTGTAATTATAGAGCAAGCACATATCACCTGGGATGACCGTGAATTTGGAGTATGCTGTTCTTTAGTCGATTTGCAACAACTTTTCTTATTTAACCGAAGACCGCGAACCATTTTGTATGTGAGAAAAACTGCAAAACAATTTCTCGATTTGAATTTAACGATAGAACTACCTTAAGGGGGAAAAATTTGTGCATAGAATTTTGAAAGACGATGCGTTTGGTGTTACCGAATGCGCTGCGGCCCCATCCGGTCGCCCAGCAGCGAGTACCCGGTGAAAATATCGTTCCCTGCTGAGGCAAGCAGACGGGCTTGACGTTGACGGCGTAGGTGACGGGCTCGGCTAAAATCAATATCGCCACGTCGTTGTACAATCCCCCGTTGTAATACCGAGGATGAGTGACGATAAACTGAACTTCCGCCTCTTGAAGCGGCGCTGGTTCGTTGTTATGCGCGGTGTCCCACTCGCCGAATCTCGCGATCAAAACGCCCGACGGCCGCCTGTTTTTCAACGTGCAAGCGGACAAACAAAAAATTCCATCAAAGAAGCCCCTTAACCCCGCGTCATCGCGTCATCGGCGAGAGAATAACGGAATTATCCATTTTTCATTCGTTATTCATCGTCTACTCGGCTTTGAAAAACAGAAAAACCCCCTTAATGCTCTGAATCTTGAAGTAAGGCAAAAAAAAAATCGTAGCGAGTACGGGAAGAGAAAAACCAGGATGGGAGCATATACGTACTTGGTGACGCAATGAGCCGCCGTGAGTACGGCGGCGTTGTTGATAACGGAAGCCCCGCAATGAAAGAGCGATGTGCCATCGGGTTTTCGAACGAGAAGCGCAACCATCCATGGAAACTCGGCGAAGGACGCTTCTCCGGGGTTCGTTGCGCACGTTTCAGCTGCACAAAGGAACGAATGACGAATTAAACGAAATTTTCATGACGCGGCTCGCAGTGAGACGGGAGAGAAAGAGGAGAGTCACGAGCGGAGAAATGGAGAGCAATTTGTTCGATTTGGCAATGTCCGCTGCTGGCTCACCGGAGAGACAGGTGCTTCCGCGGATTCCGCAAACGGCGGAAGTGCTCGGCTGAGGATGTGGGTTGACGATGAGAACACCGGAAACTCCGGGGACGCCGATGACCGGAGTTGCCGCCTCTTTGGCATCGATGACCGTGAGGATTCTCGTTATGCCCTGGAGGCGGCAGCATATTTCATCGGCGACGGGACACGCGCCGAATCTCGGATCGATTATACCGGCGCCGTCGATGCTGACGGCGCTGCCTTCCGAGCACCGCCATGTTTTAACGCAGATGCACGCTTCGGAGGTTCCCGGATATTTGATGGTTTTTGCGGGCGTCGTGGCGATCGCTGTACCCCCTAATACGGAATCTTGACCGGTCGGCGGTATTCTGCAGCAAATCTCGTTCGGCGATGCGCAACTCGCAGCTGCTTTTCCCTGACGACTTATCGGGAATCTCGGAACGATGCTACCGGCTCCGGACACGATTACGTAACCGTTAGCGTCGCACAGATAAATCTGCACGCAGACGCAGGTGACAGGCTGAACGAGCGGAGGACTTACGGTAAACGGTGAAGCGGTGGCCACCGGAGTAGGCTGAACGCTCGATGTTGGCACAACGGCGATCGGCACTCGGCAGCAAACTTCTCCGGCTATCGGGCAGGGGTTTAGAGTCTGGCGAGGATTTATTATTCCTTCGCCGCCGACGACCACGAAACCGTCTGATCCGCATTGTACGGCTGGCACGCAGATGCAGAACATCGAGGAGGGTGTCGGTGATGGGGTAGGCGTCGATGGCGGCGAAGGAGGCGTCGGCGTGGTCGAAGGAGTCGTCGGCGTCGTCGGCGTCGTCGGCGTGGTCGTCGCCGTCATCGGCGTCGTCGGCGTCGTGGGCGTGGTCGAAGGAGTCATCGGCGTCGTCGGCGTCGTCGAAGGAGTCGTCGGCGTCGTCGGAGTCGTCGACGGAGTCGTCGACGGAGTTGTAGTCATCGTCGATGTAGTCACTGTCGTACGCGGCGTTGTAGCCATCGTCGTCGATCGAATGGTCGGAGCCATGGTCGTGGGTACAACGATCGGTGCTGATGGCAATTGGCAGCAAACTTCGAGATCACCCGTACATCTTCGATACGTAATCGTATTGAGAAATCTTCAACCGAGGAAAAAAGTTCATGTCCCATGAAAACAAATACCAATCAGCGTTCGACCGTTTTTTTTCTGATCCAAGATAGCCAAGATGGCCGCCTCGTGACGGTCACGGAAAAAAGTTTGTGTACCGGAAAATTAGCGAAAAATAATACCATTACGTCTAGATCTCATGTTATTGTTGTTCTTTGTATTTTAAGCTGTCGGAATGATGTAGATTTTTTCATGCAACTCCAGAGACGACTACCTCGAGGCGAAGATAAAAGAAAGTGCTAATTTCACTGACCGTACGTCGATGAGTCCCATGCCGTCCGTAATGATGGTATTATTGACGTTGCACTGATAAAACGGCACGCAGATGCAATTTGCCGATGGCGCTGGTGTTGAAATTTTCTCGACAATGGGGTGCTTCAATTTGTGCTTCAACAGATGGAATATCGAACTCGCGGGAGGATGAGAAATTCGATCGAACGTCGCAGCCGATGCGACCAGCGCGAGTACGAAAAAATACATCGACAGCTTCATCGCGCTGTCCACTTTCATTCCCGGGACGGAACAACGCTCGTCGCACTTCCGATGACGATTGAGCGATTCTCGACCCGCTGTAACGCTTATGTAGCGCGGGAAGCGATTACCGAGCTTACGACCAATTACAACGGGGGAAATGATCAACAGACGAACGATTTCGTTTCAACGATGATGAACAATTGTTCACAGCACGCCCGCGATAATTGCTCCTTTTTGTATCGCTTAAACCTCGTTCCGTCCCTCTCGAAAACTTCTTTTTTTACAGAGTCACGTTACGGTCTCACGCCGATGCAATATTGTCACGGAATTTCGGAAAATGACGAAAACGAAAAATGCGAATTTTCTTCGTGGGAAATGTAATTTGAAAAAAACAAGATCAAATTTTTCTTGTGAAAAACTTGCGAAAATGTACTAATGACGAGTCACGAGGAAATCGTCATTGTTTCGCTGTTCGACGAGGTGAAAACCGAGGCGCGTTCGTCAAACGTGTGACCCGCGTACTTCCAAGTACGGAATTGCCGCTCGTGTCACGATGTCTTTAATAATTCAGGAAAGATCGGTCGTAACGATAAAAGCGTGTGCTAAAACGGATATAAGCTGGTACTCCCGTTAAACAACTGGACGTGTGATCGATTGTGCTTCGCTTTGAGAGCAATGATCATTAAACGGTGAGATTAAAACGAAAACGAGGCCATTAGACCATCCTGAATTTCTCTGTATAGATAATGCTGTATTTTCTCCTCTGTTTTTACATAAAAAAATTACCATGTCGTTTTACAACTACGAAAGAGTTCAGTTAAATAATTATAGTTACATATATAACGGCCGATCGTATTATGTAGCAATCACTGTTATCGTTATTTCGGAAATACAATTATAATTCATAAAGTACAGCGGTGAGGAGAGGAGGAGCGGGCCGCCATCTTGGGACCACAACTGAATCGCCGGAACTTCCGTTTGGCGCTCTCGGCCTCGAGCCCCGAAAAACGGAAAATCCCATATTGACGAAAGAAAGAAAAAACGAAAATAAAACTACGCCAATTGCGCGCGAACGTTCCGACGAACCCGCGAAAACGAGACACTCGTCGCGTTTCCGCAAGATACTCCGGGAAAAACAAAATTGTTCGCGGCGCGAGCTTAAAATTCTCCCTCTTTCTCTCCTTTTCCCCTACCCCCTCTCTCCGCAAACCCGCAATTTTGGGAAATGAAAAAAAATCGACGACGTAGATCGATCGTAAAAACGAGGAAAGAAAATTGCAGGTGCATCGACGTGTGAATCTGTACAATTGTTTAAACGCGTGATTTATTAATCGGGCGGGCATCGCGAAGCTTCGAGCGCGGAACGAAAAACTGTTTTTGAAAGAAGAATCATCCGTTTGTTGGCTTTTTTCTTTCTCTCATTGACCGATTCAAAGCTAGGATCGAACTGGAGGTTCGCGTAAAAAAGAAAAAAATCTGCGTTTTCGATTTTGATCGCGTATTTTTCGTGGCTCTGGACGGAAGCGCCCTCTTCCTCCCTCTCCTCCGCGCTTTTTGGCGCGTTACTCGCTCGTTCTACTTTTCATCATCGAATATCGACTCGGCGAGTCGACAAACTCGCGAGTGACCTTGATCCTGTCAAGATCGACCATCTCGCGCTCTTTCCGACGCCTCGATCGTCTTATCGTTAAGTTTCGTAGGAACATTTGCCATAATCACATAATCTATACATAATCGTATAATGTATATAGCTATGAAAAAAAGTTTTAGTATCAAAGATGGTTATAAACACTCTGTGAAAATTAGAACCAAAGGCATTATCGCAAGACTCTCATAATCGCAAATCATTGTTTATAAAAATCAGCCTGCCTCAAACGGCGTTTATCGATAAATCATAATTATCGTCATTGTTATTCTTTTTCGTCTTTCTTCATTCGTCCGTGCGTTGGCAACGCCGAGGATTTGTACTTTCGAGTTTGGCGCGAGAGATCAACGTCTCTCGATCGTGCGCGTATTTACATCGATTTTCGAAATCGATCGTCTCTCCGACGCATATCGATTCGTTCGCGCTTATTTTTTGGTTTTTCAACTTTGCCTCGTTCTCCCATCGCTTCGCTCGTTTTTTCCCACTTTTTCGCGATGGAAAAGCGAACAAGGGGTGCAAACGCTGACGAGCGTTGAGCCGACGAGCGAAATTGGCGTAGCAACGAATCGCGAGCATGACCGGAAATGCGCGCGACGGAAACAGCGCGGCGATGACGAGAAAAAGTCGAGTTTCTTTTTTTTTTTTCGTCTCTCCTAGACGACCCGCCGAAAAGTTCTCGTCAAAACCGTACTTTTTTCTCGTCTCGTCTCGTCACTGTTGAAATCGTATTTAAATGAGTATACGAGTCAAGAAGCCGATGAATCATCGATAAATCATTCGAACCATCATTTCGTGAAACAATCGCGGACAATCCGCGATACCAAGTGGGATGCAAACAACGTTTACTCTCGTCGAAAATCTCGATAATTTTGCTGCCGATTCGAATATATAAATTTGTATATATATATCTTTTAATTCTCTCCACTATTCCTCTTTTCTCTCATTTAATACGATTTTTTCCAAAGATTCAGCTGGAAATGGGCTTCGCGATCCGAGGATTCAGTGTTTTCTTTTCTTTCTCAACGATCATGATTCAACGTTTTCAATGCGAGATATTTTTCTCGATTCGATGATTTTTCTATGATTCTTCGCATCTCCGATCCTCTCGGACCGTCAGCCAGGACGCTCAGGAGCGAGGCTCTAGCGCTGAATCAACCAAAACATTTACAAGATGCTAAACGTACGTTTTACGTACGTGCCGCTCAATAGCTACGTTAATAAACGAAAATTCAAACAATTATCGCAGACTTCCGGATGAAATGTCAGTCGTCAATTGAACCCTCGCGAGGCTAAATGCAAAAGGAACCGGGACGAAAGAGACGAAAAGCGCGCGAGTAGTTGCATTCGAGATTTTCCGACAGATGGCGCATTGCCGATTCTCTTCGGTAAAAAAAAAAAAAAAAACAACGGTAGGATCAAAATCGGCACCGCGATCTGAGAGATCGTGAAGCAATTATTCGGAATTTTCGGAAAATTCATAATTTTTCCTTTTTTTTTCTATTTTGCATCGCGTAAAAGGGGTCTTTTTGTGTTTTTTTTCCATCACTCGAGCGATTAAAACGATCGCAAACGGGTTCAATTGTCTGATTTTTTTTCGAATAAAAGTGGCGAAAAAAAAGCGATACTTTGGCACGATCGACGCGCATGCTGTGTGGTCAAACGTTGGTTTTGCCGACGTCGACGAAACAAACGATCTATAGAAGCTCTCAGAGGCACTTACGTATTTTTCTATGATTGTAATCAGTCTTCTCGGATAAAAGTGTCGCGGGGGTGTTTTTGGCTTTTCTTCCACCCTTTCTTTCTCTCATCTTTCGTTTTTTACGCGACCCACCGTCATTAATTCCTTCGTCTATTCGAGGCCCGCTTTGAGCGCCCTCTGCCCGTTGAATTTCCGAGCGCCGTTCACCGCGGCGACGATCGTCTCGCAATTTTTGTTCGCCGGACAATTCTTGACGCTGTGAGCGATTTCACCCCCGGTTTGACACACGTATGATCTGAAAAACGTAAACAACGTGTGTTTTCCATGCTTTTTTTCCATTCGATTTAGAGAGTATTCAATTTGTTACAAAAACAAGATTTTACCGCAAAATGGGGCAGCTGACGCGTCCTTCGACGTCCTTTGCGCGTTTTTTCCCGATGGAATTTCTGAGGGCCTTCAACGCGTTCACCGTCGCGATCGCTTCGGGATTCTTGTTCGCCGGGCAATACTTGATCGTGTGGGCAACGTCGCCGCAAGCACCGCAAATCGGACACGTGTAGGCTCTGAAAACGGGGAAAAAAGAAATAAGAAATGGCTCGTTGTTTCGCTACTGACACGTTGATTTTTTTTTCTTTTTTTTTTTCTTCAAATTTTCGGCATCTTTACCTACATCCGATAAGAAAGATACGATTTTTTTTAGCAAAAAAAAATGTGCAAAAGGAAAACGTACCGAAGAATGGGACAGCTGACACGTCCGTCGAGATCCTTGAGAAGGTGACCGCGATAGAAGGTCGGCTTCTCGCCGTTGTTTTTGCAGAACGCGCACTCGGTCGGTAATGGCTTTTTGTTTTTTTTACGCCGCGGATTCGGTTGCGGAATGACGCCGGTTTCCAACTCCGGACAGTACTCGTAATCCCGGCCGTTGTGACGAAATTCTTCCATCACATCGTCCGCTGACAACAAAAAAAAAAAATAAAGAAGATACTTTCAGAATTTGACGATTTTACGAAACAATCGAATCGCGAATTTTCCGAAAGATTAATGGATTATTAATATGATCGAGAGAGAAAGTCCGACATTTTTCGGACACCCTGTATATCTTGGATCAAATAATATCGGAAGAGCGCCAACGTTCTTCGATGTATTTTCGCAACGGAGGATTCACGACGCTCCTCGTGTTGTTATTCGAGATCGAGTACAAAAATAAGATTAAAAAGAAACGCGAAACAAAAAGCGTTCGTGAAACCTTTGACCTTTCGTCCCGCAACATTGTAAACGTACGCAAACGTACTTTTGCTACTTTTTCTTCTTTCTCGACGTCGTAAATGGCGCTCTCAATTCGTTTCTCTCTTCATTATTGTCCATACGATCGCGGAAGAGTATTTGTGGAAATAAAAATGTAGGAAAGACAAAAGAGTGACAAAGAAAACGCAACGCTTGCCGCGCGACGCTCGTTATTCCACGCGAGGGAATAAAACATTCAAGGGCAGATTATACGATGGATTAGCTCGTCGGAATCATTGAGACTCGACAAAGGGCATTGATGTATTTCAAAGCGCTTCGAAGTCGAACGTCGTGACCGCGGAGAGCCGGTACGTACTTTGTTTCTTTCTTCAGCGGTCACTCCGCGCTAGAGCAGAGTTTTCGACTCGCTCGAAATCTCTCATACAAATCTGGCTGACGCTCGTTGGTATTGTACGAACGGAACGCTTCATGAGCGAGGTGCGCTCGTTTGTTTACAAACGCGAGCGCGTAGGATACCGCGGAGAAAGAGTGGGGTTATGGCGGCGTGCTACGCCGGGAAGGGGGGGGGGGGGGGGGGTTATGTTTGTCGTTTTGAAAACCTCTCGAGAGATACGACACAAGGGATCGTCCGTCCTCCTCTAATCTGAATAACTTTTCTCGGCGTGTGCTGCAGATTTATTATCGACTCTCGATGCTTTATTTTATTTTATGGGAATTCTCGGTTTATGGATTTATTCGTCGTAGCAGCGATACGCAATATTTTTCGATGCGTTCGCTTTTGTTTTTCTTCACCCATCGTGCACTACGCGACGAGACGCATTTTCTAACAGATTGATACGTTGGGCACACTTTTTTCATCGCGTTTCGTTTGTTTCCGTACGAAAAAACGTGCGATAAATGGAGATAAATAAACGCAGGAAGTGACACGAGTATATCGAAGGAATATTGGTTATCAGAGTGAGTTTAACTTTGGATTTTTTCTTCGCGCACAAATTGGGATTTTCGGGTGACTCTCGATCGTGAATTAACTCGTTATTGACTCGAAAAAGATCGAAAATCGTACACGATGCCAAGTTGCGTTCGATTCTACGGTCATGTCTTTATTCATTCTCTCGTACGCGCAAGGTCAACTACGTGTCGATATGTGAAAAAATGCTTTCCGGTATCCCGTCGAAAGTTTGTCCCGCGATCGTTTTTATCGTTTGAAAAATCTCGGGAAAGCTGGGAAAAAGCAGAAAAATGAAAGACTTACGATTTGGCCTGGAGAAGGTGACCGGTCCAACGGTGAAATTTGCAAACAGCCGCTTCATTTCGTCCTCGAGGCTCGGATTGAACGGATAAAAAGCGTATGCCAATATCGGCATCGGCAGATCTTGAGGCAAAACTTTCATCATGACGAGACTGTCATTGATTTTCATGATATCGTGCTGTTTTGTTCAATCGACCGAGCCGCTCATGTCGCAGAAATCGAATTTCGAATAACGAGAGAGGGTTTTACGCGTAAGGTTTGCCGAACAAACGAACGAGTTGACGTACGAAACTTGCGGAGGAATCTCGGGCGATAAGATATTTCGATCTAAAAATATATATATGTATATAATCATGTGTCATATATAACGTGAAATACACTTGAGAAGTTTTCGAACGATACTGAAACGCAATGCCGGCGATTTTCGGAAGACCACTACCGGTCAGCGGCTGTACTCACGGAATAAGAGCGTCCCCGGTAGAAGGGATGTCGAGCGGTGGAGGGGGAAAACGTCGTCCGCTGCGGAGAAAAAATGGCGGTTCGTTCGAACGCGCGTTGCGCTCTCGCCGACGCCTCGACGTACTATGAATTTGATTTCGTCGACGACGAAAAAAATGGAAAATAAAAAAAAAAGACGAAACGAGACATCCGCGGGAGCATCGATGTGAATAAACCTGCAAAATTGATCGTTTCACTAATCCTCATCTTTATTACTGTTACTGTGTAAATATGTAGGCACTGAACAAATAATGTTTCATAATTTGTTTACAAACATTTACATTTACTGATTTGTTTATTATTATTATTATTCTTTTCCCTCATTTTCACTTTGTTCATTCAACGTATATTCTCTGCGAGAATACAGTCCTCGTTTGTCCTGGAAAATATCCCTTCGGCCGGCGCGAATTCACTTCTCACTTTTCCCACAGTTTTTCCTCTATCGAACCGTTACTTTTCTCCGCTTTTTTTTCTTTTTTTTAATTGCCCAATGACAATCTGCGTTCACCCCCCGGGCATTGTATGCACTTGCAAATCTCTAGTTTATGACCTCAATACGATAGTTTACCAATATACATATATATATATATATATATATATTTAAATATATATATATACTTTATTATGTATACTTTTGTTGATGTTTTTGTTTATTAATCACTATTCGCTAAATATATCGTTTTCTAGTCTAGAAAATTACCATGGTTAATAATAACAATAATAATAATGATAATGATAATATAATCTACATTCGAAAATAATTCGAAATGATAATAAACAGAACCGATGATTAGTCGTGTGAAATATATATTTATTTAGTGTCCGTATATCGTTGAGGGCTAGGCGGGAAAAGAACTGACGATACGAACGGAAACAGAAACATACTTTGGCTAAACAATTTCGATGTTATTCCAAAGAGGCTTCGAGAGCTTTCATTTGGGTTTTCATCGACCGTGGGTTCTCTCGCGTCTCGGAATAACTATCGTGGAGTGAGAAGAAAAACTGAAAGAAGAAAACGAAAGTAGAACCGACTGTGGAGTTTCGAAGGCGTTTTTTCTCGTGTGTCTTGTATCAAAGTTTCTTAACCGTACGTGTGAATGCGCGCGCGCGCGCGCGCGTGCGTGTGTCTGTTTACGAGTGTCGCGGCGGTGTGCTCCCGTCGGCACCACTGGCACGCGGACGACGAGAGTCAAATCGCGTGTGTACTTTATCCGTTAATGAGAGAAACAAAAGTTTGACGAATCCGATAACTATAATTATCTCCATTTGATTTATGTTGGTTCGCGCTCGAGCCGTTGACGCGCAGTCACGGAAGATTAAATTGTAAACGTCTGTGCTGCTGTGGCGTCCCCGCCCCCTCGCGGCCAAAAGAAAAAATAACCTGTCATATGTATATATATATATCTCTCTCTCTCGAGGATGGACGCACGACTTCCGGTTCATCGATTTACGTTAGGAATGCGTGGATTTTATCCTTTTATTTTTCAAATTCATCAATTGATATACACGCCATGTGTTGTACATAAAACACGTGTATAATCGATCGATTCCGGACGAGTCCATTCGCGATAGTCCATTCCGAATAATACCTTCCGCTGATTATTATAAATATATTTATATATCGTAATAATAGTAATGATAAATATAGGTCCATGTGTGTCATCTTTTTTCCTGCGATATATATAATGTATAATTATGTGTACTATATGTAACGCGCGATGGCGTGTATACTGGGAATGTACATAGTGTGTACGGTGTGTATATATATAAAACGATGATATTACTCGCTCGACACGCAATTCATGATGTCGGATTTGTCTTCATTTCCGTTTTTTTTTTCATTTTCCTTCTAATTTTGTTTCTTCGAGTCTCGCGGTGCGGACGCCGCGATAAAAAGTGGCATCGACGTTCCACCGCGGTATATATGTGTGTATATAGACTATAGTCTTTTCCTGTCTTTTCTCGTAGTAGTAATAGTTATGGTAATAGTAGTAGTAGCGGTAGTAGTAACACTAGTAATTAGTAGTTCTTTATTTAGTTGTTAGTTTGGTATCGGTATAACGTTGATACGTGATGCGCGCGCAGCGTCGATAACCGGGCTAGGGATTACGAAATCGTAACAAATTTGAAGCCCCAACCGTGGGTGGATTGAGAATATTCTACAAATAGGTTCAAACGAATGGCCACGGTAATTTCTTTTCTTTGTTTTTTCATTCTCTATTCTTCTTCTTCTTCTTCTTCGATTAATCAAATATACACAAGGAATACTCTCTACACACGGGGATCGCGTGGCGAAAAGGTACATACACCATTGTTTTTTGTTTCTCGCATCCTCGACAGCGCTGCGAATCAAAGCGGCGGGGGGGGGGGGGGGAGGGAGACTTTCAAGAGGTGTACTATTTGAACGTCTTTTCGGCGATTCAAAGCGACGAACAGAGAGTGTTGTACGTTTATTCTTGAGACGCATTTTAATCCAACAACGCCCAAGCGAATGTCTTTGGAGACTCGAGAGAAAAACATACGTTTTTGTCAGGTTTTTTATTTGAGCTTCGACCCTACGTAAAGGGCGAAAAAGGATTTTTAACCTAAAAATCGTTGTATCACTCATGTCGGTACAAAGTCCGCGAATTTGGCTCGTACGCGAATGGAAAGCTTGTGATTTTGTATTCCGAGCGAAAAGTTCATATTCACGGCTGGAAAAGCAACGCCATTGATCGATAAAACGAGTGTTTTTACGAGTGGAACGACATCTCTTGCGCCGTAGACTGCAAAAACGTTATTTTTCTCACGAATCTCCGTAGTCGCTAGGGCGTTAATGTGTTGAAGCATTTGTGCAAAGAAAAAAAAACATAGAAAATAGAAGAAAAAAAACGATTTGCCACTGCGCGAACAAAGATCGACCCAGATTACGAGTGACAAGCTTTATCGGTACGAAATTAATATTTTATTCCTCCACTCGTCTTTGAAATCGGCGTTCTTCGCTCAAACGGTATGTACATGAACATATTTACATATTTACATGTATATAGGTATACACGTATGTATACATATATGCATGTAGATTTTCTCGCGAGAATCATCGTAAAGTCACACCTCGTTCGTCGCATGATCGCCATTTTTTTTTCGTGTTCTTTTTTCCCTGCGTCCTTCTCCCCTTGTTTCTCGAGTGTAAAATATTCATTGACACGTGTAGATCGAATTTCTCTACGACGACACAAAAAAAAGGACGATCGACATGGAAAATTTGTACAAATCAATCGTAGTCTACGAAAGTGATGGTTTATTTTTATTTTCTCCTCTCTGCTTTGCCCTCGGATGGTCATTTGCGTTTTCTTTATTTTTTTAATTTTTTTCTTTCGATTCGAACGTATAAACGCGCGATGCGAGATTCGAAGGACATCACGAGACGAAAAAGAATAGCTCGAGCGACGATAAAACGATAATACGGAAAGACACCGAGAGCGATGCGATGGAATGCAATATCGGCAATGATCTCTCAAAAATATGGCCACTCATTATGGACCGTCTGTATGTGATTATCGATAAATGTTTTAAATACTTTAATACTTCTAGTCGTATACTCTCTCTAGAGTAAAAGTGGTCTTGTGTGCCCGTTCCGCCCGTTTTTCAGTCCGCGGAACGTGTCATACAGGCAATGCAGAGTGCTCTAGCGGCGCATGTATTAATCGTTATTATTATTATCATTATTATTATTATTCATCATTAATATTACCATCGTTATTTTAATTTATTTTTTTCTTGTTTGCTCTCTTGATATGCTGATAGTATACTAAACCTAACGAAACTCGTCCTTACATTTTTCTCATTTGGTATGTCTTAGTCTTACTTTACTTTGAATTAAAAACAAAGACGCCGGAGCGCGGAGGGGGGGGAGGATCGGAGGGTGAGAAGCGACGTAGTAAATGTCGAACAAAAAAAAGGGAAAAAAAAAACACGAGATGCACCGAGTTTCGCGAGATTCGTACAAACCGTTCGAACGAAAACGAATGCTCTTTTGCGTTTTCATTTTCATTTTTTTTTTTTTTCAATTTCTCAACACCGCGCGGCCGTTGTACAGGCCCCCGACGGATGTTGCCGCTTAATCGTCAAATGATCGGAATTTGTTCGGGGCACTCGTAAAGCAATCGAGACTAAATCATCCCCCGTGGGGGGGGGGGGGATGAACGTGAAAAAATAAACTCGCGACTCAACCTGAGTCATGTTTGTCGAAGAATCTTCTTTGTTTTTTTTTTTTTTTCAATTTACAATTTCATGCTTCTCTCTCCGCCGGCGCGTTCGAGAAAAAAACAAAAAAAACACGTCGAAACAAAGATAAAGAAACGATAACGATACGCATTCAACCGCACGTGCTCGAAATTGGATTTCACGTTTTTTTTTCTTCTTTTTTTTTTTTTTTCATCGAATATCGATCTTTGGAATTCTACCTTTGACATATTCACCACTGAATCTTTCCTCCCCGGAGGGTGGGGGGGGGGGGGGGCGGTTTTGTTCTCTTCCGTTTTCATTTTATATTATTATCGTTATTATTATTATTATTATTTTTCAATTCGCCAATCGACAATTTCTCCAACTTACGGACTACGCGGAGACGAGCGATAATAAGCGCGCGGAACGCCGTTACACTTTTATCTCTGCCTATACAGCCATATCACAATACCACTTTTGTTCTCGATCAACCTCCCCCCCCCCCCCCCTCTCCAATCCCTCTTCGATCGTCCTGCGCCCCCTTTTACTTTTTTCGCTCCGTTACAAAAATCGCGAAGCGTCTTTATAGAAACATCGAATTATCGAGGCTGGCATACTTTACACACACGCACACGCGCATTCCTTTTGTCGCACACGCACACATTTCCTACTACGATTCCTTTACAAGTACCCCCCATGGTGAACGTTCGAATGCAACTAAGTCTTTTATATCATCAAAAATATCAATGGAAATACCTCTATTTGTATGAATTATCCTTATTTAGTTTTTTTTTTTCTTCTTTTTTTATATACCTTCAGCAAACAGGAATACTCAATGTCCAGTCATTGTCTCGCGAAGTACGATTATACGCAGTACGGTCTGGTTATTCGCTTAGTTCACCGTTTTTTTTCTTTTTCTTCTTTCTCATTTCTCGCTTCGTTTTGTTTCTCTCTCTCTCTCTCTCCTCGCTCTCGTTCATCGTTATTATTATTATTTGTTTACTCATTTATTTTCCCTTTTCCACTCGCTCTCACACACTCATCCTTCCTCCGCACTATTATCGTCAATAATTTATCATTATTTTTCATTCTTCTTCATTGATTCGCTCCGCCGATCTGGGCTCAACGACGCGCGTGATAAAGCTCCGAAAGTGACGCTACCGAGACGCCGAGGCGATGTCGAGGGTCGAGCGCGCTCGATCGATGACGGAATTGCGCGCTATCGAGGCGTTTTTTTTTCTTTCTCCATTATCTTTTTTCGTTTTTTCCTCGACGATACAAATTGACACGCCGACGATGTTAACCCCGTTAGTCCCGTGAATTCGTACGTTTCACTGATTTTCCGATATTCCCCGCTTTCCTTTCCTTCTTCGATCGGTCGCTTCCGCGGCTCGTTGGAATAAATAAAATAAAGATCGAGAGAATCGCGCGTTTCGATGACGAGAGCTTCCGGAGGATCGAAATCATCGGCGGAGAAGGAAAGAAACGGGAGAGAAAAAAAACCCACACGCAGCAGCGCTGATCAAACATTTTGAGACGCAAATAATAATAATAATAATAATAATAATTTTAGGTCTCACTATTGCACCGATATTTACAAATGGACGTTGAACTTTGTATAATATTATCGTTCCGAATGAATTTAATTGTACTAGCAAGTTTTTTTTAATTAATCCCTCCTCCTTCTCCCACTCCTTCTACTTCCTCGTTTTAAATAAAAGTCACGTAAAATTTCTATAAAAAGCTCGGGACGAATCATCTATCAGCTATCGACGTTAATTTTTAAAATATAAGCCTCCCACCCCTCGCGTTTTCTCCGTCTTTGCGAGGGGAGGAAAAAAAGAAATATTAACGTTCCGATTATCGTATCTCAAACGGAGAGTGTATACTTTTTTGCCTGCACCGAGTTGCCGTTTGACAAACGCAGCGCAGTGTCGTCAGTCGAAGTTTCATCGTGGAATTTATCGGACCTCGTATTATCGCCCAAATCGACGCGATTTAAATGATAATTGAGAGAAAATCTAAAAATCATCCTTTGACCCCTCTTTTTTACCCAACCCCACCCCCGTCCCGCGTCGACGATAGTCCACATTTTTTCCAAAAGACCATTCTTTGTCAAATCAGATTGATTTTCGGAAAACTGATTTACCGGAAATTGGAATATATTTGACGCGTCGTCGCTTCCTTTTTCGATTAAAAATTTCAACGCTTCGAGCGTAAAGT
Source organism: Heteropelma amictum (assembly GCA_959613375.1). Classification (NCBI taxonomy): domain Eukaryota; kingdom Metazoa; phylum Arthropoda; class Insecta; order Hymenoptera; family Ichneumonidae; genus Heteropelma; species Heteropelma amictum. The sequence goes on from OY390727.1 coordinate 1,777,648, forward strand.
CTTTTTTTTTCATACGGAAAATGCGTATATATATTTTTTTCGACGTTTAAACTTTGTCCGTAACAAAGCGACTTGCTCGTACTCGCGTTTCCGGTACGGAGAAGGAACCACGCGGTAATTCGACACCCGATGAGGAGAATCATCATTTTATTCGAACGTCAAAGTCGCATCCGGAAACTTTGGCGGTCCTGCGCGTACAGAAAATTCTCGTTTCTCTGCTTTTTCGTTCGCACCGGGATTTCGCGACAACGGCCGGTCCCCCGTTTGTCCGAGTGCGCAGTCTTTTGGTTAAAAAAAAAAAAAAAACACGAGGGAGCAGATTTCCATCCTGCTCGAAATCGCAGCCGTATTTTCAGGCGCAGACGGTCGCAAAAATAAAAACAGACGATCTTGATTAAAATGCATTTTTAGCAGACTCTCGAGCGCACGAACGATTTTTCGTCCGAATTGACAGAGAATGGCCCATACACGATCGTATCTGTACACCTTTATTGTATTGTCATGGTATCGGTATGCACGCCGCGGAAATGAGCTCCGAGATCGCTCTCGTAGTTCCCGCCACCTCGATCGATTATTTCGAATAAAAAAAAAAAAAAAGGAACTCGCATCGAATTTTACTGTACAATTTTTCGTCGTCCTCTTCCGTATCCTACTCGTTTTTTCTTTCTCCTCTTTCTCAAAGCCCGAGTACGTTCCGTCGACGGGAACACAAGCGGCACCGTTTACCGAGGGAATGAGAGCTTTTTCACTACGCGCTAAAAAAAAAAAACGAAAAAAAAAAGTCATCAGAACATAATGTCTTTTGCTTTGCAGAGACTCATCGGACCAGGGCGATTCTCCAACTGGTGATATATAATATACATATGCATATCTTTCCGCACATATATATGTACAAATTGTATGTACACACATGTATGTATATGTATGTAATCAGTCGGGTAAACTATCATCAATTTTCATAGACGCGAGAGCGGGCATCGTTTGATCGTGGAACGAAAAAATTCTCCGACTCTCGTCAGCTTCGATATTTCGCAGCCCCGGAGGGAACGCTGTTCTTTTTTTGTTTTTTCGCTTTTAAAGCTAGTCTCGGTTGGCGATCGCGCGCTCTTTCGTACAATTACACGTGTAAATATACGTATACACACACATGTATCCATGTATATCGATGCATATTAGGGTGGCACAAAAAAAAAGTTAATTAAAATCTTCCGCGGCATTTATCGATAAAAAAAGAAGGGAAACTATCGTTTAAAAGTTCCATTCAGCCCCTCGGGCGAATATTCGATTTAGCTAAAACCGGCGTTTCTCCGATCGGTGCGCTCGCAGCTCGTCCGAACTTTCGTTCGAGCCTCCGCGATATCCAAAGTTTTTTGCAAACGCGCGTTTCTCCGGGGACGCCAAGCGTATAAATAAAATCTTCCATCATCTCGAAATCGTCGTTCGACCCTCGTCTCGCGATTTCATCAAAAGCGCCGGCTGATTTTCAAAATCAAAGGAACAAAACAGCGTCGTCGAACGAAAAGACTCAGAGTTCCGAATAGTTCGTTTTACATCGAGTGAGAGTCGGTGTCTCGATTGTTTTGTCTTTTTTTTTTGCGCCACCTTAACCCCCCCCCCCCCCCTCTCTCTCTCACTCCATCGTCCTCTCGGTTTCTCATTTGAGATGAAAATTGGTGAGGAAACGAGTGAACAAATTGGAGTAAAACCTACGGGGGCACAACTCGGATCTGTAGGTGGTAGCGGTGATGCTCGTGTCATCGTTAAAGTGCCGATTGTAATTGGCTGCTCCGTTTTTTCTCGGATTCGCCAATGGCGCCAGATAAGGCCTGAACAGTTAGGGTTTGCTGTTGTCGTTGTTGAGCGACAGCGTTTCGGTGAGCTTCTGTTGCTGCTGAGTTATCTCGCTGACCGCACCGCCGCTCATCAACTTGGCGTTGTTGTTCTCCGTATTCGACACCTTGGTGTACTCCCGTTTCCTCTGCTGCTGCTGCTGCTGCTGCTGCTGCTGCTGCTGCAGCGTGCATTCCGTCTTGACGATGGTTATATCCGGATTATTTTCGAGCACCGAACTCGCCGACTTGGGGACGATCGTCGGTAACTCGAGGTAACCGCCGCCCTCGCGTTTTATCGTCGCCGAGGTCGTCGGCGTCGCGGCCATACCCGCGTTCGCGTTGAACTTTTGCAGTATCTCGTTGACCGCGTCGTTGTTGTCCATGTCGTTGTTGGCCTCCATGGCGCTCGTCGCCGCGCTCAATTCACCCGCGAGCGATATCCTGTCGGGTCCTTGGAGCGTCGAGAGATAAGTCGCGAGGGTGTGCACCGTGACGTTCAGAAATTCGGCGGCCCGAAAAAGCGTGATTTCCTTTCTTCTGAGCTTGGCGAGGACCTCGGCGGGCCCGGGCTCGGACCAAAAGTCTCTGACTCTGAGAAAGACAACGCGGGGGGGGAGTGAAGGGTTATTTTTCGAACGGTCGGGATTTTTCTTTTCAAGCTTTTTTCTTCGCTTCGCGAATTTTACCTGTACGGGTGTTTGAGGCAACCGTAACTGTCGCGATATCTTCCGTACAGCGTCCCGTACGAGACACCGAGAATCTCGGCGGCAGTCTTCATCTCGAGTTCCTTGCTCTTTATGGCGTCCATGACGCGTCGCGTGAACGGCTCTTCCCAAAATTCCTGGCGTCTTCCCGTCGTCAGGTAATCGTTCATCTTGATAACGTCTCGAAACTGCTCGGGTATCGCTGGATTCGTCGCGTTCGAGTTTGACGGCGTATTCGGGGCTGCTGTAACACGATTTTTCATGTTTTCTGATACGTCGCGAAGTTTTCGAAAGGAAAAAAAGAAGAAGATACCTGAACTTTGCGAAAAACAAGAGAGAGAGAGATAGAGAGAGAGAGAGAAAGAGAGAGGGGGAATTAAAAAATTCCTCATTGCGGTACACTCACTTTTTCTTTCCTGGTCGGATGTGCTGTCCTCTTTGGACAGATAGGAGAGCTGTAAAAAACGAGAAAGGCGCTTGGGTGAATGCGTTTTAGACGCGCGGATTTTATCGACTGATTATCGATCTATTATCGTTGAAACTAACCACAGGTAGGGGTTCGTTATTTTCGTTCATCTCGTCGTCGCAGCTCTCGTGATCGCCCTCGCTCATCATCTCCTCCTTCGAAGGGATAAACGATAATTAACGTCATTGTCGGGAATGAAAAAAAAATGTTGATGCGATCGTGCGAGTGTTTTTGAAGATTCGACAAGATTGTCATTGATCGTAAACGGAAATGTAATTATAGCAACGTATTGAAAAAAAAGAAGAAGAATATATCGCGTGTGAATATATTTGCGCTGACTCGTGCAGGGGGAACTCACGTTTCCGGTGAAGCAAGTGATTTTCGGTGTGAAGACATCGTGCGCGGAGGGCGGATCGTCGAGAGGCGGACGACCTCTGCGCCGTTGTTTCGGCGGCGGAGGCTCATCGACTTCTCCTTCTCTCAGCACCGTCTCGACACCGGGAGTCCCCGCTCCCGGACTGTGACCACTGTTGTTGATGTCGTTCTGGACCGAGTCGCTCCGCCAGCTGACCTCCGCGAGGCCCTTGATGTGCAAATCTTCCGCGGTCTTTAGTAAAGACGACAGTCTCGTCTGAAAAAAACCGATAAAACGATAGTTTCGTGTTTTTTATTTATTTATTTATTTTTTTCATCGCCTCCTTTCGTCAGTTTTTCGCGCGGAACTGTTGCCTCGAGGAATGTCGAAAAAAGAAACACACAAAGGAACATCCGCAATCGAACGAAACACGCTGATTTTCATTTTGAGAGACAAAAAACACGGGAAAAACGCGAGGAATTACGGTTTAAAGGCAGAGACGCTCGATTCGCTGTCCATAAAGATCACAGAGGCGATGTAAGAGTAAAATGAAAAAAAAAAAAGGAAAAAAAGTATGATCGCGATCGTTGGAGCGTAACATCGAAACTTTCTCCATACAACGCGGCAAAAGACCGTGGGACTTTCCACATAGTCCGGAGCTCCGCTCGGCGATTTTCAAATGAAATTTTCTCTCTATTTCGGTCACGGGGGCGCCTCGGCAAAAATAATGAAATTCCTCTTTCGATTCCTTTCTATACAGCTCGTTTTCGCATCTCGCAACGATCGCGCGCGTGAATTCTAATTTGCCGAGATTTCGAGAGTCGAGCAATAAACGCGGAACGATACACGAGCTGTTTCGAGCTTTTTTTTCCTACTCTCGCTCCCTCTCTCTCTCTCTCTCTCTCTGTCTCTTTCCGTCTTTCTATCTTCCAGTTTGACGTGTTTTAAGGTCTGACGTCAAACGTTTCGAGCCTGACCGTTCGAACTGAATAATTTATTCATGTCGATAGGGTGGAGCGCGGCAAAAGAGGCAACAGCAGGGTTGAAATACGGAAATAACGATCGATCAGACGAGAATTGAAAGATGATTTTCAACGAGCGTTTGAAAATTCAGGAATCGTTATTTTTAGCGATAAACTTCTTTCTTCCAAACGGTATCGATTGAAACAGTGGTAAATAAATGATGAATGAAAAAACTTACGTGGTCGATATTAATTTCTCCCTTGTACATAAACTCGACGAGTACTTTGATGTCCGAGAATTTCACGTCCCGCATTATTACGATTGGATCCTTCTCCTCGTACTGCGAGAGTATAGTGTCGAAATACGTGCTACAGGCTGAGAGTACGACCTGCGACAGTAAATGGAAAAACGCCGATGGTTTTAATCGCTGAATGCACAAAGCTCCGTCGGTAACAGGAGAATAAAAAATTACAAAAATCACGCGTGAGCGTAGAATTCGATGATCGAGAAAACGTGCGACTTTCGAGGCTGTTACATCGCGCAAAAAAAAAGAAAGGTGTTATTTCATTCATATTACCGAGCGCAACGGTTCTCGGCTGGAATTATTTCGCGTTTCCGGCGGCGAGCCTCTGCTTTTAACAATCTCATTGACATGTGTTTCGTTTCTCAGTGAAATCGATTCGAGGCCTCTCTCGCTCGAGAGGGTGTGTAGGGCTCGCGAGAGAGAAATCGTGGTGCACGATTGGAAAAAACGAGGAAAAAACGAGAGAGGAGAGAGGGAGAGGAAAATTCATGTCATCGATTCCATGCATGCCGAGTAAAAATTGTCAATTTTCGAGATGGGAGAGGAGAGATGAGGTAAGGTGAGGTGAGGTCAGGTGAGAAAGAGAGACGTATGGGAAAAGAGTGTGAGAGAGAGAGAGAGAGAGACCCCGCCCAAAGTTCGTCGGACTACAGTCAATAGACTGAATATTTAATGCCGAAGACGACGTTACGTTCCGTATTGATTTTCACGAATTTAACGTCTCCGCAAATAAGGCAGCAAAGTAAGAAAGAAGAAAATAAAGAGAGAGAGAGAGAGAAGAGGAGGAAGAGAAAAAAAAAGTACGCGCGTGGAAGGCGAAGGAGGCGCGTAACTTTTCAGTGCTCGGGCTGTATAACGCTTTATTATACCCGCCTCTTTTATGGTGAAATACTGCGATAAAGGAAAAAACAGCGCGGGTGGCGGAGAGAAGAGAGGGTGAGAGAGAGAGAGAGAGAGAGAGTGAGATGGGAAAGGAGGAACGCGAATGAACCAGTCTGGAATGAAAAGAGAGAGAGAGAGGAAGAAAAAAATTGAAATTATACTCCTCGCTTCATATCGAGACATTCCGAGCCCTGGGCAAGTCGGGAGAGCGCAATTTTTCCATCCCCCCCCCCGGCGAGCCATGCTTCCAAGCGCTTTTTTCCTCTCGCCCCCTCGCGGGCCGCGTAGTTCCCCCCCCCCCCCCCATATATCCGTACTCGGCCCCCTCGCGCCTTCTTCGCCATTCCGGTAATAAACCCTATATATCTTTCGTATATAAATTCGCGCGATCCTTCTTCGCGAGAGGCGACCAAAGGGTGTGTGTACCCGGGAAGAATGAGGAGAGAAGGAAAGAGGGGAACAATGATGAAAAAGAAGGAAAGAAAGAGAAAAAGAGCGCGGTATAAAGAAAAAGTAAAAATGGCGCAAGACGTATCGCGCGATCGTACTAAAAATCGTCCAAGCGTAATGCGCTCTTTGTTCGAGCACCGGTTATACATTGTACGAGCGTGTACGTATACTTTTCCATCCATACGCGCAGTTTGTAGGTATGCGACGTTATTTTTCTCTTTCCGGGGGGGGGGGGGGGGGCGCAAGAGTCGACCGAGTAATAAAAAAGAGGAAGAGAGTGAGAGAGAGAGAGGGAAAAGAAAATAAAAACGAAGGAAAGAAGGATAAAAGAGAAGCGTAGGAGAAAGGGGACTTCTGGAAATATAGAGTTTAATTTTTCATTTTATTTCTTTCCGTGTTCCGCGATGCAAAGTTACGAGGGAGAGATCGATGAAAACGTTCGCATATTCTTCGTCGTTCTCTCGTGTACCCCGTGTGTAAGTTCGCGCGTGTGTGTGTGTGTGTGTTTGCGTGCATGTAGACACACACACACGTCGTACAAACGCGAGTCTCTACTGTCCGCGAGAGCATGGTAAATGGACGAAGGAATACGAAAAAGAATCGTTCAAGTACACAACGATTCTTGATTCGTTCGCGTACACGACGATTTATCCGATTTCTATGAGAGTGGGGAGAAAAATAATGGAGAGAGCAAGAGGGCGGGAGGTTAGCGCGGGGGAGGAGGCGGAGGTTGTATCGAGAGCGCTCGAATCTCTGCACTCACTTCGTGAGACTCGAGGAGAGTCAGACACCAACGGAATTGCTACTCACGTGTGTCCGTTCGGGCGCGGAATTAATTAACGGAGGTTTTTTCTTTAATCGTTTTTTTTTCCTCTTCCCCTTCGGTCTTTGTGTCATGCCCGTCGAGCTTTGTCCCCCCCCCCCCCCCGCCAGAGCTCTCCATCGCACGCTCTTACGCTCGACTGAAACAATGAGTATAACGCTCGCTGTGTACGCCCCCCCCCCCCCCCCCCCTCGCCGCTGCACCTGTTGTTTTTATCTCTTTTCAGCGAACGTTTTGTTTTTCGTATTTTTTTTGTTTCTTTTTCGCAATTTTTTTCCCTTCGATTTTCGACGCTTGGACGCGCGTTGGCGCGGAACGCGAACAGCATGAGCGAAACGACAGCTGGGCTACGCGCGGAAGAATGCGATACAGATGCGGTTCCGACGTTTCGCACTGACAACTTCTCGAATAACGAATATCTCTTGCGTACACGTACGAGGGTTTTTCTTGCCGTGTTCTCGCGATCACGGAGAGGGGAAAAAATCATCGGTGTTTTGTACTGATCACCGCGCCAACGCTCGCGGTGGCGATTTTTCGCACTAACGCGTCGTCGAAGCCGGAGAGGTTAGAGTTCGGTCGATATATGCCGATGAGAAGCGCTTTTTCGATATTCGTTGATGATTTTTCCGGCAAAAGACTGTGCCGGGTACGAAAAATAAACGTAATCACGAGGGGTCGATGAAATTTATTCGTTGTTGAATCTCGTTCATTCTCGCTTCTTCGATGTTTCGTGAGAATGTGAAAAAAACGAGCAAAGTTAGGTTATGTCGAGGCCTTCGAGGCCAGTGTGGAAACGGGGGTGACCGGCAATCGGGAATTTATTGATCGTACCGCGAGGGTCTCGACGAGCCGATAAGGTGTGCGGAGAGGCGGATACGGAAACGGGGTCGTTGCGGCTCTCTGTTTTACCCGCGTGCATCGGGACGATCTTGAAATCATCGCGACACGACGAACGAACGTTCGACACTCGGAAGGGGGGTATCCAGCGCGCTTTAGAACGTTCGAGAAAGGTCTGACGATACGGGAGTCGCGAAGCACCGCGAAAGCATGGAAAACACTTGAAAATTGAAAATTTGTCCAAAAAAAGGCATTTCCGTTGTGTTACATAGTTGCGCAATTCAAAATCGTTAAATACGAACACAACGAATGTACAACCTAACCTCTTCAAGTGTGTAACCTCGCGCGCGAGGTAATTCGGCACTCGAGGAAATTTGAGCTCGAAAAAAGATCTCTTCCGTATTCGAGAGACAGAGACAGAGGGAGAGAGAGAGAAAGATTGGGAAAAAAACCCGGCGATTCACAAATTTCCGACGATTACATCGAAGGAAGAAGAAAATAATTGAAAAGGGGGTGGGAGGTATAGAGTCGAGTGCAAAAAACTGATAGAGGGAGCTTCGCGTCGCCGGTAGACCGGGTCTTTCGTTCGACCAATGAAAATGACTCACCGATGATTTACACGTTATACGGGAATCCGCTATACATTTCCATTTCATAACGCGCACCCGGCACGTTTCGCTTCGTTACCGAACGAGCCTGCAAGATCGACGGAGAGAAAAGAGAGCGCGACAGATGAAGCGAGAGCGAGGAGACTGCGAGACCGAGAGGAGATTTCCGTACGAGAGCGCGCGCGCGCGCGGGGCTAAAAAATTCTCGGAAATCATCGACGCGCGAAGGACGTCGTGGGGCAAAAAAAAAAACCAAAAAACAAAGTTTCGTTGAAAAACTTGAATATTGCTTTAAGCATATCCAACTATCCCGACTTTCCGCCGGAGAAATGTTTCGAAAGTCTTTTTTCCATTATTATTATTATTATTATTGCGTTTTTTTTTTAATGACCGTTATATTTCACGCTCGATGGTCAACCGTGGGCTGAATCGAAGAGAAAAAAAACGACATACGGATATTCCCTCGATATTATTATGGTTCATCGTTACTGTTTTACTCGTGCGTCTACATTTTTCTTAAACAATGCGAATTAATAAAAAGCCTCCTTTTTCCCTGTGAATCGTTGCTGCGTTGCATTTCCTTCCGAGCTCGAAGAATTCCCCTATTTTGTTTCGACAAAATTCGTGTTTGGAAGAAGTCGTTCTTGACTTATCGACGACTCACACGTTTAAAGAGAAAAAAAAAAAAGAATACGAGGAAAGCAACGTTGAATGATTCGATCGTAATTAATGTTTGCAGATAATGTACTCCGGTGTATCGCGTATCGTAGATTCATTATCTCGACTTGTAGCATCGGCAAACACATTATCGATGAATGAAAAAGAGTCTCGAAGAACGGGGGAGCAAACGAACGACGTATAATAGCGAATAACATCGAAGACTCGTCGTCCACCGCTTACGAGTGCTACAAACGAGAAGAAAAAGGAGTCGTCGCGACTAGCGCCCCCTGGGATTTGTCCAAAGAGTCTCGATCCTGCGATTTTCAATCGTTCTGCATATATGGGCCGTTTAATCCCACCCAGCAAAGCTCGAATCTTCAGTAATCATCAGATTCCCCCGAACACCCTCAAACCACGCAAGAAAACGGCGAAATTTCAAGCCGAAAAAAGTAACACACGACGTTACGAAAACAAAAGAAAAAAAACGAAATCAAGCAACCCGAGAATTCAAAGTAACGGAGGAGAACAAAAGTGCGAAGGTTCGACGAGAGTCTCGCGTGCAAAGTCCACTTCCGCTTGGGTCTGTAAATATTATTGAAATAGCCTGGCGTTATTTTATCCCCCCTCCCCCGTCGACCAAAGTACAGTAAAACGAAATTTGAGTGCCTGTATGAATATCATCGATTTTCCCGTTTTTCTTTCTTCAATTTTTCTTATTATCCACTAGCGTGCTCTTTCCTTATGGACCATGACGATTCTGGCAAAGAATTTTTATCTAATGCGCCAACGACGTGTTTTATGACGCGAGCTTATCGCTTCTACCTCGAGCCGCGCGTATCATATCGATGCTTTTCCAGCAACGTTGTCGTTTTTTTCATTTTTGCCAAACATCGCGACTACTTTCTTCCTCGTTCCCCCTCGGCGTATCGCATTTCGAAATTCCGAGCAATTTCTTCGATTAACCGGAAGCACTTCCGGTTTCTTGCTTCACGGGCTATTCGGTTACACGAGTGTGCGCGAGAAAAGGTTCTTTTTTTTTTGCAGTTGGAGAAATTGACGACTTTTATGATGCCGCGAAATCATCACGAAAATACAAATTGAAAAGACATTTTTTTTCTTTTTGGATTTTGATATATGAGATGATGTGGAGAATTCATGAAAATATCGAAATGTGGTCAATGAATCGTCGAAAAGAATCTTTCTCCAATACGTGCTCGTGCGATACACGCAGCCTTAAGGGCATGCGACACACGCGTTCGCGCGATCGGTAAAAATACCGTTATCGCGATGAGTTTTCGTCCAAACGAATGGCATTCCGATGGAAAGAAAGCGAGAGCGCGGCTCTCTCCGATTTCGCACCCGGGAACATGGTACTTTTTGTCCAAAACTTCTCGATTCAGTACGATGGAATAAAAAAAAAAATATAATCCGAAATCTGTCGGAATGGGGAGATTTTAAGAAATGTCAGCTCTTGTTTTTTGCGTTTTCTCGTTGGAATTTTAAGATTTCGACGAAAAATCGATTATTTTCGTAATCAGCGGAAAATTTCCGATCGAATATGATCTTGAAACATTGAAAATTGAAAAAAAAAATTTCGACCCATTTTTCGCCACTTTTCCAGAATCGTCGAAAAGTCGAAATTTCAAATGGTCATAACTACGGTTCTATTTGTGCTACATACATTTCTTGGGGGGGTTTGGAGACGCTCTCGAGTAGACTTAAAAGATGGTGAAAGTAAAATGACGATAGCTTGATTCCTTCCCCCTCAAAATCGATGTTGAAAATCAGCGAAAAAGACCGCAAAGGGGTATGCATGGAAAAATTGGCGAAAATCGAAGGCCCAACTTTAAAAATCTGCCAAAAATCGAAAAATCAAGATATCTCGATGAACCAAACGGCATTTTGAAGCCTGAACAATTGCAAAGAGAATAAGCACAAGTTGGAGCATCTGCCTCAAAGGGGGAAAAAATGACAATCCTTTTAGTGAATCAGTTAAATCCGGTGAAAAATGACGAAAAATTTTGGCTCTCAAAAATAATTCCCAATAGTCTATATCGATGTATTTTTCCCCGCTGATTACGAAACACACCGGTATTTCATCGAAAACCCAATAGTTCAGTGCAAGAATCCGAAAAAAACGATGATAATCGAACGATAATCGCATATTTCGCGTATTTCGGCATAATTCATCGATAATCCCGAAACTTTTGCAACGGCAAGTCGCGCGAGTTCGTCACCTGGCTACAGGTGTCATTAGCGGACGAGCGGGGAACAGCTGTTCCGGATTCGAAGCGTTACCAAGTGCCGTGTCTCTGCGTAAGCCGCCGACACAGTGGCAATGTCGCTTTATATTCGTTTAGTCGTTACGAATTAATATATCATCCTGCAAACTCCTCAGGGACAAAAAATGAACGCTGTGTGTGTGTGTGTGTGTGTGTATTAGGGACGACACTCCGACTCGGCGACATCCGAAAAAAAAAAACCTCCCTCGAAAAGACAAAAACGAACAAAAAAAAAAAGCCCCAACGAGGAGAGCGCGAAACGCATAACTGACTTCCTTTGTTTATACGCGAACGAGCGCCTCGTCGCGAGAACTTTTCGCTCTCGCGTCCGTCGCGTTCTCCCTCCCCGCGATGCTTTTACGCCCGTTGGCTCCCGTTTTTTCGTTTTTTTCGCGCTCGCCCTTCACCCCTCCGCGAAGCCACTGACATCCAAGCGAACTCGAAACCCTCGCCCTCGCGAACTCTCGTCCGTTTCGAACCCCTCGCGTTCGCGTTTTTTTTTTTCGTTCCATTTTTCATGGCGTCTTTTTTCTCAATTTTAATTCCTACTTTCTCCGACTTTTTTTTTACTTTTTGTTTTACGAGGGAGCCGTACGTACATCGTGTGTACAAGCCCGGTAGAAACTCGCGCGTGTGTGTCTGTGTCTGGCTGTGTGTGCATGGGGCGCAAAATGCGAGGTGAGACGGGAGTGGACGCTCGCGAGAAAAAGTGGTAGCGGCGGGCAGACGGAAAAAGCGAGAGAGAGAGAGAGAAGAAGAGAAAGGCGGCGCGCGGAAAAGCACCATTGGCCTCTGGCGCGAGTATTCTGAATTTAGGTGTAAGTATTGATTTTACAATTTGGAGCCCTACCAAAGTAGAAAAAAAAGGACGAAAGGAATAAAAAAAACGAGAAAAAATGAACCGAGCCAAATGTACTCTACTTTGATGGAGTGGCTCTCTCTCTCTCGCTCTCCGTCTCTCTCTCTGTGCGCTCAGCTGCAGTCACGAGTTTCGTCGACGCTGAGGCTGAGAGCCGCCGCCGTACGGGGCTGCTTTTTTCTTTCTCCTTCTCCCCCCTCCAGCCACTTTTTTTTTTCGTTCCCGTCGAAAAAAAAGGAAACGCAAAACGCGTTTGTACCGCGTACGTACTCGCGTAAATACGCGCACGGACGGAGAGAAAAGCAGGAATAAAGCGGCGAAATTCGATTGTCGAGTTTCGGCCGCGTCCCGCTACGGCCAGCACGGTTCTGGATTGATTTCGAGAGAACCTAAGGGCGAGCATCCGCCCTCTCTCGTCGTTCTCAAAGAGCGTTTGGATGATGAGTCTCGAACGAATTTCAATTCGTTTGCGAATCAAAAATCGATGCTTTGCTCGTATATTGACGAAAAAAAAAAAAAAAAAAACATATCCAATTTGACGTCGAGAAACAACGAGGCTTCGTTGCGAAAACGCGTGTCAAATTCAGGCGGAAAAAAAAGTACGAAAATAATCGCCGTTCGGCGATTTAAGCGTGAAAAAAGTCGGCGTTGTGACCCGGACGGAAATTCGTTCCGTCCGGGCGTTCGTTTCGATCGGTTCAATTTTGTCCCTCGGACGGAGTGGGAGAAAGCAGCGTTGTTCAAATTCGCGATATTAAAATGACGAAACAGCGCGCGCGATGTAAAACCTCTCGGTTTTGTTCGAATTTTCTCTTCTCGTCTCTTTTTTTTTTCCAACAACGCCCACGAAGATGCATTACGCGAGTTAATGACCCGAAGCGTGAATTATAGGACGGGAGACGGAGGAGCGAGAAGAACGAAGAAATCGCGGTGAATTTTAGAGCGAGAGGCGAGAGGAAGCGTCTTGTCTCGGCGAGTCTTTTTTTTCTGTTCTCCTGTTCTCTCTCTTTTTTTTTTTGCATACTCTCGGTACGAGCGTATCGCAATTGCATATCGCTGGCACGTACAAAACACGCCTCGAGTATTCCCTCATCTGCATTAGTTTCGATATCAAAGGGCGAAGAGCGCAACACCGCCGGGCGTAACGGCTATTTTCTTCGCGTTGCTCTCGAGCGTGTTTATCAACAAGGAAAAAAAAAGCACGAAGCGGCATACGCGCGCGGACGAATCGACGAGGACACGGGGCTCGAGTAACTCGGCGTGTATTCATTTATTTGTTTTTCTTTCTTGTTTTCTGCGATATTTTGTTTTTTTTTTTTTTTCCTCTCAGCGCGTGCGACCAACGAAAAACATTTTTTTTCCCACACCGTCGGCGCGGCAACGAAAATAAAACACGGTCGAGTGTCTCGCGGACGGAACGTGTCGGGTTGCGCGATCGAAAAAGGGCGGAATGATCGATTTTGAAGAAACAAATACGCGCAAATTTATTTTAATCGCGTTTCCGGAATGAGGAATTTTTTTTTTTTTTATTTAAATTCCGATAAGACGACACGCGGATGTTATTGCGAATAATCGCGCTTCCCTCGTGAGGCTCTCGTCGAAAATTTCAGCAACGAGGTCGCGCTGTTTACTTTTTTTGAGCGTGTTTTTTTTTTATACTTTTGACATCTCAAATACTCGATTTAGCGATAAAAAGAGGAAACGACGCTCGAAATTGTGTACGATTTTGAAAATCCGCCTTTGAGCGAATATGAAATCGCCGGGAAATTATCAGCGAATTATTACGTCCCGTTTGACAGCGGCGGGAATAAATTGATTAATCTCGATTCGATTCTCTCCGCGTTTTTCTTTGTCTTTCCGCGTGGCGCGTATTTGGTCAAACGGGAGCCGAATTTTTCGCTTCTTCCTCCGAGCACGGACGTTCGATCGTTCTTTTTTCTTTTTCTGCCGTCCGCCCGTGGAGAATATCAATTTGGTCAGATGGAGCAGCATCCCGCGGCGGAGAACACTTTGTATTACGTAGATGGATTTCGTTTATTTCTCTCTCCTTTTTTTTCCCCTTCAAGCTCGTCATCCCATTCCCAAAAATCATAAAGTGGATTACGCCCGGTTCTCGCGGAAGGAGAAAGGGTACAAGGGGGTCCGAGTCATTTTTCTTTGTGTGTGTGTGTGTGTGTGTGTGTGTGTGGGTGAGTGTGTGCTTCGGCTCTTGGCCGCGCGGCGCGAGAGCAGCGCTGCGAAAAGCGTGTTTTCCGTCGACTCCTTTTGTCCGCGAGCAGGAAGCGCGGACGGAGAAAAAACGAGGGGAAAAAAATAAATAACCGCGAGCCGGGACCATTCCATCCAAAAAAAAAAAAATCACAAAAATGAAAGATGCTTTTTTCGAAATATTTCTTCCGGAGAAATATCGCAATATCAGAGAGAGAGAGAGAGAGAGAGGGGAGAGGAAATTTTCCGAATTTTCGCCACGTTTTCTTTTTTTCCCTCGCGAGTGTCGCAATTTCGAAAAAAAAAGTTTGAAAAATATAGTGAGGCAGTGGCCTAGTGGTAACGCGCCCGGCTCACACCCGGTGGGTCCGGGTTCGATTCCCGCCGCCGACACCAATGGATTTTTCTAAGTGTCTTAAACTGTTCTCTCGTGGTTCGGAACCCACGTAAAAAAGTAGGTCTATTGGAGGAAATCCACCCACCCAGAAAAACAGAGGAGGTACGAGGAAATGATACAGAATGGGTAGTAGTTGGGTGGGTGGCTTATAAAAACCCGTAAAGGGTGTGCAAGTAAAACTCCCCAATTAATTAATTAATTAAGTTTGAAAAATATTTCGCTGGATGCTAACCGTGAAAAAGTTGAAAATCGTCGGTCGTGACGTTACCTTGTGCGCTCGAAGGGTTTGACCCTCGCAAGCGAGTGTGACATCGCAGTAAGCCTGGCGCTCGAGGAGCTGCGAGAACATGGTTTGAAGATTGCTGTGATGGTACTTCCATCGCAGGCAGTACTGCTGGGGAAACACGTTCGACATTGTCGGCGTTTGGGCTCCCGTTCTTGCCGATTCGGAAACGACGCGTTGCTCCTGTAGCAGACGCGAGCTTGCCACCGCCACCACCACTTCGTCTCTTTTCTCGTACTTTGCCTCGTTTTCGACCCTTCTCTCCGACTTTTCCTCCACCTTGTCGTCGTCGTCGTCGTCGTCGTCGTCGTCGTCGACGTCGTTGTTGTCTCGGTCGTCGACGTCCTTACCCTCAAACTCTTCCTCTCCCTCCTCCACCTTCTCTTCCTCTTCCTCCTCTTCCTCCGCAGTTTGTTTTCCACCTGAAAGACGAGAGATCAAGGTTACACCGATCGATACAACGAGCACTCGACGACCGACGTGTTTTCGCGTCGTTGGCTCTCCTTTTGCTTTTTTTCCGCCCCCTTAATTCGTTCAATTTGGCTCCATCGCTTTTCCTCTTTCGCTCTCTTCGTTCGTCAAAATGATTCGTTCGACGATTGTCCGTTTCGATCGGTATTTCTGTTTTTTTTTTCCTGCCGGTCCACTAGAGATTCGAAAAAACGAGGCGGGAGGAGAAAAGTTTATTTTTTTTTCGATATTTTCCCTATGGGATGAATAACGAGTTTGGACGGTCCGCGAAAAAGTCGTCAGTCACGGGAGGTTTTAGCTTTTTTTTTTGCAGGGCTGGAAACGATGGGGAAAACTGCGTTTTGCGTCGAACGACGCGGAGGGAAGCACCAGCGAGGTGCGAGAAGCTCATCCGGCGATTTTAATCACGATAACGACCGCAGCTTCTGCGTCACCATCTCTCGGAAACATCGCGCTTTATTCTCCAGCCGGGAGTCGCGCATACTTGTTTTTGTTGTCGTCTGTGAAAACGACGCGGAGCAATGGCAAAAGAGAGAGAGAGAGAGAGAGCGAGTTTGAGCACGAGAAAACGAGAATTATGAAGAAACTTGATGGTAATTAAGAAAGTTTCCAGCACCGGAGTGTCCCGTACGTTATACGGCTCCGAGAGACGCCTCTCACTCTCTCTCGTCCCTTACGATTTTCTTACCTTCCCGGACGATAAAAAAAACCCCAATTTGGCAGAAACTCACCCGCAATTTTTCTTCACACGCCTGCTCTAAAAATCATTACCGAAATTTGTTCCTCCCCACAAACGATCGCGACAATTGTTTTTTGAGAGCAATTTGAGGAATAAGAATTTAAAAAATAGAAAAAAAAGGGTTTTTTATTCCCAGCGACCTACCCAAGTTGTCGTCACTCTCGTCTGTTTCCTCTTCCCCCGATCGTTCGGAGCATTCGCCCGGCCGTTTTTCAAAATCGTCCTCGAACTCGCCGATCCTTCGTGCGCTCGCGGCCTCGTCGAGTTCCTCGAGGTTCTCGCTCGGCCAGAACGAATTCCCCGGGTTCTGCCCTCGCTTATCCACCTCCACTGTCTCCCTCACCGTCCCCTCCACCGCCGATCGTTCTCGATCGGATACGGAAGTTTGTCGTCTCACGCAGCTTCGGCGAGCGAGCGAATCCTCCTTGAAAAACAGAAGAAAAAAAAACCGAAAATCACCTCGGGAATTCTTCATTTTTATTCCAGCTTCCCGTGCAACTTTTTTTGCTTTTTCTTTGTCAAAAACAAATGGGAATCCCTTGTCAGTTTTAACGAATATTTCGTTGAATCGTTACACAATCGAGAATTTGAAAAAAAAAATACGTATATACATAAAAACTTGAAATTCTTGCGCAGCGCGAGCGTAAAATAACTCTCAAGGAGTGTCAAAGATATACATCGTAAAGACCAGAGTGGTACGATTTCGCGTTTGAAGATATATTTTCCGGGATAACGTAAAAAAAGCCGCAGAATTGGAATTTTCGGTACCTATTCGCCTTATATCGAAATGAGGGGAGAAAAAAAATCACTAATTGCCGATTTCACAGCGTAAATTTCCGAGATGAGGCGCGTTTAATCCGCTGGAATATCGTCGTTTGCGTCGTCGATGGTACAATTACACACACGCAGACGTGATTTCCATCGCAGGGAGACTCCGGGACTGCTGGGAGGTTCGTTTTATTTATCGCCGAGGGATATTGAAAAAATAACTGCACAGATATGGGAAAAAGGAGGAACGGCGTAAAACCGTTATATACACAGGGTGTCCCGTAAATATCGGACAGACTCGAAGCTGCCGGTGGAGCACGTTGGAGGACCGATCGAAAAATGAAATTTTTCGTTTGCAACGCAAAGTGTCACGGTTTGCGAGTTTGTTGGCACTTTTTGTTGTTATCTCGGGCAACATCGGCAGCAACAGAGGCACGCGTGATATCTCAAAAGATCTTTCGCGAGAAGATGTGGAGCGTGTATCCGTGTGTACGTAGGTGGGAGACGGGATTCGAGAATTTATCATCGAAAACATATTAAACGAACGATAAAAATTATTTTGCCTTTTCCCTTATCTCGAAGCAATTTCATTTCTTATATACGTTTTAACAAATAAAATCGCACGATTGATCGTACGTCGAAACCTCAGAAAACATCATTTTCGTTGCGTATCGCCTCAGAGCCAATCCGGCCGGGGATAATTCGTGTTTTTCGGCCATGTTCGTCGCGAATTATTGGTATCTCACGTTGGAGATTATTCTTTCCGAACGTCAAACTCGCGTGGCGGTTTATTCGATGAAGAATTTTTGAAAAAATCTTGTATACGGTGTCGTCCGCGCGGGATCGACTTTGGTACCTCGTGGATCGTTGTACATCTCTGCATTTGCGCATCGATCGGATCCGCTCGGCGGGGAGCGTTCGTTCGCGAACGAAGGGCCTTTTTCCTCGTGCTTTTTTTGCACCGGCAAGTATCGCACATGGAGAGAAAGATATTGATCATCTCTATCGTTACGTTGGCGTACTTTTTCGAAGTTTCTTTCTTGAGCCTGTCTCGACCAGCGTGACCAACCGCCACGTGAGCCGCTTCGATAACATCGAAAATTTCGTCGACGCGCAAGTAGCACTTTGCGGGCTCCCTTCTCGTCGCCAACCTGCGCGTCCCACGGACGTTCACAACCTTGAATCTGTGCAGTCTTCTGTACTGTTTCTGCGTCTTTTTCTCCGCCACTCGGGCCTCCTCAATTTCGTCGAGCAACTTTGCGTAAGTTTCCCTCGTCATGACGTTGTAGTGGTTCTCTTTTTTCTCGTGTTCGGCGATCTGCATTATCCTCGTCAGAAATTCGACTTTCAGACGCGTTTCTTCGGTCGCCGCTGCCATCGCGAGTGCGCACGCGGTTCGTCGGGCCTCGACGGAAATACTGACGCGGAAGGCGAGCGCGCGGCCTGTCGGGCGTCCGGCGGCTACCGGTACAAACTAGTTTCAACCGGTCGGAAGCAGTTTTGATCGCCGTTCGAGCTAGCTACTCGGGGCAAGCTAGTTTTGCCTAGGAAAAACGCGTTGTAACTGCCAATCGGCAAAAAATCGAAAACGATTTGCCGCAAAAGTGCCCATAAATTTGAAAAAAAAAAATCAGCGTCAGAGACCGTCGATTTTCGCGAACGCTCGGTCGATGCTTCGGCCACGAAGAGGTAAGAGGCGGACAGCGCTGCTTTCGCGTTTACGATATTCGAGTATGGATAAAATCGAGAATCAACGAGCACAATTTCCGTAGATTGAACGAATTGGATGACGCACGTTTTTCGTTTCGACTGAATGCGGGGAGGGAAGAGGGAGGTGAAGCTAAAGAGAGATAAAGAGAGAGAGAAGGAGAGAGGAGTGAGAACAAGTGGCGATCGCCCCTCCGTACTTTAATTAAAATCCCTTCTACGACAGCGCCACCGTACATACATCCGCAGCGCTTTATGTATCTCTTCTACATAATAAAGCATGTACTCGGTCAACGTGATCGACGTCGTCTCGAGTTTGCATCAAAATTCAGTCTAAACGTACAGATATACGCCCCGTGTGACGTTTTCGAATTAATTTTCGCGATTCCAACTCTCCGATCGAATCAATTCCTCGTCGACTTTCCTAGGGCCCGGGACTATAAACGTGAGGATAAAAGAAGATTTCCAAGACAATTTTGATTCGCGAAATGCGAAAATTGTGAAATTATTCGGCTGCTCCCAGGGCCCAGAACTCTGCGAGTTTTCGCGAGACAACTACCTTAATGCGAGGAATCGAAGTGGAGGAAAAATTGTAACGGTTTTCCGACATTTTTCGATCAATGAGTCATTAAGGGGGTCGGAATCGCGTTAGATTCCGCAGTTTAAGGGGGGGGAGTGCATCGCGAACGGACGATCGCACACGAGAGGCTTGTGGGAACACACGCGCGGGTGCAGGAGGAATCGGGTTTCCGTTAGATCGGTCGTAAGACTGCACCGGGGGAGATTCGCGAAAAAAAAAAAGGAAAAGATCCATTCTCCACGATTTATCTCGAGATTGGTGCATCAGCGATATTGCGGTACGAGGAACGACGCCGGGCTACTTTCTATCGTCGGCTTCGCGAATATTTCTCGAGGTTTCTCGATCGCCATCGTCGAGGATAAATCGTTTCTCCGGTTATCATTGTCGCAAAGAAAAAAGAAAAAGAAACCAACAAACATCATTTGGCAAGGTCAAAAGGATTTCTCCTCGGGTTTGCGTCTTTTCTCCCGTCGACTGATTTATCCTCGACGTTTTCGTTATTTTCGACGTTTCGACGTTTTCGTTATTTTCGACGTTTCGACGTTTTCGTTATTTTCGACGTTTCGACGTTTTCGTTATTTTCGACGTTTCGACGTTTTCGTTATTCGACGAGAAAAATGCCGAGAGTCGTGAGGAAAAAAAAAAGCAAATGGACGGACGAATCGCGCGTGAATATTACTCGTCGGATGATAAAATCATCGACGAGCCAGCGGAGAGCAATAATTTTCCTATGGCTTGGGAAAGAGATAAACGGAGGAGAAATGAAGCGCGAGCGAGGAGCTCGAATGTCCCTCGTGTGTTTTCGATAACGTTCTTATCTGCTTGAAAAAAAAAGAAAAAAAAGTGAAGAAGAAAATGAAGAAACTTTTGGGCTCGTACGTAGGAATCGCTCGAATCGAAACGCACGGGTAACGCTTCGATGAATTGTGGAATCAAAATGAGCCTGCGAAATTTCACAGTTCGGGCATTCCGCCCGAGGAGGAATACGCTCGACGTTGGAAATCTATATATCCCAGTCGGTGGCGCGTGACGAGTATAATTTTGGTTTTCTTTTTTTTTCGTTTATTTCTTTTTCACACGCCGACTCGTCATGACCGGACGAGAATGAGAGAAGGAGGACGAAGGAAGTGGAAAGGAAAAACAACAGCAGCAGCAACGTGAAGGAGGAACCGCCAATAAGCCGTCGCAAATTCGATGGCGAGGTTAGGTTCGCCCGAGCGACGAAAAATTAAGAAATTACGTTATAAAACGCAACGACCTACAATACCGCGAATACTTTGCCAGTGTTATTTTCCCCTACTCGAGAAACGGCAACAACGACCGAGCGACGACAACGCCACCGCATGAGCTTCCAGCGCAAACACAAGTGTCCCCCCCTCCCCGCCCCTTTGTTCCTACTCCTTCTCCTTGTGTCGCTTCTCTCGTTCTCCTTCTCGTCGTTGCCGCTAGTCGCGCATCGTCGCCGTAAACCGCCGCACCGCCGCGCTCTATACCTCCTTTTCCCTCTTGACTTTCCCCTCGAACTAATCCCCCTTCTCGCGCGCACATTCCCGCCACCTCGCGACGAGCTCCGAGACCTCGCGAGACTATAGCACTAGAGCAATTTTATCCGAAACAAGCCCAAGCTCGTAACGAGAATTCTCAATTCCCCCATTTTATATTCAGCGATAAAAAAAGCCCCTTCCCCCCAGCCTCCGTCGCCCACGCAAATTCGCAACTTCCTTTCCGACTTTTTTTTTTTTTTTTTCATCGTCGTTCGCAAAGTTTCCTCCGCGCAACGAGAGACCCTTTTTTTCGTATTCGTAATTATCCTCGCTGTTTTTTTTTATCACGAAAGTCGGGGGAAACAAGAGCGATGCAAGCGTCGTTAACGAGATTCTCTTTTTTCCCCGTTTTGCACAAAAGCGTTTTCATTAGATGAGAGGAATCCGAAGAGAAGCAGCGGAATTCGATATTTTCATTAACGTTGTATTAAAAAAAAGGAAGGAAGAAACCATTCATCCGCCGGGAGTTTATAAACGATGCGTATTAACCTTGGAGAGAATAAATTCGCGTGAATAATTGATCGGTAATGTAGAGTGCGATAATAAAATCGATCTTGGATGATAATGAAATTATCAACGTTGATTTACGGAAAGAACGCGATAAGCGGGGATTATTGGATTATCGAAATAATTCGCGAAAAGCCGAGTGACGGTTGACACCGTTTTGCCCTCGCTGAGTCTTTCGCTTCGATTCCATTCGAGTTTAAATGTATTTCAATACCGCGTTCCGAAATATCCGGCGTCGAGTTAAATCCGATAACGCCTCATCTCGCCGAAAATATCATCGAAAAGATCAGTCTCGATGTAATAATAAAAGCGAAACTCGTTAATCCGCGAAGGAAAATAAAGGCAAAGGTTACCTAAAAATATGCAGGGTGGTCTTTTCATCTCTGACGGTAATCGGACGATCTATTACGGTTCATATGCGGGGAGACCCCGTTAAGTATTTATCCCTTCCGCCAGACGCCTCTGCGGATAAAACAGTGACTATATCGCGTATGCTCGTGCGCTCAAAGAGGGCGCGCTGATTTTCCCCGTTGTTTTTTTGTTATTCAGCGTTCGCTGTAAAATAGGGGGATAAAGAAAATGAACAAACGTGCACGACGTGCTTTTTCATTCGCGTATCAAAAATTACTCTCCCTTGCCCGGCTGTTTACGGTGTAACATCGGGGCTTTTTTCTCTTTCAACGGTGAGACACACCAAAATTTCAATAGTCGCGAGGCAAAACAATGAACTCGGATTTTCCAGCGTGCGGGATGTGTCGGTTCTCTCGTGACGATCGCGGGTGTTGAGAGACAAGGGCCACTTGTTGAGGCGAGAGCAGCGCCTTTGTTTCTCAAAACGGGCACACGGAGAACGCCTCGAC
Organism: Heteropelma amictum; assembly: GCA_959613375.1. Classification (NCBI taxonomy): domain Eukaryota; kingdom Metazoa; phylum Arthropoda; class Insecta; order Hymenoptera; family Ichneumonidae; genus Heteropelma; species Heteropelma amictum. The sequence continues at coordinate 1,799,737 of OY390727.1, forward strand.
GAAGAGAGAGAGAGAGAGAGAGAGAAAAAAAGCGAGTGGAAGAAGAGAAGGAGGAGGAGGAGAGAGAGAGAAGGAAAGACCAGGTCACGTGACCAGGGACAAGTCGTATAATACGAATATGCACAAGAGGACCACTGTAATACCCACCCACTCGTCCTACGCGGCAGTTTCGTCTGCCGATAACGAACAGTGGGCGCGCGATTTCCCATCGTTTATTGCGTCACTTCCGGTCTGTGGCGTTTGAGGCCAAGCGCGGAGCTTTCGGCGTCTCACACGATCTTCCCCGTGTTTATTTCCCTCCTCCCGCGATTCCATCGAAAATTCACCACAATTTCGTCGTTTTTTTGTCTTCACTAGTCTCGATATTTCGAGCTTCAGTTTTGTGCATTTCGTTTGCATTTTTTTTTTTTTTTTTTTTTTGCGGAAGATGCCTCCGTGGCCTCTCTCCATCTAATTTAATATGCAAGGGGCGCATGGATGTTGCATGCACATACCTGCGATGGGTATATACCCACGAGAGAGATCGCGGATTCCCCTTCGACGCTTTTCGCGAGATCGTCGTCGTTGTCGTCATCTCTCTCTCTCTCTCTCTCTCTCTCTCTCTCCCACTTTTCTCTCTCCTCTATTCCCGCGATGAAACGACTCTTCGCGTAGAAGAGCCAACCGGTTTTCCCTTTCTCCGTCCCGCGCTCGCTGTACACCCGCTTTTTTGAGAAAAAATTGAACCAGTTTGTAAAACGAAAAAAGCCCTCCCTCTACCGGCGAACGCCGCGACGACTATAACACGCTGGATAGCCACTCCGGCTTTCTTTCTTCATTTTATTTCCATCTTTGCTCGTGCATACACACACACACACACACATGCACACACACGCTGCTCGTTTCGCGCGTACATGTGCCCCCTCGTTTCTCCTCCATGTTTTTTGAGCTCGAGGCTTTTGCGCGACCATGGGAACGAATTTCAAAACCCCGCGGTGTTTTCTCTCTCCCCCCGCCTCTCGCTTTTCCATTTTCTTTGTTCCCCGCTCCGAGAATCTCAGTGCTGTATTCGCGATCCAACGAACGACGAGCGTGCACGAAGCGAGATTCGGTTGTACAAAAAAAAAGTCCCAAACAGACATTTCGACCCGGAAATTCATTCTCAATCTAGCTTGTAATTATCAATATCGTGTTTCGGGACACCCGGTATGCACCGGAAGTACAAAAGAACGATGAAGCGAATTTTCCTTCCACTTTTTTCCATCCGATAAACAAGCTCGAAATTTTCCCGAGATGTTGGTTCCGAAACGGCCCGTACATGCGATCGGAAAAATAAAGAGGAAGGAGCTACCAGAGAGACAAAAAAAAAGCGGACGAAAAAACGAAACGGAATTCTCAACAAAACGCGTTTCTCATCGGAAAGTCCTCCGGAATTATTATTCGACCGCCTTCTCGGCTCCTCCAGCGAGAATAAATTCGTTGAAATTTCACGCGAGAGATACACACGTACAGTGGGTGGATTATCAAAGGATAATAATAATGATAATGAAAAAAACAACATAGATATTTGCGCGTGTATGCGCCCCCCGTTATGGAAACGGAAAAAAAAATGATGAATATAACGAAGGAGGAAGTGAGAGAGAGAGAGAGAGAGACAAGATGAAGAAGAAGGGAGAGTACCGAGGTGGAGGAGAGAGAGGGGGGGGGGGGGGTGGCGTGGAATGAGCCGAGCAAGGGGACCACCATCGTCGGACGGTATTGATTTTCGAATTGGTTCAAAATTTCCATAATGCAGGGGTAGCAGCGTGCGAGAGGGTACGCGAGCAGGGGTGGGTGCGGAGGGGAAGGAGGCGAGAGACAAGGCGAGTATAAAGAGGGAGAGGGGGTGGGGAACTGGGGAGAAGGGTACCAAGTTTACCGACGAAAAGCCGCGGAGAGAGACGAATGACGATGGTCCGCGGAGAGGCGAGAGCGTCGTTCGGAGAGCGATGTATATATGTCGCGGGTGACACACACACACACACACACACACACACACACGAAACTGCAAACAAAACTGCCCGCCTCGCGCGGTGTTCGTTGGCGCCAAAAAATCCCTTCGCCACGTAAATCGGCAAAGTTCACCGGCTACGAGAGCGAGGGACTCCTGGTGCGATCATCGTATACCTCAGGAGCGTCTCGAGTACCCCGGAGTCTAACCACCGCGAGGAGCAAACCACCAGCAGCCTCGAGCAGCGACTGTCAACTTTCACCGCGTGCGTAACGCGAGCCTCACTGCCGCGCTTACGTATGCAGCGAGTCGCAAGTGTATCAACTCTCCCTCGCGATGTGCAGTTGTCTTCTTTATCGACGCTCTAGCTCATCATCGTGTACATTCGTTTTTAGGAGTACTCGTTTTCGACATACGTTTCTTCTCGCCTGTGCGAACAGAAATCCAAATCTTATTTCAAACGATAACGGAAGCTTGTTCGATCGAAGTGCATATCCGCGAGATTACCCCTTAAATGCTTGTCCGGTTGGCGTTTGCGTTCCCAAGAATGTCTTTTTCTAATCCGTCGAGCGGGAGAGAAGCCTGCATTGTTCAGCGTAGAGCGTAAACACCGTTGCGTTAGAAGAAAACATGCACGGATTGGCAAGCGCGCACGTGTGTATATTATTTGTATACATTTCTGTAGGATGAAAAACGTACGCTTTGAGACTCGACCTGTGTCCTGAATGCCGGCGTGAACGACCGCGAGAGTATGAGCAATACCAGCGCTAACGATGATACAGCGAAGGAGAAAAAGCGACGGTTGGAGAGAGCGAGGAAGGGAGATGAGAGGAAAAAAATACAAGCGGTGTATGCGAGCGAGCAAATACACTACATTCGATGTACATTATTAACTGTATTTATCGTGGGAATAGTCGAAGAAAATATTCCTCGATGCCCTTCTCGAATCCACGATTATCTCGATGAAAAAGCGAATGTTTTCTCAACCTTCGGTTAAATCCTTCTTCGATCTTCCGCGAGGGTCACGATTTACAAAATAATCAAAATTACGATATGACGATTGTCGAATTTTGGAATTTTCGCGGAAATTTTCGTTTTTCATCTCACACCCTCACGAGGCTCGAATCGATCTCGGAAAACGGCGCGGGATGAAAAAAAAACGTAGGCAAAGACGAGAGGAAATTTCAAAGGCGAGGGGGGATGAAATAACTTTGGAAAGAATTGCGAGATCGAAAGAGAATTTGGCGAGAGGGGGGTGCGTTGAAGGGAAGAGATTTAAGGGACGGAGGAGGAGAAACGAATAAAGCGAGAGAGAGAGAAAAAGTGAAGTTTCGGACAAAATTCTTCCTCGAGTCGCCTCCCCTGTCTGTTCGCGATTGCAAACGAGAGCCAACGGACTGTGTGTGTGTGAGCGCGTGTATTCGGCCGTGCGGTCGAGAGCGGAGGAGTCGAAGAAGAATTGTGAACGTACGAAAAAAAATAAAACAAAAATGAAAAAAAAAAACAAAAAATAAGGACACAAAGAACGAGAGAAGAAAACGAATAAAGAGGAAATTTCGAGGAAGGCGAAAAACGTGGATGCGATGTCGAAGGAATTGAGAAAGGACGAGGACGCGCGGGGGGAGAAAAAAAGGCAACTGAGAATGAGAAAGAGGGGAAAAAAGTGCAGTCTTCGTCATCCAGCATCGGCTGATTAAAAAGCTTTTCGGTCCATGCGGAATTCGCTCGGGTTTCGCGGAGGTGTTTCCAGAGACTCCCCTGACGCGTTATTCATCCATGTTTCTCGACGTTCAAGATGGCGGAGGCGATGGGGGAATGATATTTTCGAAAAATTACACCCTCATTGAATTTTCTCTCCTTCATGAGAAGAAAACTCCCTCCGTCGCTTCTTCCTTTGTCTCCCGAGCTCGGAAAGCGAAACTCGCGCTAAACCCACTGATCGTTGATCAAAAACCAAGATTCCACAGAAGCGAAGCGAGATTGAAACGAAATTGCACAGTGAAAAAACAGCAGCGAGGGAACGAGAGGATTCGCGGTCTGTTTGTTCTTCCTGAATTCTAATAATAATGGGACGACGGAGGAACCGGATATTGAGGTGAAAGAAAACGAGGGTGAATAAAATTAGACGCGGAATTGAAAGAAAAAAAAAAAAAAAGATTCCATACGATAAAAATTCAATGCTGCGCTCGTGATTCTCCAGCGAGGGTTGCAAAAAATCTTCCAAAACTCTCGTATTCGAAATATCGTTCGGAAATAATCGTCGGATCGGAAAAAACAAGTTTGTCGTACGTTTCGTTGGATGCCAACGATGCGAACTTGGAAATCATATAAAAAAAAAAAAAGAAACATGAAAATCGAAGAAAAGCGAGCGATGAAATGAGAGAAGAAAGAACGAGAGAGAAATTTCAAGTGGAAGTTGAATTAAAGATGAATAAAGGTTGAAAATTGAAAAGTATAACACACCGAGTATAAACAGTTGCGAGTGGAAAACACGATGAATTAACGGGTGTGTTGGGAGACAGAGCGCTAGAGAGAGAGAGAGAGCAACGGAGAGACGAATCACGGAAAGAGAGCAAGCATAACAGCAGCCTCCTGCTGCCTTCGCCAAAAACCGCCTGTACCGGTATTGTACATTTTTTTTTTTTTTTTTTTTCGAAATACAAAAGTTATGAAATATCGTTGGAGCGTCTCGTTGCCGCTCTTCTCGTCCCGCCGCGCACGAGCCCCGTACACTCTCCGCGAAGCGAAAGTTTTAATGCGAGTCTGGGTCGTATACGAATAGAGCCCTGCGACTGCTACAGCAAGAGGGCTCTGTACCCCTTTTTTTCCCTCCGGAGGAATATACATATACGGACATTTATTTACCATCTCCCGTACCAACGAAAAATGCATCCATTTTACGAAACACGTACACATATACACATGTACAAGAGTATTGGAATAAAATGTCTAGTCAAATGTGTGTGTGTGTGTGTGTGTGAAATCGAGTAACCACGTAATACACTTTTGCAGTACATATTCCCTACTGCGCTACTACAATACTGTTTTCCAAGCCCCCGGCTCGGGTATAACTTTTTTAATAAAAAACTTTTACGAAATAATAAAAATTATGCCCCTCGTCCGTTTTTTTTTACCCTTCTCTTTTCGTTCTTTTTTTTTTTAAGAATCCATCCATTTTCTACGATATACAGGAAAAACGAGCAGCGATGTTTGTGTATCGTCGGCTGTGCCGACTGTGCTTTTTCGTGCATCTTCGAGTCTACCCGAAGGGTGTGGCGGAAAATAATATCGACTTTTTAATTATCTCTCAGACTCGCGCGGTACGGGGGGCTTTCAGTTTGAGCCTCCGCGCTCTTTTCGAGACGCTGATTTTTCTCGTTGTCGTTTCGTGTTTGAGCTACCCGCTGACTCGAACTCGCGTTGTACAAAAAATCGTTTTGGCGTTGTAAAATGTGCTTTTTGCAATCCTCCCTCCCCCCCCCCCCCCGCAATCTCGCGCCTCTGAGGCTTTAATTCATCGGGGGTTGGCACAACGATTTTTTTTTGTTCCTTCATCCCGTAGCCTTCACCGTACGATGAAACTTTGCGGCAAAAATAATGAAGGATACGTTCGAAGCGCAAAAAATTTCCGGGCAATTTTATCTCCTTCGACAAAAAGAAAAACACACGGGCTCTGTCGGAGCAAAGTTCGCGAATTACACGTTTGGGAGGTTTTTATTTCGCCAATTTTCGTTTTGTTTTCTCTTCGTCTGTTTCAAGCTCGCGAGACATTAAGGGGGAAGGGCGAAACTTTGGGACGAACGGTGATGAAAAAATTCGAAAATTACGATTGTGAGAAAAAATACCGCGTGAAACGTATCGTGTGTTTATATATTCGGAAATATTTGCGTTCAATTTGGCGAAGAAATTAAGGAGGAGGGGCGTTCGGTGTACAAGGAGGGTTGTTTCTCGCCGCGGGGACCTCGGCGTTCGATCGCTCGGCTATTTTAATCTTTTTTTGCTTTTCGTCCGTAGTATTTTTATTATTTCATTTTTCCTGCACGGAAAAAGAGGGTTGGGGAGGGGGGGGGGGGGGGTGGCCCGGCGAGTGAGACAGGAAGCGCATTTATGAAAATACACGTACACGTACCCGCAAATACATGTACGAGCGTTTTGTCGAGCCTCGGTACGAGAAAAAAGGGGAGAAGAAGAGAGAGAGAGAGAGAGGAAGATGTACAGGACGGGGAATCTTTATCAAAGTCGACGCACACCGCGCTTTGGTCGCTATGGCAACGAAATTGGATTTCTTTTTTCTTCTCGTTTCCTTTTTTTTTTCCCCCGTCCAATCTTCTTTTTTCTCAGCATTTTTTCAATTTTTCTTTTTCCTCATTTTTTTCCAAAGTTTTTTCGGCCCTCCTCGGAGGTCTCGCGCGAGGGTGGGAGCGTCGACGGATGCACGGAGGGATGAGGAAACGCCTGTATATATATATATATATATACATATATATCAGCAGCGTGCGAGGAGAAACAGGAGGCAAAAGCGGCGGGAGAAAAGGTACGACCGCGGGGTTGAAATAAGCGCGGGACGGCGATGAGAGAGAGAGAGGGAGAGAGCCATTTCCCGTCGTCTCGCTTTTTCGTCCAAACTCTCGTATCGGAGAAAGAGAAAGATGGGTAAAATAAAGCAAGGAGAATATGACGCTGGGGAACACGAAAAGACGTGGATGAACGAGAAAAGGATGAGGAAAAAAACGTGACGGTGTGTGTGTGTGTGTTTGTGTGCACGTGTGTAAGAGAGAGAGAGAAAGCTGCCTGCTCGGGGGAGGACCCGACGAACGGCGGCCGGGGAAGCCAATAATTCGAATTGAGAACAGCCAATGGCCGTGCATCTGATTTTTTGTCGTATCATCGCCGAGGTCGCCGTTCTGCTTGCCTTGCGCTCTCTTTTTCTCTCTCTCTCTCTCTCTCTCTTTCTCTCTAGGTTCGAGATTCTCCGCGACGAAAGGAGCCGCCGCTGCCGCCGCGACTACCACCACCAAGAGGTACACACGCGTCCGACACTACTACTACCACCAGGAGTCGGCCGTCGGGATACACCCGCCCCGCTGTATATCGCCGTTGACGCCGCGTGCTTTTTTGCAAAAAATCTCATTCCTTCTCTCGACTCCTCCGCTCAACTCCACAACGACTCTTTCCACATACATACACCTCCATCTCCGGCACCCTCGCCCCCGCACCCCCGTCCACGTTCGATCCTCGATTTTTCTTCATTTTAACCCGTCTCTCGCGTATCCCCGAGCCCTCTGCGAGACTCGACACCCTCGCCCCTTGTGCCCTTCCCCGTGTTCCACGTCGCCTTCAAACCCGAAACCCCGTATACTCGCGCGTACGTTAGGGTGGTACCGAAAAAAAAAAAGAAAAACCAACTTTTTTTACTTTTTCCAACTTCCGAGCGGAAGAGTAGCAGTTTTTCCATTCCAACATGATCCTCGCAAGAGGCTTTCCCTGTACCTCCATTTATCCCCGCCGCAGCCCACTTTTTTTTTAATAAATCCATCTTCCGTCCATCTTTTGCGTACCTTTTTTCATTTGCTTCGTAGTTACACGACGTACGAGCCGCCAAAGTCGCGTGCAAGAAAGACACGTGATCGTCCAACGAAAAAAGAATCATAACCTCAAAGTCCTCGTGTCACGCGTGAAATATATCGTTACGCGAGGGTCCGCGAGCTGCTCTTTGAGAGCATTTCTACTTCTCGCTGATGGAACGTCTCTCTCTCTCTCTCCGTGTGTCTCTTGCCGGCGTTTCTACTGCACCCTCGCTCGCTCGGTCGACCGGGAGAAGAAGAGACGCGGTAGATCGCGGGCTATTGCCCCCCGCCGCCGCAGCGCCTCTCGCGGCCGCGCGCCGCCATTCGCTCGCGACGATCGCGGTTTTCCATCGCGACTCGCTGCTCGCGCGCTCGAAAGAATCGCTGGGGCCTTTTTCATTGTATCGTATACCTGCGCGAGAGACATCCACCGCGACTCTCGCTCCCTTTTTCTTCCCTGTTTCCTTCCCAGCCTGCTCTAATGCACACACGTGTTCACACACACGTACGCGCACAAATATACACACACTCTTGGAGCGTAATTAACATCGGGCATATTTTGTTCATTACACGGATGTAATTCCCGGTACCGCGGTGCGGCGGCAGCAGACCCGACACGGAGCGAACGGAATGAGCCATGAGAAACGCGATTGCAACGCGGGGAGTAAAAAGAGACGGAGAGAGAGAGAGAGAGAGAGAATAGGAAAAATAAAAATATATCTCGTAATTGGAAATTTGTATATGCGAAATATATCAGGTTTTGCTCGGTCGCTGAATAAATAGCCGTGGATGTAAAAGCCGCGCAAGTACATCAAAGTTGCCCTCGGGGATTCTTCGTCACTGCGAGGGTACACATACGTAAATAAATATATATTTATGCGTGTATATATGTATATATGTATGTATATATGTATGTATATATGTATGTATATATATATGTATATATATATATATATATATGAGAGGACGAAGAACTCGGAGTGCACCACAAGAAAATTCCTTCAACGTTTTGTTTTGTTTTGTTTTTTTTTCTTTCCCTCCACAGTCGCGTATGCCAAGGAACTTGGGTCCTTGACCAGAGATACGCCAAGAATTCAGCATTCTCCTCTCTCTCTCTCTCTCTCTCTCTCTCTCTCTCTCTCTCTCGCTTGCCATTTTTTCTCTTTTTTTCTCTCGCAGCGCTCGACGTCCCTCTCCAACCAACAGGATCGACAGAGGGAGACAAGAGCCTCGATGCTGGTGTATGTATGTATATACACACGTGGCAAAGGGTCCGTGGCACTGCGGGAATCGCACACTCGAGGTTAACCGAGTTCCGCACCCACTTGTTCGACTCTATCCTCGCTTACGTGCTATATACACATGAAATATGCACGTACGTAGATATTTCGAACTTGGACGAACGAACGTCCAAGGTCAGATGACGGAAAATTTCGAAAAAATACTTGGGTTTTTTTTTTGGAAAAACATTTCTTTCGCGCTATTCGACGATTTTTGATTCATGAGATTTTGGTCCGATGAAAAAGTACCAGAAGGCATTTCGACTCGTAATTTCGTCCGGAAACTGGGTGCAAATTTGTAGCATTGATTTTTTTGGACACCCTGTATGAGTGCGCAAATATGAGGCGCGACTCTCGTACTCGAGATGGCGCGTGTTTGTGAATAAAGCGCGCGAGAGGGTATATATAGCGCGTGAGGTCGTGGGCGTCGGAGCTCGACGGCGGATTCTCGTTGCGCTCGTAGGAGCGCGAGAACTTCCGGTGCGAGGCGCGAGCGCGTTCGAACCGGGCGGAGAGCGGCGCGGGCGGGACGCTTCGGGGATCGAACGGCTGTCGGTGAAGGGAGAACGCGGAAAAAGAGACGCGAAACGCAGCGAGTACTTTGACGTTTCTCGTCTTACGCGCGCGTCTTGCGTGAATGTATGAATATTACCAACACGGATGGCGTTTGTGCATAAAAAGGCACACACGCGCGTTTATGCAGAGATAACCGACGCGGATAATGCGAACAAGAAATAAAAATCGCGTGAAACGAGGCAATTTTCAGGATATTCTTATTAAGGTAGTTCTATCGTTAGATTCAAATCGAGAAATTGTTTTGCAGTTTTTCTCACATACAAAATGGTTCGCGGGCTCCAGTTAAATAAGAAAAGTTGTTGCAAATCGACTAAAGAACAGCATACTCCAAATTCACGGTCATCCCAGGTGATACGTGCTTGCTCTATAATTACAAAAATTGCGAAAAAAATTTTCTCAAGATTTTTTTGGAAAACTCAAGAAATCTTCTTTGATGTTGCATAAAAATGTATGCAAAGTTTTAGAAGGCTTCACCACGTAGAAGCCAAGATATTCATTGATGAAAATGCTACTTTTAACACGCGCTCTTACGAGAGGCTACCGAAAATTGTGATTTTTACCAATAAATATCTCAACTTCCACGTGGTAAAACCTTCCAAAATTTATTACACACGTATATATGACATCAAAGAATACGTATTCAAATTTTCAACAAAATCTTAAGAAAACGATAAAACGATAGAACTACCTTAAGACGCGAATAACGCGATTTTAACAAGTGCAACCACGCGAGATGGAAATCCATTTCTCTTTCCTCTTTACGAGCAGAGTCACGGTACGCGAATCTCATTCGCAGCCGGGACGAGAGAAAAGTCGAATTTTCCCTCCGCCGGCGGTATTTATTTCGCGAGACGACAACACGGTGGACGACGCTTCGATGTAAATACGCGAGCACAAACGCGAAAAACATCGTGTATGAAATAGAAATCGGGTGACATCCGCCTCGCGCGCTTCGTAACACGGTTATTACGAGAGATTCATATTTACTTATTTTCGTACCGGTCGATCGACGATCGTACAGTTGTTTGTAAAAATAAGCCACAGACTTCGACCCAGATTCTTCCCACGAGTGTGAATGATGCAAAAGAGAAGAAAAAAAGAAGACGAGGAGAAAGAACCGCCGATGTGTTGGCAACAAAACGGTCAACAAACGACCGAGAGAGAGAGAGAGAGAGACAACTCGGTCTCTCGTGTATTCATCGGCGCCCGCAACGCACGGTGGTATCGCGGCGAAAAAAAGAAACAGAACGGGAACACGCGAGCATCTCGGCTTACCGCTTAGAGCGACTGGTCGCGCGCGTGTTTGTGACGTAGCGCGTATGCGAGGGGCGCGTGTGACGTTGCGCGGGAACGCAACAAATATACGCGTAGCGTAGGTTACAAATCCACACGTGTGCGCGCGCGCGTCTATATTCATTTGTACGAATGTATACACATATGCATACGTACAGGAGTAGGTATACGCGCGTGCGAGTGTACGCTCGCTCGCTTTCTCTCGAATACTCGTTCTAGCGGTGTTGCGCGCTGACTGACTGGAGATTTACCCCCTCCACCGCGCAGCCCGCCACAGTGACGAGAGAATTCCGAAGGCGATACTCGCAGCAGTCGTGTGTGCCACCGACGTTTTGTAAGCAGCAGCGCCAACGCGAAAATGCTCTCTCGCTTTACTCGCTTATTCTCGCTTCACACGACTTTTCTGCCATGTGTATATACATATGTCGTGTGTATATGATACCGATGTTTGGCGGCAACGCTCGGGAGAGATTCGTACACATCGACGGTTTACTACGGGCCATTCCATTCAAGCAACGAGCGTCGGGAGACAGCCACCCGCGCTACCCGCAACTATATATACGCGCACACATGTAGTTCATGCGGAGAGAGAGAGAGGCCGCTGGCAGCGCCCTCGCAGGCTCCGCGCGCGCTCTCTGTACGCGTCACTGAACGCGCCGCGTGCTCACGTACGCTATACGTGATACGTGGACGCCGCTTCTCGCGTCGCGAGACCACGCTGTTACACATAATACTCTTCCTATCGTTTTTTTTCTCTCCTCTTTTTCCGCCCGCTGTCCAGCACCGGTCGGTGCATAACTTCAAACGCAAACGCTGCGCACACCTCCTTGGCTCGTGCATATAGCTGAAACTTTGTCGTACGAGAATGCTCGTATGAGCACAGCAGACAGGCATGATCGATTGTAATTCACAACCTGACCTACGCACGCACAAAACGCCAAATTCAACGCGTCCATCCAGCGGACTTTTGCGGACAATTTCTACACGTTTTTACAGGGAGATTACACAGCTGAGAGAAACGAGCAGCATACGCACGCTTTTCTTCAAATCTCGCATATGCCTTACGCGAGAAAATAGATATATACTCTCGTAATTTATAACGAAAGGTACAGAATTTCGCAGCGCGAACGTCATTCGCGTGACCCCGTTTCCGGTTTGCGAACGAGGACTGCTCTGACCGACGAAAACTCGTCGTTTTTTCATTACCGAAAAAATAGTGAGAAAATAAAGCCTCGATAAAATTGATTATGTTTGTTTGGATGATTAAAATTTCAATATCGAAAAACCACGAATGTCCATGTACAAATGTTTCCGCTCCGCGGGTTCAACGAATCGAATGACGAGTCGAAATTTATATCGCGATCGAATGGTATTGAGAGGGGGGGGGGGGGGGGCAAATTAAATCGAAGGTCCGTGCGATCCACGTGTTTTTTCGTCATGTAATCCGTGTCCGTGTTTCCGTCGGTGTATTCCGCGTGTACGAGAGCTTACAGACGAGTGTTTTGTGCAAAAAAAAAGTTTGTTCCGTTTGTCGAGTCTGTTTGAAGCTTTGCGCAAATTTATTCGTCCAACTTTATTCACCGCTAATGAAATATTAAATCTGAAAATTGCTTCGCCATTCATTACCATTTCCATTTGTGAATAAATAAAGTACGAGCTGCGATGTAAAAAAGACGAAACTTTTCGAAAATTCCCACAAACTTTTGGATACTCCCCTTGGTTGGGGGGGGGGGGGGAAAAAATCTCGAAATTTCGTTCGTCGAATAAACTTTTCGCGAGTCGAGAGATAATACAACAGCAAGCAGAGATCTCAAAGAGTGAGGATTTCATGCGTAAAAAAAAAATCATCCACAATCTCACTTTTCGTAACAAAGCAGAGTCCAAGGTCCCTACCGTCAGTACAGAATCCTTCCAGAGTGTTTTTTGCACACGCGCGGATGTACCGTCACATTGACGAATTCGCGAATGAATTCGGTTCGTACAGAGGTCCGGCGAACGTTGAATGGTCCACCGGCGATTCACGAGAGCGGACGAAGAGACTCGCGAGCATCCGTCGAGTGCAGAGTAAAAATAACGTTTGTCATGATTCTCGCATCTCGATTACGATTACGCGCGGTGGTCTTTTCTTTCGTCCGACGAAACGACGAACGTTCGAGAGAGACGAGGAAGAAGAAGAAGACGATGAAAGATCGAAGAGCGATTATCGATCTCGATCTCGCGATAAAAATCGAGCATAGTCGTGACGTACGCGGGACGCGTCAAAAGCGCGGCGTTGGCGTCATCGAAAATACGAAGATTTCGCGAAAGGTACATGCACAGAGGCGCGTAAAGGTTTGTCGGACCATTTGGGTGTACACGCTGGTGGTACAGAAGAGGAGCAGGCGAGTTGAGAGATACAGCGGGGGAGGACGATAGGACGTACGACGGGAGCGGGGCGTCTCGCGATAGCAGAAACGCACTCTGGTGGTTGAGCACGGCCGGGTTTTGCGGGAGGAGGGAGAGAGAGAGAGAGAGAGAGAGAGAGAGAGAGAGAGAGAGAGAGAGAGAGAGAGAGAGAGAGAGAGAGAGATGAAAGTGGCGGGAGGAGGGAACGAGGAAAAGAGAAAGAGGTTAAACCGCGTTCTCGTCGTCCGTTCGCGCGACTGCCGCTTCAGAGCCTTGGCGACGTCGTAATCGTCGTCATCATCGTCGTCGACGTCGTTGCGTCGTTGTTGGCTCTCGTGCACATACATGGGGTATATATACGCGTATATACCCCATGTATATATACACGACTCGGCTGCGACCGACGCGCCAGAGCTCTTTCCTCGGGAATTCTGTTATAGATTAACATTTTTTTCACCGGGAAGATATTGATTGTTGCTTTTTATTAATGTAACATTAAAGTGGGAGAGTCTCCTCTGCCTCCACGCCGCTCGTACCGCTGCCCCGCGGTGCTGCTGCCGCCGCCCGAGTGCGGCGAGAGCAAAACGCGGAGGGAAGAGAGAGAGAGAGAAGAGGGTCGCGTCTCGATCCCGCGGCAAATGAGGGAGGAGGTGCAAGCGGGGCTGGGGGGGGGGGAGAGAAGACGCGCGGACGCGAGGGCCAAAGAGAGGTACAGAGGTATATATAAAGGGGGCGCGCTGTTCGCTGCGCCTCCGACGCGTCGGGCTTTCGGTGGCTCCGTGTACGGGCGCTCCTCGGTGCTGGTCTCGTCCGAGGGGGCGAAGGAACAGCGTCGGCTGGCGAAGCCGGAGGAGTCGTTCGAGGGATGAGGATGAGGAGGAGCAGGAGGAGGAGGAGGAGGAGGAGAAACAACGAGTCGGCGTTGCGGGCTCGTGGGTCTCAGTCGTCTAGTGGCGGCAGACACTATTCTGGTGGGGGAAAAAAAGCCTCGTTGCCGACAAGGAGGGGAGGGGACAGGGGAAAACGCCCGGAAGAAACGCGAGGCTTGATTCAAAGTGTTTCTGTGTGTGTGTGTGTGTGTGTGTGTGCGCACGCGGTTTGCGGATGAAGGAAGGATGCCTGGAGGGGCTGTAGGCCGAGTCATATCGCGGCGGAGGGGGGGGGGGGGGGGGGGAGGAATTTGATATCTTTCTCACCCTCTTCATTCTTCCTTCATCTCTTTCTCCTTCGTTCTGTCGGCAACTTGTGCACAGACACGCGTGTCGTATATTTCTCTTTCTTTTTTTTGTCTTCTTTCCACTCCTTTTTTTCACCCGCGCTGGCTAATCCATCGAGGGGGGAGGAAGAAGAGCCAGAAACCTCCCCCTTTCCCATGTTTTCGCGCACGCGGTTCTTTCTCACTGACGAACAAAACACCCGTGTACATCGTACGTGTATACGAGACTCTGGAGAAACGCGGATGTAAAGCAGCATCGCGAGCGTGCGCGCGCGCGCGCGAGAGAGAGAGAGAGAGAGAGAGAGAGAAAAAGGAACGGGGGCGCACTGGAGAACGTCGCAAAGAGGGTCGAGAGGGGTTAGGAGCGTCGCTCGACGAGGAGGAGAGCGCGAAAACGGAGAAGCACACACACGACGGTCCCCTAGGTGGCGCGCGAGGAGAAAACATTATCGGAGGAGGGAGAAGGTTACGTTCGCGTCGAGGGGCAAGAAGCGGCGGCGGGGCGGGGCGGGGGGGGGGGGGGGGCTGGGGTGGATGAGGGTGTAGAGAGCGGAAATGGTGCCGTAAATACCAACATTTTTCGTTATAGTGTCTTACCGAACCCTGTTTTGACGATCATCCCCCCTACTTTACACCGTTACCTTCTACATCCTACCTTACCCACACACAGAACGCGAGCGACACTGCTGCAACCAATACCACTTTGTCCCGACGCTTTTGCAAAAGCTCAAGGTGCCCCGATACAAGGGACCACTGTACGGACTTTTTTGCAAGAGGACGTACAAAAAAAGGGGGAGGGGGGGGGAGAATCGAGACGGTGGAAGTCGGACCGTCGGACTCAACCCCACTGCCGTTTTTACCAAACTTTTCCGTTCCGTGCAACCCTCCCCTCTTTCTACAGCATACACTACCCGCGCTTTCGACCAGACGTACACCCTATCGCTCTTCGTCTACTTTTTTTACTTTGCTAAATGTACGTGTTCCTCGAGTTTCCTGCCTCTCCTTCCCGGACCTGGCCTTATTCCCCGCCGAACGTCGAATTCCAGTGTTTTTCTTCCCGATTAAAACCCGAACCGACATGCCCCTTCGTACCTTCTCGCCATACGCAAGAAAAGTTCAATAAGATCGAGGCGATTTGACACTGACGTATCCTCGTTCGCGTTTTGGCGTCCAAACGAGCCTTAACTTTGTGTTTTTTTTTTTTTTTTTTTTCAAACATCTCTACGCGAGATTCCTCGATGAAATTCCGTTCCGCTTTCTCGGCGGAAACGCGGAGGGAGGGAGAGGAGGATTTTATTTGTTTCTTCGAGGTAAAAAACAAACTTTTCACGAGGTGGTCCAGCGTGAAGGAAGAAAAGCGTCTTCTCGTCGTCTCTCCGGTATCAAAGACTTTTTCGTTTTTTTTTTTTTTTTTTTTTTTTTCATCATCCCCACCCGCATATCCACTTATCTCGCTTCGATGTCGACCGCAATTGGTCGTCCCTCGCAGCTTTTGTGCTCTTCAGCTTCGCCTTTAGTTTCCCAGCAGGGAGTTTTCTCTCTCTCTCGATCTCGCTCGACTTTTCTTGCCACTTTTTCACCGTCATAGAAAAACCGTCAAGAGAGTATACACGCACACACAGAGATCGAAGGACGAAGCCTTCGACCGCAATCGATCACGCTACGGAGCGTTTTTTTTTTTTTTCCGAACCTCGTTTGTGGCGCTTTTATTTTTCATCTTTCCTTCGACGTGTAATTTTTCCGTAAAACACTTCCGGCGCGTATAAAGACATCGCCTCCGAGATGGGAGGAAAAAAACGATGGGAAAAGTCGGCGAAGAGTCTCTCGTGTTTTCGAAAAAGGGAAAAAAATGTATCCTCAAAATTCTTTCGTGTTGAATTAAAATGTAAAGATAATTATCGAGCGTTTACGAGGGATGGAGAATGCACAGCATCCCGGCCATGAGATTGCGATGAAATTGCTGCCGCGATCTTGATGATTTTCCAAACGCTCGGGGGAAAAACGAATTATGCAGGTATATGCGGGATTTAATCGTCCAGGGACGCAACCGCCCGTTTCGGCGCAAAGATTCGGCGGGGATGAAAATTGAATGGTTAATCACGTCGGCCGGTGTATTACGAGATTTAAATTGATATCGATCGCGCCGATGAGTTGCCAACAGTTTCGCGGTCGGCTCTTTCGGACAAACGAGGTCTATGGGTTTCCACGGCAATCGTTCGAGTCTTTGGTTTACAAAAATCAACGTATACTGAATTTCGAGAATTTTTGTATAGGAAAGAATGAATTTTGTGAGAGAATTCCGTTTGCTTTTTTTATCGTCGGGAGTATGTTTTGGTTTTCTTGAATTTGACGGTTTTTTTTTGGTTTTCTTACGGAAATATCGAGATTTCGGGAAAAAGTCGGTGGGTTTTGTAATCAGCGGAAAATTTCCGATCGAATAGGCTCTTAAAAACCTGAAAATTTGAAAAAAAAAATTTCGACCCTTTTTTGGCAACTTTCTCAAAATCCCCGAAAAGCCGAAATTTCATGTGGTCATAACTCCGTTAATAATTATGCTACATACATTTTTTGGGGGGGTTTGGAGACGCTCTCGAGTAGACTTAAAAGATGGTGAAAGTAAAATGTCGATAGCTCGATTGCTTCACCCTCAAAATCGATGTCGAAAATCAGCGAAAAAGACCGCAAAGGGGTATGCATGGAAAAATTGGCGAAAATCGAAGGTCCAACTTTAAAAATCTGCCAAAAATCGAAAAATCAAGATATCTACATAAACCAAACGGGGTTTTGAAGCCTCAATTATTGCAAAACGAATAAGCACAAGTTGGGGTGTCTATCTCAAACGAAAAAAAAATGGCAACCATTTTAGTGATCCAACTCAATCCGGCAAAAAATGGCGAAGAATGTAGGATTTCAAAAATAATTTTCGAAGGTCTATATCGATGTATTTTTTTCCGCTGATTACGAAACACATCGGTATTTCATCGAAAACCCAATATTTCTGTCCGAAAATGCAATAATACGAATTTTATGAGTTAATAACTATTTTCTCATCGAAATATCAAGTTTTCGGAAAAAAGTCGGTGGGCTTCGTAATCAGCGGAAAATTTCCGATCGAATAGGCTCTTAAAAACCTGAAAATTTGAAAAAAAAAATTTCGACCCTTTTTTGGCAACTTTCCCAAAATCCCCGAAAAGCCGAAATTTCATGTGGTCATAACTCCGTTAATAATTATGCTACATACATTTTTTGGGGGGGTTTGGAGACGCTCTCGAGTAGACTTAAAAGATGGTGAAAGTAAAATGTCGATAGCTTGATTCCTTCCCCCTCAAAATCGATGTCGAAAATCAGCGAAAAAAACGCAAAGGGGTATGCATGGAAAAATTGGCGAAAATCGAAGGTCCAACTTTAAAAATCTGCCAAAAATCGAAAAATCAAGATATCTCAATGAACCAAACGGCATTTTGAAGCCTCAACAATTGCAAAGAGAATGAGCACAAGCCTGAGTATCTACCTCAAAGGGAGAAAAAATGGCGATCCTTTTAGTGAATCAGTTCAATCCGGTGAAAAATGACGAAAAATTTTCGATTTCAAAAATAATTCCCAATAGTCTATATCGATGTATCTTCCCCGCTGATCACGAAACACCCCGGTATTTAGTCGAAAACCCAATATTTCGCTCGGAAAATGCAATAATTCGAATTTTATCAATTGCTATTTTAAAAAGGTAAACCTCACGTGGAATTCCCCATACCGTCCAATGTCCTTTGTTTCTTTCCCTTTTTGCAATCGACATTCCCGCCGCGTGTGTGTCAAAAAAGTCGAGCAACGTCGTTATTGCGTCTGGCTTTTTATAAAGATGAAAAAAAAAAAAAGAAAAAACCTAAAACCTGCCTATGAAAAATTGTCTCGAAAATGTCCAGTCGTAAATTGCGTCTATTTTTATTTTTCTCGCTGTTTGTTCGTTTCTCCCTCTCTCTCTCTCTCTGTCTCCGTCCGTTTCCATGCCATCGTCGTAACGACCAACGGTCGATTATGTTCGCGAGGTTAAACGACGTAATTCCGAGCCTTTGCCTTCCACCCTCTCTCGTCCATCCAACGCCCTCGTCTGGCGAAAAATGTCTTTCGCTCGCGCATATTCCGAGGAAATAACGCATCCTTGCCAAAGTAATATTCCCGACGGTGGCTTTCTCGATTTTCGCCGCCATTCATTTTGCCTCTCGCGTCGCGAACGAGCAGCCAATTTTTCTGGCGTCTAAAGGGGGGGGGGGGGGGGAGGGTTGGAGGGTGTTTTTTTTATTACAATTATTATTGTTATCACTCTCTCGCACCCCGAGAGCAACGCATCCATCGAGGACGACGCGAAAAAAGAAAAAAAAAGAACAAAAAAAAGTGGCATCTTCATCCCTCGTCGTGTCTGGCGCGTCAGCACACTTTGGGCCTCGCGGGAGCCGATCTTTATATTTCCGAAAAATGTGTACAGGGGGCGCCGCGCACATACGGATCGTAAATTGCCTCTTCGCGTCCCTTCGCGAGAGAGGGGAAAAAAAAAATTACTTCCGATATCGGAAGCTCGGCGAAAAGGGGATTTCACCCCTGCGCGCGCGTGCGGCAGGGGCGAAAGAAGCCGCGCGCGGAGGAGGGTGAAAAATGCAAAAAAAAAAAAGAGAGAGAGAGAGAGAGAGATAAAGAGAGACAGAAAGAAATTGAAAAGAAAAAACAAAAAAAAAACAGGGGGTCGAAGGAGAGCCTCTCGGCCATCGCCACGGGGGAGGTTACTTTGGTAAAAGCGCAAAATCAATTTGCGTTATATTCGCTGCAAAGTGTGCGCGGAGCCTCGACACTGACGTCAGGTCGCCGGAAAAATTGGAAGGGGGACAACACGGTGCCGAGCCGCGAGAAGAGGGATGCTGCAAAAGTCGAAGGCGGAACGAAAAAGTGTATAAAATTTCGAATTGCAAAAAAGAAAAAAAGAAATGAAAAAAATGAGAGAGGCGAGACCGGCGGAAACAAAAAGAAAACCGAAAAAAAAAAAACAAAAAAAAAACCACCCCCTCGTCTGCTCGTCGTCCAACTACCCCTTTGTGCCTCTCACCCCACGTGGCCGTTTCGTAACTTCGTTTCCCACCCTCGCCATCATCCCTTCCGCGTCTAGTGCTCCTGCTACACGCATACTCTATATACCGAGCACATGTATGCATACACATAATATACATAGTATGTATACACATAAACGTACACCATTTTTTTCGTACGTACGTCGAAGCCGATTCGAGCACACCCCCCCTCTCCTTGCAACGCTGTTCGACCCCTTTTTATCATATTTTTGCGCCAGGCGCTTCGCGACTGATCGAGAGAAAGAAAGAGCGAAATAACGTGGAGGAGGAGGAGGGGGGGGGGGGGCGGGGATAGAAAGAATGAGATCGCGAGGGATGAAAAGAACGACGGGATGTGATACGACCCGGCGTTATAGCCTCGTGTATAGTCTCTATAATCTATGTATAAAGTCCATTCTTTTTTTTTTCCACCCATCCTTCCCCGGCAAAACTGCATGATGTGCAATCTCGCGAGAATCATTACTGTATTATACGTTTCTCTCGTTCCCGTGGAAAAAAAGAAAAGGGAAAGAAACGAAACAAAACCAGCAAACGGCGTCGTTTCAGCCGAGTTTCGTCCGATTTTTGACGAATGTTTATCTCGTTATAGATAGTATCGTAAAACATATGTGTAATATTAAATACACATTCAAGCTTCTTTTTCGTTTTTTTTATTGTGCTGTAACGAGAAATGAATTAATTGCCGATTAATTTGTCGCGGATTGAGACGAATTAAACCTTTTGTACCAGAAGGTAACGTACGTACGCGTCTTCCGGTTATCGATAAACTTTTCGCGCGTGGATTTCCGTTGACCACCGAATTTCCCCAAAACGTTTGCGTTTCGTACGGGTTCGTACACGAGAATCGTATCGTACGAGCGCTTGATTAAAATTCGGTCGAAAGCGTCCGGAAAAGCGCGACAGCAAAAAAAAAACGGCAATTACACCGAAAGGGGGGATGACGGCGGTCGGGAGTAAGAAAATTTTGCTCCTCTCGAACGATGCACGGCGAACGTAATTACGAGCCGAGGCACCGCGGCGTTTTAAATCGATGCGAGGGACATTTTCATCGAGCAATTTCATCAAAAGTTTTTTTCCTCTTTCATAACGCTGTCGGTCGTATACATCGACATTCTCGCTCGCTGGCGCTTCTCTACCAACTTTTCCTCGTGCGGTGTATGGGGTGAAACTTTAAATTCGTATATATATATATATATATATATAACGACGTGAAATTTAAACGTCGGTTCGGTCGCTGGTGAAGATCGGCCATTAATCATAGGAGGAAATTGCGCCTGGGGCATAATCCTCCGCATGAGTTACAACAGTTGCGACGAGGAATTTAACGTTTTTATTAGCGCGTCTGCTCGCAGAAAAAAAAAAAAGAAAAAAGAGGCAAGATACGCGAACATGAGCGGGCATCGCGATAATACACGAAACGTACGTGTGTGGGAGACGAGCGGGGCAGCGCAGCGAGATGAAATAGTGCTGCGCGCGATGAAATAATGGCCGGGGAATTCGAGAAGAAGGAAAAGAAAAAGAAAGAAAAAGAAAGAAAAAGAAAAGGAAATTTGAATAAAAAAAGAAAAGATTTCAAAAGAACGTCACGTTCTCTCGGTGTGTGCAAGTACCGAGAATGTAATCCAGCATTTTTCATTCTTCCGTTCTTTCGCGGTTTCACCGGAGGAAATAAAACAAACGAATTTACCGAAAGAAAGAGGGATGAGTGAAAAAAAAAGGGAGAGAAAGATTTTTCGTCCCTTTTGTTTATGTCTATTCGCGTGAGAATGAATAATGCAACAAGTGTAAGCGCATCGAGTGGAAAAAAAATGTGCGCTCCGTGTGGAGAGAAAGACCGAGAGAGGGAGAATAAAGCGGACGCGAAAGAGCGGCGAGAGCGATGCGACGCAGCGCCGCGCGCGCGCGCGGCCCTAGCGGGAAGCTCTCTTGTGCGCGAACTCTCCGCTTTACACTCGCGATGATCGAAAATTACTTTGTGCTCTTTCAATCTTTGCTTTTTTTTTGCACTCTTTTATTCTTACGGGCACACACGCGTTACGCTATGTACGACGCCGAGTGTATAGCCGACTGTTATTCAAGAATGAAAAAAGAAAAATGCGGCCTACGTATGCAAAGACACGACGCTCGACTGGCCTACATCGAACGTTTCGTTTCTGCTTCGTTTTCTCTCTCTATAGCTCGCTCGTAATATCTACATGCGTATGAAAACGAGGATCCGCGTCAAAGTAATCAATTTTCCGTTTGCATTCGCTGAGAAAGAAAAAAAGAAGAGAAAAACCGTGGGAAATCACGTGGCACGTCGCGTCGCCGAGATTTTACAATCGATACGCGTTCGTATCCGCGCGAGACGTCCCGCGGGACGCCGCTGAGAGTAACCGACCGTTACTCCACATCCGCGAGAGACTGAGAGTTTTATCGTTGCAAGCCGTAAAAACTTTGTGATTTTGTGAATCGCTAAATACGGAGAAAATCATCGAGGTGACTTTTCGATCCGTGCGAGCATCGAACGTCGAGAGGCTTCTGAAAAATTCATGCGCGAAATTCGAGCTCGGCAGGGAAACATCTGGCAGAAAACAACAGCCGCATCGTCGCGGCAATGTTGTTCCCTCCGTCTCCGTCTCTCTCTTCTCCTCTGGCTCTCTGCCTTTCTCGAGCAAAACAAGACCAATGCAGAAGGGAAGGAGTCGCGGAGAGCGCCACGTAGCGAAGCTATCGGCCTTTGCTGAGGTTACTCAACGCGTGAGAGTTTCCGCGAGAGCGCCGACCTTCGCGTGGTCTAACTCGTCGGATCTGCTATTATACACCGGTATTACTGGTACGAGGCGTTTCGACGCTGCATCGTGCGTGCCTGTGGCGCTGCGTCTGTCCCTCTCGCAGAGCGGCGAACTAACCTCGCGCGTGAACTACGCTTCTCGACGACTTCCGGTTTGACGGTCAAACTTTCGCGACGCGTTACGCCATACGTGTTTGTTTATTTCACATCGGAAAGTCCCTTTCGTCCTCTTTTACGAAGTTAACCTCGAAAATATTGAATTCGAACGTCGATAAATATCTAGGAATATTTTCTCAATGCTTTTTGTCACCATTTTTTTTTCACACAACTTCTACGTTAGGGTGGTTAAAAAAAAGGATCCCGTTCCTTGTTTATCTCGAAAAAAAACGAGAAGAAAAGATCGTCGATGAAATTACGTCGATCGACGCTGCTCGATACCTCGTATTAACGCGAGAGGTCGCTTCGATCGCCTCGAAAAATCTTCGATTCGTCCGGAGATGACGAATTCTTCGAAAAAAGAGAGAAAAAAAGACGTTATTTTCCACCACGGCGAATTCGCTCAACGAGCATCGCGAATTCTCACGAAAACGAGGAGATAAGTGGAAACGGTAGATCCGTACCGGGAATTATCGCCAGGAAAGCGATACTACCGTTCGTACGTTCACGAGCGAATTCAACGAAATGGAAGGAAAAAAAGAAACAGAACACAAAAAGACCAGCGAGAATGAAAGAGGAGAAATAATATTTCGAGTCTGTGGGGCGATTCGCACCAGCGGAATTATCGCGTGTGCTCGGTGTGTGGAGCGCGTCGTCTGCATGGAATTAAATATTGATTGGACGCGATTAAAAAAGAAGAGGAAAAAAAAAAGGAAAGAAACGAAGCTAAAGCAAAACTCGGCCGTCTCGCTCGCTCGTCTGCGTTCTCGATTGTGCTTCCGCGCCACATTGATGTACGACGAACGAGACGAGAAGCTCTCTCTGGACGTTAACGCTCTCCTATACGCGGAATAGGGGAGGGTTTCG
Organism: Heteropelma amictum; assembly: GCA_959613375.1. Lineage (NCBI taxonomy): Eukaryota > Metazoa > Arthropoda > Insecta > Hymenoptera > Ichneumonidae > Heteropelma > Heteropelma amictum. The sequence goes on from OY390727.1 coordinate 1,822,933, forward strand.
ACCCCCCCGCGGCCCCTCACACCCCCCTGCCGCTGCGCTTCCCTATCTCGTGCCCCTCTCGCGTTTTCTCTCGTTCTCTTTTTCTCTCTCCGTCTCCCTCCGCCGTCTTGCCCTCTGCTGCTCTTGTGTACGAGAGGCGAAACGTCAACGCCGTATAAACGCTTCCATGAATATAAACTCTAACGCATCGGAGATGCTTCGATGCAGCGATGCGACAATTTTTTCTCCCTAATCGTTCGAAATTTCCCCACGTCCATCAGGGTATCCGGATGGGTCGAAGAGAAAGATGCTTTTGTTGTTTTTTTTTTCATTATTTTTGATACGCTTGAAAAATCGATGAATGGCTGATATCTCACGAGAATTGCCGAATCGCGGAAAAAAATTGTAACGCCATACGAAAAATTCGATCGAGAGGAAAAAACCGACGCGAAAAAAAAACGATTCCAACGATAAAAAACGATCTCGCAAAGTTGCGTGAAAAAAAGTCATTTCCATCTCGCGTTTTTCGAGCGACGAACAAACAGGAGGGAGAAAAACGCAAAAGTCGGGGGGGGGGCAAAAAACAAAACGCCTCTTCGCGCTGTGAGATACAGATGGGATTCGTTTCTGCTTTTTTTTTCGCCTTTTTTTTTGAAATTCTTATCAGCGAATTTATTGCGTCAATTTCGACAAAATCGATAAGGTATCGAAGAAAAATATTGGAGAAAGAGAGCGGAGGGGAAAGAGAGGACGGGCGAAGCGAAAATTCGGGCGACTCGATTTTTTTTCGTCGGTCTTTTCTCTGACGACACGAAAGATCAATTAAAAATAGTACGAGGGTCATGGACGAATCCGTTCGACGTACGAAATATTTCAATATCTGCACGTCGTATATATACAGTCGTGCACATAGGTAGAGGCTCGTATCAACGGTATAATGACAATAATTTCACGATTATCCGTTCAAACAGTTGTCACGTCAATTTTTACTCATCGCGTCGGGCGCGTCTTCGATAACAAACGTAAAATAACACGCTCGCGTACGTACACGCACGAGAGAGATGGAGAGAAAAAAAAAGACGATAAGATGCGCGGAGGGAGGGAGAAAATGTACGCCATGCGAGGGTAAACACGAAATCATAAAATAATCTTCATTCTCATTCACACGTGGTTCGTTTGTAGTTCATACCGCGTTCGAGCGTCTCGCGAAGTTTTACTACGCAAGCGCGTCTCAATGGAGAGAGGTGCGAGGTCGCTTCGGACGTACGGGCGGTTGTATCGTTTCGTGTCGTAAAGCATCGGCCGGAAAGAGACGGACGAAAGGGAGAGAGAGAGAGAGAGCGACAGACAGAGGAAATAATCGCGTTATAAACGTTCCTGCCACGACGAATCTATCGAATCTACCGAAAAGAGAGAGAAAAGAAAACCGTTGATTTCGCAGCTGTTTTGAAAACTCCGTGTATGCTAATAATGCGCTTCGGTACGACGCACGAGAGAACTCGCAAAAACGTTTCGACGAGTTTTACGTACGAGACCGTGCGCGGACGATCGGTTATCGTTCGTCGACGAAGAGTCATTCCGCCTCATTGTCCCATAGAGGGAGCCTCGTTGATTCGCCCCCGGATACGCAAACTGACTCGATCCGTTATTGAGCATTCGAAAATTCGCGAAAGTAGTGATAATAAGAAGAAAAATCGCTGTTCTCAGTTTCTCGGCGATTCCGCAGTTTTTCTCTCGCGTTTCGCGACAGAGGGCGCTCAACGTAACGTTAAAAAAATGCGTGACAACGTTGATTAAGGAGGTTAAACACGAATACAACGGCCACGGGGGGTTACGAATTTCCTTGCGCGTTTGGCAAAGTACGTCATGCAACTACACGAAAAAAAATGACGAGTTTCGTTTCTGAAACTCGGAACGGAAAACAGATGGATTTGTATTCGTGTGATGCACATTTTCGCAAAAAAAAATCCATGTTTTCACAGAGCCTCTTTGTCGTCGGAAACAACGCGAGAATAAACGCAATAATCTTTTTGTCTTTTTGAGGTTAAAGCTTGTTGAATACGAAAAATCTGCAGTGAGATCGAAATCGAGGCTGTAAACGTTCGACACGCTCGAAAAAGTGTTTTTCAGGGACCATCCGGACGCTTTTGTCCTCCAAATGATGGAGGAAAATGTTTGTAAAAAAATAAAGGTTAAAAAAAAGTTTATCGCGAAATTACGTACAGCCAGAGAACAATACAGCGAGAACGGAAAAAATCAGGTTTTTTTTCTCCAAGTCCGTTAAAAATGACAAAGTGCCGATACGCTCGTGTCTGAATCACTTTTGTTCGACACATGTAGTATACGCTTCTCTCTCTTTTTTACGTGTCATTAATTGCAAAAATGATTATGTTCGCGCGAGAGGAAACACGAGTGACATAAGAAGGTATAAATATTGCGCGACGCTCTCGGAAGAATGAATAATAAGCAGTCGATAAAAAGAAAAGAAAAAAGCGCCAAGAGGGAATTTTTTTTTTCGAAACTGCATTCGTTCGAAAGACGATTAACGCACCGCGGCTCGTCCGCGTCCGTCTTTTTTCTCCTCCAATTCTTGCCCCTTTTGTTCCTTGGAACAAAGCACGCGGCGCGCGTACGTTTTAGGGGGAAAATAAAAATTGCGCGTTCGATTGAAAAAAATGTACTCACAAGTTGGATTTTTCATCAGTCACGACGCGCCGTACGGAGGAAATTGTTTTCAACCAAGATGAATCGTTCCCGTCGTTTCTCGGACGGAGTTTCCTCCTCCTCTTTGTTTTTCGAAAATAATATTCCTGATGGCTCGTGAACTTTCGTATATTCGTCGGGCCTGCCGCACTGGCCGCGAATGATCCAACGAAAATAATAATATGTATACTATATACTCGTATGCAACGAACGCTCGTGTTTAGCGCTGCGAGAGATCGAAGGCAAAAAAAACCAAACGAATGAAAAAAATTACTACGAAAACATAAAGCGGGGCGAAAAACAAAAAATTGTATATATCACACGAGGCACGAGTTGTTGTTGCACACTGTCACCGGTATGTACACTTTTGCACGCACACTTGGCGCATCGATAGATGGCAGAAGCGGTTACGATTCTCCGTTTTTTCCTATTTTTACGTGTTTGTTTTTATATTTTTCATCACCTATACGAGCAGTCGTTTTGTATGAGAAAAAAAAAGAAAGAAAACAAAAAGAACAATACACAACAGTATCCGTTTCGTGTTTCCTGTTCAGCACTTTTCGGTTCTCTTTCTCTCTTTACGTGTCACGCGTGTTTTCGTCCGAGCGCTCGACGATGCGAACAGAGCGAGAGCCACCGCGATACTAGCGGGCGAAAGAGAGAACAGGCGCGGAGTGTGCGCGAGAGTGGGGGCAGCGCGCAGTCGCCGCTCGCCCCGTCGCGCTGCAAAAGCGCGTTGTGTACACTGTGCGTACTACACAACACACGAGAGGGAACGTTAAAACGTGGACGACGTACGCGTTTTACCGGCTCGGGGAGAAACACGAAAGACGGAAAATATGTATCGAGGAAAAAGCTGACTTCACGCAGCGTCGACGAGTGTTGTAAAACAATCGCGAATATATCGTTTAAAACGCGAGTTTACGATAAGACGCGAAGGGGGAACAAAATAATAATAACAAAAATAAAGTAAAAATCATGAGAGAGAAAGAAGCCGGATGACTCACACACTCGTCAAATGCGCAGATTCGACGAAAAAGGGGAAACAAAAAGCACGTAACAATGTTTTTTTCTTCGACGTTTTCAAACGGCAGAGCAGACACTAGTGATCACGCACGAGTAGATGTCATAGTTTTTTCGACGGAATAAATAAATAGTAAAGAGCGAGAGAGAGAGAGATGTGATAAGAGGGAGAAACTAGAGGGAAAATTGAAGAAGCGTAACAAGCGTGGGACAAGATGGCCGTGTTTTTTGTGTTGAAAATCCGCCCGCGTCCGACCAGGTGGAAAATACCGGAATGCGTGTTGCGTGTGTTGCACACACGAAAGATCGACTGACTGTCGCGAGCTGTATGTGCTCTCAGCGCGGTCCTAAGTGGTTTGACGTTGAAAACGGGGAATATTCGAGGGAGCGCGAATTCACGAGGGAGCTGGAGAGAGAGAGAGAAAACGAGGAGGAAAGACGCTTGAGAAACGGAGAGAGTTTCGTCTACGGTGGGACAAGGAAAGCGATAGGACAGATGGAGACTGAAGACTGAGAAAGACGGAGAAAGAGGGAAAACTGTGCAAGCGGAATGCGAGAGAGAGGGACGAACAGAGTTGGCGGGAGTGAAACGAAGGATCGACGTGCAAGGAGTGGGGAGAGGAAGAGTGGGGCGGATACGATAGGGGAACAGAGAGAAAATCCCCACTCTGGGCATTTCGCCGTTTCCCCAGACTCGTCGGAACGCGCCCGCGCGCCAGCGCCGCTCTTCGGGAAACTCCGTAACTATTCGGGCGGAAATACTCTCTGTGCTGTATCTAACACAAGCACGCATAGGGGGTAACCCATCTTTCTCTCGTACTTTTTTTCATTCTCGCCCCTCTCTTCCATCGCTCTCTGCAGCCTATACACCTTCGTTTTTGCTTCATTGCACGTATATAAATCGAAACCAACGCACACAAACGAGCAGCGACATTTCTCGTCTCGCCGTCAGTTAGCCTCGTGTGCGTCTGTGTTTATGTGCATCATGTACACGCTCCAACACACGTTTCTCAATATCTTCTTCGTTCCATTCGCACACTCTCGCGTTTACCCGAAGAATTTAAAAAAATCAATATAATACCGAAGGCTTCAATTTTTCTATTGGACTTGGTTTTTTCTCTTTCTTTCTCGTATCTGTGCTCGCTATTGCGCGAGGCTACGAAACGATATCTCCGAACGAAAGAGAGAGAGAGAGGGAAGAAAAAAAACAACAGATTAAACGCTAGCTTTCCCTCTGTGGAATTCACTATCTCTAGATTGTTGTTTGTCTTGTAAACCCCGATATAATATACGACGCGCGGAGGATGATGCCTCGTCTCTGAATGGAGCGCCGCGAGAGGTCGGCGTCCTCGCCTCGTCGCGCGTTGAAGATGGTCAGGTTTCGCGGTGAATATACTTACGATATCCGTCTGTGCCACCGCGATCTTTGATCGTGTGTTACACGGGGAAGCCTTCGTTTATACGCATATATTCATCCCGTATACAACGTCGAGCATGCAAATAACGAATCGGGATTTTCGAGCGGTGATCTTTCACGTACAAGTGGAACTGTTGAATTTTTTCGAAAATACTTCTCATGGCAGAGATACGTTCTGCAGCGGAGACCGCGTGCAGTCTCGTTCGAGCGTGTGGACGTTCGGTTAATCCGGTCTAATCGGGCAATTGACGTACGACTCTCTCTCTCTCTCTCTCTCTCTCTTTCTGCGCGTGTAACGCGGTATACGTCGGTGTTTGTCGTCAAAATAATAACGTTTGCACGCCGTTTTTCGTCGAGAACGTACAGAGGCTCTCTCGAGCGGGCGCGCTGGCACATTATGTTGCAGAGGGTCAAGGACCCGTTCGGAAACGCTCGAGACGATAGATCGGCCATGATCGCGTTCGTATACACATATACCGGGTGTCCCAAAAGTTCACGCTGATAATTCAGTGCAACATCGGGGATGAAATTCCGAGTCGAAAAGTCCCCGGGCACTTTTCGGTCCGGCGCATCCTCGCCGAGTTATTAATTGACACAGCTGGACCAATGGGACGCGCGCGATTGTCTGAAACTTTGACGATTAATAACTCGTCGAGTCTTGCCCGTACGGAAAAGTGTCAAAGGACATTTCGCCTCGAAACTTCGTTCCGAATCTAGCTGTAAATTCTCAACGTCGAGTTTTTTGGACACCCTGTATAAGCCCCTAGCGGCGAAAGAAGACGCGGGAAACGCTCGTTCGCTTCGCGCAAAAGAACGGAGGAGCGGAGCATTTTATTCTTTTTTCCCCTCTTCTTTCCGCTTTTTCATCAATCTTCTCTCTAACCGCGACGGTGCTGCTATCTCTCGGTATTAACGCTCGTCTCTCCGTCGCGATATAAAAAGGGTTTGTTATTTCCTTCACGTTTTGCCGCATGTATCGCCTCGCGCGCTACCTTCAAAGCAGGGGAAATCTCGCGAGTGGCGTGAGAAACGTGAAACGAGGAAGGAAAAAAAAGGAGGAAATTAAAATTGAAGAAAAATACGAGCGAGGTCGCGAATGTTCCTTTTCTCGTCGTGCGATAGACCGAGAAAAGCCGCGTTTTTAATCAAACGAGATTACGGAAAGATCGTTAATTTTATCAAACTACCGGCAGCAGCGATATCGACGAACGTTCCAAACGCTTTTATACATGTATACATATATATATATACGTACGTACTCACTTTTGGCTGAAGGTCCACAGCGATACAAACACATTTATTGCCTTTCCCAAAGTTTTCAACTGCTCGAGTGTTACCGATACGCCGGGCAATCAACAGGGATGAAGGATATAAAAAAGTTTTTTACAGACGGGATTTACGCGAATCCCGCCCCGACGAGGAAGAAATAAAACAGCACCGGAATTGTCGTCGTTATTTTTCTCATTTTTTCTTGTCAATTTCAACAAATCTGCCACGGTAAAATGACGAAACGAGATATCATTATTTTCCTCATTTCCGAGGCCGAAACGTCTATTTTTACAAACATTGTAAATTTATCGACGCGCTGTTTCATCAATTTTTATCATGTGCACGGTTTTTTGAATAAATTGTTTTCTCACCTCGAGATGCCGCTGCTTTCTTTTCCTCCTTTTTCCCCTTAAAACTTCAAAGCGTCGCTGAAAGAAAACAGAGCCGAGTCCGTCGTTGCGACACTTGCGAATTTCAATGAGAAAAAAAAAAAGCGTCCGACGTCTTTCGGACTCGATCGTCGAATAGGGTTAAATCTTAATTAGAAACGTCAGAGACGTTATGGAAATGTGCGAGTGGAGGAAAAAATGAGAAAAACTGCTGGCATAATGGAAAATATATATTTACACGATAAATAAATACTAAATAGTACATAAATATGTATATACGTAGGTATGGAATATATTCGACGAAAGAACGGCTGGGCGTGTTCTCTTTATCACAGCCGTGTCGGAATATAATTAATTCGTAAGATCCAAGCACCGGATATGCAAAAAGGCGAAGCGGACGTTTAAAAAAATAAAACAGACTATCCTCGTTCACTTTATTTCCGTTTGTAATATATACTTTCAACGGTCTATCTAAGTATGCATTCACGTTTGTTAGGAGCGTACGATGCATGTGCCGAAACCTTTGAAATGTTAGCAAGCAATTTCACTACGTTTTGTTAATTCGCATGTGGAATGAGTAACAAAAATTTTAACGCACACCCTTTTATCGATCTTTCGATCGTGCCCAACGTGATCCAATGAGAATTTGTTCTGCTCAACTCTATCGTCTTAGATATCTCAATGACACAATATAATTCTCAAAGATACCTTAACCTACAAAGTTGCGTCTCTTTGTCAGTATACGAAAAAAAAAAAAAACGATACGTCGGTTTAATATTTTAGAACAGAAGAGAAATGTTCAATAATGAGGAAATAAATAACAGAGTCATTGTTGTGCCATTTTTTTTTGTCGTTTGGTGGGTAACAGAGGCTTTTACGCATGAATTTACCTGATGCAACGCGAAACCAGTGCGATTTTCGTCACGCGCGTAATTCGGCGGCCATGTTGGAAATGGTGCTCGGTCAAATACTTTTCGAGAATCTTGGTGCGTTGAGCGACACATCGGAGAGGTTCTCCGTTGTTCCGCGATATTATTATCGCACGAAGGAGAAGAGCGTGCGAACAGCGCGATGCTCGCGTAGGAAGAATCGCTGGGATGATTACGACGCCGCACCGCGAAGGGCGCTGCAGTCGCGTTACACTTTCCAGCGCGCGGCCTCTACTCGCGGCGTCGTCAAGAGAAACGCCAGACTAATGTCTATAACGTCGCACGCACCACTTTTTTTTTCGCGAGGAGAGCTTCGTCGTTCTACTCGGCGTTATTATTTTTCATAATTTTCCACGAGGGGCTATGGAACCACGCGACGTTTGATTATAATTCCGAAAGGTATTCAGCGAGTTAGCGACGTGCAATTTTGGAGGATCGACGCCGCGCGATATCGGTTAAATCAGATTTTGTCCCAGTGTAACGTTGTCAGCGATGGAAATGACGGACGAGAATATATCGAGAGGAACGAAAAAAAAAGCAACGAATGACGCGGAGAAACGAAAAATCCTCCCTCCTTCGCTTTTCCTCCTGATTTCTCCCCACTCATTTCGTGATTCGTCCGAGTTAAATTTTTCCCATTCGCGCTTGTAACTCTCATGTATGGCGTGTGTGTACGTGTGTGTGATTTTTTTTTATTTCTAAGCGTTCCCCGGTTAGAAACTCTCCGCACCAAGCCCAGAGTACGCTTATCCGCCCCACGATAATTTCTGGCTAGCCTCGAATTAACCACTAATTAGGTCGTTCGATATTATCGTATATACGCGTGTCTGCTGGGGTGGAGATATATATATATATGTTTTTCTCTCTCTCTCTTTTAGTTTCTTGATCGACGGAGCTCGATGATGATTTGTTCGAGTGCGAAAAGGGTGGGAATGATTGAGCGTATCCGAGTTGGTGACAATTCTCCGATATGCCAGGAGCATGATAGATTCGGGCGAGTCGAAGATGAGAATGGACCGACAGGGGCGGGAGATAAATCGCTTATATGCGAATCTCGAAATTTCAAAATGTAATTTTTTTTGTATGCAATAAAACTGACTGACACGAAGCTCACTCAGTTGAGAGTCTGCTCGTCAAGGTCATATGTACGAAATGCACCGGCATTAAAACATATTTTGTCGGAATTTGAATATATCGATTCGCGTTTTCTAATCATTCAGCTCGCGCTTCGCGAAAGAGAATTCCATGCGTATTTAGCAAATTTCGCAAAAGCTGTGATCATTTTCGAAAAATTGTAATGCTCGAAAGCGAGCGAAGCGCCCGAGGGAAGCGCGGTGATAAACTCAACTAATCTTTCACACTCCCGTGTAGGAGCTGTCGATAAGGATGCGTTCTGCACGTCATTACGCTGCTATACCGGCGCTTCGAACTGCCTACCACCTCGTCTGAGAGCGAGTACAATAATCTCGAAAAACAAAACCGAAAAAATCACATACCCTCATTTGTGTATTATTGCTAGTAACAGTATCCCGTTATTATTCAAACTGAATTAACGAACGAACGAATAAGTAAACCTCACGTGTAAGATTAAAGGAGCGGGGAGAGGCGTAAGCAGCACACCTGCACTCGATTTCCAGCATTTCTAGCAAGAGTTTTTCGATTTGAAAACAAAGGGGGAAGGGAGAAAAATGATAAAGCAGGAAAAAAGATAAACGCGTAAAACGTGGTAATTTCTGACCTTATCGACGCGCATTCAGTGCCTCCCCCGTCAGTTGAGCACACACAAACGAACGTAAACATCACAAAGCGAAAAAAAGACACTGCTCGTTTTCTCAAGGCGTCGAACACTCATTTATTTTGTAAAAATAACGAATATTCCGTCATGGTAAGCGAATTACCGCGAATTTAATGGTCACTCCACGAGCTCTTGAACGCGATAGAGACGCTGGTCGCTTCGTGTTCTCACGTCCCACAGGCCAAGCTCGGAAATAAATGTTTTTTCTTCTCTCTGCGTTCTCGAGTAGGATAAAAACGCGATTGAATAAAAAAAAAACGAAAAACAAAAGCAGCGAGAATGCAGCGCGGACGCGAGCGAAAATAAAAGTTTGTTCGAAACCGATAAAAGATCGCGAAAAAAATCGAAATATTACGCCGTTTCACAACGAGGCGCGGAAAACGGGGAAATCGCGAGGGGGGGGGATCGACCAACATAAAAAAAATCGTGCGGGAATTGGCACGAGAGAGCGGAATGTCGGAGAGTGCGCGCCGTAAAAGAATAAAGAGTACATCATTTTCTAACCTCAAAAACGCGACGTTTTCAGGACGTATCTGCCTTCTCGGACGATCGTTTTGACGTCAAGGAATGGATCAACAATACATTCAAGTCGAGCGAGGCACAGGACGACAAAGACGTGAGTCGCGCACTAAACCAAATTGACAAAGTCATCCGCGAAACCTCTCGACTATCCTCACTTTGAACCCGCGCGTCTATTTCACGCTTTTCCTTTTATCTTTTCGTTTCTTTTTTTCCCCCTTTGAATTTATGCCGTGCATTAAAAGCGCGCAGCAAACTGACGGCGCTCCCATTGAACGGCGGTCAACGACACCGTGCGCCTTTTTCAAAAAAGATAAATGTTTTTTTTCGCATTGTCGTAGGTGATGATGCAGTGTTCCTCCCATGCGTTGTTGCAAAATGTAACGTTTCTCTCTCCCTCTCGCTCTCTCGAACGCTCGTACAACGTCCCGTTCGTTTATCGCGGCATTTTAATGTCCTTTTCTCTCTACGAATCCATCATCACCATAAAAATACACGAATTTTAAAATGAAATATCGCGTATATAGGATTAATGCACATGTACCAAAAAATATGTGCAAAAATGATTTTTGTCCCCACGTTTCGACAAACTTTGACTTTATCATTAATGATTCAATGTATCAAACTCTGCGCAATGGAATTCTCCATTTTTATCCGTCGAAATGGAAAAAAGTTATATCAGGGTTTTTGCGATTGCGAGAAAACTTGAGAAAGAAATAGCACCGTTCGTCGACAGGCTTTTATAACGTCGCTCGTCATGAAATTGCAACTTTACGTGCAACAAGTGAACGGAGCGCTGGAAGAAACGAGTCAATCCGTGCTATCGGGATTACCTAGAATCCTCAGGGATACTCAGCTGCTTCAGCAAGAAGCCGGTTCGCTGAGAGAAAAAATGGTCACCGTCAGACAAGAAATAGCCAAGGTATGGTCGACACGCATGCGGCGAGCTACGAAAACTTGCCAATAGTTCGGAGGAACCAGTTTCCCTGATTTTCCCTTTTTTTTTAGGTGGAGAAAGACACTGCTCTTTCCATGACTACTCTGGAGAGGCTCGATAGGATAAAAACGGACCTGCAAGCGGCTAAACAGAGCCTTCACGAGGCTGACAACTGGAGCGTGCTGGCAAACGACGTAGAGGAGGTCTTACCGACGCCAAAAAAACTTGCATCATGCAAAACTTGATCATTTTCCTTTCAACAAAATTGTAATTCACGTTCGGAATTCAATCGGCCGAAATTGCAGGTTTTCGAATCCGGGGACATCGAGAATATCGCTGGCAAGCTATTCAGCATGCAAAAATCCTTGTCCATTCTCGTGACCGCCGTCGACTACGAGGACAAAAAGATGCAGCTGGAGGGTTTGAAAAATCGTCTAGAGGCAATGGCTAGTCCAAAACTCGTTCAAGCCTTCACAGCCAAGAACATGGGTAATTAATTTTCAACGATCAAAGCGTCGTCCGCTTCACGTTCTTTTTTTCCATCGACTTTTCTTTGAATTTCCAGAACAGTCGAAAATTTACGTAAATATCTTCACGAAAATGGATCGATTGCCGCAATTGCTCAAGTATTATCACAATTGTTCGAAAGTCTCTCTCTGCCAAGAGTGGCGGCGAATTACCGAAGTGGCGCAGGACGAGAGCGTCGCGTACTGGCTGCACACTTTTTACGACAAATTGCTTTCCGAATGGAACGATCAGGTCGGCACTCTGCGAGGCGTCGAAGATTTTTCAAAAAATTTTCCGCAATTTTCGCAAAAAAAAATCTTCCACGTAATTTACAGGCAAAATGGTGCAATCACGTGTTCCCGAGTGCTCCGACGGCGATTCTCGTGGAGATATACGCCGACGCGTTGCGCAGCTTGGATCCGAGTTTCGCCGATTCCATAAGTTCCGCTCTGAAGCAACATTCCAACGCGATGCAATTGTCAGTTTTGCTCGAATCCAAGCAAACAACGAGAAACTTTGCCGTTAACTTGAGCAACGCTATCGACGTTTCGTCACAGGGCAATGCGCTCGAGTCGAAACTCGAGAGTCTCGCCGTAGCCATTTACGCGCCTTACGTTCCGTACGTGAGCAAATACAGCGATTACGAGAGCGCTCAGCTCGCCCAACAACTTTCCACCCTCGAGTGCAACCACGAGGACCTCAGCGATACGATAAACTCCCTCTCCCTGAGCATCTCTCGCGTCATCGATAACGCAAACGAGGCCAACAAGCGATGTAAGATTTTCACGGAAGGTTGCGGGTATCCCGGACTCTTGAAGGCCCTCAATGTACGTCCCGGCATTCTCCGTTCGATGTCGAACGCAAAATTCCATCCTTCGTCAGCATCGCTATTTATTCCGGTAAAATTGTCTTCTCTTTGAGCAGATGTACTTCAATCGGTATGTCGAGAAATACCGATCGGGGGTAAAACAGTTGGAACGACGAAACATGAAACACGAGGATTGGAACTTGTTCCAGATGTGTCTGACTCTGATGCAGAGCATAGGTATGAGATTGAGAAACACGATTAATTCCGACGAGCGATCGAATACCTTAATGCGATCGTTAATTGCAGGTGAATTGTTGGTCCACGTTGAGCAATTTGAAAAAACTCTCGTGATCAACATCGTCGAGGCGAACAATCGATTGCAGCGCCCGAACGGTGGCGTGTTCAAGAGATACAAGACGCTACTTTTGAATCCGACCGGCAGAGGGGACCTCGAAAATCTGATTGCTTCTCTGCAGCAAGGTAAGAATACCCTCGCGTTTCGATGGAAAACTGTTTTTTTCGAACAACGAGAAGATCGCAACGAATTTATTTATTCTCACGCAGAGGACAAGACTATTCTCGACTCGATAATTCGATCCATACACAAACTCTGCTCGGACCTGCATCATACGACGTACGAGGTGATATTCGCGCCGATATACAATCAATTGTTGCTCGTGCAAAAAGCCCCCGCGTGGTCGACCGAAAGTGGCAAATCGTCGAATCTGAGCTCCGATCTGCCGGATTACAGTTTCGCCCCTCAAGAATATATCACTCAAGTCGGACAATATCTGATGACCCTGCCGCAACATTTGGAGCCATTTTTACTGAGAGACAATCCGAGCTTGACGCACGCTCTCAGAGCCGCCGACCCGCAATACACCCAAGGCTCTACAGAGTCCGGATTTACCGACATACTTTTGGGAATCGTCGCGAAAAAAACTTGCCAAATGTTTCAGGATCAGACGCTGGGAATTTTCGAACTAAACGCGGCGGCCTGCAAACAACTGGCGACGGACATTGGTCGGTTGATTAGCGTTTTTTTTTTTCCTTCTGTTGCTCAAAAAATTCGTTTTTTCTATCGATTGTTGTTTTTTTCTTTTCAGATTACCTCGGCAACGTCTTGGAAGAGCTGGGTCTCACCCTCTCGGACAATCTACAACACATGAAATTGCTACTCAGATTGACGCCGGAGGATTATCAGACGGGTAGTTCCGGCTGCAACGCCAGAGTCGTCGCCGCAGTCAGACAAATGCGAAACATCGCGTCGTCCGGCTAAGCAACTTTGTGACCCCTGAATTCATCGCGGAGCCGTCTTTGATGTACCGATCTGACAATTGCGACACAAAGTTCAATAAAGTTTCGAAGTTCGACCTTGAAATTGCTTTTTTCCCTTCGATAATCAATTTTCCTGTTTTCCGATGAGAGCGCAACGTTTCACGTATTTTTCTTAACGGAGAAGAAGGTTGGTAATTTGTCGATGTTTGCGTTTTGCTACGAATTCAATCATAGACGAGAAACAAATAACTCACCATTGACACATGAGGAGTTCCAGCGTTCGCTCGTTAATCGGGAATCTTCGTGTCGCGGCGCCAATTTGAAAATACGTGCTCGTCCTCTATTTTTCCGTCACCTTATCGAGATCTCGCGGGTCTTGGTGGTGTTTTTGAAAAATAATGAACATCTCGTGCTAAAAACATGTGGTATAAACACGCGGAATCGTGGAAAAATCACCGGGGACTTACAAACTTGACGATTATAACCGAAGTGTTGCCGGGACGAGTCGATTTTTCCACGTTTCGTAACGCCGTAGGCATTTTATCCGATCGACAACCGTTAACCATGTTCCGAACGAGCGTAAACGATCGTCGGAAAGATTGAAAAAGTATTGCATCGACGATTAAACACTGCACGATCGTTCCATGTACACTGACGAGAAGAAAAAGATTCTCCCGATTGCGACGAACACGTCCGCCATATTGATCGCGGCCGTTCCGCGTATTCAGTTCCGCCAACCGCCGTTGGCGCCACTCTCAAGATTGAAAAAGCCATCGAGATTATTTCACACAGTGTGGTTCGAAGAAACGACTCGTTGAATACATGCAACTAATATGCTCTTTTTCTTATATTTGAAAGAATCAAAAGCATCATCGTGCCTTATCGATAAATGTTCGTATAATAATCATCAGCCGATGTTTCGATTTTCCATAAAAAAAAAACCAAACAAACGTCGTACCGTACGTATTTCCTCGTACATGCGCGCGAGCGTTACACTAAATTATCAGCACATATCACATTTAATATAAAACGAGCGACGACAGTTTATATTTACGAACCTCTTTGTTTCTCATTAGCACCATGATACCTCGATATTTTTACGAACAGTTTGTTACACAGTCGCGCGAAGATAATAATATTGCCGCGCAAGTTAATTAAGCAACTTTGGGTAATAAAATCAGATCATTTTTTCCGAATTTTCACATCATCCTCGCGTATCGTTTCTTCACGTTATCCGATCGACAATACGCTGGTTTTTCAATCAACGCTCGCATCTATGTATATATATATAACACGCATTCTCATAGTCTGCTAATCTCGGCAATTCGCGTACCAAAAATCTCGTACAGCCTACATTACGAATATAACAATAATGATAATCAAACAAATGGCAACTATATACGGACAAGATTAGCTCGAGGGCGAGTTTCTCGTCGATGCGTGACGCTAATCGGCGCAGACCGTGAACACCGAGTGCAAAAAACGCAGAAAAAAAAGATCTACGCGTGCCGGCAACGAAACGTGCAGGGCAAAAGTCGAAATAAACAGAGTATTCTCGCGGTTAATGAAAGACTGAGAAAATTCGAGACGACGAAGCGTGCGGAATCGAAAAACTCCCGATACGGTAATAAAACACTTCCATATTCAAGTTTCGGCGAACAATAGCGCTTCATAAAATATATATATATATATATATATCTACATACTTGAAATATCGCGTATCAATATACTCAATGATAAAACACGAAATTCGTCAACATCGGATGATTAAATTCATTCAGTTTAACACAGGATATCTATTATAGCCAAAAGGTATTGTGCGTACCCATTTTTCTCGGCAGAACAATGAACCTTCGCTTTATTTCCTTATTCTCAAACGTTTCCGTCCAAAAATATCTCAACCGCGTCACACTTTGACGAGAAAACATCTCGACTCGCAGCATCACAAGTCCATAACGGTGCACACTTTTGTTACTGCTTCAGTGTTGAAATTGAGAGAATTTCAAAAAAGAGGAGATAAGATTTTGGTAAGAATAATTCAACGAAGAAAATAGTCATTGTCCTGCCACTTTCTCTCGTACAATTATCGTGTACAACCGCGATTTCGATTCGAAGATCGATCTCTAATTCAGCATTGCTGCATGATAAGGCGGCGAAGGGGGGGGTCGTTGGGGCGACAACGTAATTGCCAAGCGATTTTGTTTTCTCGATCGTAACGTCATCGGCGTATTTTCTCGAAAAAATTTTCGGGATAAAGAGAGAGTCGCAAAGAAGGGAGAAACAGCGTGAGATAAAAATGTTGCCGCAAATCCAAGATGCTCAAAGTTTCCTTTTTCGCTCTCTCTCTCTCTCTCTCTCTCTCTCTCTGACTAGATTTTATCTGGCCCAAGTGCTGTCGCGCATAATTTTCGAAAACTCGCAAAGCTCGAAACCGCGACTTTCATCACAACGTAATATCACAATTAATATCCGTGTTACACAACGTCAATGGATATGCTCGGATGAGGGGGGATTACGAAAAATCGGGACGCAAACGGCGGCGGATTTTTCCTTCGGTTTTTCCTTTTTTCTCGAACGAATTGAGGAAATAATAGCTACGGTAACACGCCGAACGTACGCATATTCTTATCGCCAATTATCTTCGTTCGTCCAACAGCTGACTTTTGACTCTCTCGCTTCGCCCTGCTTTTTCTCTCGTCCGTTCGCAAATGCACGCTTCTTTCCTCTTCCGCTCCTCGTCGAGACTCACGACGATGATCGCGTCTCGGTCGCTGCGAGAATTTTTTTTTTTTTTTCAAAAAAAACAAGAGAGAAAAAAAACGCGCAGCTCAACTCGCGGCGAGAAGTTGTTCGTCCTCCATGATGCGGTCGGCGGCGTTCGCGTTTCATGGAACTTTCTTCTTCGTTGGCTTTTTGCTGCGGGGCAGAGTCGCGAAGCTCGTTATCTAAAAAAAGAAAAAAAACGAGAAACGAATGACGATCGTCGGTCGGAAAGGGGCGACCTGGCGGGCGGGGTGCGATCAGGCAAAATTTTGGCCAGCCACGTAAGAAAAAAAAAATGAAGAAAAAGACGTCAAAAGCTAGAAGGAACAACGTGATTATTGTCGATATTATCAGCACGATTGGGACCATCAACTCGAAAACAAGGCGAAAAACGATCGGTACTCAGTCGGTGAACGCATTCAATGTCACGATTGTTAATATTCCATGAGTGTCAAAGTTGGAAGAAAAAAAAAGATAAATTCGATGAGAGAGCTGCTGTTAAATATTCTTCGTATGAGTTGTTAGTCGAATGTGGTTGTTTGTTTGTGCTTTTCTCTTTTTTTTCGTTCAACAAGATCATCTTTCTCATACAGTGTTCGCTGGTCGACATTCGCGGTTATTTTTCCTCCCGGAAGTGCCTCCCCATGCTGAAATTCGTGCGGAATTCGTGGGGATTCGTTCGGAGAGGAGACTTTGTAAACAAGGATGGAAGAGAAAACGATTATTCGCGCTCGAGAGTCGATCCTCGGAAATCGCGCGACGGCGAATGTGACATTTGCCGAATTTTCAAACTGGCTCTGACGAGACCCGTCTCCGCCGAAGTTTCCGGCTCTTCCTTATTCTCATCTCTCATTCTCGCGTTGTCGGCCATTTTGATTCCTCGATCGTCGGTGGAGGGAGCGACTTTCGACGACGAATCTCGACTCTCGTTTCCGCAACTTCCGGCGTCGTCTCGAACGTTCGCGTCCCCGCGGGAACCAAAGCTCGTCGATCTCGATCGCGACCCGCTGGCTTCGGACAGCGCCGAAGTCGCATCGTCGTCCTTGAGACTCGCGGAGTCTTTGGAATCCCTGTGAAAAGCGTGATTGAAGAACGTCTTGGGTATCGTCAGGAGCTTGGAAAAACCTTCCTTCCTGCGCGACCTCTTTCTCCGCCCTCTCGGCGAGTCCGGAAGGTGCGAGACGAACACGTTTTTCGTCTCGCTGACGTTCGTGAAGGTCTTGAGAGTGCCGGTTTTTATAACGAGAGTGGCTTTGAGCGCGCTGCGCGCCGCGTCGTCGTCCTCGCGCTCCTTCTCGCCCTTGGACGAGGGCGCTCTCGGCGCCGGCTTTTTGTTGTATCTACCAGCGCGGCAATCGCCCTCGGAGTTGCTCCTGGAGACGTTCGGTGTCGTCCAAACTTCGAGGGCACTCTCGCGGTTTTTACCATCATCGGAGTTGCCGATTTTTGCATTCTCCTCGAGGATGCTTTCCGTCTCTTTTCTCCTCGTATCGCTCTCCTCCGCGCTGCGCGATCTCGCGTGCGACGATACAATGTTAGTCACGGCTTTACGGGCGTTGCTCAGTAATACCTTGAGTTCCTCGATCTTCTCCTGGCACATGTCTCGCGGATGATCCTCCGGGAGTTCGCGCTCCTCGTTCTCCGCGATTTCTGTGTTCCTCGACGCGTCGTCCGGGTCTTCCCGATCGTTTGACCTTGACCTTTCGACGCTAACCCTCGCCGCCGACTCTTTGACGGTTTTTGGCTCACTCGCCTCGCGCGAATCTCTCTCCCGCGCGACTCTACTCTCACTGGGGATATTCATCTGGGAAAGGAGTAATATTAGCTCGAGCGTTCGACTGGGGAGGGACATTGGCGATGACAATTGTGTCATTTCCGGAGAGGAAGGAAACTCGCTAGCGTAGTCGTCCTCTTCAACCTTCAAAGCCCAGAAAGTCATGAAACATTAAACGCCTTGGTTCGTTCGACGGATGATACGCGCGGGTCGAATCAAAGTCCTCCGAAATTTCGACGAGTGTTGTAGGTAAAAAAGAAAATGGAAAAAACCTCGCTCACTCCGTCGCGTTTCGATCGCGGCGAGTTTCTACGAACCTCGGGCGTTTTCTTCGTCGTTGAGGTGCGCGGTCTCGCTCGCGTCCTCGCTCCCACGCTCGAGGTCCTCAGCAGAGATTCGCCGTTCGACGTTACCCGATTCGACTGCAGCGCCTCGCCGCTGCTGTATCCGCTGGATATGTCGTCCGACGATCTGATACTGACGAAACAGCGGGTTGATGCAATTTTTCGAAAAATGTAACGAACGATGATTAAATATGACGATGAAACTTTTTTAAATATTTTTTCCGATGTTTTTTTGCAAAATCCTGGCGACAACGACGATCGTTACTCACTTTAAGCTAGCTATGGGATCCCTGGGCCTTGGTTGTCTAACGTCAACGTCGACCTCGGAGAAATACATTTCGACGCGATTGCTGCTGGATTGCGTCCTTCGAGGACTGTATCCTCGCCTTCCCGGATGCTCCCTCAGACGAGGCTCTACTGCGGGTCGGACGAGGCGATTAATCTCAAAGCGGCGTGACGCGAGAATGATTATTAAAAAAAAAAATAAAAGTAAATTTGAAAAAAGTATACAAAACCTTGCATGTCCGTCTCGTCGCGCAAGCTCGATGTGTTTCTATTTTCATCCTCCTTTTCCCCCGTGAGATCGCTCAGACTGTAGCTTTTCTTCAGCTGCTGGACGAGCCCTCCTCCACCCTGGAATTCGAGAAAAAAGCAAAAACAGATTTAGCAACGTCGAATCGCTGAAATTATTCACGGGAATGGAAATTTCGCCTCGGAAAATTGCACCTCGGATTGTACGAAATTGCAGAGAAAAGAAAAAAAAAGAAATGGATGAAATATGATGAAGTAAATAAAAAGGGCAAATAAAAATGAATAATCTTACCAACGAAAAACGTGTTAAATGTGTTATCTGCCATCACCAACGCGGTCTTTGTCATTTCGCTGATTTTATTCACGTGAAAACGATTTTTTTGTCCGTACCGCGTTAAGATCTCAGAGTTTATTGCTTTTAGTCGGCCGAGCGCTCGGTGACGCACGCGGCTTCCGCAGCGAGCTTGTCCACTGACGTACGATGCGATAGCGGTGCTGGTAGCGGTGCTCGAGCATGTTTTTTTTCGTTTTTTTTTCATTCAAATACACAAATTTCGTTTTTGTACTCTATGCGATCGGCCAATTGTTCGTCCATTTTTCGTACAGCCGGGCTTCGAAATAACGGAAAGAAAGAAGCAGCTCTCGATGGATCATCCTCTCTCTCTCTCTCTGCGATCCAACGATCTTTCGAGTTAGGCGAACGAGCGGAGTATTATTCAGCGAGAAGAAAAAACCGGTAATTTCGAATCTCGAAGGAAATTCGTCATTGCCGTTCGCTCTCGTGGAAAAAATCGAATTTTCTCAATCATCTCGCTCGATCGACCGAAAAGTCGACGAGAAATCTCCGATCTCCGAAAAAATAAACACACTCGGAGCGGTAAACGCAGAGGCGCGATTGTAAATTCGATTTGGACCATCTCGGCGGCAAGAATTATTATTATTATTCTCTAAGCGATAATGAGTGATGGAAAACGGACATGTTCGATGTTAAAAATTGCGTTTATTTGGAAAATAAGAAACCGTCGTTTAGCGGCTCTTTGAAAATTCGGGAAAGGGACGAACAAGGGAAAGTGGCGGTTGGTGGGGATGTGTGTATAAAAACATTTTCACGAGCTCGTAGCTCGCAGCGACAATGATCATTGGCGAGGTACAAAATTGCCATTGATCGTATTGATTATCGCGCACTTTTTTTACCTCATCTTTTTCCTCTCGACTCGGACACGTAAATATTGGTAACTCGTTTCACGCGGGCTTTAGGATGATTCGACGCGAGCGTACGTACGCGAATAATATAATCAGCAGCGACGATTCGCGGACTCGTCGCATATCACAAGGTGCTTCTGAAAAGGCACTTTCGTGGGGCACATCGGGGGGACTCGCGCGCGATCTTTCTCTCGCTCGTTCGATTCGAAAAACGTGCGCGTACGATGTGCGTCCTAGATTCTACGGCAACACGATGAAAAACGATGATAATATCAAAAAAAAAAAAGAGAGAAAAATAAAATTCGTATTTTCCGTTCAAAAACAAAAAGTTGCATCGCAAAGTCGCGCGGATTCAATTTTCATCCGGTCCACCGGCGAGGATTTCGAAAAAATCGTCAAAATTTCACGCTCGGAGAACTTTGACCCGACGACGAGGCAAATTTTTGATTTCGCGAAGCTCCTGGCATTTCCGGTCGATTTAATCCCGATCGTCGACAACGACACGGCACTATTTTTTCCCTCGTTTCCAAGCTGTTTTTTTTTCCTTTCTCATCTCCGTTTGGATCTGTTTTTCCTTCCTCATTTCCGGTGCGGCGAATTTCGGTGCGAGCTACCGGGTTAGACTTTTTCCAGCCGGAGCACGACGTCGTCGGCGCTTTTGCCGCAGTCGCATCCGTCCGTCAGCGTCCCGTTGTTGCTCCACACCTGGATTTTGACAAGATCCGGCATGAGGATCGAGGCGAAATTCGTATGGTTAAGAAACGCGAGCGAGTTTATCGATCGCGATTTTGAGCGCGGGCGTTTGGGTGCGTGTGTGTGTTTTTTTTTTCGTTTTCGGGAATCGAAAACGAAAAAAAGATTCAGAAATCGCCGTGGGGTTCGTCGCTGAATTCGTCATCGACGATGCGGGGTCTGCCCCTGCGTCTCTTCGTTTCGACGCCCGTCTCCCTCTTGGGCCGTTTTTTCGGCTTCTCCTTTGGCACTTTGAAGACAACGGGGCTGAGATCGTCGTCGTCGTCGTCGTCGTCGGTTACTCGCGCGACCTCGTCGACGGGATGGCAAACGACGTCGTTATCGTCATCGCCGGAGGGGGCGTCATTATCGTCGTTGCTCGACATCGGGGGATCGTCGATGACGCCGAGCCTCGGCGACGAGGAGCGCGTCTCGCGATCCCCACCTCCGGGCGTCGGGGATCCTCTCGACGATTTACCGGCTCGTTTCGCGACGCTCCTCTCTCCGTCTACCCTCCTCGTAATCGCCGCGTCCCTCTCCGTCCTCCTCGTTGCCGGTCTCGGCCTGGCTAAGCTAGAAATCGCCGAGTCTGATTGGCTGGCGGGAAGGATCAGCGGTGGTGGATTTGTCGGGACGACTTTCGGAAAATTCTGTCTTGCGTCGCATCGAGTCCGGTGGGATTGCAAAAGCCGCGATCGTTACGCGGGAAACGTGAGATGAGAAAAACGAGAGAAAAAAACAAAAAAAAGAGGAACAACGCAACGTGCGATGACAAAAACGTTCACAGCGGCGGTGAAAAGTGCAACGGCGATTGTTATTGCGATTATCGACAGCGATGTATCGATCGAGTTAACGTGACAGTTGCGTTTTTTTATTATTTTCAAGCGTCGAGAAACGAGGCCGATCGGCGGAAACGGCGAGGGAAAGTTTGACGACAAAGTTTTGCGTTACGCGTCGGTGGTACGAGTTGCGGATGGAGAAAACGATGATGCATTCGGGGAGGGGAGAGAACGAACGAACAAAAAGAAAAAAACAGCTCAGATGAATGATCGAATCTAGCGGGGGGGTGCGTGGCCGTATTTTTTTTTCATTTTAAATCGCATTCGGGACATCCGAGGAAAAAAAAAGAAACGAAAACGTGAATGAGAGGAAAAACACCGATGAAAATGTTTTTTTTTTCCTTTCCTGCTTCGTACCTTTATGGCGGTCTGCATGAGCACCGTCGTTGCATAATTCACGCCGCGTGTTCCGAGATGCAGCACCGCCGTGTATCCTTGCTCCGTGGCACGCGCCAGGGCGTCGTCGATCTCGGCTTCACGGCGACTCAACGCCGGATGGACGAAGCGACGGTAGAGAATGCTCGAACCCTTTGTGGCTGGACTCAGCAGCCACAGCACCAGTATTATCTTGATCTCGTAATAAAACGGAAACCTGTCGCCCGGAAATGAGAAACACGATAGAGATTTTGGGATACAAAAAATAAGCCTGTTTGATGGAACGTGAGAATGACTCGGTTTTTTGGAATCGATTTTTGGGACCTTCGTAGGGCAAAATCGTTGATCATTTTTACGGACACTTTTTCGGAATTTTGTCGAGGTTTGGAAAAGATGTTTTGCTTCTTTGGGGCGTCTTTGAGGTTGAAAAAAACAGTGAGATCGTCGGTCCGCGAATGCTTTGGTTTTTCATTTTTGTTTTGTACAAAAATTCGTTTGAGAGTTTGAGAAGATTGCACAGATCGAAATATTCGGAGGGGAAGGAGAATCGCGGTCGAAGCTGTTAGTGACCCCAATTAAATCTCGCCGCTTAATCACGAGCCAAAAATACACGCCATTTAAACGTTTTTGAAACGTTTTGTGACGCCGCTCCGGAAATACATTTTTGTTTAATGAAAAATTCCTCCATCGACGCGGATCTCTGTTTTTTTTCCCCGAGAATTCCGAAAAGAATGTACGAACGGTGGAAAAGTAGAGAGGCTTTTCGAAACGACGTTTGGAATTTCCGTCTCGCGTGGAATTTCGACTTTTCTTCGGTGTTTTTATAGACTTTCGCGATTTTTCGGCATCTTTGGAAGCGTCACACGGAGGATACGTGTGTCTCTCGTGTACGAAATTAGACCGTTCGGGATTACCCCGGGAGGGAAGAATCAACGTGAGGGAAAGAGAGCGACGATTTGAACGCGCTTTTGGCAATTTTAGCGATGTGGAATCGAGGATTCTCCTCGTCTTTTTCTCTCTCCCTCATGGCGAACGCGAGTCTGAACGGTGGAAAAGAAAATACTCACCAAAAGCTGAAGAAAACGTCGGTGAATGTCTCCGCGCAGGTGAACAGTGCAAACACGATCCAGTACATCATCCATTTTACCTAATTTCATTGAAAAACAAACAAAAAAAAAAGAATGGCATAAAAAATGATCAGATAACGATACGATCTTTCGTGGAAGGAAAATTACGAAAGGAAAAGATGATTACGAGAGTAAAGGACGTGTACTCACGTATTCCTTGACGTTCTTCGTTCGCACGGCTTTGTACGAGGCGTAAGCCGGATAGAGGGTGCCAAAGACCAATCTGAAAATCGGATAGACGAGGATGTAAGTGAAAGCTCGCGGCATTACGATCGCGAGTACGATCGCGAGGAAACCGAGATTTCCCAGAGTCAGCTTGATCGGCAATTTCTCGAGATAGTCACGGGCCCATATGAGGGATTTTCTAGCGATTAGTTGGGTCGTTCTGCGTGCTCTCGAGATGGCGATATCATCGATCTCGGTATTGACGTCGCTCGTGTACTCGTAGGCGGTATCCTCGTACTCTCGGACCTCCATTACGGTCTCGCACTCGCTCGTGCTGTCCGACATTCGTCGCTTCGCGCGTTACTTAATCTTTTTTCGACTTTTCTCTCTTCCTCCACCACTCCTATCTCTCTCCCGCGATATTATCGGTGTCTCTCTCCGCCCGGCTGGAACATCGAATCGGCGATCTATCGAATTTTTCGTTGAAAGAAAATCATCAAAGTCATCGATCGATCAACGACGTTCGATCGTTCCGAGATGAAATAATCGATGATTAAAGCTTCTCTCTCTCTCGCTCTCTCCTGTTACTCCGTGCAAGTATTTTTCACTCTAAAAAATTGCCTGTAAACCCTGTTTCGATCCTCTCGTGTTTTTTTTCCTCTCGCAGAGTCTGTCTGTGAAATGTTTGTCGAAAAAAAGGGGGTGAAACGTCGATCGTCCAGAGTCGTGATCCCGGTCGTTGAACGCGCGCCGTATCGGAACGAAAAATCGCGCGAGAGAGAGAGAGAGAGAGAGACAAAGAGGAGAGACCCGCGTGGAGCGGACGAGCTTGTTTCTTCGTCGGAGAAACCGAGGAGCACTACGGCCCGCGGGTTCAACGAGGAAGACGAGGCGAACGGGGTCTCGTCGAGGCGCGGATGGGTATTTCAACCCGAGACTCTATTTTCGCGCTCCCCCGTTGAGTCTCGCTCGCGCGAGCTCGCAAACGAAAACACGAGGAGCGCTCGCACGGTTGCGTTATCATCCTCCGAATGTTACCGACGGTTTTAAGGGGGTTCGCGCGCGACTCGCGAAAAAAGTGCGATCTTTTTTCGACCGGATCACTCGACGATACTCGCGCTCAAAGTTGGAAAAATCGTAGGCAGTCGTACGACAAATTGTGTCAATTTCCAGACCACGAAGTGGGCATTTTCGAGCGCCTCGTGATATTTTCGGTTTGATTATCGTACATTTTTGTTTTTTCCTTTTTTAACCAACGATTTACGAATTTTTCCAAAGGGGAAGAGTATCCTCGCCGCGAACCGAACCGACGCCCTCGGCGCGCCGGTCATCACTGACTGACTCGCGACTAACGAGAACGCATAACATGCACAGTGCTTCTCTTTGTACCTCTCTCTCTCTCTCTCTCTCTCTCTGTCTCTCTCTCTCTCGATTAAACTCGTCGAAACAGCAATGATCATGCGTGACCGTGTGCCTCGCCATGGCTGTTTTCGTGGCGAGTTTTATTCGCCAGAGAGTCGCCTCGACGCGAAGGGAGAGCCGGGGGACAAGGGTGACGATGGTCAAAGCGCACGGAGCAGCGTAAAGCAGGTAATTCGATGATTATCGTCAATGTCGAGTTGACGCGGCTTGCGCAATGTCAATTCAGAAACGTCCTCTGCGCGGACCGAAGCACAACAGTAAGACGACACGCGACGACCGGAAAGGTCGATTTGATCGAACGATTTTTTATTACTCCACCTCTTTTTTGTTTATCTACCAATTTCCCCTCGCCTCTTCGTTGCCGCGAATCGAATTTTCGATCGAACTTTGACCACGAGTGCGAGGAAAAAACGTTTATCGCACTTGATTTTTTTTTCAAAATCGAAACGCCGAAATGTCACGATTTATTCTCGCCTCGGAAAGATCGAAAGCTCGTCCGTGTTTGCGACTTCCGCATTTTCCTTTTGTCGACATTTTTATTTCGTAAATTCCATGTATTTGACGGAAACATTTTTTTTTCCCTCTCACAATCGTAAAACCCACGGACTTTACCTCGTTGCGTGATTTCCGCTAGTCCTCCGAACTGCTCGCGAAAAACCTTTTTTTTTTTTTGCTCTCCTCTCGTCGATTTTTCGCGCGAACCTCCCACAGCTGGAAGGAAAGCGTGACCGGGCGAAAAAATATGATAAACGCGTGTTGTTATATCCGGTAACCCCTGGCTGTGCGCGACGTTCGATTGTCGATGCAAAGAGCGTCAACTTCGTGTTTATTAATGTCGGGAGAGCGCGCGTTCTCTCGCTCTTTTTTTTTTTCTCCGTTTCCTGCCTTCTTCCACTCGACCGGAGAAATCGAGATGAACGACAGCAGCGTGGATGAATCAACGAGAATAGAGGGATAAAAAAGATAAGGGGGGGGGGGGGAGAATAAGAGTACCCGGTCAAGATCATTGTCGTCCCGTTTTATTTCGTTCGTCCTCGCGTGGGTCGAAGAACCAAGACGCCCCCTCGGAGTCGAAATCCATCCGAGAAAATTTCACCTCGATTTTTCTCGAATTTCGAAATTCCAATCGCTTCTCCCTCCCCCCCTCTCTCTTCTTCCAACATTTTTTCAACCAACTTCGCTCGAGTTCGAAATAAAAATCGAGAAATCATCGAGAAATCGCACGGAAAATGGCGAGAAAGGCGTGATCATCTCGAGGGAACAATGCGGACCCGATTGGGAGTTTGAGGTTGATTTTTTATTGTCAATTTCGATTTCAATCGTGTCGAGTTTGTTTCTGCGTGAAAAGAACGTCGCGACGAGAGGCCTGATTAGTTTGGTGGGAAGAAAACGGATGTATAATCAGCGAATTGTCGAACAATTTATTTCTCCTTATCGCAGAGAGGCGTTACAGTGTTTTCGGCGTTGATTTTCAGAGGACTCGGTAGGAAAACGATCGAGGCTGTATTGACGACCGTGACTCTCTTGAAAATCGGCGCGTGGAAGTTTCTGGAGTAGCGTGCACTCGTGGGTACCAAGATGGGCGCGTTTCGTCGATTCGGGGGTGTAAAACAGGTCATCGTGAGCGACAAATCGATGAAAATCTCTCGATAAACGGCGATACCGACGGTGGCGCCACGTGCGACGACTCGAGCGTCGCTGAAAGAGCCTCTCTCGCTCGCTCGTCGATACAATTTTTCACCAATCGATCCTTCGTCGCAGAGTCGTTTTCTCGACGAAACATCGCGTTTTTTCCATCTCGACGACGGTCGCGCTCGCGCGGTCTATATGTGAATCACAACGACGCCGTCGTTAAAAAACACGGTTATTCGGATTTCCTGTCTGACGGGCGATGACATGGTCTCTTTTCTCTCTCATCTTCCGAACGATCCCCGGAGCATCTTTGAGAATCGAGAGAAAAAAAAAACGGTCGTTTTTGTCTTTCGAAAAACAAAAAAAATGATTTCCACCTGCGATTTTCGATTTATCCTTTTTCTTC
Source organism: Heteropelma amictum (assembly GCA_959613375.1). Taxonomy (NCBI): domain Eukaryota; kingdom Metazoa; phylum Arthropoda; class Insecta; order Hymenoptera; family Ichneumonidae; genus Heteropelma; species Heteropelma amictum. The sequence continues at coordinate 1,849,799 of OY390727.1, forward strand.
GCGGTTTTCTCCTCGTTTCCGGCGTGCTTTTTTTCCCCCGATTTCTCGTCGATCCCGCACTCGAAAAACGAACGGGAAAACTGGGACGAAAACGCCGTGGCGTGTGGGATGAAAAAATTGAGAAAAAAAAAATGAAAAAACGAGGGACAAAGAGACACCGCGCTCTCTCTCTCTCGATCGCTCTCGAACGAAGCGACGCCGACGACTAGAGGCTCCCCGAGACGACCGCACGGATTTATATTTAAACTCGCCCTCGAGAGTGTAACGGCGCCGCGAGAGAATTTCGCGCCCTCTTTGTTTTTCATGCTTTTTTTTGTTTCTTCGATTTCTTTTTTTATATCCGTGTTTTTCGTCGACGCTCGCTGCGAGAACGATGACGTACCGCGTTTTCCTTCGATTCGTCATCGATTCTACGTACGGCATTATCATTATTGTCGAATCGAAACGCGATCGCCGGAGTCGAGTGCCAAAATTGAAAAAACAAAAACATCTCGATGCGCGTAAATTTATTACGACTATTTTCGAGCTCGATTTTTCACTCGCCCGATTGATTTTCTCGTACCGGCGGACGGTAAAATCGGGAAGAAAAAAATGATGAGAAATAATCGGGTGCAAACAAAATGGCGGTCGGTAAATTCGTATTTTACGATTTATTTTACGAAAATTCCGAAGCCAGCGAAAAACTCGATTTAAAAATCGAAAAAATTCGCTCTCCCGTGAGGTCCTCGGGTGGAAACTTCAGGAATATCGCGTTTCACCGTCTTTGCGGTGTTTTATCGTGCACGTGCGGAAGTGCTCGACGAGAGAAGAAAGAAGAGAGGAGGAGGCATGTGCACGCAAAAAACACGAGTGGAAAACGCGAGGGGAGTCTTCTCCCCAGTGAGGAGACGCGGGAAAACCCGCGCGTTGCGAAAGGTTCGAGAAAAAACCGCATAAACGCCAAGCGTCGGGACCTCCCGCGTGGGAGGTCCCGCCACCTTTCGGACGACGAGTGCACTCGTGTGCGCGTGTTTGCTCATGTTTCCGTCCGCGGCGCTCTTCACTCCCGAACGTTGTGCGGAAAAAAAGGAGGGGGAAGAAAAAACAGCGGATTTCTCATCTTATTCGGACGGCGAGTGCACTCGACGTAAATCTTGTCGTTTTATCGAGAAAGAAAAACAAATATACGCGCGAGGATGAAAAGCGCGTGGAGACGCAAACGCAACGGTTCTCTCTTTGTGCTTTACCACCACGCTCGTCGCATATTGACGAATCATTCGATGTCAACAGAGAGAGAGAGAGAGAGAGAATCAACAACTGCGAGAGAATCGAAGGAGCACGTCGAGTGACCTCTCGCGTCTCGTTCTCCTTGTTGCCAGCCAGGCATCGATCCAACCTGCAACGAACGCGACAACAAAGACGCTGCCGAAAGCGCTCTTTTTCTCTCTCTGTCGCAAAAAATTGTACAGTAGGACCTCTCTAAGAGAGAGGTTTAGGGCGGTTAGGGGAAGAAAAGTCAGAGAAATTCGTCGCCGAAGCCTTCCCCCACCACTAGGTTAGAGCGCTCGAGAATTGCGCATGTGGTGGCGTGTTCGTGTTTCTCCACTCGACCTCGACAAGAGGACACGAGCCATCGTGAGCAAAATTGACAACAAGTTGCGGAAAGTATTGTGTTTCGCGTCGTTTCATGGATAAGTACATATATATCTCATTGAATATCGATGTGTACATGAATTTTATAAATAAATTTTGATTTTTTTTTGCAACATTGTAAGAAATATAAAGCGAAACTTTGTAAGACTTTCAATAATTGTTCAATAATTTTTTTGTCCGCCAAAATATACGTAAAATATTCGTTATCGAAACTCGGACATATATAATGTATAATAAAATATGTACATCACAATTTATCTTGCATATGTACTTCGGGTTGAAATATATAATGTATATATATATATATTTCATTATTTCATTATATTTCAGTATCTATGAGGATTTTAAGTAAGAATCTATAAACATTGTGATTTAAACACGTGCGATTAGCTAAAATCGTTCGTGACCTCTTATCGAGGTGTCGGGTACATTGCAAGCGCCCGAGCGAGGTGGGGGAAGCCCTAAAAACCGCTCAAGCGGAACGGCGGAGAAATTCTCTCTTACCGAGGGCTCTCTTAGAGAGGTACTACTGTACTCTGCGACAAAAATGTTTTCTTTTCCTCTCTTTCTCCTTCACCGACGGACTCTGACGGTTTGTGACCTTCAGAGTCCGCGGACATGCCACTTCCGCACGAGGAGAGATTCTGATTTTTGTGTTTATTTATTTATTTTCTTTGAATAAATCGGGGAAATCGGGTTGGCGTTTTCTTCTCGGCGATAGAAAATTTCGTTTGAATCACCGAACGACTGTTTTTTTTTTGTTTCGAGACTCTCCGTGTCGCCTCGATCTCGTTTCTCGTTCCAGTTTTTCGCGTGTGCGCGATCGAACGGCCGTATTCGTGACTCACTTTGGCCAAGGCTGTGCCATACACCTTCGAGATGCAGCATCCACAAATGGCAAGCTCGGAGTCGAAACTCTTTTCTCTCTCTCTCTCTCTCTGTCTTTTTTTTTCCTTTCGCAAACACACGCCTGTGCATCTCGCGTCGCCCACGACGTCGTAAATTTTCCGGCGAGGAAATTAATGCCCAAGGGGAGAAGGAAAGTTGCGGAGAAACACGAAAAAAATAAAGGGGAGGAAAAAAAGATTCCGCGGTTTTCGAGAAAAGTGCGAGATCCAGCGCGGCATCCCGGGCGTCGCCTTTGTCACGTTTCTCCACATCAGCTGCTCTCCGAAGCGCCGAAGGAGGAATGAGACAAGGAGAAAGAGAGAGAGAGAGAGAGAGAGAGAGAGAGAGAGAGAGAGAGAGAGAGAGAGAGAGGAGTCAATATACTCGCAGCGCGTTATCGTCAATGAGCTCTTTAAAAACAACCTCGACCGTCAGTCATTAGAAAAATATCAAGTTTGCCCTCGCGCAGATGTCAACAAACGCAGCTTCCGCGGCGTCCGTCGAAAAACGGCAAAGGCCGATTTTTTTTTTCCATCGAAGATATTTATTCTCAAAATACCTCTTTCTTTGCGAAATTATCGTGATTGTTCGTTGAATTACGCGCCTAAAATGGCGAACACGAGGGAGGAAAGAATGCCGCGTGTTGCGTCATCCTCGGAATTTCATCTCGAAAAATATCGCCGATGAACGAATCGAAATAAACGTCGTTGCGTCAAAGGCACTTTCGAAAATCGAGGTTAAGAGCGCGACGGGACGGTTGAACAATATTGTTGCGTGGTTATCGTCGATGAGAAACGAATGAAGAAGGAAATGAGGATTTCGAAAGGAAACGCGAGACGGCCGAGACCCTCGGCACCATCAGCTGTTTCGGATGCTCGAAAAAAGGGCCGTTATTCGGTGAGAAGAGGCGAAGGAGAAGAGGCGAAGGAGGAGAGGGAAAATAACCAAAAACGTTGGGACGGGCGAGAGGAAGATTTTTGTGGAAAAAGTTTTCATTTTGACCGCTTAGTTTTGAAAATACGATATAATTAATAGATAAATGATAAATGATCAATAGGATAACATTTTATTCGTATTTTATCTTCCATTATTATTATTATCGTTGCTATAGCTCGAAAACCAAGCGGTGAGAATTATTAAATCAAAAGGTGTTCAATCAAGAGGCGAGGAAATCGAAAAAAGGGCCGTTATTTCGTGAGAAGAGGCGAAGGAGAAGAGGGAAAATAGCCAAAAACGTAGAGACGGGCGGGAGGAAGATTTTTGTGGAAAAAGTTTCCATTTTGACCGCTTAGTTTCGAAAATACGATATATTTAATAGATAAATGATAAATTATCAATATTATAATATTTTATTCGTATTTTATCTTCCATTATTATTATTATTGTTGCAGTAGCTCGAAAACTGAGCGGTGAAAATTATTATATCGAAAGATGTTTGGTTTTCTATCGTTCCGCATAGAATAGCCCATATAGAATTGCGGTACGCCGGACGAATCAAAATTTGGATACAATTTTCGAAAAAGCTTTCGGGATTAGACAACTACCTTAAAATGCACGCCAAACGGCGGTAGGGTCCATTCTCTCCCGTTTGAGCCATCGTCTCTGCGTCTCTGTCTTTTGCGCTGCGCGCATTCCCCGTGTACAGGCGCGTTATTTTATTTTTAGAATGGAGAACGAACCTCGCGCTCCCCGATGTATCAACACTCGAGGCCTCCATCCGAACATCGTTCTCTCGGCCCTATGAGACAATTGCTCTCAAATTGAATTCAAAGCGAGAAGAAAAACGATTCAGCGATCCTCGTACGGTCGTCCACGAACTGGACGAATTTCGAAAGATGCAATTACGAATATCCGCCGCGAGAGCAAATGAAATCGAGCGAAACGAATAGATGAATTTAATTATTTTCAATTATAATCGTTTCCAAGGCAAATTTTGATAAAAAATAAATTTAATGTAAAAAAAACAAACTTTCGTCGGGTGAATCTACGCGAGAGAACGAAACGGATCGAGGTGAGCCTGGAAAATCACGGGGCGAATGATTTTCTCGTTTCGATGCTTTTTTTTATCCCACAGAGCCATTTTTGTATATCGCTTGTGTGTGGTTCGTTCGAAACGCGGGGGCAGGGGAGAAGAAAAAAAAACGTCGGTCCGAGAGTGTCGGCGGCAAGGACGATGGATCGTTCCCGGTAGGATAATCCCAAGGTAGCTTGGCAACAACGAGACGAACGAGGACGATGCCGCCTCTCTCTCTCTCTCTCTCTGCGATATTCCAAGATGCACTTTCACTCGTGTTTGTTAACTCCTACGTAATATCGCACGGTTCAGTCGCGCCTTTGTTCGAAAAAACTTGCACTTTGTACCGCGAAGAAGCAATAAACAAAGAAAAAAGAGAGAGAAAGAAAAAAACACGCAGCTGCGCTCGCGTACACGAGCGCCCGTCCACTTTCCGATTCATCGTTGCGCATATGCGAGAGGGAGGCGATAAAATAAATTGCGAAAAGGAAATCGTCGTTTTCCTTCGCGCTATCGGCGGAGAAAAAAATCGCGAAAATATTTTCGGAACCTTGTCGAATTTTTGTCTCAAAATTTATCACAAAGATCTCGCAATTTTCACGATATTGCGCGTGACGAAAACACGCCTTTTATTCGCTGACCGCTAACGAGTCCATTTACGAGCTCGAGGAAACCGCGAGAGAGTACGAAAAATAAATGTGTTTTTATTTCCTTTGTTTTTTTTTCCATTTTTCTAAAAACCATCGTTGCGAGATAACGCGCTGCTTTGTTCCGTCTCGACGGAAACGTCGGAGAATTCTCCCGTCACGCGTATCGAGATTCGATCGAGCAGAAAAAGAACGAAAAAAAAATACGCAACGTGTACCAGGAATGCCAGACATTTTACCCGTATTCGTCTATGGACGAATATATCCAACGGCCGGTCGTTGCGAGAATTCCGCTTATTTCGTGATGAAAAGACGGACGAAGGCGAACTTGCGCGCGACTGTAAAATTACCGAGAAGTCATCCGACAGAGACCCTCCAGTACGGCGAAGATTAATTATTCAGCGTAAAGCTTCGCTCCACTCGTCTTTGCACGATAAAACCGAGGGATCTGAACTAACCTATACAATTTACGTCCTATACGTGTATCTACACTTCACTGGGAAAATGCGATCGATAGATTTAGCAACGACGCCTCCTACAGCCACATCGAAGATAATCGCGAACCATCCACTTGTCTTATATCGAATTTGTTGCTTTTTTAACGAAATAAAGTCTCGAGAAACAACGTTATTGCACTGTTTTGTTTTTTCTCGATTTATCACTTTCTCCTTACGAACGAAGCAGGGGGGGGGGGGATCGTACTGATAAAGCGAGTGGAAAACATCGATAAATTTCACGATTCACTGGGAAAATATTGCCGACCGTGTTTTCACGCAATTTTCTAACTTTTTCCGCTTTTCCCCGAAACACGATGGTTACGCAGGCATCATTGATCGATGACGTTTTTTTTTGTCTTCATTTAAACACGAATTTCGTTCGCACTCTTGTCCGTTGAGGACGAGCTTTTCGATGGCCCCGAGTGTTCGCGGGAGAGGAAACGAGGGTCAAAGGGAGAAAACTGAATAGCGAATTTTTGCGCGAAAGTCGCGGAAGCGCGAGGATTTTCACAAAGGCCTGTTGTTCGAGCGTCGATTATACCTCGAGCCATCGAAATAGCCTGTTCGGCGCAGCTGACACTGGGCTATCTTGGCGATGCGATTTCGCGTGCTTTTTGAATAAGATTACTGTTGATACTCACATGACCAGACGCGAGACGATCGAGGATATCATGTTAACGGCTCGTGATGGGAAAAATGCGCGCACAGAAACGATCAAGAGATGAGAATTTTGAAGCGGAGAGAGCCCGATCCGCGCAACACCGCTGCTCTCACAGGTCAGCCATGTTGGACTGGCAGCTGCTGGCTACTGCTGCGCCTCTGACGTCACATCGTGTTTTCGTCACGTGACCTCTCAGGAGCGTCGCGAGAGAAAGAGCGTTACCGCGCGCAGGAGTGGGAGAGAAGTGGGGGTGGTATTTTGCAAAGTACTTCGCGAGGTGGCCGCGACGCGTCGCCTCGATCGATCTGAATATTCAAACGAGCGCGACGTGCATCTTTTATATTTCGTTATATCGCTCGAGCTCTTATCGCGGTACGTCTGCGTGTGCGTGTGTGCGCGAGCGAAAATTAATTTGGATCTCGCGTGTTATTCTTTTCCCGTGACTACTCTCTTTCGATCGATCGGCCCGACAAACTCTTTGTTTCCCCCGGTTGATTTTTGCACTCGGATTAACTATCAAGGCGACTTTTTTTTCTACGCAAAAGTTTGTCGAACTCTTCCCCCCGCCGCAAAATACACTTTTTCCCCGCGTAAGGAACTGAAGAAATTTCAGAAAAATCATGATCCTCGTTTAGCAAAATAAAAATTACGTTCCATTGAGGATCGAAACAGGCGGTTCGATGGGTTTTAATCTCGTCACGATCATTCTTGCCACACTTGAGTCTCTGTCGATTAACTTTAACAATTGACAATAACCTCGAATAATCCATCGGAACCGAACGATATAACGTTTTCTCGAAAATGTCGCAAAGTTTCAATTCTCAAACATCAACAAGACTTTGCAGAACTATATTGCCTGCAATTTACATTTTTTTCCAATTGCATAGAAAGTTTGCTCTAAGTACGCGGTTGAATTTTGAGAGTTGCGTGCGCCTGACGCGCCACAGCTCTCTGCGGCGATGAGACTCCCCACTATGGCCACGGAATATACATACGGCACAGACACACACGTGAAACAAGAACGACGGCGATATATCAGCGGTGTGCGCGGCAAGGGACTGGCGGGTGAAGGCGTTCGTAAAGAGCCGCGAGGGGGCGGGAGGGAGGGAGAGAGACTGGTCGGTGAAACGGGCGGGAGGTCGAGCCACAGGCGCGCGCGGGACGAAACCGTAGCCTCCCTTGCCGTCCGCCCGCAGTGTGCGCTACGCGATATCGCTGGACGGTCATGTGTGTGTTACTCTCACACGTTATCTCGACTAGTTTTCCGTAAATCTCGGTGAATCTACATTGTTTTCGTGTTTTATCATAATTTGTGAAAAATTGCGAGTGAATCTCAGCGACTCGCGACAGTCATTCGTAATAAGTGATTTACGAGAAAAATCAATATTCCACGACGTACGAATTAGACCGAGGGGGGAAAAAACGTAAAATTGATCGGAAAAACGGCGAGAAAACACGAAAAAAGTGAGAAAAATAAATAAAACGTGATCGCGCGCGTAAAGTCGTCTCTCGTAAAACTCGTTGGATTAAACCGATTTTGCATCGTTCCTCGCCGAATATAATATTCGCCATCGGCCTTTTCCTCGGAATCTTGCTTGCTTCGCGAGTTTTCAAACGCGAGAGCGCCGATGATCCGCGAAACGTCAACGGTCAGTTTCGCGCGAAAATTTCTCGCACGCTCTCCTCATTTACGATGTGTTCTAGTGTCGCTAGTCGCGTTTGTTTACGACGCGGATAATCGACATCGTTGTACGATCGTTCGTTGTTGTTGTTGTTATCGTTAACGTTATTCTTGTTGTTACTCGTACAATGGGAAGAAAGAAAGAGCAGCCTAAAGTGTGATGCGAATTCGCGCGTACGTGAATGTTCTCGTTGCGCGGTGAATTCTCAACGAAATTTTCGTGCTGTTCATCCTGTGTGGTCGATTCGAAGCGAGGCACGAGAAAAAAAAAGTGAGAGAGAGAGAGAGAGAGACAGCGGGAGAAACAAAGATGGAGCGTTGGTGCGCGTGTGTGCGGTGCCGAGGACCAGTGTAGAGGAAATCGAGGGAATAGGTCACGTGAGACGACGACTTTACGGACTCTGTAACAGAGAGCTTTGAAAGCGGGAAATACGCGAAGGTGGTGGTACGTCGAGCGCGAGAGAGGCTAAAAAGGAGAGCCGAGAAGATCGAGGCGAGCGCGATGGCTCTTTTCGCGGTGTGTTTCGTTATCGATGCCGTTTTTTTCGTCATCACGACCGCCGCAACTAAAGTCCGAGACGATCGTATCGCGTTTATTCGTCGGCGTTGATTATCGATGTTCCGCGTGAAAAGTGCAAAAAAATTCCGACTTTGGTGAGACGCGCGCGATAGTCGATTGTTTTCTTTTGTTTTTTTCGCGACTCGTCTCTCTCGTTTTTTCGTTTTCACTCCGTCAACGACAGAGGGCGCGCGCGGCGGTCGCCACGCTTTTCTCTCCTTCTTCGATCGTTGCGCTCGTACGATCTTTTCGCGGTAACTGTGCGTTCGGTAACAGCGAGGCATCGAGAGGCAGGGAAAAAATTGTTACGCGCGGTTTTACCTCTGTTCTCTCATTGAATTAATTATCCGGGACGTTGGCGTTAATTATAAATAGTGTCGTGTATTATGGCGTACAAGTTTCGCGAGGAGATCGTGGGAAAGAGGTTCCTTTCAGTGAGTGGTTTCGCCAAGCTTAAGGTTAATAAGATCAGTGAGTGGGGGTGGCGTGCTGGTGTTATACGTGCCGCGAGTCACAGGGATAACGGCTGTCAGGATTTACAGGTGAGTTTTCTTTTTTCCTCGTTTCCCTCTTTTAACCTATATATCGCTGCCATTATTATTATTTCCTTCTCCACCTCGACGTTTGCCGAACGTTGTACGGCGATGCTTTCGGGAATTTTCGAAACAAAACGCGTTCGAAATCTGGTGAAAAAAAAATATCGCTCGATATCAGCGATATATCGTTGCTCAATACAAAATTCATATAACAAACAAAATATATCAAAGTTTTCAAAATTCTACCAGCGACTGTCGCCAAAAATAATTCCGATCTTTTTTTCAAATTTTTTCCTTCTTCTCGAACGTCGTTTTTTTTTCGTTGATTTCCGCGCGGAGTTCGCCAAAACGAAATTTGGGAAAAGCAAATAAACGCTTCAACGGGTACGCTCGTTTTCGAAAATCCATTTTGAATCTCAAAACTTTGCAACGACGATATTTTTTCGGCTCATTTACCGCAGAGACGTGACCTTCGTCGAGAGAAGAGGTGAAATTAGGTGGCGAGGATAATTTTGAAAATTTGCCACGGCGCAAAGCGACCGAAAAAAATGTCGGAAACGAGCGACTGCAATTATTCGTCGTTATTTTTCGTATCGTTGAAACGAAGAGAGAAAAAACAAAGAAACCACGAAAATACGAGAGAAAAAATGATTTTTTCGAAGAAAAGTTGTAGACGACGAGAGAAGAGTCTCCTCCGCTCGCTCTTCACCGTCCACCGTCTTTTCATCTCGGTCTCTTCATCTCTCCTTCTTTCCCTCGCGGTTCTCCTCGATCGCGTAGGGGACAAAACAGCGATTGCCTTTTTTGTTTTCCTCCGCAGAGTCGCGCGGACGTTTGTCCTCTCGCGTTTATCGTCGATGATTGCGCAAAGTGAAACATTGGCATACACGCGGGAGGCAAAAATGTTTGCGGCAGGCCTTTATACGGGACTGGCACGAGAAGAAGGAATGTGCATTGCGAGAGACTCGGTCGCGAACTTTGCCCGATCGATCGCGGTCCTCTTTTTTTTTTTTTTTTTTTCATTTCGTTTTTCATCGTGCACGGTTCGACGAAGCATCGATCGTAGGAGCGTTCGTTTCGAAAAAAAGAAAAGCGAAAAAAAATCTCGCGTCAATCCATCCGAGAGACCGGCGACAAAAAATGGTCGATTGTTCAATTTTTTTTTTCGCATTTTTTCACTCGCGTTCTCTCGGTTTTTTGCTTCTTTCGATTTTTTCAATTGATATTTACACCATTTTACATCCCCGTGCAAACCAACGGCCAATCTAGCGCGGACGATAATGAAAATAACTTTTTCGGCGTTTAATGAAAAAACTTTTTTGTTCCACTCGCGTTGCCAGCGAGAAAACAAACGACGATCGTACGCGGGTCATTCGCTGGCTTTAATACCGCGATGTAAATTTGCATTGTTCCGCCGATTGATTATTTATCCGAAAATATCGCGCTTGCGAGTGTAGATGCTTTTTTTCATTCCAAAAAGATACATTTTTCACGAGTTGCGGGATTTTTTCGTGATTAAATTCGTGCTTGGTCATTACGATCAGCGAAAATCCGAATTTTCGTGATATTTTCTTTCCTCTTTTCACGAGGTCGATAAAGAAGGAAGTTTATCGTACGTTTCTTTGGGTTCCAACGGGGGAAACTTTAAAATCATGAAAAATCGTTCTTTAAAGTAGCGATCCGAGCGTGTAGACCTGGCCTATAAATACGATAGAAGTTGCGATACACGCGTTGCGCGAGTCGCGCGTGAAAGAGAGAGATCTCGCTCAGCGAGAGAGCGAAACGGACGGAGAGAGAGCGTCTAAAAGGCTTTCACGCTTAACGGGGATTCTCAATGTTGAAGAATGCTTTTTTTTCTCTCTCGCATTCTCTGTTCCGTCTCGGAAACACGCGGTTACCGTTATATGCTGCACGGTTTCTCTCGGCGAATAAAAAGTCCATCAAACGAGGCGCGGACGTCAGCGTCGCGGGGACCGGTGAATCGCCGCGATTGTATACGCGTGCACCGTCGCGATAATAATGTTAATACGCGCGCTGAATATCCCCCACGTACAATCGTAAGAAATGCAATTGCGGTTTAAAAAAAAGGGGGCTGTTTTTTTCGAGGGGACCTTTTTTTTACCGACGATGGGTATTTTTCCTAGCGGGTGTGGTTGAGAAAAAAAACACGGTACGGGCGAGTTTGAAGGACTCGCGTTTCGTCGCGAGGAAGGAAGTGTGCAAAAGTTTATGCACTTGTTGAACCTCGCGGGGGAATGCGCTTCCCGGCCTCGCGCGATAAATGCCACCGTATGTACACGGTGGATCGAGGACTTTGCCGCAGAGCCGGCCGAGTTTAGAGAATTTGAAAATTTGCGGCGAGAAATTTGGAAAATTTGAAAAAACACACTGAATTATCGGGTTTTCGTGGAAATTTCGGGGTGTTTCGTAATCAGCGGGCAGAAATACATCGATATGGACTGTTGAATTGAATTTTTGAAATCCAAAATTTTTCGCCATTTTTCACCGGATTGAGTCGTTTTGCTAAAAGGACTGCCATTTTTTTCCCCTGTGAGGTAGACACTCCAGCTTGTGCTTATTCTCTTCGCAATTGTTGAGGCTTCAAAACGCCGTTTGGTTTATGTAGATATCTTGATTTTTCGATTTTTGGCAGATTTTTTAAGTTGGACCTTCGACTTTCGCCAATTTTCCCATGCATACCCTTCACTTCCTTTTTTGCCGATTTTCAACATCGATTTTGAGAGGGAAGGAATTGAGCTATCGACTTTTTACTTGCACCAGTTTTTAAGTCTACTCGAGAGCGTCTCGAAACCCCCCCAATAAATGTATGTAGCATGATTATTAACGAAGTTATGACCACTTGAAATTTCGGCTTTTCGGGGATTTCGGGAAAGTTGCCAAAAAAGGGTCAACATTTTTTTTTCAGTTTTTCAATTTTTTTACGAGCCTATCCGATCGGAAATTTTCCGCTGATTCCGAAACTCACCGACTTTTTTCCGAAAACTCGATATTTCAATGAGAAAATAGTCATTAATTCATAAAATTCGTATTGTTGCATTTTCGAACCGAAATATTGGGTTTTCGATGAAATATTGATGTGTTCCGTAATCAGCGGGAAAAAATACATCGATATAGACCGTTAAAAATTATTTTTGAAACCCAAAATTTTAAACAATTTTTTGTCGGATTGAGTTGGATCGCTAAAATGTTTGCCATTTTTTTTTAGTTGGTGATAGACACCCCAACTTGTGCTTACTCTTTTCGCAATTGTTGAGGCTTCAAAACGCCGTTTGGTTTATGTAGATATCTTGATTTTTCGATTTTTGGCAGATTTTTTAAGTTGGACCTTCGATTTTCGCCAATTTTCCCATACATACCCCTTTGCGTTTTTTTCGCCGATTTTCGACATCGATTTTAAGGGTGAACCAATTTAGCTATCGACATGTAACTTTCACCATTCTCTAAGTCTACTCGAGAGCGTCTCCAAACCCCCCCAAAAAATGTATACAGCACAAATAGAAACAAAGTTATGACCCTTTGAAATTTCGACTTTTCGACGATTCTGGAAAAGTGGCGGAAAACGAGGCGAAATTTTTTTTTTCAATTTTTTTTTCAGAAGCTCATCCGATCGGAAATTTCCCGCTGATTACGAAACGCACCGGTTTTTTTATCTTTTCCTCCCCATCCGACCCCTCGAGGGCTTTTCGGATACACACCATGTTTACACATCGCCTGTACGTTTATTTGGCTTCAAGCCGGAGAAAGGAAAGAAACGCGCGGCGAAACGTCGATTCTTTCGTATATACGCAGCGAGCTCGAACCGCGAATTAGTCAAATTGCAGAGAGTTGGGCAGTGTTGGAATTGCGGCAAGAACAAAATTGCCGAAAAATTCTATGTACCCCGCGAGCCGCGAGGCTCTTTTTTTTCGTTTCCTCGCCAAAGTACGAGAGAGTAATCGCGAGTCGGTATTTTTATTTTCTCTTCGATTTTTTTTATGCCATTTAAACTCGGCTCTCTTATTTTGTCTCTCGCGCAACTTTATGCACCAACGAATACCGTGTTACCGCTGGCTTACTCTCGCGTTTGCGTGCGTTTTCCGACGAGAAAAACGTTTGATCCAAACGCGCATTATCCGCATATTTTCGTGTTTTTTTATCGTTTCACGTTTGATTTTTCATCTACCGTCCCTCGCGTCGAATCTCTTTGAAACTTCGCACATTCTACCAGGCACATTGTGGCGAGAAATTGAGGATGAATAAATTGCAATTTTCTCCACACCCGAAAACCCCGCTGCCAATTTCGCGTTTTTTTTATTTTACTCCTCGTTTTTCGCACTTTTTCTTCTCCACGTTTCCTCCCTCTCGGCTTTGAAAATTCCCTCTCTCTCTCTCTGCAAATAGACGCAAATATCGCGAAAAGGTGAGTGACGGCGGCGATGACCTCGCTCCGCGACACTCGCGACCTTTTTTTTTCTTTTTTTTTTTCGAATCCAAGGTTCGGCGAGACTCGAGAATTATTCTCGTTTCGGTGCATGCGTAATGCCCGTATGGCGATGCAGTCCAGAGCGGGCGTCTTCGAAATTCATATATTCGTTCGCAATCTTTTTTCGTTCAACATACTCGAAAAAAAAAAAAAAAACATCAATTTGCTCATCGAGGCATTCCCCGAAAATTCGATACTCGAGTGCTCTTCAATCTCCGAAAAAAAAAAGAAAAAAAAATCCGAAAAGACCACGAAATCTTCAAAAAAAAAATCATCCATCTTCTTCGACCATCTTCCCCGAAGCAATTTTTGTTCCCGCGACAGTCGAGCTCGCAAAAATTCCTCTTCCATCTTCGAACTTGACGTGACGCCGGAAAAAAAGTAAAAAAAAAAAAACAAGAAAATATCGCAAACCACAGAGTTCGTACCGTCGTCGAGGCCCAACTTTGACATGAATTCGACGATGAAGAGAAAAAAATACTCGCAACAACGAGAAATTTTGACGTACGAGCGCGAGCGCGGGTTGACGCTTGATGGAGATGCTCATCCGCGCTCTCCTCTCGTGTTCCACTGCCGCGACGCGCGCCCTCCAGCCTTTCTTTCGTTCGCCCTTTTATCTCGTTGTATACGCGGAGATTTTTTTTTGTTTTTTTTTACACACAGTGTATATAAACGTGTATACACTGTGTACACACGAAATTCTGACCCAGATGATTCATCGCGGAGTGTAAAAAGAATGCAACGAGATGTGTATCGCTGACGGGGATTCTGCGGCACGAGGGAAAGAGGAAAAACGGAATGAAAGAAAGAGCGGAGGAAAAAGAACGCGTGCATCTCTCTTTCGTCCATTCATTTCTCTCTCCGCGTCTCTCTCTTACATCGTCACTGTTCAATCTCTCTTTTTTTTCATAGCTTTCGGTTTTTTTTCTATTTCTTTTTAGAAAGAGACAGAGACACGTAGATGGAAGCGAAAAAAGGTGCTCCTCGGTTTCGTCACCTCGCGTTCATTCCGCACGCGCAATTGCGATATTCGATACCTTTTCCTCTCGAGTATTCTCCATATTTCATACGGCTCCTGCGCGGAGCGTGGGTATTTTTCTTTTTTCAAACGTCACCCCACGCGACGAGCAAAAGTCCGAGAGGCCGCCGCGTCTTGTTTATTATTTTCGCGATACCGTTTGGCTCGTTGGCCAAAGCCCGCTCGCGTGTTAAGATCGCCGGCGAGGCGGAACTTATCCCCACCTTTACAATTTCGATTTGCAATCTTTTTTCCAAGATTTCTCGCTTATTTTTGCAAGTACGAAAATGGACCTAGGAACTTTTCTCATGCATTTTTTAATTTTCTACAACTTTTGTTTGAAACTTTTTTTGATTGAAGGCCCAGATTTCGAATTAAACGCGTTTTCAACTCTTTTTCGCATTTTTCGCAAAGTTCTCGGTGCCTGAGCGCAAAAAAATTAGCACCATTCGATTCAGCATCATCGAATTACCCTTATATAGAGTTTTCAGGACTTAAGGCAAAAAGTGCTTACTTTTCCTCTTTTTGACTGGACTAGAGCGGAGGTCGAGCGAGAGCGTTCGGGAGGACGCGAAGGATGCTCCATTGATCGTCGTTTCGTCGAGCTGCTGCGAAAAAGTGCCAAACGATTTCGGCAAATGCGTTTAAACGTTCCGTCGATCTCTCTTTTTCCCTTCTTTGCTTTTCCTTCGCTCGGCTCTTCCGCAAACCGAATCTCTCGGAGAATCGCCAGTAATGGCTATAGATTCGCACACTTTGAACTTTGTATAGATATACAAAGCGTGCGTATATGTATATGCGTACGTACGAGGCTCTACACAGCACCGAAGAGCTAGAGTCGGAGGATCTCTCACGCGAGAGAAACGAGAGAGTGCCCGTTGTAAACAATGAGTTTTGTAGCCTCTCTATCTATCTCTGCTTGTGCGTGTGTGTATGCGTGTGTGTGTGTGTTTCCGTCTTTCTCTCATAGTCGAGACTCCGACCCAGATTCCGAGTCTCCTGAGCACCGGCTCGTGTCTATGTACTTTAGTGTATGTACGTACGTATTGTGTACATACAGATGCGAGTACAACCGTAGGTATAGAAAGCGGAGAGTGGCTTGCATAACAAACCCAAGGCGTTCTCGTTCCTCTCGGCGAATATAACACTTTGTGCACAACGACAGACTTTATACCGTAACCCTTTCTCTCCTTTATTTCGCGCATGTATATACGTGTGTTTTGTGTGTTTGTGTGTGTGTATAGCTCCGTTATGTTTTCAAGCAAACGTTTTCGATCGAGAATCTTTTTTTACCCCGGAAAACTCGGGGAAATTCTCGGCTGCGGCCTCTCTCCGACGATTACGCGACGCGCGTTTATTTACATGCGTCAGTGTGTACATATGGGGCGTTCAATGTCGATCGGACACAACACCATCCGAATCGTTTTGCTTCTTGTTTTTTTCTCTCGTATTCCGACACTTTTTTTTTTGCAATTGACCTTTCTCGCTTCTTTTTCTCTCGTTCTACGTTTATTTTTCATCGACTCGCGGGTGCGCGTGCTTTTTACCCTCGAGATGATGACTTTTGTCGCGTTTGCCGGTTCGCTCGCTTTCGCGTCTCTCGTCTCAATTTTCCGTCTCAATTCGAGACACTGATGAATTCCGATGAAGAAAAAAAAGCATCGAATTTGCCGTAATTTTTGGTCTATCGAGATGAAAAAGATGCGGTTTTTTTTTTGCTCACCTTAATGCACGTACGCACAGCACGCGTGTGCGTACGTGTGTGTCTTTACCACGAGCACTTTTGTGGACCGAGCGAACGCTCTGCGATGTTAGAGCGCGCGCGTTCGCCCTCTGCTGAGAAAGAGAAATACGAGAGTTCGGGGACGAGAGAGAACAGGTTCCCGGGGCGAACGAAGCGACCGGCGGCCGACGACGAGGGTCCCGGGTCACTCACCCAGATATTCCACAAACAGCCTCAACGCGTGTGCGATCCAACTCACACACACACAGACGCACACTATCCCCATTCCGTGTACGAGACTTCTCTCGCATCAGCGCGTATATCATCAGTTTTTCTGTACACGATTTGAGAGGAAAGAGCCTCTGGTTTCTCTCCGTTTTTCGTTCTCTCAAAATCAATATTTTTTTTCTTCTCGAAAAAGCAGAGTTCCGTCGCGGAATCTCCGAGGGTTTTTCAACGTTTGCTCTTGATTTTCCAATTCTTCGAGAAACATCTCGATGAAAGGTCTCATGGACCTTTTTCGGCTCGATTTTATGGATTTTCTTGCTTCTTTTTCTTCTCCTCTTCCTTTCGCTTTTTCGACTTCGACTCTCGGGCTCTCGTCGCGCGTACGTGAGAGCTCACACGATTCCGCTTTTCCGCTCGACCTGGCGATGACCTACATTCGACCTCGGTGGATTCAATGAAGAAACGAGGAAAATCCGAGGGTCGAGCGAGAAAGGCCACGACGCTCCCCCGTCCGAACACTTCGATCGTCTCTAACGTCAACGAACATTTTCTCAAACTTGTTTCTACAATCTGAAACGTAAAAATATTTTTCAAAAGTACAGAAAATTGTCTTTTTTTTCATTGAGAAGAAAAAAAGGATGAGAAAAAAAAACGGACGGACGAGCGAGGAAACGTGCGGAAAATAACTCGCGTATTTTTGCCTCTTGGAGGTAGATGGCGCTGTTTTGCCGGGGAATATTGTTTTTTTTATCGATAAAACACTCGCAAAGTGCGATAGCCTCTTTATCGGACACTCCCGCGCGAGAGTCGACGCGCGCACATACGTCCTTGTGCCGGTGATCCGTTTGACGTCACGAGTACCCGTCACGTGTTCCTCTTCGCTCTTTCCATCCGTCCAACTCTCTTTTTATCTCCTCTTCTCTCACCACGGCGTGAAAGAGGAGGCGCCGGCGGACTATTATTGCGTCACGCACGCACGGGCCGCCTCGCCGCCGCACAATCGTTAATCCGCCGCGGCATGACCCGTCCGGATGATCTCCTCGTCGTCGTCGGCGTTGTCCTCGTCTTCTCGGCGAGGTTTACGATCCTCAAGGTCGCAAATACCAGCACCGAGCTCTCGAGTATCGACGCGTATGCTTCCACACAGACGCGCGTCTTCCGCTCGGTAGATTTACGACCCGTCGAGCTCGGTTGAATCTTCCTCGATGTACCGCAGCTTCTCGCGTCTCCGCGCGAGATGAGTCCCTCGACGCTTCGCTCAGACGCCGATAACGAAAGATCGCGCCAGATTCGTCTCTGTTTTTCTACCTATGGGGTGTCCCGAATGTCCGGGAACAAAATATCGAAACAAAACGGAATTTCGCCTCAAATATGAATATACAAGAGCGGAGGGGAGGGACAGTGCGTTTCCGCGCTGGGTTTTGACTTTTTTTTTGTTCAGCGGCGTGCATTTTTCGGAAAATACTTTGAATTCGAATACTCGAAAAGATGAGTCCCCCGACGCTTCGCTCAGACGCCGATAACGAAAGATCGCGCCAGATTCGTCTCTGATTTTCTACCTACGGGGTGTCCCGAATGTCCGGGACCAAAATATCGAAACAAAACGGAATTTCGCCTCAAATATGAATACACAAGAGTGGAGGGGAGGGAAAGTGCATTTCCGCGCTGGGTTTTGACTTTTTTTTTGTTCAGCGGCGTGCATTTTTCGGAAAATACTTTGAATTCGAATACTCGAAAAGATGAGTCCCCCGACGCTTCGCTCAGACGCCGATAACGAAAGATCGCCCCAGATTCGTCTCTGATTTTCTACCTACGGGGTGTCCCGAATGTCCGGGAACAAAATATCGAAACAAAACGGAATTTCGCCGCAAATATGAATATACAAGAGCGGAGGGGAGGGAAAGTGCGTTTCCGCGCTGGGTTTTGACTTTTTTTTTTGTTCAGCGGCGTGCATTTTTCGGAAAATACTTTGAATTCGAATACTCGAAAAGATGAGTCCCCCGACGCTTCGCTCAGACGCCGATAACGAAAGATCGCGCCAGATTCGTCTCTGTTTTTCTACCTACGGGGTGTCCCGAATGTCCGGGAACAAAATATCGAAACAAAACGGAATTTCGCCTCAAATATGAATATACAAGAGTGGAGGGGAGGGAAAGTGCGTTTCCGCGCTGGGTTTTGACTTTTTTTTTGTTCAGCGGCGTGCATTTTTCGGAAAATACTTTGAATTCGAATACTCGAAAAGATGGGTCCCCCGACGCTTCGCTCAGACGCCGATAACGAAAGATCGCGTCAGATTCGTCTCTGATTTTCTACCTACGGGGTGTCCCGAATGTCCGGGAACAAAATATCGAAACAAAACGGAATTTCGCCGCAAATATGAATATACAAGAGTGGAGGGGAGGGAAAGTGCGTTTCCGCGCTGGGTTTTGACTTTTTTTTTGTTCAGCGGCGTGCATTTTTCGGAAAATACTCGAAAATACGATGGGGGAAATGTCAGCGTGTGTGTATGCGGGCCTGGCGCGAGGGGAGGGGGGCTGCATCGCCGGGGTCGGTGACCCTGACGTGTGCACGGAGCGTGCCGACCAGACGCTCCGTGACGCGCTACTGCGAGTGCGACTCTCGATGCACCGCACCGCAGCGACCCCGTACGGCTGACGCGCACACACACACACACACACTCGCACGAAAACTTTGGCCTCCGCGGAGCCCTGCGCGTGTCAGCCGAGTTCCGCGCGAGAGACCCCTCCGTCCCTTCTTTCACCCTCCGATTCGACATCTGGGGATAATCCCTCGGTTGGCACAGACGAGCGTTTAAATCAGAGAACAGGGGGATCGTGTTTCGGCCGAAAAAAAAAACGGAAAGATCGAGAGAACCCTGCAGTTTGTTTGATCGATAAGAGAGAGAGAGAGAGAGACATAGAGATTCGAATTTTCGCACAGGACGGTACGCGGATCGAGGGAAAACCGAGCATTTTTCATTTTTTGCGATAATTTTTTCACGTATTTTGAATAAATAATAACGTACTTTTCGAAAATCGCAAACTTTGGCGAGACGACGACCTTGAAGCGTATCCGCCGATGCGGAAATGCGGATTTATCGAAATTTCGTCGATTTTTTTATTTTCCCATCTTTCTTTTTTCGCCCAACGCCGCCCTCGCGAGATATCGACCGGGAGGAGGCCGTTAATCGGTGAGGAGATGCAACACCGTTTCCTGGTCAAGTTTAACGCGCGAGGAACTTGATCCAGTCAGCAGCAGCCCTTGCTCCCGTCCTCTCTCTCTCTCTCTCTCCGTCTCTCCGCGTCCGAGTGTTTTCCTTTCTCTTTTTGATTCCCAACTCGACGACCATGCCGGTGGAACACGAATTCTTCGAGTTTGCTCGATTCGCAGTTATGTACTAACGGTCCTCGCGTTATCCGACCGTTACGCGCGCGTTTACGGTAAAAACGCCTCAAAGCCGCTGCGAAATGTCCACCGCGAAAGAGAAAAACACAAGGACACGGGGTTTCCGAGGTTTCCCAATTTTCCACGCCCTCGTAAATCGAAAAAAAAAACATTGATCAAGCGAAAAAAACAATAAAAATAACGAAAATCACGTACTCGCCAAAGGCGGACGGAAGAGGAAAGAAAAGAGGAAATGCGCGAGAGGACCGAGAGTAAAACGGAAAAAGATCGAGGGAGAGGGGAGGAACGCCTCTCGACACTCGTGAATTCTTAATGTTGAGCTCGAAAGCGAAGAAAACGAGGAAAGACACATGGGGGAGGGGGGAGGAGACCGAGACAAAAACGAGAATAAAGATCGCGCGGGCGAAAGCCTCCGTGCGCGACCTCGCGCTCGGCGAAGGGTCGAAAAGGGTGGGGGGGAGCTTTTCCCGTCCGCGGTATAGAGAGATTCGAAAGATGCTGCGAGTGAGAAGAAAAACACCGTGTTTCCGTGTGTGAGTGTTTATAAGTGGATGGAGACTCGCGCGGAGAGTCCGGTATGTGGGGCAAAAGGGCTGCCGGGGATCAATAAATCCCCCCCTGCCGATTCGCCCCCGCGCCGACTCTCGAGGCCTACATAACCTTACCGTCCTCTCGTTCCTCTCCTTTCGTCTCTTTGCCACTTTAGCATCTCTCGTACACACACACATCGTCTCTCTGTACCTTTCTCTCCCTTCAGGGAGAATTCGGGCGAAGCTTTTGCAGAGTCCCCGAGCTGCTTTTTTTTCCCCGCCACTGCGATCGTATTTCCACCGTCGTGCCGGGAAGTTACGCGATACCCTGGTGAATATCGTCGCATACATACGCGCATGGCGCAATTCCGGGTCGGTGCGTAAAGAACGCGACGATAATTAGGCGAACGCGCGCGAGGCTCTCTTCTTCTCGCGGATGCGATAAATTGGGTCGAGTGTCTCCGCAACGATCGTACGATCGGGGGTTTTTTTTTCCTTTCCCCTCTTCGCTCTGTCGTCGAAAGAGAGGAAAAAAAATAGGCTCTTTCCATGCGTTTTTATCGAGAGAAATTTTGCATTGAATGAAAAAAAAAAAACAAGACTCCCGAGAGGAGGTTTTGAGCTCGTGATGCTGGAGAGAAAAAGCGCCTCTTTCGCCTCTTCGGACGGCCGAGGGTACTTTTGAATTTTGGAAAATAGTTTTCACTCTCCTCCGATGGACCACACGTGAAGCGGGCTGTCGGTATGGAGAATTCGTGATGGTCGTTGCGGGCGAGACGCGACGGAAAGATCGAGGGGTGTGCATCGCGCGCGTACGAGGGTTCACACGCGCGCGGCAGAGGATAAGAGCGAAAGAGGAAAAAAAAAAAAGCGAGGGAGAGTCTGGTGCGCGCCGTTCCTCGCTGGACCTATTTTCCGCATCGCGGGCACGGTGGCTCTCTCCGCTGTAACAAAGTCGGCGATAAAAGGGGGATCCCTCATCCCCTCGTGTCTCGCGATCGGCGCCTTTGATGGTCACCATGGCAACTCTCTTTTTTTCGCTCTTTTCTTCCCTCTCGATCCCCGTCGTAGTTCTTCGTCTCGTACAGAAATAAATATACATATACAGATTTCTCTCCCACGTGAAAAGGATTAAAAAAAAAAAAAATCACCCACGCACACACATTTCTCTCGACCTTCTCATTTTTCTTTTTTTCGCTGCACCCTCTCTCGCTCTTCCTCTATTCATCTCGCTCGTGCTTCGAGAGAGGACGAGAGAAGCAAGACCGCGGCAGAGGCCTTCCCCTCCTCCGCAGCCTCCCTCGTCTTCTCCTCCTCCTCTCTTTCAACTTCCTCGCCTCTCGTCTCGTTCGAAGGGAGATGAGAAAAAAATTAACGCCGCTCCATCGACACCGCGAATTCTATCGAAACGCGAAAAAGATCTCTCTCTCTCTGTCGCATTTTGGAAATTACAATTTTGGAATTGGACTTTAGAAGCGATAAAAAGCGAGTCGGCACTCGGTTTCGTTTATTCCCGTCGGCCTCTCGCACGTGGGCACACCGACGAGAACGAGTTAATTTCTGCACGAGTACACTTTGCAGCCTCGCCTCGAACGAGGAGTGGCAAAAACAAAAACAACCGCGTGCGACGCTCGGAAACTTTTGTTTGAAAAAAGAACGCAACGAAACCTCGAGCCGGGCGAGATGATACAGACGCGCGTCTCGACTCTGTGGAATCTCCGCGCTCTCCCGCATCGTCCCGGCGCCGTGTTGTTATTTCGTAAAGAATTGCTCTCGAAAATAGAGCGCGGCGACATTTTCCTCGTTTTTTCTTCTCCATCTTTTCTCTCCATATTTTTCTCCTCGTTCGCCGCGCGTTATTTCGGGTTTCGCTCGTGTTTCTCGCTGGCTTCGCTCTTCCGTGGCGTTCTTCTCGACTCGAGAGCGTGACTTTCGGTTTTTCTTCATCTTCTTTTCACACCAAACGACAAAGATGTCATTCGATTTTCGGCGCGATGAATTTCGCAGTTTCTTTCGGAATTGCTGCGCGCAAAGATCGTGCGTCTTTCGTTTTCCCCTTTTTTCAACGACTTTTCAATTTCTTTCCCATCGCACAGACGCCCGGGTGCAATCAGCGCTCCCCGCTGCCTTTGGAGAGCGGCGAGAGCGTGCGCGCAACTCGGCAACTCATTTTTCAAACTCTTTCAAATTTGTCCAGCCATATTGTGTACTATATACTATATATACTATATATACTATATACTCTATATTCTATATACTATATACTATATACTATATATTCTATATACTATATATACTATATATACTATATACTATATATACTATATATACTATATACTATATATTCTATATACTCTATATTCTATATACTATATACTATATACTATATATTCTATATACTATATATACTATATACTATATATACTATATATACTATATACTATATATTCTATATACTCTATATTCTATATACTATATACTGTATACTGTATACTATATATTCTATATACTCTATATACTATATACTATATACTATATATACTATATATACTATATACTATATATACTATATATACTATATACTACGTATATATCTATATACGATAGTATATATTCTATATACTATATACTGTATATTCTACATACTATATACTATACGAATATACAATATGCTACAAAGATATAAAAAAATGAATGAACTTGTTGCGTTTCGCGAAAGATTGCTTTTTTTTTAGCACATTAACAAAATTTCGATTTTTGGCAACGCGGTCGAAAAAAAAAAGAAGAAACGAACGCTTTTGGCGAGATTCTTCTGGTCTCGTGACGCAGCATTTCGTTGTCGCGGACTCGGTGAAATTCGACGCGAAATTACAACGAAACGAAAAACACTGGCGATCCGCGAAAAGACGACGAGGGGTTTGCGTACGAACGCGCGCGGGTCGAGCAGCGAGACCTCGGTGGCGAGATAACTCTGATGCCCTCGAGATATCAACCCTCCTCCACCCTCCGTGCATGAAAATAAACTAACATCCAAACGCGTGTAGAAACCGTTCGAGGCGCGCGGATTTTTCTCGCGATCTTTGCGAAAATTTCAACGAAAAAAAAGAAAAAGAAGCATCCGGTCGAGTCGATTTTTTTTCGATCCTCGTCTCGCGGGACCGACGTAACTCTGAATCGTCCGAGTTGACTTCCGGGACACCCTGTATAAGTGCACGCGGCTCGTGACGGATAAGATCGGAAAAAGACGATAACGGGCGCGGGTGCTGCACGTGTGCGTGCAGCGTTGTGGCGTATGGCAGCGCGCGGGCTCGTGAAAGATCGCGCGGGACGGAAACTCAGCGGGAAATAAAAGAGAGCTCGCTGAGAGCCTCGCTATAGCGTAATTACCGTGGAGCTCGCCTCATACGCTTTTTTCTTCTTCCCTTTTCTTTTCGCCGAGCGCGCGTGTGCTGTGTTTGGCGCGCGTGACTGAACCGGACACACACACACACGTGGGCTTGTTTTTTTCTTTTGTTTTCTCGTCGCTCCACGATTCTCCGTGTCCGTCTCGCTCGTTGCGAGTCTCCTCGTCCATTCACCGTCCGGTAACTCGAATTTAACACGCACAAACAGCGCCGAGAGTCCACTGTGCTGAGAGCCCATTGAGGCATCATTCTTTTTATCGCATTCCGGCAATAAAGATTCCGGCTCGCTCTGCAAACGCGTGTCCATAATAAAATGAAGTATCTCCGGAGAGGCTTTCTCTCTACGACTCGGGAGATTAATTCAGCGGCGTAGTTTTCAAATTTTGCGTGAACGTGAAAAAAAAAGGGGGATTTTGTTTTTTTCATCGAGAACACTTTTATTTTTCTCGATATCGATGTCCGTTTGCCTTCTTTTCGCGGCGCTCTTCCGTCCGGATGGATGTATAAACCGCGGAAAGGCTTCGCGAGCGTATGGTGGCCTCCTCGGTCGTCCTTAAAGGGGATGTTCCGGTATTTCGCTGTGACGAGAAAATCCTTCGTACGCTCGAATGCCCGTATAAATATAAATCCCCTCCCCCCTCCCTTGATCTCGAATTCTCCAGCGTCGAGCCTGTAACGCGTCAACTCTCTCTCTCTCTCTCTGTCGCTGAAAGTCACCCCTGCGGGTTGCCTCCACCGCGCGTTATCCGCAACCGATCGACCCGGCCTGACGTTTTTGCGGTACACCGGCGCGTCTCGCGGCTCTCCGTCCCCCCTCCATCAAAGCTTAAAGGGGATCCTCTTGTATTCATCGTTGCATGCTTTTGAGCGCGGAATTTTCAGTGTTTTCCTCTTTTTTACCCACCGGCGTATACCGGCAGCGAGAGAGGTGTGAAAAAAATTGTACCACGATAAATACGTGCTGTATATTTATAGAAAAATACGTCTGTGTGCGTATGTATTTACGTATATTTACGATGTCGAAGTTTGCATCGTTGGATCTCAAGGAAAAATCGAATTTTCTCGGTTTTTCACTTGAAATTTTCAACGTTTTTTCACGAGTGGCGTAATTTCGAAAAAGTGCTCGAAATATTCGGTGGATCGTCGAGTGTCGAAGATACGAAAAAAGTTTATCGCACATTTCGTTGAATCGCAACGACGCAAACTTCAAAATCGTCGTATATTTACAGTGCCAAAGTCTGCATCGTTGAAATTGCAATAAACGAAGGCATTAAAGTTGCTTATTTCAGCGAGCATCTCTCGATGTGGCAAACATAATTTTTGCGATTTTACACGAATCAAGATACTCAGCGGGAAGTGTGTGGAAGTTTTACCAAAAATAGTGAAAAAGGTGTTTTCGTCGGGTTTCAACGATGCGAAATTCAACGGCGTTCTCGTTTCGTAACGAAAAAGCCTTTTTTCTCCTTCTTTCATTTTTTTTCACGACGATACAAACTCGAAAAATTGCTCGAAAAAAGTTTATCGTACATTTCGTTGGATCGCAACGACGCAAACTTTAAAATCGCCGTATATTTACGGTGCCAAAGTCTGCATCGTTGAAATTGCAATAAACGAAGGCATTAAAGTTGCTCATTTCAGCGAGCATCTCTCGATGTGGCAAACATAATTTTTGCGATTTTACACGAATCAAGATACTCAGCGGGAAGTGTGTGGAAGTTTTACCAAAAATAGTGAAAAAGGTGTTTTCGTCGGGTTTCAACGATGCGAAATTCAACGGCGTTCTCGTTTCGTAACGAAAAAGCCTTTTTTCTCCTTCTTTCATTTTTTTTCACGACGATACAAACTCGAAAAATTGCTCGAAAAAAGTTTATCGTACATTTCGTTGGATCGCAACGACGCAAACTTTAAAATCGCCGTATATTTACGGTGCCAAAGTCTGCATCGTTGAAATTGCAATAAACGAAGGCATTAAAGTTGCTCATTTCAGCGAGCATCTCTCGATGTGGCAAACATAATTTTTGCGATTTTACACGAATCAAGATACTCGGCGGGAAGTGTGTGGAAGTTTTACCAAAAATAGCGAAAAAGATGTTTTCGTCGGGTTTCAATGATGCGAAATTCAACGGCGTTCTCGTTTCGTAACGAAAAAGCCTTTTTTCTCCTTCTTTCATTTTTTTTCACGACGATACAAACTCGAAAAATTGCTCGAAAAAAGTTTATCGTACATTTCGTTGGATCGCAACGACGCAAACTTCAAAATCGTCGTATATTTACGGTGCCAAAGTCTGCATCGTTGAAATTGCAATAAACGAAGGCATTAAAGTTGCTTATTTCAGCGAGCATCTCTCGATGTGGCAAACATAATTTTTGCGATTTTACACGAATCAAGATACTCGGCGGGAAGTGTGTGGAAGTTTTACCAAAAATAGTGAAAAAGGTGTTTTCGTCGGGTTTCAACGATGCGAAATTCAACGGCGTTCTCGTTTCGTAACGAAAAAGCCTTTTTCCTCCTTCTTTCATTTTTTTTCACGACGATACAAACTCGAAAAATTGCTCGAAAAAAGTTTATCGTACATTTCGTTGGATCGCAACGACGCAAACTTCAAAATCGCCGTATATTTACGGTGCCAAAGTCTACATCGTTGAAATTGCAATAAACGAAGGCATTAAAGTTGCTTATTTCAGCGAGCATCTCTCGATGTGGCAAACATAATTTTTGCGATTTTACACGAATCAAGATACTCGGCGGGAAGTGTGTGGAAGTTTTACCAAAAATAGTGAAAAAGGTGTTTTCGTCGGGTTTCAACGATGCGAAATTCAACGGCGTTCTCGTTTCGTAACGAAAAAGCCTTTTTCCTCCTTCTTTCATTTTTTTTCACGACGATACAAACTCGAAAAATTGCTCGAAAAAAGTTTATCGTACATTTCGTTGGATCGCAACGACGCAAACTTCAAAATCGCCGTATATTTACGGTGCCAAAGTCTACATCGTTGAAATTGCAATAAACGAAGGCATTAAAGTTGCTTATTTCAGCGAGCATCTCTCGACGTGGCAAACATAATTTTTGCGATTTTACACGAATCAAGATACTCGGCGGGAAGTGTGTGGAAGTTTTACCAAAAATAGCGAAAAAGATGTTTTCGTCGGGTTTCAATGATGCGAAATTCAACGGCGTTCTCGTTTCGTAACGAAAAAGCCTTTTTTCTCCTTCTTTCATTTTTTTTCACGACGATACAAACTCGAAAAATTGCTCGAAAAAAGTTTATCGTACATTTCGTTGGATCGCAACGACGCAAACTTCAAAATCGTCGTATATTTACGGTGCCAAAGTCTGCATCGTTGAAATTGCAATAAACGAAGGCATTAAAGTTGCTTATTTCAGCGAGCATCTCTCGATGTGGCAAACATAATTTTTGCGATTTTACACGAATCAAGATACTCGGCGGGAAGTGTGTGGAAGTTTTACCAAAAATAGTGAAAAAGGTGTTTTCGTCGAGTTTCAACGATGCAAAATCCAACGTCGCTATATATCGCGTACACTCGGTCTTTGCCGTACAATTTCGTTATTTCCTCCGTTTCCGTCTCGTCTCTCCCTTGGCGTTCTCGTTTCGTAACGAAAAAGCCTTTTTCCTCCTTCTTTCATTTTTTTTCACGACGATACAAACTCGCGGCCTAGCAACCCGAGCGCTCAATCGCCGAGATCTCTCGCCTTAAAGAGGATGTGCTCGTATAAGTTCGCTCGGTCGCCGCGTATGGCGCGGTTCGAGTTTCGCGATGCTTTCCCTCGCGAGTTTGACGAGCCCTCGCGCGTAGATTCGACGAGGCGCGCTCAAAAAAAATTTGAAAAACCGTTTTTGAAACGCAAATCTTTTTTGTTTCGTCAAAATTGAAAAACCCGCTCGAATTTTTCACATCCGCTCGATCAAAGAGAAAAAATCATCGTCTAGCATGCGAGGGAGGGGATTGAACATCGGCAAGGGTGAAAATCACCCCTCGCACGTACCGCTCGCGAAAATTCAGCGTATTTTTGCGCTTAATCGTGCAAACACCGGGGAAATTCGCTCTCCGCTCTCGCGAAAGCGCCAAGCTACACAAGTCCGAGGTTCTTTCATCAGAGTCCGATCGACGAGAGGGTAGCAACGCGAAACACCCTCGCATCCCCCTCGGAATCTCGTTCCGCGACCCCTCGGCTTTATCGCGAGCTCGGGCAACGCCCAGATATACGCGGATGAAGGGAAAACGCGTGTGTACGTTGTCGCACGCGAGTGTAAATTAGGAACGGTATTTAAGCCCCCCCCTCCCCCTTAAACAGAAAGAAAATAGGAGGAAGAAAAATAAATACTTGTATATTAAGGTAGTTCTATCGTTTTATCGTTTTCTTAAGATTTTGTTGAAAATTTGAATACGTATTCTTCGATGTCATATATACGTGTGTAATAAATTTTGGAAGGTTTTACCACGTGGAAGTTGAGATATTTATTGGTAAAAATCACAATTTTCGGTAGTCTCTCGTAAGAGCGCGTGTTAAAAGTAGCATTTTCATCAATGAATATCTTGGCTTCTACGTGGTGAAGCCTTCTAAAACTTTGCATACATTTTTATGCAACATCAAAGAAGATTTCTTGAGTTTTCCAAAAAAATCTTAAGAACATTTTTTTCGCAATTTTTGTAATTATAGAGCAAGCACATATCGCCTGGGATGACCGTGAATTTGGAGTATGCTGTTCTTTAGTCGATTTGCAACAACTTTTCTTATTTAACTGAAGCCCGCGAACCATTTTGTATGTGAGAAAAACTGCAAAACAATTTCTCGATTTGAATCTAACGATAGAACTACCTTAAGGTAGTTCTATCGTTTTATCGTTTTCTTAAGATTTTGTTGAAAATTTGAATACGTATTCTTCGATGTCATATATACGTGTGTAATAAATTTTGGAAGGTTTTACCACGTGGAAGTTGAGATATTTATTGGTAAAAATCACAATTTTCGGTAGTCTCTCGTAAGAGCGCGTGTTAAAAGTTGCATTTTCATCAATGAATATCTTGGCTTCTACGTGGTGAAGCCTTCTAAAACTTTGCATACATTTTTATGCAACATCAAAGAAGATTTCTCGAGTTTTCCAAAAAAATCTTAAGAAAATTTTTTTCGCAATTTTTGTAATTATAGAGCAAGCACGTATCACCTGGGATGACCGTGAATTTGGAGTATGCTGTTCTTTAGTCGATTTGCAACAACTTTTCTTATTTAACCGAAGCCCGCGAACCATTTTGTATGTGAGAAAAACTGCAAAACAATTTCTCGATTTGAATCTAACGATAGAACTACCTTAATCGTCCTCCGTGAAAATATTTTTTCGTATCCCTCCGTCCGTTTCTCGATTCGATGAATATTCAACGGAAGTACGAATTGACAAAAAAAAAAAAGTAAATATACCGAAAGTTTGATAAAGGAAAACGAGTGTAATGAAAATTCGGGAAAATTCAAAAATGAAAAATCGACGAAATTTTCGTTGAGCTCTAACGGTGCACAACTTCAAGGTCACCGACTTTCGTCGCCCTTACCTCGTCTTCGCCTCCCGAACGCGGGTTTGTCTCTTGAAAAAGTGCTTCGATTTTCGGTCGGCCGGAGTCGAAGGAGCACGTAAATCACGCGTTTTTGGGATTTTGTCTCGTTTCGTACGCGCGCGAGCGAGCCGGACCTGGCCGAAGCATCGGGCGCGCTGCGTGGATAATCGCCGCGCGACTCGCGTCACTATCAAAGTCGCAGTCGCGAACTCGCGTCAGGGTCACTCGGGTATATCAATCCGTGGACGTATATGCGTGTTTTTTCGTTTTTTTTTTTTCGAAATCGCCGAAAATTTATCGCCACGACGATAAACTCAAAAAGTAGCCGAGCGACGTTGTCCGCTCGCGTTTATTTCGATTAAAAACGATTTTTTTTGTCTCTGAGAGCCGGTGCTGCCCCCTTGAGGGAAAAGTCGAGCGGCGAGAGGGAAGGCCGAACTTTCCACGCGGGCCGCCGTGGCTCCGCGGCGCTCGCGTCGCGATTCTATTTGTTCACTCGTAACGAACGTTCCGAGCACGGTAAAATCGGTGCGATCGCTCGCGAAGCTCTTGTACAGAGCGTCGAAGGACGAAACGACGATTTTACACGCGAAAATCGAACGAAAAATCGTCCGAAAAATAAAGCCGAGAAAAGTCGCAACGCGGAATATCAAACGAGCGTCATTCGCGCGTAATCAATATCGATTTCGATCGACATTTCGAGGTACGGTTAAACCTCAAAATTGCACGAATTTAACGAAATGTGGAATAAGCTTCTTTTTTGTCTTAAATATTCTTCGATTCGCCCAATATTTTTGATGAATTTTTCGATATTATGACACTCGTGAAAAGAAGAAGGATGATGTAACGAAAACTCGGAAAATTTCAATGTAAAACATCGAAAAAGTGCAGATTTTCGTTGAAGTCAAACGATGCAAGCTTCAAGGTCGTAAAATTGCACGGTACGCCTGCTTTTTTTCGCGTACTTTCGGTACTTTCACGATTATCATATCGTCAGAAGCGTCGGACGATTTATCAACCCGATAAGGAAGAGAAAGAGAGAGAGAGAGAGAGAAAAAAGTAGTCCGATATGACGATTATATCACGTAACACCGATGGCGACGAGAGGCGAGGAGATAAGACGAAAAGAAGGGGAGAAAAATCGAAAAAATCGTTGGGTCAAGTCGCCAGATTTATCACATTTTTGCATCGATGAAAGACAAAGACGAAGCCTCTCCTGCTCGGCTTTACCCCCGGAGGGTCGAGCCGCAGTTTCGTCGTTGCACGTTCGAATTTCGTCATCGTTCGTATACGTGAGAAAACGAGCTTATTTTCGTTGATTCTCAAGATGGATTTTATCTCCCTCCGAGAGATAACGTCGAGGGCAAAAGTATCGAAATCTCCGGCGAGTTCCGGAGGGAAGCGGGGGGGCAGGAGAGGAGAGCAAGGGAGGAGCAAAAGGGAGGACGAAACGCGACGTTTGGCGGAGATATCGTACTATCGGCTTGAATGGCCCATATTACGCTTCCGGGTTATTTAAAGGGGTCCATATCCGATCCATCGGCCGGGTGGGAAAGCGAGCTCGTGCACCGTGCGGAGCAACGAACGTACATGCACGCCGGAGGGTGGCTGCGATGATGTTTATTCTCCGGAAGAGCGCTGTACCGCTTGCAGCATCCGCACGCTCGCGAAATGGACCGGGAAGATGTGACGAAAAATGAGGAAAATTCGCTGTGTCGAGAGATGAAAAAAAATGTGTTCGAGCGGGTAAAGTTTGCGATTATTAAAGGGAACTTTGAAGAAACTGCGTTTGATGGCGGGAAAACCTTCGCTCGCGAAAAAAATGCCGCGAAAACTCGAGATCCCTGAAATATTAATTCGTACAGTGGCATTTACGTTGATATCGATCTGCAACGCGGAATATATTCCGAGTTTCCCTCGTCGGAACGCCACGAAACTACGCGAGACTCTGATGTCTCCGTCGATTCGCCGGAAGCGAAGTAAAAACGGAAGAACGAAGATTCGAAATGATTTTTCCTTCTTTTTTTTCTTCTCCTCTCGATTCCAGCTCCGCAAACTTCGCCACCGTGATTTTTTCAATTTTTTATATCGCGTTAAATCGCGCACGTGTTTTCGTACAGATGGCGCTGCCCTCGTTGCGCGGCGAGCGCCTCCCTCGAGCGATTCAGCAGCTTTGAGCTTCTCCGCCTCGCCGTTCCATTTCCATCGGCGTTTATCGGCGCGGTGCAAAGTCGCTAGAGGGCGCTGCACGCGTTGTAGAGGGCGCTGGAAGCGGGAAGCCCGACAGCTTCGATGAGTCCCGGCGGAGGTCGAGGACTCTGCTTTATCCCGGGTGTAAAGGGTGACCGCGAGGGTGGCGCTTCGTGAGGGGGCTTTTATCGTTTCGTCGAGGGAGGAAATAACGTTTTAACGGGTCGTTCGACGTACGCGAGGGAAATTACCGGCAGAAATGAAGAAGAAAAGAAAAAAAAAGAGCCCATATAGTGGTGCAGGGGGGGGGGAGAATAACGACGATTTATAATCGACGCGGAAGTCCCCGCGCTCCGATGGAGGGCTCCGAGGGGAGTCCGCGGCGGCGGAAGAGAGAGAGAGAGACGCCGACCGGCGCAAGGTCAGCCGGTGGCCTCCAACTTCCGGTGTTGCTGATGCCATATGAACAAACACGCGCGTGGGAGCAACGAGATCTCTCGTGCGTGTATACGCGCGACGCGAGGGGAGATCCCGAGCGGTCACCAACTCCGCCATCTTTCTCCTACTCTCGAAATCCCTCGCAGAGAGATGTGCGATATCCGCGACAGCAAGTGTATCGACACCGTACACGCGCGTATCTCCAAACTTTCCCGCAACGTAAAAATCGCCGGGGAGACGCTTCTCGAACTTTCCGCGCGTTAATTTCTCGATTATCGCGTGGAATAATCGTCGAACCCCCTTAAGTCTCCTCTGGTACTTTGGGATCGACGTCAGAGAAGATTCAACGTCGAAATTCTAGCTGAGAATCTTTGTTTTTTTTTTGCTATTTACCCGCAGGCCAGGAAAGAAAAAAAAACTCGGCTGACGTAATCGGGGCACGGGTAATTCCGATTTTCATCGGTTGTGCAATTCAAGCACGTTCGTACGTGTATACGTAAGTGGGATTCGTGATTCGGCTGGAGTTTCTCGAACGAACCGCAAACGCCGCGTCTCGCAATACGAATCTCACGCGCCAGTCGATGCTCGGATAACAGGCTTCACGTTGCAAACGCGTATGTCAAAGTCCGGTCTCTGCGCGAAGATAAAATCGTCCCGCAACGGGAAAGACGCGTCTTTTCACGAGTTGGCGAAACGAGGGGAAAAGAAAGAAAGGTTACGTTCCTTCGACGATTCTGGGGCAGTCTCCTTTTCCCCACGGTCTTTGTTTTCCTTTTTATTATTGTCTTTATATCCGTTTACGCACCGCGAGTCGACGTCTAGCCTCTCTGTGAGCGAAGACGCGAGTGCACACGCTCGGGCGCGCATGCTGCGCGCGCACGTTACCCCCTCCCGACGCGAGCTTGCCCGCAACGCGATTTCTTCGCCACAGCGCTTCGAGACTCCGCTCGGAACGTGTATATGTACGATGTGTGCAGCCGCGCGCGCTTCGAAAGTCCGATAGACGAGAGTCGCGATTTCGGAGAGTGGGGAATGACGGAATGACGAACGGGTTACCGCGCGAGGGGAATATTATCGGGACGAAGGGGAAGCTTGAGGCAGGTCACGACGGGTATCCATGATGGCCGTTTCGTTACCATGGTTACGGAAAAATCCCACCCACGTGACGCTAGCGAGGCGTGGCTTGCGCGCCGCGGCGGCCATCATGGATTTTCGAGGCCGTATCGTACCGCCGCCTGGTGGCTGATCGATCAACCGAGACACACGCTGTGTCGTATACGGCCCGGTACGGCCACGGTGATGATTCTCCTCTATCGGCCCGTCGAGCACGATCGTGCCCATCCTCGAGGATTGTGCAAATTCGGAAAATCGGAATTTCCGAGTATTTCCGGATTTCCGGAATTTCTCAATGAAATTTTGAGTTTTCGGGAAAAAGACGGGTGTTTCCGTAATCAGCGGGAAATTTCCGATCGGATGAGACTTTGAAAATTGAAAATTTGGAAAAAAAAATTTTGCTTCATTTTTTGCCAATTTTCTAGAAACCTCGAAAAGTCGAAATTTCAAATGGTCGTAACTAGGCTTCTATTTGTGCTGTATACATTTTTTGGGGGGGTTTGGAGACGCTCTCGAGTAGACTTGGAGAACGGTGAAAGTTACATGTCGATATCTACCCTGCTTCACCCTCAAAATCGATGTCGAAAATCGGCGAAAAAGCCCGCAAAGGGGTATGCATGGAAAAATCGGCGAAAATCGAAGGTCCAACTTAAAAAATCTGCCAAAAATCGAAAAACCAAGATATCTACATAAACCAAACGGCATTTTGAAGCCTCAACAATCACGAAGAGAATGAGCACAAGTCCGAGTATCTACCTCAAAGGGGTAAAAAATGGCAATCCTTTTAGTGAGTCAGTTCAATTCGACAGTCCACATCGATGTATTTTTTCCCGCAGATTCCAAAAAACACCGAATTTTCCTCAAAAACTCCAAATTTCCGTACAAAAACCCCCCAAAAAACCGATCTAATCTCGACACCGTAGTATGCTCGAATTCTTACCCGACCGAAAGCGTCGTCCCCCCTCCATCCTCCATCAGCATCCATCAACGATGGACCGGAAAACCGTCTCTCGTCCGTCATCCATGCAGAGTCGCGGCTTGTTCAGCAGGTATAGAAATTCCTCGCGTTTCGATTCGTCGCTTCGCAGAGACGATAATCGCGGGAAAACCAGGTCCGACTGCGCGAGGAACAGGTGTTGATGACAAACAAAGATATTATCTCGGGTTCATACACGTATATACGTATAGATAGGCGCGCGAGACAAACGCGAAATAGATCGACGGGTCTGCTAAACGAGGATCGCCGGGGAGCACTCTCTCTCTCTCTCTCTCTCTCTCTCTCTCTTTTCTGGCTCTCGAATAAATATCCTCCGGTGAGCGTAGCTCTCGTCATTCTCGACGTCGTCGACGGCGTCTGACAGCGAGAGAGTGCACGCGCGGCTATTCGCGTACAAACTCGGTTTTCTCTACATAGCATCTCGCGGCGGGTCGTTGCTCTCCCGCTGCTCTCGCGCTGCTCTCGCGCTGCTGCTGTTGGCTCTTCTCGCCCGCGTTACCCCGCACCCGCGCGCTCCACCGATGTGGGCTAGTTGGCTTAATCGCATAACCGATATGACAATCGTTATTTCGAGTCGCTCGAGACCCCTTAATCGCATATATATAACCCACATTACATCCGAGTGAATCTCGCAGCATCCCGAAATCCGAAAACTCACCGGCGTCTGACATAACGAGATAACGGTACCCGCCGCTTCCCGTGTAGAAATTTTGATCGGGAACAAGTCAGGCCCAGTACTGGCTTTCCCGATTTGATATCGGGGCATAGCCAGGCTAGCCAGGCCGGGATCCGGCTAGCGATGTAACGGGTAATAAGTCAGGGCCTGGTTTGATTTCCATACACCGGGAAATAATCGGGAAATGACCAGGGCCTGATCAGCACCCGCTCAGAACAGTAAGCCGGGAAATAGCCATGGCCAGCCATGGCCCTTACTTGGTTTTCAAATGTCATTCCATGCCACAGCCCGGTTGGAATCCGACCTGAGACTCGATATGAAATCATACACATTTGTGTAGGGAAATAAGGAAGTAGAGCACACGGAATAAATTGAAACATAAAATTCAAATGTAAGCAAGATCATATTTTAAATTCTATTTTTCCCTCGTCGCAATGCCTTACCAACGAATGTTGCGCGTTAGGCGCAACGAAGGCGAGCATATCGGGAGTATATGTATATAACTCGGAACTCAGAATTGTATTCATGGAAATCCCGACCAGGCCATGAGCATTTTCTGACATGGAAATATTGACGAGAATAGCCCGATTTCCCTATTTGCCCCTTACCAGGCCCCTACCTAAAAACTAAGACCAGGCCAAACCAAGGAAATCCAGACCAGGGCCCGGTCTAAAGTCGGGACGTCCAGATCAAATTTCTACACGGGTTGTTATCCCGACGTCAATCTCAATGATCCTCGCGGCGCTCTCCATCCTCCTCATCGCCGAGCAAATTTCCATCCTCCACCGTCCGTCAAACACGCAAAAACGAAACATACACATAATTCATCTCGGTGCGCAGTACCCCCGTCGTCGAATCATCGACGATTCTCCGCAAAACCTCAAAACTCCGACGGCTGTCGGTACAAAAAAAATCTCTCCCGAGTCATCTCTCGTCTCATCCGGCGCATTCGCGCTCCAGATCCGAAGTGTATCACTGTCCGAGCGCGAGCGACGTCTCGCCGTGAAATCCTCATCCTTGTTTCGCCCAAACGCGTCCGAAACCGCGTGCCGGAAAAAGATATTACCATGGGCATTGATCTCTCGGTCGTTTCGCGCGAATTTCTCCTCTCCGCGGAATTTCGCAGATTCAAAGATGCTGCGTGCTCTCCCGATCCGTTCGCGAACCGCGCGATAATAATAATAATAACAATGATAAAAATAACGAGTGCCCGGTCCATGGTCACGTGTTCGCCGTTGGTATATTACCCCCCCCCCCCCCCCCTCCCCCGATCAGAGGAACGTCGACTCTCTCATGAATAATGCACGAGCGTCACAATTACGGAGTCTCGAGGCTTCTACATTTTTTCCACGCGGAAGGCCTCCGCTGGTAACCGCGCACGCTCGACGAGATATCCTCTCGTCTCTCCTCTTTCCGCTCCCTTTTCACCGCGTGAAACCCAGCAACGCCGATGAGCATCCGCACGAACGTATCTCAAGCTCGCGGTGAATCGACGCCCCATTAAACGCTCTCACGCGCCGCGTGCTCTCTCCAAATTGTCCTCCGCTCGTTGCGAATCGAGACGTTAATTACGAGAAAAAAAAAAAAATCGGTTAAAATCGAAAATTGCGTCCGATTTTTCAGCTCGCTTCTGCGCCCGAGTCGGAAAATTCGCGCAGAGGAGAAATCACCCTGGGAGGTGGAAAATGTGTTTTTTTTCTCTCTCGATGAGGAGCGTTTTTTTGATGCCGGGGGAAGGAAAAATGTTTACGCGCTCGGAAGCGCCGAGGGGTCGCAGCGTGACGCGAGAACGAGAGCCGCGCTCCCGCGTGCGATCGCCAAACGCGAAATGAATTATTTAACACTGTCGCGGATGCGTTGTGCGCTCGTTTATCGCATGCACTCGTGAATGGAAAAAGAGAGAAGAGCACGACGGGTATACACGCGTTATACACACAATTATTTCCGGCTAGGTCGCGGCCGAGGTTTCGCCCGATTGCACCGAGAAAAATAGTTTGGTTCCATCAACCAAATAGCGTATAGTAGCATAATTTTCTCTTTGAAACTATGAAATTTTTGTGTATTTCAACAAGTACATTTGTTCGACTTGATAAAACAGTTATAATTGATTCGCCTTAGTTATTTCAAACAAATTCTTTTTCAAGTGTGAATTGCAAAGAAAGATTTTATTAGATTCAAACAAAAGTGATATTTCTATTCACAAGTTTTGCAAGTATCATCTACTGAACTACCTATTTCATTTAAATAAATGCTTTATTAGACTATGTAGTACTCCATTCATCAAGGATTTCGTTGTGTCAAAGAATTATTCATTTGTTTCAAATAAATCGTTTGGTAGGAGAAAAAACGCGTCATAGACAGTGTCATAGCGACACTTTCTCAATAACGACATAGCAACGCAGTATTAGTAACGACATAGCGAGACATAGCAATCCAAAAAGTGTCCCTCAATAGAATTTTATTTGAGTCAAGTAGGTCTCATTTTTTATAAATGAATTGCGGTCGATGAAAACATTTATTTGGCGTAAAGAAACAGTTTCATTAAAAATCATTCAAACGTTTAGTATCGTCGAGATATAATGAATTTATTTGTTGGAAGCAAACAAATTATTTCACTGAAAGTCTAACAAAAGTTTGGTATGCCAAGATACAACCAAATCTTTTTTCTCAGTGTGGAATTTAATTTGCTCGTTGAATCGCAATTTTCTCGCACGCACGTGGCGACGCTCGAACGTGTCATTCTCGATCGCAATTTCTTTTTTTTTTTTCACCCCTCGATCGCCGACCAACGCAATTATTCCGCTGTTTTCCCAACGCAGGTTCTCGTCGAATACGACGACGTCGAGTGGCAGAGACGAGAGTGGCTGTCCCCTCACAGGGATGCTGTATTCTCGTTTTTCCTCGTGGAGAAGGGCCTCTGCTGGGCCGAAAGGGCCGATCCTCGTCACAACAGCCTCATGCCGATCGAGCAGTACAATCACGCGATCAACAATCACAATAATCATCATCATCATCATCATCATCCCAGACTCAACGGGAAGTTGCTCAGAGGCGCCGCCGCCACTGCGGACACCATAGCCTGGCCGGCGATCGTGAGTGTTTTTACCGCACTTTTCTGCGATTATTGTAGTTGAAAAGAAAAAAAGGCAAAAAAAATCTCGAATCGTCGACGCTCTTGCGATTTTCCCTCGATCGTTTGCGGAAATTCTTTCCGAACTCTTCGTCGCTCTCGCTCGGAGCTTGTTCTCCTCGAACCCGGACCGCCGGGACGAGGAAACTCGTTCTCGAGCCGGAGAGAAAGAAGGGAGGAAAAAATCGGCGGTATCTCGCGACCTGGTGGGCGAAATAACTCGGGGATAAATCGAGACGCGCGTAGGCAGGATATGCTGTAATCTTTGCGAGGTTTGCCTTTAAATACACGGAAATATATATACATATATACGCGAATAAACATGTCTTTTACCTTCGACGAAACTCGGGCTCGTATTCCGCCGTCGGTTTTCCCATCGGTCTCTCCTTTCCCTGCTCCCACGCGCGTCCATGGTAAATTCTCCTTCCGCGAGAAACGAAACGAGCATTTTTTTTCGCTCAACTAAAAAAAAAATATATACACCGAAAAAATTTCGAAAAAAAAAAATTGCCCCCGAAATTGAAAAATCGCAAGTGCACAAATGTCGTCCGCGCGACGATTCTCGTTACCGTTAAGATTCCCGCTGTACGGGGACGAAGCGCCCTCGCACCCGACGATATTCGCGGGGCTATCTTGGTCGTCACGTGCCTCTCGCGGTACCTCGGAATCCCACGTACGACGCACGCCGGGGAGAGTACATGTGTTTGCGCTAAATGTGGGTCAACCGTGCGCGACCGGCGCCGCGTCAACGGGGATCGCGATTAAATTTCAGTTTTCCTCTCGCGTCGGTCGTGTCAAAACGGTCGGCGCGCGAGAGAGAAAGGAACAAAGAAACAGCGCTGGAGATTGAGGCAAAAATTGAGAAAACGTTGATCGAGGGAAAAAAAAAAGTTTCTCGCGTTTCTTTTCGTACACGACGTTTGGGGAAGGGAAAAGGCGAAGGAAAATGAAAAAAATATACTCGCGCGAGGTTGGATCGATCTGTACACCCAGAAAAAATCTATTATCTTCAAATAAAACCTATTTAATTTGAATAGATTTTTTGCTTGGCTCCTGGCATAATAGACTTTTATTCAAATTCAACATATAAATTTATTTGATTCAACCAGTGTTATTAGTGTTATTTAAAAAGTATTGGAACGAGCCTGGAGTTAGTATTGGAAGTAGTTGTATAGGATGTGATGACCCGAACGGTCGTGCAGTGGTGGGGACGGTCCAGTGACGATGAGTGAACGGAATGGTGGCCCCGCCGCTGGATGGTCTCGAACCCGGGTCCTCCCGATGAGAGCGATGAGCGCTAACCACTGCGCTACGGTTACTTATGATTTTTTTCACTCGAATCGTCTATACGTCAGTAATGCTGGACCGTCACAAGGAATTGTAGCCACCATCGTAACTACCACCGCCATAGCCTTTCGGTTATTAATAACGATGCTTGATATCAGCATTCATGCACTATACGAAAAATATTTCTTATAGTGTCATTTTTATTCGTGTAATTTAGTGATTAAGTATATCTCAATGTTAAATAAATATATATGTTAGAAGCGAATACATAGGCAAATCAAATCAAATAAAAATTTATTTAATCCAACAAAAAATTTATTTAATTGTAATAAATGAAGATTGAATAGACGAATCTATTCAATCATAATAGATCTTTTCTCTGGGTGTACCACCGCCATAGCCTTTCGGTTATTAATAACGATGCTTGATATCAGCATTCATGCACTATACGAAAAATATTTCTTACAGTATCATTTTTATTCGTGTAATTTAGTGATTAAGTATATCTCAATGTTAAATAAATATATATGTTAGAAGCGAATACATGGGCAAATCAAATCAAATAAAAATTTATTTGATCCAACAAAAAATTTATTTAATTGTAATAAATGAAGATTGAATAGACGAATCTATTCAATCATAATAGATCTTTTCTCTGGGTGTAGGCATCTTTCGCGAGATATATATGTAGAGGGGGGGGGGAGGAGGATAAATCCTGTATTCAGCGTCCTTTTATTTTTCATCTTCTCCCCGAGCCTGAGATAACCGGTTATCTTACGGTCGTTCGGCCACCGCACCGCGATTAATTACCGCTGGTCTCGCCGTAGCGCTCGTCCGTGTGCGCGAGGATCGTTACGGGCGGCATCAAAAGCGATGCGGGCCCGTAGGCCGTAACAGGAAACGCCGTGCCTCGAATGCGAAATCGTACATACACACGTACGTAAACTGCACACGCGCGTATTCCCACTAGGGTGAATGAAAACCACCGCGATTTCTTCTTTTTTTTTGTTGCACTGGAAATTCAAATTTCACGACGAGGCCTCTGCGTCGACGCCGAGAAGTTTCCACGCGTTGGTTTCGTCATAAAGTCATGTACGAGATGCTTGAAAAAAAAGAAAAAAAATGCGATGAAAATTCATGAAAATTCGATATTCGAGATCGTGATTTTTGTCTGTTTTTGTACTTTGTTTGTTTTTTTCGCGATGTTAACGTCATTCGCAGCGTTATTGAGATATAAATCTCCGATATTTCTCTCTCTCTCTCTAGTCTTTTTATCCGCTGGTGGCACGCGCTGACCTCGACGAGGACGCGATGCCCGTCGAGTTTATGCAGGATCGCAGACTCGAGTTTCTCGACTACGCCAAGCTGAAGCCCTTCGCGGTGAGTACAAGCGCGACTCTTTCGCGACGCACGCTGAAACTTTTGCTCTCTCGCGAGTTTCGCGTATTCTCATGAATAAATTTGCCTCGCACGGCGACGCTATACACATCGTCAGTCGATAATAACGATCGTCCCACTTTTTGTTTCTATTTTTCTTGTTTGTACCGAGAATATAACATCGAGGACGAGCTCGGTTTCCAACGACGGTGCGAGCAACGTCGATTTTCGCGATTTGCGTCAAAAAAAATCCTCCGGACAAGCCCCACTAGGCGATATTTCGAAATTACGAGATTGGTAAAAAAAAATAAAGAGAAGGAAAATGTAAGGAAAATTCGGATTTTCCTAACGAATTCAATTTCGTTCGAAACGGGGGTCTACTTTTTTGGTTTTCGTTTTCGTTTCGACGCGAGATTCGCTCCTCGACCTTTCAAGGTCATTGCTGGAAGAGGAGTTGACGAAAGCGGGAATGTTTGTTCGCCAGCAGGATTGGGAGTTGACCAAGAGCTCGGTCGCGTGGAGCGGCGCTGTGAAACGATGGGCGGAGATGCAGGACGGTCAGAGGATCCTCCTGACGACGCCGAGCATCCTCGTCGGCTTCAGGGTCGAGGTTTATCGCGCCGAGGGCACCACGCAGTGGTACACCGCCGTCATCGTCGGATACAACGAGGCGACCAAGGTGAGTTTCCGGAAAATGCGAGCGCGAGGTGAAAAACGAATTTTCGACGATGATTTCATCTCGCAGGACCTGACGGTGACGGACGACACGGTACTGGAGGACCACAATGAGGATCCCGGCCTCGTGCAAATGCGCCTCATAGGTGACGGAGGTCAGTCGGCGAAGCGCAAAAAAAATTCATCAGTCTTGAGGAGACATTTTCAAATTTCGTCTTATTCTCATCTTGTTCTCTCTTTTTTTTTCTCCTTTCTCCCATGGTTGCAGTGGTCGAAAGCATAATGAGGGGCGAAGTCGTCGGCATGACCCCCCGGAGGTCGAGATCGTCGACGGGCTTGATGGCACACGCGATCGTGGTGGTGAGTAGCAACGTGCCCTTCAATTACTGTCGAACGTCGAAAAAAGTGTCATTGTTATCATTTCGCACCCAAAAAAGAGAAAAATATCAAACGCGAAAAGAAAAAAGTGAAGAGAATTTTGCGTAAACGTATTTTTTCGTCAAATTCTTCGCTTCGTCCTTGGTATTTTTGTTTCATACGCAAAGAGAGGTGGAATGCTGAATTTGAGTCGAGATAAAAAAAAACAATGGCCCCTGGGCAAAACAAGATTTTATTCGAGAAGAATATTGCATTTTTGGCGAAGGAAAAAATAATCGAAAACGGAAACCCAAACACAACCCAAACCCAAACTGTCAAATGTCGAAAAATGTGTCATTGTTATCATTTCGCACCCAAAAAAGAGAAAAATATCAAACGCGAAAAGAAAAAAGTGAAGAGAATTTTGCGTAAACGTATTTTTTCGTCAAATTCTTCGCTTCGTCCTTGGTATTTTTGTTTCATACGCAAAGAGAGGTGGAATGCTGAATTTGAGTCGAGATAAAAAAAAACAATGGCCCCTGGGCAAAACAAGATTTTATTCGAGAAGAATATTGCATTTTTGGCGAAGGAAAAAATAATCGAAAACGGAAACCCAAACACAACCCAAACCCAAACTGTCAAATGTCGAAAAATGTGTCATTGTTATCATTTCGCACCCAAAAAAGAGAAAAATATCAAACGCGAAAAGAAAAAAGTGAAGAGAATTTTGCGTAAACGTATTTTTTCGTCAAATTCTTCGCTTTGTCCTTGGTATTTTTGTTTCATACGCAAAGAGAGGTGGAATGCTGAATTTGAGTCGAGATAAAAAAAAACAATGGCCCCTGGGCAAAACAAGATTTTATTCGAGAAGAATATTGAATTTTTGGCGAGCAAAAAAATAATCGAAAACGGAAACCCAAACACAACCCAAACCCAAACTGTCAAATGTCGAAAAATGTGTCATTGTTATCATTTCGCACCCAAAAAAGAGAAAAATATCAAACGCGAAAAGAAAAAAGTGAAGAGAATTTTGCGTAAACGTATTTTTTCGTCAAATTCTTCGCTTCGTCCTTGGTATTTTTGTTTCATACACAAAGAGAGGTGGAATGCTGAATTTGAGTCGAGATAAAAAAAAACAATGGCCCCTGGGCAAAACAAGATTTTATTCGAGAAGAATATTGCATTTTTGGCGAGCAAAAAAATAATCGAAAACGGAAAGAGAGGAAGAAAGGGCGAATCGTGCTTCCCCTTTAAATCCGAATAATCGATAGGGCATATCCGCGTCGTCCCTCCGATTCCGCGTCTCCTGCTCTTCCTCTCTCGCGTGTTTGCCCCAGCAGCGAGGTATAAAGTTCGCGAGCGCGCGGGGGGTTCGCCTCTCGAAATAGAAAACGTTGTTTGCCATTCATTCCTCGGGCACACGACCGTGCCACGTCCCACGAGCTCTTTGCGCGAAAATTCCTCGTGATACTACTTTTTTTTTGCTCCCCCGCTCTCTTCTCGTGCTTTTTGCAAAATCGGCGTATGAAAATTCGTCGGAGTTTCCAGTTTTTAATGAAAAAAAAAAAAAAAAAAAAAAAACAAGAAACAAATGTTGAACATTGAAGGAAAAAATATTGTCGAAACGTCAAACACTCGGATAAATACGTACAGCGTGAGAAACGCCCTGTTGAACGTAAATATCGGCCAACTACTCGACGGGGGTCTTGGATCTCTGCCAGCCACTCCAGACTCTCTCAAGTTCATCCGCGAGTTGTTCAGCGAGGAGGAAAAGGGGGGGGGGGGGGAAAGGAGAAAGCGACGGAAGGGTTAAAACTTTCGTACGGGGCGAGCAAGACTCTGTAGGAGAGAGAGAGAGAGAGTCTGGGCTCGACTATTTTCAAATCGCAAGAGTGTCAACGCGCGACATCTGGTGGCTGAATTTTCCACCGTCTCGCTGTTTTTCATTCCCAATTCCCATCGAATATTCTCGAACGTTCCTACTCTCCCGAACGAGTGGATGGTATGCAATGATCTCGTTGATGATTCGGTGAAATCCGCGAGAAAGAGGCAAAAAGAAAATCGCGTAAATTGCAAAAAAAATGAAAATTCGAAAAGCTCGCGTCGGGAAATTGTTTCGTCGAAAAATTCCCTCGAGTCTGCGATGTTGTTTCTCATCCACCGTCTTTCGTCGTCGATAATCTTCGCCCCGTGCGGAAAGATAAGACGACGAACGAGACAGTACGACGGTCGTTTCGTGTCGAGTTGCGAAAATGAAAAAAAAAAAAAAAAAAATCGCACAGAGAGGAGGGAGAAGCGTAGAATTCCAATCTCGCTGTTGACAGAGCGCCTCGCGATTATTCGATATCTCGGTATCTGTTGTCGAAGGAAAGAAAAAAAAAAAAGCAAAGCAATAAAAACAGAGGCAAATTGTTTCCGCGAGGGTTTTCCGCGCTGGGCAAAAAACAAGCCCGAGGTTGTCGCGAATCGATACGCGCGCGATCTGGAATTCCCGTCCGCGACGTTTTTTCGCGACGCGAAAAAAGAAAAAACGACGATCCGCATTTTTTTTTTTTTTTTTTTTTTTTCATCATTTTTTTCAACCTCGTAAAAACAATGAGGATTTATGACACTCGTCGTTGCATGTGCGCGACGAGTGAGTAAAGTAAAGTACGTACGGAGCTCGAGGGTTTCGCGCGTAAACAGAAATACATGCCGCAGAGGGGATGAGAAAGAAAAAAACGA
The DNA here is from genome assembly GCA_959613375.1 of Heteropelma amictum. Lineage (NCBI taxonomy): Eukaryota > Metazoa > Arthropoda > Insecta > Hymenoptera > Ichneumonidae > Heteropelma > Heteropelma amictum. The sequence goes on from OY390727.1 coordinate 1,894,235, forward strand.
AACAACAGCGGCAACAACGACGATAATAATAATGACAAACAGAGACGGGGGCGCCCGAGGTGGGGGAGAAAGTGAAAGGGAAACCGTCGTCGACGGGAAACGAGAGAAAATCGAGTTGGAGTGTTTGCGCGCGTGTGTGTTGGGGCAGGCTGCGAGCGTGGAATAAGGGTAGGAAGCGAGAATAGCGAAAGGGAGGAGGAGGAGGATGAAAAAAAAAAAAAAGTAGTCTAGAACGACAACCCGAGACAGACTCGGACGAGCCAACACCTGGAGGGGAGGGGGGCTTTTAGCGGAAGGTTTGGATACACGGGAACTCGCGAGTCTGGGAGGGGAGGGGGGGGAGGTGGAGTTTGAAAGGGAACGAGTTGCAAAAAAGGCAAAAAAGAAAAAAAAAACAGAGAGAAATAGGCGAGCACCGGAAAGTCGAACAACGAAGAGCGAGCGGTACCGCAGGGTGAGACGAGCGAGAAAGGTTACATACATGTACATGGTATATACTAGTACAAATACATATGTATATATGTATATATATGTATATATATGTATATATAGTATATAAATACATAAATGTAGTGTATATATCATATACAATCGTACATACCATCGCCTCTCTTCGTTGGACGATAAAACGCGTATTCGATTCGCGCTTCCCAAAGCCCGCATGTATATAAGCTGCGTGTAAAAGCGAGAGGGTAAAGCTCAGGCGGCGCACGGTAGCTGTATTGATTCGCCAAAGGTAGGTCTAGTCCGACGGGTATACAAAAGCCACGGAAGGAGAAGAGCTCCGAGTGAGAGAGAGAGAGGGGGGGGAGGGGACAAACATCCACCCACCGGTTGGCCGGGATAACGCGCCGCGTTCCAACCCGCCGTTGTGGTATATACGTATACATATACAGAGGCAACTCCACCCTGTTCCTCGCTCTCTCTCTCTCTCTCTTCTCATCGATCCGTTTTACCCTCTTCCCCATAGCGCAGCGCTTCCCGCACCTTCTCCTCCACCTCCGCGTGTTCTCCTCTCTCTCTCCCTCTCCTTCTCCAAACTCGTCGTCTCCCTCGCGCTCGTCTCGTGTTTACATCCGCAAACTAATAGCTCCATACACTGCAGCCGACCCCTTTCCTCTTCGTTAATTCGTTTCTTCCCTCCCCGACCTCCTCACGCTCGATACTTCCAGCTACGGCGATGCAAACCCCTCCTCTCTCCGTATATATATATATATATATATATATATATATTCGAATATATATATATTCGAGAGAGAGAGAGAGAGAGAGGGTAGGAGAGCAAAATTCCAGAATATATATATATATATATATATACAACTCGACGACTCCAGTGTTCTGGAATTTTGCTCTCCTACCCTCTCTCTCTCTCTCTCTCTCGAATACCCACGCAGCTTCCGGCCTGCGTTGCACACACGTTGAACAAGCAACGTGTGCCGGTGGAGGCTGCAAGTGGGGATTACCTCAAATCACACAACTTTTAACCCTCGGATCGTGCAGGGGTCACGCGTCCTCTGTCGTTCGATTGAAATCGATCGCCGGGTGCACGAGCCTCGCCCGATACGCGACGACTCTCGCTGCCTGCCAGTCTCCTCCTCGTTTGTATATAAACACGCGCGCCTCTGCTATTATTATATTCATGCGTATACGCGATAAAATTGGTAAATACAGGCTGCCTCGTCCCGTTCTGCAAGCAAAGTACCGTTATCCCGAGCGTTTGTGTATCGTCGTGATTGTGTACAAACCGTCCTAGGTCAAACGTGCTCTGCCAATTTTCGCTGTGCATACGCGATCGCGTTTAATCGACCCGCGTACTCTGTCTTTTCGCTCGACGTTTCACTTTTGCATATTTCGCAACAACGAAATTACCCCCCCTCCCCTCTCTCTATTATCGTTATCACATCGTTCCCGTTGAGCTGAAATCGAACAATTCGACGAATGCGCGAACTGTGAAAGTTCGGATTCGACATCGTATAATTCCAAGCAAATAAATATCGCAGACTTTTGAAAAAAAAGTCCACTTTTGCGAATTCCCCGTTCGATTTTCTCCAAGTTTACCGCGATATCGTTGTTAAAAAAGAAAAACGATTTCAATCCCATTTCCGTTGCTTTCGACGCCTGATAAAAATTCCAGACATCTCCCGAGTCGCCGCGAGCTTTTCTCCGGCTTGATGGGCGTCGTTGCGTCGCGAGCTTTTTTACGAAAGTACAGTAGTACCTCCGCCGTTCCGCTTGAGCGGTTTTTAGGGCTTCCCCCACCTCGCTCGGGCGCTTGCAATGTACCCGACACCTCGATAAGAGGTCACGAACGATTTTAGCTAATCGCACGTGTTTAAATCACAATGTTTATAGATTCTTACTTAAAATCCTCATAGATACTGAAATATAATGAAATAATGAAATATATATATATACATTATATATTTCAACTTGAAGTACATATGCAAGATAAATTGTGATGTACATATTTTATTATACATTATATATGTCCGAGTTTCGATAACGAATATTTTACGTATATTTTGGCGGACAAAAAAATTATTGAACAATTATTGAAAGTCTTACAAAGTTTCGCTTTATATTTCTTACAATGTTGCAAAAAAAAAATCAAAATTTATTTATAAAATTCATGTACACATCGATATTCAATGAGATATATATGTACTTATCCGTGAAACGACGCGAAACACAATACTTTCCGCAACTTGTTGTCAATTTTGCTCACGATGGCTCGTGTCCTCTTGTCGAGGTCGAGTGGAGAAACACGAACACGCCACCACATGCGCAATTCTCGAGCGCTCTAACCTAGTGGTGGGGGAAGGCTTCGGCGACGAATTTCTCTGACTTTTCTTCCCCTAACCGCCCTAAACCTCTCTTAGAGAGGTCCTACTGTAATCGCCACGCTCGACGCATCGGCGAGATTGCCGCCTCGACGGAGCTCTCGTCGAGCGGAGATTGACCCTGGCGTTTAACGCAGACACGGCAGCGAGTATAGATTTTCTTCGGTCGAATATGCGATGTATCGCGCACGGCTTATGTACACGTGGTATACATAAGCCTTACAAACACGCGTCAGTGACAATAAACACCGCGTGTACACGAATGCACCTCGACCAGCCGCGTTACACAACAAACCCCTTCCTCCTCGTCGTCGTCGTCGAAGTCGACCCGCTAGATGACACTGTTTACGTGTTTCTCAGCAGAGGGCGACTCGCACACGCAGGACGCATTCGCCCGGAAGCGAGGAAAGTTCTCGCGATCAAAAGGCCCCAAAGTCACGAGCGAAATCTCGGCGATTCGCGTCCTTTTCTTCCTCAATGCTGTTATGTACGTACCGTATGAATAGGAACGGCGAAGCCCCTCGACGCGCGTTCTCGTTCTTCATCCTCCCCCCCTCCCTAGCCCGGTGGATACAATGCCGCAAGCTGTCGGAGAACGTGTACATAACTTTGAGCTTTAAGGGGTAGTTTACGTATTGTGTATACATGTGTATATGTATATACGCATATATATGTTTGTCGGGAAAGCTCCTCGAGGTCGCGCTCGCTCCACCTGTTATGTCGGTGAGCCAGTTTCGCCTCGTCTCAACACACTTTGCGCTCCGTGTATAAATATATGCATCCGCGCGTGTACGTCCTTCCGGAAAACTTTCCTCTCCCGGGGGACAAAGTTCCGCGTTTCAGCGCGCAAAGGAAACCTCGAAAAATCACGAGTCACGTGGGAGCCTCGAAACGTCGGTGACTCTGAATTTACCGCGAGCGCAACGCGATTAGCGGAAATCGTTTCGATCCGCTTGGTCAATTATCGATGCGTTCTCAAGTCTGAAGATTAAAGTCTACGTCTTGGAAATACCGTAATACATCAGGGTGTTCTCCGGGTGATTTTCATATTGGTGGGGATTTTTTTTCGAAATTCTTCGTCGTACGGACATTGTTTTTGAGCTATAAAAAGTAATACGATTCGTTGAATGTCGATACCCGCATTTCCACTCGTTTTTCATCGACTCGTCTTTCTACTTGTTGATAATGCCGATTATTCGGGTTTATGAGCAATTGTTTACCGCATATCTGGGGCTGAAATGTACGAGAACGGGAAGGGGTGGGAGAGGGGATGCGGACAAGAAGGAAATCTCGAAAAATCACGAGTCACGTGGGAGCCTCGAAACGTCGGTGACTCTGAATTTACCGCGAGCGCAACGCGATTAGCGGAAATCGTTTCGATCCGCTTGGTCAATTATCGATGCGTTCTCAAGTCTGAAGATTAAAGTCTACGTCTTGGAAATACCGTAATACATCAGGGTGTTCTCCGGGTGATTTTCATATTGGTGGGGATTTTTTTTCGAAATTCTTCGTCGTACGGACATTGTTTTTGAGCTATAAAAAGTAATACGATTCGTTGAATGTCGATACCCGCATTTCCACTCGTTTTTCATCGACTCGTCTTTCTACTTGTTGATAATGCCGATTATTCGGGTTTATGAGCAATTGTTTACCGCATATCTGGGGCTGAAATGTACGAGAACGGGAAGGGGTGGGAGAGGGGATGCGGACAAGTATCGAGTGCGGTCTATCGATTGCCAATAAATTCCCCGTGCCGGTAACCAACGAAGCGTATATGTATGTACATAAAGGTAACTATTTCGTTCACAGCTCCGCGATTCACAATGGATTTCCTCCGACTGTATCGTCCTCTGCAAGCAGACGCGTGTATTACCAATTCACGTTTGTCTCTCTTTCTCCTTCGATCTGTTTCCCTCTCTCTTTTTTGGATCATATATAGAGATTATGTATATACGCGCACGCGGTATTCAAACGGACGTAAAAGGCAGTGTATACACGCGAATACCCTTTCGAGCGGTCCGCCACAGAGCCCATTATTGCTCTCTCCTTCGTCCAACTCGGCTATTCAACGAATACCCTTCGCGGGTCCCGAATAATCCATGCGTAAAGACATCAATTGAATATTCAAATTATTCGTACATCCGTGTAATTGCGAGAACGAATCGATAATAATCATCTCGATTCGTCCAACGATCTTGTTTACACGTGTATTTGTTTTTCGTTTTTTTTCGCGTGGAATTTATCGTCCACGGAGAGAGAATAGTTGAGAGGGGCATTTTTTCAATTAATCGATTCTTTTAAACAAAAATAGTAATTGAACGTTGGAGAGTTCGTATGAAAAACGTTCTAGTTTTCATATGCGACGAGAATAGACAGAGTTGCTCGTCCAGTATCGAGAGATTAGTCGATTCAGACGACTGAATAACGGTGAGACTGAACGAAAAAAAAGTATCTCGCATAGACACGCAACGTCGAGTAGTAGCATACGTCTGCAATCGCGAATTCAAAGTTCGCACAGTCGCCGCGAGTGCCGCACGGTGAGCTCCCGGCGAAGCAGCGCCCAGCGCCGCTCTATCGCGTGTACGGTGTGCGAAGCGCGTGTGGCTGCTAGCCCAGCCACGATGGCGCGGTGGGGCGGTCGGTGCGCAGTGCCGAGTGGGGGGAGCGCCGGCGAGCCTCGATGCCTCCCGACTCGCCAGTAGACGGCAGCACTGCGGCCCGCGCGCATCGCAGTTCGCGTCCGACTTTGTGCACGGTTACAATCACTCGCAACGACCCCCATCGTCACAGGGTCCGTCGTCGCCTTGCCCATAGGCGCGGTAACGAGACATAAAAGAGGAAAATAATTAAAAAGGCGCGATAGAAATAAGAACAATAGAGAGAACAGAGTGAGAGTGAGTGAGTGAGAGACACGAAACGAATAGAAATAAAGGATTGCACGAATTTTTTCGTACTCGGAGGCTTCGCGACAGTAGTGAGTGAGTGAACGAAGAAACGGGAGAATAAAAACGTAGCAGCGGAAGGAAAAAAAACGAGTACGTAACACGGCTGGGTGAGGATAATGTGCAGTCTCGCGATCTTCATACGTTTACGTTGAGCAAAAAAGCAGCAAACAGTGCAACGCGACATAGGTGTGTGATTTTTATCTTTGTTCCACAATCCTCCCGGCTCTCGTCGAGCGACCGGGGAAAAACAAGTAGCTCAGAATCGTGACAATCTTTTCTTCAACAATCCGGATCATTACGTAAGTCGAGGGACTTTGTTACTCGCTCATCACGCGGTGAATAACAGTGTAGAGCCTCCCGAGGGGCCCGACGATCTCGCGGAATATCGCAACGAACAGTGTAGCAGCCATTTTTTTTCTTTCATTTCTTTTTCCTTCCAACTCGCCGTTTCCACGAAGCCGCTCGATTCTCATGATCCAGTTCGCGCGGACGACGATCGTCACGAATATCCCATGATATTCCCAGGTCGTACTTTGCTTTATTTAGCTTTTTTAACATCGAACAATACAATCACGCGATACATCGCGTACGATTGTGATAAACGCCGAAAGATAAATTGAAAAAAAAACATCGAAGGTGAGAAGGAACTCTGTTTTTCGCGAGTTTTATTCGAGACTGCGGTTCGACGTAAAAAACACAAGAGAAGCAAAAAAAAAAAGAACAAGAGAGCGAGAAATCGTGAAATTGCTACGTTTATATACAAACACCTGTACATATTCGCCCGTATTACTCGTATTACGTGTGTGTACGCACACGTAAGGTGCCCGTATCAATAACGTAACAGATCAAAAGTGTGGTGCGAGCCGGATACGGCCGGTGCTTAACCGATCGTATACAAGTGCGATGAGGATGACGGTGATGCCCGATCAGTGAAAGCCTCCCCCCTTCCCTCAAGCCCCTCCCGCCTTATCGAGGTGACCCTCGTTGACCCTCTGCTGATTATCGGAGAGTGTTAAGTACTCCCCCTCCCCACCCGGCGTGCTGCGATCGCTGCCCTTCTGGCCCTCGCCCGCTTCAGCGTCGGTTTTTCTTTTTTCGCTTCTCTATTCGTGCTGCGAGAATAAAAAGAGATAGGACGACGGGCGGAGAGGAATTTCGTAATTGGCACGCTCGACGTCGCTGTTGGCGGTAAGTCACCGTTATATATGTATATATTTATATATTTATACACGTGCGTGGCTCGTCCTCGATCGCCGTGTGTGCGTTATCTGCCGGCTGTGGAATCGAAAATAATACGCGTGGCGCTACGTAGATATTTCTTCGTTCTCCATTAATCGGATATTCTTAAGGGGGTTTCGCGCGTAATTCACGGTAGTCCCAAGTTCTTTACCTATTCTGGAGAAAAATAAATCGTCCGGGGACGATTCGCGTCTTTTTTCACGTTTTTCATTTGTTTTTTTGTTTTTTGAGGATCAACAGAGCGAAAGATTGACCGTTTTACGATCGATAAACCTTGTCTCGCAATTCTCGAAATAAATAACGAAAAAAAAAAAAACAAAAACAACGACATACCGACGATAATCGTCATTAATGGCAGTCGTTGCGCGATCGAGCAGAAATTTTCGTTCTTGAATGTATTTTTCATTTCTTTTTTTCGGAATTCGGGCTTCCTCGTTGATTGAATTTAACGGGAGATGAGAGAAATTTGATGAGAAAAAAAAACGCGTGAATATTTCCGCCGGGAATTACGATTGATTAATGGCGCGCGATTGAATAATCAAGTGGGTTTTTCGAGTCGAGGATCGACACACTTTCTCGCACAGGCTCGCGACGGAACCGGTGGGAAAGATCGCGCGGATGGCGAAACCGAGGATTATCCGATAGATCGAGGCTTGTTTTTTTGTCGCGTTTATTGCCCGCTCGTTGATTTCTCGTTTTCGTTCCTCAAATTCTCCCGGAATTCAATGTTTTTGTTTTTGCCATAAAAAAACAAAAAAAAACAAGTTTCCACCGGTGTAATCTCGCATTTTGATCAACGTTTTCCATACGATGTTTTTTTTTGTTTTTTCGTAATTTTCAAACATATTATCAATTTATTTTATCATTTTCGCGGTGCAAAAGGTATCGCGAAGGTCATTCAGAATTTTACGGAGGTATAAAATCGCGATGAGACGGAAATTCGGCCTCGCGGATCCTCGACGAATTTTCAAAATTAACTCGCGCAAATTGACTTCGAGGTCGAACAAAAAACGAGAGAGAGAGAGAGAGAGTACGTGGGAAACCCGATATTTCAATCCTCGTCGAAGCTCTCCGTACTCCGTGGATATTTTTCATTCGGCAAAGATCAAAGTGAAATAAAAAAGGAGAGCGAAAGAGCTTTTTCATATCGCTCGCATTGAAACTCGCAGTTTCAATGCCTGTTTAGCCGGGCGAAACGAGCGGATTTTGCAGTCCGATGCCAAGAGTCTTCCGCCGGAGGGGGAAAAACATGCAGCTTCCGCGATGAGATTAATTCCGAAGCTTAATGTTTTCTGACCCGCTGGAAAACTTTGACTTTCCCACTTTATTCCATCCCCGCTGAAATTCGCAATTTCCTCGGCATCCAACGGCGACGCAAACCTCGACGTGATTTTATTTCTCCTTTATCGTCCAAAATGCTTCTCGTTTCGACTTTGACCGGACATTGAATGTCCCAGCTTCGACCCGCGGTCGACACGAAGGACACGCGAGTGCGTATAGCAGAGAAGAAAAAAAAACATTTTCGAAATCGTCGCCTGGCGTTCGATAACACGTACGTAGACGAGCATATGAAAACGCAATTTGCGCGTCAGGTGCGTGTGTGTATTTCGCCATCAGCGTGGTCGGGACGAGTGAGACGAAAAATCTGGAATCCATTACCCGTAATATATACACACACACACACACACACACACACACACACACACACACATATATATATATATATATATAATTATCGAGCGAGGATAAAAGAGGGTGCAGAGGAAAAAGGGGTGAGAGGAAATGCAGGTGAACGGAGGGAGCTTTTCGTGCATTCCGGGGCTGCTGATTTTACGAGCTCACCGACGATATTGTACATGGAAAATACATTGGGTGTGTCGGTGAGATAGTAACGGAAGGGAAAATGAATTCCCGAGCATTCCCGTGTATATACAGGCTTATATACTTGTATGTATATACATATATGCATGTTTATGTATGTACATATATATATATACACGACCGGGATAACCCGGTTCGATCGATCGTCGAGGAGCGTGCATCTCCGGCTGGCTAGGTTTGCCGGATCGTCGGATAGGTGGCTGGCGTGTACGCACGTCATGTCCAAATGGAATGGTTTGTTCAGACGTGATATGGAAAGAGAAAGAGGGAAGAAACGGGAATGGGCGGAGGAGAGAGAACTCGGGCAGCTTCCCCGCGGGCTATATACCCTCGACTACGGACTCTCGAGAATTGCATTTCACGAGCACGATCGTATCTTCCTCCTCTCCGCTCCCTTCTTCTCATCCTCCTCATCCTCTCCGCTTTTTCTCATTTCTCTTTGCCTCTTGTTCCCTCGGTGCTCTTCTGTCTCAACATCCGCGACATGAATCATCCACCGGCGAGCGCGAAATTATTCAAAGATCGTCCGAAAAAGAGGGATTAAGGGGGCCGCGGGGGGGGAACGGAGGTTCCGTCTGATCCGATAATCATCGATCTCGGTGGGTATATTTAGATCGAAGAAATTCTCCGCATAAATCGGAGGATACCCGCGACGATGTTCACTCGTATTCCGTAACGTCGTTACTCGCGATGGTTCACCGAATAATCCATGATTTTTCGCTGGCGAATCTCGCGCGGGTGATATTTTTGATTCGAGAAGCTCGTCACCGAGACGTTTGTTCATTTCGAAGATATTACCGCTGATGGAAGCCGAATTTGTTTCTCGCTCTTTTTTTTTTCTTCGCGTTCGTTATTGCGCCGTTTCGGGAGAGTATTTCGGATCTCCGCGACGATGTTTTATCGAAATTCGATATCTCGTTCGGGAATTTAATTTCCGGTAAATTTGTCGGTCGAAGGCTTCGGGCGCCGCGAATATACCGCTTCTGGCTGATAATTCTCGTTACGAATGTCTTGATAAAATTGTATTGGAATCTTTTGACGTTTTGAAAAACGACGTACGTTGATAAACATGACGAAATTGGGATAATCTTGATTATCGATGTTTTTATCAACGAGATACTCGAGTGCGACGTTCGCGTCGTTGGAAAACGGAGAAACAAAAAAAAAGAAACACTCGGCGAGAAAAATCGAAGGGAAAAGGACAGAGCGAGAGGGAATGATTTACGACTTGCGTCAGATGGAAACACGTGGTTGAATTGAATTTTTGGTTCGTGGATGAACGTTCGGCGAATCTATAACTTTTTCCAACTTTTAAACAAAAGCTTACATCGATAATATTGTTATATCGATGAGTTTCCGCAACAGGTGGCATGTGTCAAATTTTCGAGACCGCTGGAACGTTCATTCATTACCCATCATTCGATATTTGGCAAATAATCACGAGACGAGTAACGTTTTTTGTTTTTTTTCGATCGCGAGACGGAATTTTTTGATCCCCCCGAAACGTACATTCCGACGTTTTCGAGGCTTGTCATCGTCATTATTTACTCGGAGGTACAACAGATATGTCGAAACGTTATGCGATATTCAGCGCGCTCCTAAACCGTCGACGATTCGTATTACTCACGCTTTAAACGTCCCTGCTTACACGTATATTTACTTTCAAACGAAGTATGAAGTACGAAGGCGCCTAAGAACAATCTGCCGAGTTGCAGGCCATAGTTTCTGGCTTTGCGAACAAAGTTTGTAACGGGAACAGTGCGATATACTTTATATACTGCATGATGATATAGCCTAGTGTGTATAAGCTACGAAATTGTTGTCACAGAGGGGCTAAACTTTTCCATACACGTTGTGCGCTCGCTCGTCGATTTACTCGCGAATATACATCGCGCAAACGTACTATACACACGCATATGTGTATATATTTATACATACACACACACACACGTCACGTTTGAGGAGGAAATAGCTTTGCAGGTATATGCGGGGGCCGTCTCGTGTATAATCGACGTTTATCGAAATAACTAGCAAAACCCGTCTCCCGATTTCGCGATTAAACGCGCTCGACCTTTTGCAATTTTTTTTATCAACCGTGTTGATGAAAAAAACGTGTCGAATATCGTTTCACACTGCAGCGTTGTGATTCTTCATTTTGTCAAACAATTTTTGCACATTCTAGCGTGTATCCGTCGAAAGTCGAGCTGATCGGAGATGACCCGATTTTAGTTTCGTGAATTACGTCGGATTCATTTTCGACAAAGGACTTTCAAGACGCGTGTCACGTGACATTGAAAACGAAGGAGAAGAAAAATGACTGCGTCTCGCAAACGCGTGTTTTTTTTTGCTTTTTTTTCTCTCTATTTTGGCCGAATGCCGAAGGGGACTTTGACCCCGATTGGCGATAAAATTCGCGTCACTCTCTCGTACGATCTCGGGACAAAACGAATCCTCAACGGATCTTTATTCTCCTCATCTCGTTTCCAATCGTCGTCTCCCGACTTTTACGCATTTTTTTTTGTATTTTTTTCCGCGTGTGCTCTCGGATGCTGTGCGAGGGCATGGGCGTAAACGTATCTCTCGTGCTTGGCTTTTGTGCTTCGTTGTAATTTCCGTCAATTGTGCGATAAAAGAAAGGGAGGTGGGAGAGAGGACGATGGAGGGACGGAGAGGCGAATGCAGCATCACGATGATGAACGTTCGTTCGGGTACTTGCTCTCCTCCTCGTCTCTCGATTACCTCTCATGTTTCATCTCCCTCGCAGGATCTTTTTACACACGAGAGCAAAACGTTGGTACATGTGCGTTCAAGCCGAGCATCCCTCGATGTCCTACCCTTCCGCATTTTCTAGCTTCTCGTTGCTTATTTATCCATTCCATTACATCTCTCGCAGCTTCCATTGAGGCTGTTTTCTTGTCATTTTCATTATTATGATTCAGAAATTTCCAACTTTTTTTTTTTACATTAAAGAATATTTTTATCGTTTTTACAGCCAAGACCCGGTCGCAGACCACGAGGACGTCCGGGAAATAATTCCCAGATCCAGCCGTCGTTGTGTGCGCAGAGTCCCGTGGCTCAGCAGCTCGACAGAGGTGAGTCCTTTTTCCGTTTCTCTTCTTTATTCTTTTCTTTCGCGAAGTAACGAGGAGACAGGCGAGATTTATGAATCGCTCATCCAGCGGGAAACGAGCGGTGGAATCGATCGAAGAATAAAATCGATTAAATTGAAGAATAAAACAAAATTAACATGGAAACGAGCTTAAAAGCAACTTTATTGAATGACGATTCGTTCGCTGCTTCTTATTCGCGTTTTACAGCGGGAAACGCGTTGTTACGTCGTTACGAGCGACTTTTTCGCGTTCGTTACAGTTCCATAAAAGGCGATATCGCCGAGAAATACATTATTCACCCAAGCGCCATATCAGCTTGCGCAAAGTGTACACGAGCGTGTAAACATGTTCGTGTACATATACAGGGTGTCTCAAAAGTAGATACCGGCGAGTAGATCCAGCCGACACGGCTGGACCGATAACTCGTCGGATTTTGGTCGTACGGAAAAAGTACCAAGAGACATTTCGACTTGGAATTTCATCCTGAATCTCGCTTCGAAGAATTAGTCTCGATTTTTTTGGACACCCTGTATATGCGAGTTTATGCGCGCGTGTATCCGTGCAAAATACGAACTCGGTTTCATTCATGAACCGGCTCTCTGTGCCGATTCAGAACTCGATTATCCACTCCCGACATCCTTTGGGGTCCTATCTCGGCTTTTCTTTTTCTCTTTTTGCCCTCTTCCTCTCTCCCTCCTTCTCCGTCTCTCCGGACTCTCCTCGGTCTTCATCCAACGACGAGGAGAGCCACCGAGCAAGATGAAGAGCGGCATTAACATCGTGGAACGAGCTAAACGAGTTCGAGTCCAAAAAGCCCTTTCGGAATGGTAATAAAAGAGGTGAAGCTGCGGCAGGGGAGGGGGGAGGAGGAGGTAGAAATATATATACGAGTGGAAATACTCGCTGCGCGTTCCAGAGCCCTCGAAAGCTCTGGAGATTTCGAGGGAACGCGAGACGCTGAATGCAGAAGGAAAAAGCAAAAGAATAAAAGCGAGAGAGAGAGAGAGAGAAAGTCGAGTAGCAACATCAACAAAAATGAGAGAGGACGAGGAAAGTCGCGCGCGAGAAAAGAATACACGCAGCGTGTATGATGTACGCACCAAGGACCAGAGTTGGGCCAAGTAGGCAGCAAAAAAGAGATATAAAATTAATGAGGGGGTTGGGAGGAGCGGAGGTGGCGCTGGTGGCGTTCGAGATTCTCCTCATACCGGAGAGTCTCCAGCGCGGTCGAGATTCAAGGCGAAATGAGATCCAAGTTTTTGAAAGTAAGAGAGAGAGAGAGAGAGAGAAAACCAGTCGGAATAAATGGTTCGAGGAACCGGTGGTGAACCGGTCCACTCTTCTTTCGGCAAACAAAAGAATCGAGGGAGAAAAAGAAATGAAAAGGAGAAAAAAAAAGAAGATGAAAAAAAAAATCATCTCCACAGTACACTCTCTTCGCTCGATATTGTGTCGCATGTATATAGTCGAGAACGTATCGCCAGCCAGACGAGACACCGGCGATGCGAAAGTGTGCTGTACACATGCACGAACGAGAGAGTGAAGAACGTGGAAAAATAGAGGAACAAAAAGCAGAGAGAGAGAGAGAGAGAGGATGAAACAGTACCAAGCCGAGTTGAAAGAGTTGCGTATCTCATCGAGAGCGGAGAGAAAAAAAGAGAGATGAAACGCAGACTCGATGCCACAGGGCTCTATGGGTGCCTCGTCCACTGTGCAACAATCCTGCACGTTTTTTTCTTCTTCCCTTTAATTCGTTTTTTTCTTCCTCCGTGTCTCTTGTTCATCTTTTTTTTTTCTCTCGTCCTCCTTTTCCTCTTCCACGCGAAACTCCACGGGTCCTCGTCGGGTTCCCTCTGTCGTGGAATTAGCGAATGAATAAAAAAGGCTCTAGAGTCTTTGTCCGCCATGGAACTCGCGAGGAACCAACGAAACTACGCGTGTTTACTTTTTTTTCAACTCTCCCTCTCCCTCTCTTTTTCACGTCATTCGCATATCAGCATTCGCCTCGTGCATCCTCCGCTCTTTTCGTATTCCGAAGGACACTCTGCTCGACTCGCTCTTCCCGGAGGAATAACTCGCCATGTTGAATTTCATTTCGCATTGAATTATCTTCAACGTTTTTTTTTTTCATCGAATTTTTTCCACGATTCATCAGTTTCTATCGTTGGAATCGAAATAAAAAAAAACAGGGGCGATATCGAATCATCCGTCGACGTACACTTTTGGGTCTGCCTGTGCATGCCGCCTGGAGGTGACACGCGAGAGTCATCCTCTTGGTTGCAATCGTCGCCGTCGGTTTCGAGCCGAATAAAACAAACTCCAGAGAGAGAGAGAGATGAAAAAAGAAACATGCTCTTTGAAGTCATCCTCTCGACTCGTCTCTCGTCGGCGTACAATTTCACTCTGGCGAATTTCTCCCCCGTCCCCGAAGATCTTCTCGCGCCCCACGAGCTTCCTCACTTTTACTCGCCTCCTTCACATATTCTCATGCACGTTTCTCGCGTATGAATCTCTCCTTCTCTCTCAAAGTCCGAGATGAAGCTCGGAGCTCTCATCCTCTCTGTAACGCACGGGTGCTTCGCCTCCGCCCCACTTGACGAATAGCGAACAACCCCCGTATTTCGGATGACACACGGACTAAAATATCCGTTTGGCTTTGCGACTCGATTTTCTCTCCTAACGTCGTCCGACAGGCCTCTTCCTCTCAGTTGCTTCTGACGATAATTCGTTCGATAATCAACAGAAAACTGCTATTATTTCTTCATTCGACGATGTCATTTGACTTTCTCAAACGTCAAATTGGAGAACGGGTGATGAAAAAAAATAATGCACTCGAAATACGGAATCCACTTTGTTTTTGCTGCTGATACGCGTCTGGAATGACCTTGAGGCAGTTGGATGCGGACGAATATACATTTGTTTTTCGAGACTCGGTGGATTTTGAACCTTTTTATCGTACCTTAAATTCCTGAGAGAATGACACACGAAATTTGCGCTCTTTTTCTGGAATATAATTGAATTCGTTTTCGGATATTCTCATGACCGTTTTGCGTCGTTATTTTCCGTCGCGAGATGTAAAATACACCGCGTGGAACGGCGCGGTACGATCGATTATTAACAACGGATTCTCTCATCCGAGAATATTTCAATTTCGCAATTTTCTTCTCCCGTGCGGAGATAAAATCAGAGATTACATTTATGGAGATTACATTCGGTTAGAGGTGTATAAACGTACAAAGAGACGAGAGGAAGAGGTTAATTTCAGCAGCGATGTATAGATGGCGCTGCCGCAATTTTAGTTTCTTCTTCCTTTTGTTTTTTTTTTTCGTACAAACGCGCTCGGCTGGATGCTGCGCGTTGATACGCATACGCCTGTGCATACGTCTGCATTCGTGTACACACGCGTGTGTGCCTCCTCCTTGAGAGGAGAGTTACTCGCATTTGCGGCTCTCCGCGTGTAGGATAATGTGTATTATCGCGTGTGCGCGCGTGTTGACTCGACACGTAGCCTCGTGCGTTCATCGTTCATCTCGCGATCGTTTCAGCAGCGGTCTCAGGGTGCACCGGGCCTTTTGTATACACCGGGGATGGGTACTCGAGCTCACTCGTGCGATCGTAAAGCAGGAGGTAGTTACGGGCCTCCGGTGAAAAATGAGTCGACATTTTTTTTTTTAGTTTTCAATCTTTCAGGAGCTTATCCGATGGGCAATTTCTCGCTGATTACGAAACACACAGACTTTTCCCTGAAAACTATAAGCTTCAATGGGGAAATTGATAATTTATTGATAAAATTCGTATTATTGCATTTTCGGACCGAAATATTGGATTTTCGATGGAATATCGGTGTGTTTCGTAATCAGCGGGAAAAAATACATCGATTTAGATCATTAGAAATTATTTTTGAAATCCAAAATTTTTCGCCATTTTTTGCCGGATTGAACTGATTCACTAAAAGGATCGCCGTTTTTTTTCCCTTTGAGGTAGATTCTCAAACTTGTGCTCATTCTCTTCGCAATCGTTGAGGCTTCAAAACGCCGTTTGGTTTATGTAGATATCTTGATTTTTCGATTTTTGGCAGATTTTTTAAGTTGGACCTTCGATTTTCGCCAATTTTTCCATACATACCCCTTTGCGTTTTTTTTGCCGATTTTCAACATCGATTTTGAGGGTGAAGCAATTTAGCTATCGACATGTAACTTTCACCATTCTCTAAGTCTACCCGAGAGCGTCTCCAAACCCCCCCAAGAAATATCTGTAGCACAAGTAGAAACAGAGTTATGACCATTTGAAATTCCGACTTTTCGACGATTCTGGAAAAGTGGCGAAAAATGACGAAATTTTTTTTTCTCCAATTTTCCATAGTTCACCACCCATTTCCGTCGCAAATTTTCCGCCGATTACAAAACTCTTCGAGTTTTTCGCAAAAACTCAAAATTTCACTACCAAAACGCCAAAAAACAATCGTGGCATTAAAACCACGATAGTTTTCTGGATTTTCTCCGTGAGATGCCGCAACACAAGTTGCCCAACTCTCGCTTCATTTCCTCTCGTCCTCATTTCATTTCAATTTCTTCCGCGAATTACCCGTGAATTTTCCCATAAAAATTTTTCACCTCAACGAATAACAATATAAAAAAAACGCCACTGAAGCTACACTGCGACGAATCAACATCGCACGTACGTCAGGAACAATAACGAATGTTGAAAATTCGTGCGAAGAAAAGAGAGAACCAACAGTCGTCATCCGGCTGGGATGAGACGCGCGACGTTTGTTTCGTCGCTCGATGAATGGACATGCCATGAGAGCTGCAACAGCTGTTGAAGCATCGTTCAAAGTCGCGACCAATACCAGTAGATGGATTTTTGCCCACGTACGAAACGGTGCGTGTGCGTTTACACATGCGCGTTTGTCCATGTGCACTTTGCAAAAGAAAAACAAAAAGGGGAAACGGAGAGAACAAGTGACGTTGGATAACGCGAGAGCTCGTCGTGAAACGCTAAAGGGCCTCGTGAAATAATCAAGCCCGCACGCAGGTGCCCAGATCCGGAATAAATTTATACATTTACATGCGTGTACACTGTGCAGGGTTGAGCGGGGTTGCTGCTGTTTCTTCTCTCTTTCCCCTTTTTTTTTTGCACAGTCGCCCGGCAGGTGGCTGCGAACGTTCGATCATGCCGCGTACGGTCCTCGTGAGCACATGGACGGATATGTGCGCGATGTTAAACTACACATATCAAAAATACATTCACATATATGTGTACGTACAGCGCGAGCAGGTGTTGCATGGTTACCGACCTCTCTCAATCTTCGCGTCAACCGCTGATCTGCATAATTCTAGCACCCTCCGTACATGCATGTACGTATCCAGCCTGTATTGAAAAAAAAAAAGTATTTCGTACAAAAGTGGGAAGAAAAAAATTCGACGATCCCCGAAACTTTGTGTATTTTTTACATTGAAATTTCCCCGAGTTTTCCTGATATTTTCTTTCTACTTTTCACGAGCGTCCATAGACGCAGGCGCGCGTCATCTTCTCGCCCTTAGGGTCGCCTCCCGCGTTCGCAATTTTCTTTGAAATTAATGGCTCTGGAAAGTAGCGAAGGGCGAAGCTCTCCTCGAAGCTTTCCCCACTCTTTTGTCTTTGCTCTCATTGTGCGCTATTATAACAATTGCAACGGGGAACAAAAAGCAGAGATTGGGGGAAGGGTGTTTGGATGAATTTGCGAAAAACAAGCGAGGGTTGAATTTCGGTATCGTGACGTCTGGTGTATACGTGTATTCTTGTACGTGCGTGGGTATGTTTGGGATTGAATGTACGAGTGTGTGGATGGTGCTCCGTGACAGCTTCCGGTGGCTCCCTCCGAGTCCGAAAGCGCGTAACAAAGAGCAAGAGAAGCAGACATATATACGGTCAATAATGTCGTCCACAGTGATCGAGGAATGACCTTGGAAATCTCCCTTCATCCCAAGGTGAATAGTTCTCGGTCCTGGAAGCATCCAGATAATTTTTCGATAATTCTCAAATCTTCACTTTTCGAAATTCGATGATAAAATGCCACGCTGATGGTCGTTGGGGTCAAAATAGTGAGAAAATGGTCCTGGAATCCTGGTAACGGTAATATCCCTTCGAGAATCCACGCGCGGTGGACGACTTTCCTGCTCCCTCTGTATTTTGTCACATCTCCTCCCTCGATCTCATAAATTTCACCCCCGCATGTCGTTCGAGATGTCGGAGAATACATGGAGTACACGCGAGAATGATGAAAAAACGGATGAAGGGTGGAGAATCGCGGAAGAGCGAGGAAAAAGGAGGAGAAAAGCCATACAGAGGGTTAAATTACAGACTTTGAGGGCAGGGGGAGGAAAACTCATTCAGAAACGCTCTCCGTTGTTTATTCAAACGGACCTGTCCTCTCTCTCTCTCTTCTTCTCCTTTTCGTCTTTGCTCGTCCTTCACACCGTGGCTGTATCCTCCCTCCAGCCCATTTCCCCTATTCAGCAGTTTTCCCCGACTCTGCGTGTTTGCAAACGCGGCGACTTTCCATATACTCCGCCTCAGCAGTCTCTGCCAAGGAAATCGATGTCTCTGTATAAAAGTCCCCCTCCCCTTCAAACGTCCATTTCATCGCGTGTGCCACGTTTCTGGCTCGATAAAGAGTGGGTCTATGTGCCGGAAACGAGAATTCCTTCGAGTCTGATGCGTCGAGAATAATAGGGCGTGCCAAAAAGAGAAAAAAAAAAAACTTTCTCCTTCGAATTTTCTATCCAAACGAAACTCTATACTTTCCACGATGATGTCTCATCAATGTCAAATTCGCCGCGATTTCGATGAAATTTCCACGAGGAAAGGAAAAAAAGAGTGCAACTTTGGCGTTTTTTTTTATCTCGTTATATCTTCGTCTCTCACTTTTCTGTACCAGTTCGGGTAATTGCCGCCAGGGACATCGGACAAATACCTCCGATATTTCAGCTTTCCTCTTTTTCTCTCTCCTCCCCCCCCCTCCTCTCTCGGTTTTTCTATACACACTCGTCGTCGCTCTTCTTTCCACGTTTCGCGCGTGGAAAGCCGCGGTTCTTCTCTTTCTCGCTTCCGGTAAACGGGGAATTCACGGGGCTGCGGTCGGCCAATCTCCGCGGCGTGTTTCTCTCCGACGAATTTGCGGTTCTCTCTCCGAGGACCCCGGAGCTGCCCCAAAAAGCCTCCGATGAATCCCGGAGAGTCGAGTTTTCAACCGTACGTATACACGAGACACGCTCGTGTTTCGAGACGGGACAGCTGCGGAAGCGGGCCTTTATACCCGCGGCGGAGAAAAATGAAAAAAAAATAAAAATGAAGAGGGGGGAGAGAAAAAACGAAAAAGAGAAAACGTCGTGATTATCGAAGCGGCGAGTACGGCATCTCGATTCGGTCTCGAATCTCTCGGACCTCTCCAATTCCCATGACGAATTGTCACCGTTCGTCAAATACGAAATATACGAAGGTTCGTTATACGTCGACCGAAGATACAAATGTCTTCTCTCCTTTTTTTTTGCTTACGACACGCACGAAATGTTCGTTCGAACCGAAACGATCGTCGGAGCTGCCAGAGTCATTGTCTAATTTGTTTTTTACGATGTCTCGTATACGGTCTCCTCTCGAAAAAAGCAAGGTCGTTTCGTCCGCACGTAGATTCTTCGTACCTGGCTGTGAAACGCTCGAGGCTCGCGGGATATATCGAATAATCATCGCGGAGATATACATCGTCGATAAAAAATTAATCGAAAGAGCATTATTATTGCGAATACGACGAAATGGGGGGGAGAATGATTTCATCGCTGTGCGTACGTTCATCAAAATGACTAATCGCATGCGCAAATCGCGTCGTTTGCATTCATTTGTTTTTTCTTTTTCCTCATTAACGCATATTCGAGCTATTTAACATTCCGACGAATGGAATATTTATTTTCGTCGTTAAAAAGTCATTCCCGTTGTTTTTCAGCATCGAACCGTCATTTTTGATCCTCAAACGTGAAGAAAAACGGAAAAGATTCTAACGACCGTAGTGACGAGTATATAACCAGTTTTATTTTTATTTTTTTCAAAAATTAGCAGCCGCGAAACGCGTCCGGGAAAAAATCGACAACAAAATCGTACATTCGGCAGGCATTTCATCGACGCCAGCTTCGATCAGCGGGGTCGGCGCACGTTGTCCCTTTTTTTTCTTCCCTCGCGTCTTTATTCGCACCTTTTTTTTTTGCTTATCGCGCGCATCGTGCGTTCCGCCGTGTCTCGAATTTCGGCACGAACGTCGTCGTTCGTCGCGACACGTGAGAATCGCCAAGCGCGGCTCTCGTCGCGACGAAAAATTTCGCCTCTCGTCGCGTGTAGCTTCGTTTCATTCCGCGGAAATATTCGCGCGATTATTTATTCCCGCGTCAGCGTTAACGGAGACCGCGTTATCGCCTTTAATTATCAGCCTTCGTCAGCCCGCTGGTACACACACGACGCGGCTCTCGAAGAGATAATAATTTTATCTCAGACGAGACGCGAGCAGCGAAAAGAAGAGCATGATGCAGAGAAACGAACACCGAATGACCCACTGACACAGAGAAAATGAGATTCGCATTACTCCGCGAACCTCATCCCTGCCAAAAAAAAAAAAATCAAACATTCTTTTTCTCTCCCTTTAATCAATCCACCAGCTTCTTCGCAGCGAGTATTTTCCATTTTTCACTGGGTGGAAGACGAGAAAAGGCCCGACGTCGCGATGTTTTTACCGACAGAGTCAAGGGCGGATAAGCATCGAGAAATCGATGAGAGATCTTGATGTGCTCGTAGTGGCGCGTGTTTATCCAAGACTGAAAAACACACGAGTTTAAAGTCCGAAAATAGCGTTCAGATCGTATCGTCCCATTTTTTTACGAGATAAATTCGATCCATCGGATATAACGTCTTATCTCGGACAGACGAGGTACAATCATCGTTTATTGTCTTCTCTTTTCGTAATATTTGAACTTTTTTTCGACAAACCCCCTCGACGAGTGTAACCTCTCTTTGATCGTCGTCTCTCGCTCGATTCGGCAAATACACCGCAGAGAGCGATATAAAATTCGCTTTGTTCCTCGAGTTTTGAACGCTGATAAAAAAACAAGGAAGAGAGCTCGGTGGTCGCGAGCTCCCTATCAATCGCGCTGCTTTTCTCACATCTCGCTCTCTCGTACTCTTTCGCTAAATTCCTCTCTTCTGATCCTTGACACTCTCGCGAAATAAAATGATAAATATATAAAAGCATAAAAATGATAAAAATATACGAGAGTACATTTGTCTCGCTACGTGCAATAAAGTGACGGAAATATTCTCTCGAGACGAGAGCGATCTGACAATCTCGCGATAAGAGGGCGAAAGAATACACATACGCGTGATTACAGAATTTTTATCCTGTGGCAATTATTTACTTTAATGTTTATACCGCAGCGATCCATCATTGATTGTTTCAATCAACGATCATTCGTGCGTGTATCAGTGAGTCAGGCTTTTGTTGCGCGCTGAGGATTCTACGAAAGAAAAGAGCGCTGATGTTACACGATATTTATCTTTTTTTGCTTTCGCTCTCTCTCCCTCTCCCTCTTTTTCTCTCGGCTCATCAGTGTCGGGAGCAACCTTGAAACACGACGGGCTATTTCCACAGGCTTCTTCTTTGAATCTTCCTCCAGGGCGCGTAACGACCCATTTTGGTCGGAACTCGCGGTAAAACGAAGGCTCGTGAGAAGAAATAGGAGGAAGGGAAAAAAAAATGATGAAAAATTGAGAGGCTGCTTAATCGCTGCAGCGAGAGAATATTCGCTCTTATGAATTTCTCGGATGCCCTCGGCGACTCTCATCTCTTGCCACTTAAGGGGGTTTACGCGGAACTCGTTACTCGGTGAAATTATTGATTTATTTTTTTTCGTATCGAAACCACGTGTACCACATATTCCTCTTTGATCAATTTCGAGGAAACATGAAAAAAATCTCCCATCGCGTACGTCACTGCCGGACGATCGAAAAAAAAAACCCTGTCGACTTTTTCGCGTTACGTCATCTTAAATACCTTTTTTTTGTCACTCGGAGACGAAAAATCGACAGAGTCGGATGTTTTCCGTCTTTGCAAAAAAAAAAAAACAGTCGAGTAACGATCGAGCGTAAAATCTTTCGTACAAACTCTCGGTTATACCCGCGTCGATGTAAAAGCTCTCCGAGAGCGATCTTTTTCGCAACTCTCGAACGACGCGACTCTCGTTTAATCTCCGTTTCCTTTTTTTTCTTCTCATCTCCTCCGTTCGTTTAATACAGACCGAAGAGAAAAGAAGGAAAAAAAGAATCTCGTATTCCATCATGCGGTTGTAACATTCCAATCTTCAAGGTCGCGTATTCAAAGACCCCTTAACCACTCTCTCGCGCGATAAATATGCATATACATGCTTGTACATATGTACCGAGTTTACTTTGGCCCATGTGTGTGTGTGTGTGTTTGCCACGCTGGCTTACTTTTTCTCTTCCCTCCGCGAGGCACATTCTGCGTCTTCGTTGTTGGACCTCCGTCGACCCCGAGGCTGAATCTCACGGCGGTACCGCGTTGTACCTGCTTCAAACAACCTGGAGCACGTTTGTGCCAATACACGAGCCCGAACAAACACACATGGGTACATATGTATGTATATTTAAGTGCATAAATAGCGGGAGAACAAGACGGTACCGAGAGGATAATGTGTGCCGAGTTATATCGTAAATATATGTGTGTGTGTTTGTGTGTACATACATGTGTGTGTGTGTATATATATATATACATATATATGTACGAGGACCGCCATTGCCGGTGGGTATACAACGACGTAATTCGTGGTTGGCGATAACTATCGTTGCCTTACGCAATGTTGTGCCGGTATAATACGACACATACCGGGTGTCCAAAAAATCGATGGAGATAAATTCACAGCCTGATTCGGGATGAAATTCCAAGGTCAAAATGTACTTTGGCGTTATTTCGCCCGACCAAGAGTTAACGAGTTATCGGCCGTCAAAGATTTTTTCGACGGATGGAAAAGTGCGTGGAAATTTTGCGCCCTGAATTTTTGGGACACCCCGTATGTACAGCAGTCAGCTTTGTACGTCATGCTGTGTATTACACGCGTGTATGCACGGGAATGTCGCTGCATTACACCGAGAGTTCTCGTAGCGAATTAATTCTCGTGTACGCGAATCGCCCCAATGAATAATGAAAATCTTTGATGGGAAAATAATCCATCCTCCGATTGTTGCTTTTTCACGGCCAGATCGGCGAAAAGCGGCGTCTTTGGGATCCCGAAGGGAAGATGAGAATTAATCTGAAAATTGAGTCGCAAAATTGTTTTTTCCGGCAACGAATCATCTCGAAGAATGAGAGAATGTAAATAATTTCAATAATTATTTATACGAGAACAAGAAGCGAAACATCCTTGAATTTTCGCGCAATATTCAATATTCAATTGCGAATTTATAGTCGGTGAGGCGGGTTCGCTCACGCGTCGAAGCTTTTACGCTTTACGGGCGATGTATAAACAGATCGCGTCTGTCGAATCGATATATCGAATTGATCTAATTTTAGGAGGCACCTCGTTGCGCTCCTCTGCTCTCTCGTGTCTCTCTCTCTCTCTCTCTCTTTCTCTCGGAGCTCTCCGTAGAGAGGAAAAACGTCTGAAAACCGCAGTGTTTACGTATTCCTCCGCGAATAGAACAGCGCGATTTAAACTTTGGGACGTGCGGTCGATAAACGTGGTACGGAAAATGCCAGGAGCACATCGCTGAGATGCGCGTAAAATGCATACGGTCGGTGTGACGTGGAAAACGATAATGGCAAAGAGAGAGAGAGAGAAAATAAAAACAACGTGAAAAGGAAAAGGGAAAATATTTTCCCATATTTTTCTTCATCTTCTTTTATCGACCCTCTCAAAGCTCCGTTTCGCTCTCTCTCTCTCTCTCTCTCTCTTCGTTCAACGAGCGTACGTAGATACAAGTGTAACGAAAAAAAAGAACGAGCTTCCTCGTTCCTTTTTTTTTCCTCGACCTTCGTCCCGAAGGTACCGAACGACCCGGGAGGCTGCGGAGGAAGAGAGCAGGGCGATATACAGAGGCGAGTGGGAGGATGAGAACGATGAGGAAAAGAAAATGAGAGTATAACGAGGAGGGACACACCGCGTCTGGCCAGCATGTGTCTCGTCATCCTCATCTCGCGATCGGAAGAGGGAAGACGTTGTTTTTTCTCTCTTCGATCTTCCTGAAATCTCGAGGCTCGTTTTTCTTCGCAATTCGTGATTTCTCATACTCGCCTCGTCATCCGCGAGTCTCTCATCTCGCAGAGTGTGTGCTACGAGCGAGGCGATGTCTCCAAAGTGACGCTCGCGACGAACAATTTTGTTCGAAGCCGATGGAGATTAATTCGTCGCGGGAAATATCTTTTTTCTCGCGGTGGAATGATAATTGAGTGTTTGTCGAAGGATCGCGCGACGATTAAAACGAGCAGCGTATATGTACATGCACGATTCATTTCGTCTCTCTTCTCCGCGTTGATCCCGATCGGATCAAGGAGTTGAGAGAGAGAGAGGAAGAGAGAGAGAGAGGAGAGAGCCCGTGCGCGGTTCGAGTTCGCCGAAAACGCAAACCGGAGGTTCGCCCATGGGAGACGAGGGTGCGCCATGACGGTGCGAGTCAACCAACCGGTTTCGCAATTCTCTTCCTCCCTTTTCCTCTCTCTCTCTCTCTCTCTGGCTTTGCCGTCCGTCCGCCTTTGAGTTCTCGCAAAAATGTACGCTGCCTCCTGGACCGGTCCCCATCTGGTTCCGCGGAGGAGCGAGAGAAACCTCGAGGTCGAGGGCGCGCGAGGAACACCCGTGTTTCATCCGCCGGCGATACTTTGCCTCCGTTTCATCCGAGATAAAAAAAAACTGACCGTGCACGTCAAAAGCCGAATCTCGGAATATTCCATCTTCCGTTCGAATACAAGAGGAAAAAAACCATTTTCGCGCTTTTTCGAGATTCTTTGCGATAGAAATTTCGAAAATGGAATGATTTTACGAAAAAAAAATGGATAGCCAGGTCGATGGGCGAGATTCCCTCTCCCTCTTTTCTCCTCGAGCGTCAACCGCCGAGAGGATGAAACGAGGATGAAAAGGAGGAAGAAGAGAGCCCGGGAGAGGATAAAGATGGCGAAAACGCCGCTCGGAAAAGCTCAGAGTCGCGACGGCGTTCGAAAGGGGTTATCGCGAGGGAAGCGGTGTGTTTCGCTGCCCGGTTGGTCGTTATCGTCGATTTACGACCTCGTGTAACCGCCCTGAATCCTCGTTCAAGGGTTCGCCACTCGCGCGTGTTCGAGCGTTGTTTTATACGCGTCGGTCGTGCTCGGTATACACACAAGGCCGCGAGAGACGCGGCAAAGGTGGTAGGTCCAAGGTTAACTCTGTTGGAAATCACGCGAGAGCGATATTCCTATAAAAACACGTATACATACATTTATAAACACATAAATCACGAAAATGAATGGTTGCAGCGCGAAATTCAAAGATCGATTCCGAGAGAGAATGTAGGAAGTACTTTATCGAAATTCGCTTCGTTCGTCATCGATGAATCAGCGAGAAAAGAGGATGAAAAAAAAAGAAGAGAAAAAAAAATGGAATACCAGAGCGAGGTTTGAAGCTCGCGAAGGAGGAAAGATATTTTGTTTTGACCGAGGCGATCGATGGCGTCTAATGCGGTCGCTGGACCGCGGTAAGGCGACGCGGAGACTGGACGAGCGCGGGAATATAATCCCGAGAGAAAGAGCGAGGGAGAAAAGGAAATGCGGGCGAACCTCGGATAAACCGGTCTCTCTCTCTCTCTCTTTGGTCTCGATAAGCCTCTTAAAGTTTTAAAGTCGAGTTCCCGTCGTCGCAGCGCCGTGTGTATATGTATAAACCCTTGGCTCTTGGCTCTCGCGCGCGTACACTGTTGCGGTTGACGTCCTCGCTCGTTCGTGCGTCTCACCGTTCGCTTCGAGGCCACACACCGATGGCCTACTCGGATCGATCCTTTTTCGTGATTCATACGTATCCTCCTCTCCCGTCTCGCTATCTTATCTCGCCTTATCGACGTCGACACGGCTTAAATACACACACGGACTTTGCTCGCTCGCGGGTACGCTTCGAGCCATTAATTTGAAGCTTGAAAAAAAAAAAAAAAATGGAAATGAAACTCAAACGCCAGACGCGCGAGATTTTTGCACATCTGAGAGCTGAGAAGTTTTCGCTCGAAGATTGTTTTCTAAATTGTGGTGGAAATTTGATGAAGATGCATTTTTTTTTTGATTTTATGATTTTTCTCTACGTTTTTCGGTGAAAAAGCCATGGAGCGTGGATTCTCGTCGCGCGATTGCGTATTTTACGCATCCTCGATGTTTCATTACGCGATTCTCGATGCGACTGCCGAGGAGGAGAAAAAAAGGCGCCTTGAACTTGACAGCCGCACGAACGCACGGAGCATCTGCCTCTCGAACGTTTCATTTTCTCTTTTACGAGCCTCGACTCGTAACGATGATGCATTCATCGTCTGGAAACTTTCCACGTGATGATAATCACTTTTACAGCGCGAGATTACGAGGGTAATCGTCGAAGCTGTTTCAAACGGAAGTTGCCCGGTTCCGCGCTTAACCCTCCGCGGTCCCACTATATTTTGACTGGCTCGGCGGTCCCACAGGGTCGTTTGTGACCACGTGCAATTTTCAACGGGTTGAAACGCCTTAAAAAATCTAAAAAAATTCTTGAGTACTCTTCAATGTTTATACAATAAGAACCAATAGTTATCAAAGCCCAAAAGTTATTATTTTTTACGCTGTAAGTAGCTATTTGAGCGAAAATGCATGAAAAATGTGTTTTGGCTTAAATATTGTTAAAAAAAAAATGTGCGATAGGGGGAAAAAAAAAACCATGGATTCTTGTCATGGACATCCTAAGGTTTGAGAAAAACCTAGTCCCGATCCGTTCTGCCGAAAAAAGTATAATTATTCGGTCACCTGAAAATGGACAATTTCAAGGAGAGGAAAATCGAAGAATTCAAGGGAAAAAAATGAATGATCGTGTTTTACATAGAAAAATAGGACTTTTATTATCAAATCAATTTTCACCAAAATTTCGAAAAAAAAGAAACAAGTTTTCTTTTTCTTTCTCGCGATCGCTTCGAACTTTGACGATTGATAACTCGTCCGGAATCCAAGTTCGAGTGATGAAACTTGGAGTTTCGAGACACCCGGTATAGCGGGGAGAGGAATGAGAGAGAGAGGGAAGAGGAACGAGAAGAAAGGAGAGTTAACGACGTCGAACGAGGAACTCCAGACTGGAGAGAGCCGAGAGAAATAATTGCCAGCAACTGGTTCGCCGCACGACCGATTTGGATCCGCGACCCGAATAGCTGAAAAGTTCCCCGCGCGTAACATACGTACAGCGCGCGAGCAACCTCGGCGAGAATTCGCTCGGGGATCGAGGGAGAACGGGGGAGGGAAGATAGAGACGAGAGAAGAGAAATAATGGGAAGAAGATGTATGGAGCTCGAACAGAATTTATATACACGCGGAATGAAAATATGCATTCGACGATTTTATACGCGCGTACGTTTCTTCGGACTCGATTTTCGCGCAGGCCTGTCGCGAGTATATATACACAAAAATATTTCGATGAGCCTCCGAATTTTCCCTCGCAAGGTTACTCGGACACACTTCGCTGCGTTTGTCCCGAGTGCACACGGAATTCGTGATTTTCGCCCGTTGACGAGAGTCCCACGCACGCACGAAGCGAGATGTTTTTTTTGTTTTTCTTCTCAGAGTTCTCGCGTGTATTTACTTTTTGCCTCGTGAAGCACGAAGAGGAGAGGGGGGGAGAAATACGCGCGAGGCTTATTTACGTCGCTATATCCGTTTTGCCCTGGCAAATACACACTTTGTGCCTCGCACACGAGTGCTCTCTTTGCGTTCGCCTTATCGCGCTCTCCTTCTCTCTTTGTGTTTCATTCTCCGTCCGTTCTCGTCCGTTCCTGTGGCTATTTCACGCTTTTCCTTCTTTCATGCACCACGTGTGTGTGTGTGTTGGTAAGATCGTGTAACGTTCCAAGTGGCGCGATTAGCCACGCCAGAGCCCGGTACAGCCAGGACGCAGCGCCTCTCGCGGTGAAACCGGTTTCCACGTACGCGCACTCGTTTATTATTCCTTCTTCCTTCTCCTCCCTCTCGTGCTCGCGAAATCCCGCAACAGGCTTCGCACGGGTGAGCGGGTCGCTTTTAAAGCTCACCGGATTACCAAGTACAAACGCACGCGCGTTGACAAGAGACGCTTGTGAATCGTAGATTTTTTTTTTTTTTTTTTCTGAAATAAATCGTATCGAAAAGAAAGACGACGCGGGAAAAGCTCGTACGTGCGGCGTAACAGACGATCGATCGATTTTCTCGTGTGTCACCCAGTCAGTCTCGAGCTCACCGGTGAGAAATCGGGGGAGAACGCCGCGAATGCGCGGAACGAGAAAATCGAGAGAGGAGATCCGATAAACTGCTGCAATAATAACGAGGACTCGAGTCTCCGCCGTGTGCGTTGTAACGCTCTCTCTCTCTCTCTCTCTCTCTTCCTCTCCAGCATCCCTGGTCCCTCGAGACATTCACTCGCGAATAATGCATGTCTGGGGCCGGTTTGCCCACGCCGTGCACAAACATTATCAACGTATCACGTCATAATACATCGAAAAGTTGTTTGCCTATTTGCGCGCGACTAAACTATCTAGGATCATATACAGGGTGTCCAAAAAGTGCACGCCAAAAAGTTCGCTACCGAATCGGGGACGCGATTTCAAGACGAAAAGTCCTCTGGCACTTTTCCATCCGACGAAATCCCGTCGAGATATCGGCTATCAAAGTTGAACCGGTAGGAAGATCAAAATACTTTTCGACGCGGAATTTCGTCGCGGTTTCGTGCAAAAGACTCTCGTCTAGCTTGTTCGAGTTCGAGTTCGATCGAGTTTTTCTCGAAAACTCGAAATTTCAACGGGAAATTCGATAATTTGTTGATCAAATTCGTATTATTGCATTTTTGGACCGAAATATTGGGTTTTCGATGGAATGATGGTGTGTTTTGTAATCGGCGGGAAAAAATACATCGATATAGACTATTGGGAATTATTTTTGGAATTCAACATTTTTCGTGATTTTTCACCGCATTGAACTGACTCACTAAAAGGATTGCCATTTTTTTCCCCTTTGAGGTAGATACTCAAACTTGCGCTCATTCTCTTTGCAATTGTTGAGGCTTCAAAATGCCGTTTGGTTCATCGAGATATCTTGATTTTTCGATTTTTGGCAGATTTTTTAAGTTGGACCTTCGATTTTCGCCAATTTTTCCATACATACCCCTTTGCGTTTTTTTTGCCGATTTTCAACATCGATTTTGAGGGTGAAGCAATTTAGCTATCGACATGTAACTTTCACCATTCTCCAAGTCTACTCGAGAGCGTCTCCAAACCCCCCCAAGAAATGTCTGTAGCACAAGTAGAAACAGAGTTATGACCATTTGAAATTCCGACTTTTCGACGATTCTGGAAAAGTGGCGAAAAATGACGAAATTTTTTTTTCTCCAATTTTCGCGATTTCAAGACGAAAAGTCCTCTGGCACTTTTCCATCCGACGAAATCCCGTCGAGATATCGGCTATCAAAGCCGGTAGGACCGGTAGGAAGATCAAAATACTTTTCGACGCGGAATTTCGTCGCGGTTTCGTGCAAAAGACTCTCGACGTCGACTTTCGGGACACCCCGTACGTCGAGCAAACCGTTGTACTCGTGTACGCGCTCTCAAATCCACGATGGTCCATGCAGCATCCGTGTGCGTGGCATTCTCCGAACTCGCGAACTTTATTCACTCCCACGTGCAAAACTCTCGCCGCTCTACGCGCATGTGAATACGCACGCGAGGCGTGTAATTTATAATCAGCTGTCGTATCTCAATCGTATGCTGTATATATCGAAGATAACGTAAAACAAGAAGAAAAAATGAAAATCCTATTTTTCTCACGTCAATATAGCAATTTTCGGGTTTCTCAGCGGTGAGAACAAAGTACCGGTGAAACCGGATACGTTTTCAAAATTTCTCAGGTTGTCAATGTTTCTCGAGCTGTCAATAACGTACACCGCGAGTTTCACGAGTTTGTAAACGACAGCTGATGTCGGACGCGCCGTACGAACGGTTCGCACGTGGTGCGACACCATGCGGAGAGAAATGAATGCTGACGATAGCGCACGAGGGCGCAGGGAGGGGGGAAGAAAGGACGAAACAAAAAGTGTCCGATGATACTTTTATTCGACGCACATGCGGCTCGAAATTGCCGACGAAATTCAGCCGAGTATGGAGAAAATGTGTAACGCGATAAAAACACACACTGTGTGTATTTTGCGCGCGAGTGTGCGTGCTCAGACTCGCGGAAATGAGGAAAGTGACTAACGAGCCACCGTCGCGAATGTCGACGAAGCGAATTTACGCGTGGATCGTAAAGTGTAATACAATGTCCGTGAGGAACGAGCCGTCGCGCCATCTGGCTCGCGTTAATATTTTTGTTACCAAGCGCATCGCGTAATTCCGCAATTCTTCTTCAATTTCGCTTTTTTTTTCTCGCGGGCATGGCAAAACGCGCATCGTATCGATAATCAACTCCGCTCGATCGTCGCCGTAAAAATCTGGACCGATCGCAGCATCCCTCGATAAATCTCGGAGCTTTTTTTCCTCTTCTAATTTCGTAAAAATGTCCTCGAGAATCGTCATTGTGGCCGCGAATGGCATCGTGATATCGAATGTCAAATTCGAGCTGAATTCTATGAATTTTCTTTCGATTCAAAGTGGCAGAGCGGCCGCGATGCACGAGAGACAGGAATACAGTGAGATAAACGGGATATCGCGACGAGGATCGGAGAAAAAGAGGAAATATCGAGTGGAGGAGAAAAAGTGGGCGCTTTTTGCTCGCGTAAATTTTTGAAGCGCCAAAACGAGCGAGAGCCCGAGTGAGGAATCGTCGGTTTAAAGTACACTCTGCGGAGACGATGAATGACGCGTGTGAATTTTTTATTCGGTCCATTCTCGCGACGAACGAACGTCATTATTCGCTCGGTCCACGCGACTGGATCTCGGAAAAATTTTTCACGAGCCAGCACACTCGCGGATTGACAGAATCTTCAGCCGGCGTTATGCCGGCGGATGCCTCGTTAAAACCGCGAGTGTACACCGAGCTTCTTTTGTATCGTTAAGGGAGAAGCGTTGAAAGGAGCTTTGACCCGTGGCATTTTGTTGAAAAAAAAAAAAACAGAGGAAAAGCAAAAGAGAGAACGAAGATTACTCTCTTACGCCCCGAAATTCGCTAATGGCTACCGCGCGGTGAATCATCGCGAGCCTCGCACTCCGCTCGTATCTCAAAGGCTCGCTTATCCTTTTGTCCTCCTCTCGTTCTCCTTCGTCTTGAGCAGGTGTCCTTGTCACTTTAGCCTCGCTTTCTCCATTACCCAATTTTACCGGGCAGAGCTATATGGATCTGCCAGCAGCATCACTGTATACATGCCACCGCTCGACTCTCAGTCATTTCTCTTTGGTTTAACCCACGGAGAAATACAGAGAGAGAGAGAGAGAGAGAGAGAGAGAGGGAGGCTGAGGAGGAGCACATTATGGCGTCTCTGCTACAAATTCTCCTTCTCTATCGCTCTTACTTTATCTCGTGTGCTTTACCAAACATTCATAGCCGTGTGGTTGTGTGTGTGTGT
This sequence comes from Heteropelma amictum, assembly GCA_959613375.1. Lineage (NCBI taxonomy): Eukaryota > Metazoa > Arthropoda > Insecta > Hymenoptera > Ichneumonidae > Heteropelma > Heteropelma amictum. Next base: position 1,926,049 of record OY390727.1, read on the forward strand.
GTGTGTGTGTGTCTGTGTGTAGATCTAGGTAGAAACACGCAACTCGAGTCGTCCATTCGCAAAGTTTGTTCGCTCGGGCGTGCGGCCACGAGTTAATAACGCGATTGCCAGAGTTAACTCTCCCCGTCGAGCATCACAGCAGCCTAGCACAGTTTGAAATTAGTTTGAACCTTCTCCCGTACACTCCCACTTTGGCGGATCGTTTTAACTTCCGGTAGCCGACGATCTGCTCTCGGTGAGCATCGCGCCATTTTCTACCTACATCTGCTGGACCAGAGAGTCTGTGGAGAGCCTGTAGAGCGCGCAGCATCCCCGCTGCTTTTTGCAGCAGACCCGTTGTCCATCACGTTTATATATACACCAGGAACGGGTACTCGCGATCGCGCACGATTGCGCCGCAGCGCCTTCATTTTTAATCCGTCAAAATTTCCTAACTGTCACGTTTAAGCGAAAACAGAAGAGCATACGCGCGCGTCGGAAAGCAAAAGGTCGTCGCGGGCTTTCGGTCCTTTTGAGGTATCCGGAAAAGTTTTTCTCGAAAACTCGAAATTTCAACGGGAAATTCGATAATTTGTTGATCAAATTCGTATTATTGCATTTTTGGACCGAAATATTGGGTTTTCGATGGAATGATGGTGTGTTTTGTAATCGGCGGGAAAAAATACATCGATATAGACTATTGGGAATTATTTTTGGAATTCAACATTTTTCGTGATTTTTCACCGCATTGAACTGACTCACTAAAAGGATTGCCATTTTTTTCCCCTTTGAGGTAGATACTCAAACTTGCGCCCATTCTCTTTGCAATTGTTGAGGCTTCAAAATGCCGTTTGGTTCATCGAGATATCTTTATTTTTCGATTTTTGGCAGATTTTTTAAGTTGGACCTTCGATTTTCGCCAATTTTTCCATACATACCCCTTTGCGTTTTTTTCGCCGATTTTCAACATCGATTTTGAGGGTGAAGCAATGTAGCTATCGACATGTAACTTCCACCATTCTCCAAGTCTACTCGAGAGCGTCTCCAAACCCCCCCAAGAAATGTCTGTATCACAAATAGAAGCCTAGTTATGACCATTTGAAATTTCGACTTTTCGAGGTTTCTGGAAAATCGGCCAAAAATGGACCAAAATTTTTTTTTTCAAATTTCCAATTTCCAAAGTCTTATCCGATCGGAAATTTCCCGCTGATTACGAAACACCCCGACTTTTCTCCAAAAACTCGATATTTCAATGAGAAAATAGACTTTTTTGATAAAATTCGAGAAACTCCGGAGATTGTCGAGCGTCTGCGCGAAATTTCGTCACTCGACGGATTTTCCTCCCGAGCGTATGCACATTGCGCATAAATGTATCGTTGCCGTCTCGAGGAAACTCGATGATAAGAAAAAGGGAACGAGCTGCAGAATGCGAGGTGTGCATTCGCGATGATGTAACGCGATAATAAAACCAAAGCACCGAGAATCTGCTCGCGCAAGCACGTGTTGCTCGTGGGTCAGCTTTATTCTCGTCTTTTTTCCCTCACGAGGCAATTACTGCACAGCACAAGATGAAAAAAGAAAGAAATCAGGAAGCTTGGAAATTTGATCGTCAGGAATGACCGAAACCTCCGAGACTCGCGACATTTTTTTTTTCGCTCCTTCAAGGTCATCCGAATATTTCTCATATCGAGTTTCATCCGTTCCGCTGAAACCCGACATCGCGCGGGGGTATAATACCCCCGGTAACGTTCGCGTTTTTTCGCAAAATTCGCAAAAATCATAGACAATTTTGAACAATCAGCGAAAAAAAAAAAAAAAAAAAGAAATCGCTGACTTTGCGTCGCGAGGCTGGCGAAAAAAAAACACGAGGTTTCTCCCTCATCGAGAATTTTCCCCAAAAATCCATCGAGTTGATGACCATCGGAAAAAGAAAAAAAAAACACACGAAAAAAAGAACCGGAAACGAGAGACGAGCAAAAGGGGAGGCAATTGCTCGCGACACAATTTTTTCCATCGTAATCTTTTCGCACGGCGTGTGCGTATGTTCCTGCGCACTCTCCCCACGCGCTTGCAATCTCATTGAAACGGAATTTATAACGCTGCGCGGATTTGCCGAGAGAAAAGTCATTTTCAGCGCTGTATCGGCCTCCGTCGAAACGCCGCATTCTCGTCTTTATTCGCGAAGAACGATCCAAGTTTATGGGAAAAATAGCAGAGAGAGAGAGAGAGAGAGCGGATAAAGGAGAGTATTTAGAAAAAAAAAAAAACGTAGAGAGCAGAGGGAGACGGAAAGGAGAGAGAGAGAGAGACTCGTTCGTGGTCGGAGTTTAATGAAACCAGTCGGCTGCAGTCGGTCAAACCGGTTCTACTGGTTCTCGTTTTAGAGTCTCGGGATCTCACAGCAGCGTCTCTTCCTTCGCTATAGGAGGGCGCGCGGGCGTTACGTGTTTCTTCTTCCTTTTTCTTTTGTTTTTTGTTTTTTTTTTTCATTTTTTATTTTTTCATTTCATTTCATTCGTCCTCCTTCTCATCCACTCGGCCGGAACCGGCTTTTTCTCGTCTCATCGCCTCGACCGTCGCACCAACTTGCACGTAGGTCCGCTATGTTTAGAAGTATATGTATATATATATATATATATATATATATATATATATATATATATATATATATATATATACATATATGTACATAAATATTCATGTCACATAGAATCTAAATATATATATCGAATATATAGAATCGAGAGTCACACGGGGTCAGGAGAACGAGAGGAGCGAGGAAGAAGAAACCGGAAGAGGCGAGCAAAGATTTGGCCTTTCGCGAGCTTTTCTTCCGCGTCTCGTGTGCATGGCTCTGTCAAAAGTGCAATTGGATTATTTTCACGTTACCCTCTCGCGAGAGTATACCTTTGAGAGATTCCGGACGAAACCAAGGTTTCCTCGAGCACCGGCTCACTCGGTAATTTGAAAAAAAGAAAGAAACCTCATTGATGCCCCCGATAAACGGAAAATCGTTTCTAGAATCGAGGATTCTAACACTTTGCTCTGTCAAAAGTGCAATTGGATTATTTTCACGTTACCCTCTCGCGAGAGTATACCTTTGAGAGATTCCGGACGAGACCAAGGTTTCCTCGAGCACCGGCCCACTCGGTAATTTGAAAAAAAGAAAAAAACCTCATTTATGCCCCCGATAAACGGAAAATCGTTTCTAGAATCGAGGATTCTAACACTTTGCTCTGTCAAAAGTGCAATTGGATTATTTTCACGTTACCCTCTCGCGAGAGTATACCTTTGAGAGATTCCGGACGAGACCAAGGTTTCCTCGAGCACCGGCCCACTCGGTAATTTGAAAAAAAGAAAAAAACCTCATTGATGCCCCCGATAAACGGAAAATCGTTTCTAGAATCGAGGATTCTAATACTTTGCTCTGTCAAAAGTGCAATTGGATTATTTTCACGTTACCCTCTCGCGAGAGTATACCTTTGAGAGATTCCGGACGAAACCAAGGTTTCCTCGAGCACCGGCTCACTCGGTAATTTGAAAAAAAGAAAGAAACCTCATTTATGCCCCCGATAAACGGAAAATCGTTTCTAGAATCGAGGATTCTAATACTTTGCTCTGTCAAAAGTGCAATTGGATTATTTTCACGTTACCCTCTCGCGAGAGTATACCTTTGAGAGATTCCGGACGAAACCAAGGTTTCCTCGAGCACCGGCTCACTCGGTAATTTGAAAAAAAGAAAGAAACCTCATTTATGCCCCCCATAAACGGAAAATCGTTTCTAGAATCGAGGATTCTAATACTTTGCTCTGTCAAAAGTGCAATTGGATTATTTTCACGTTACCCTCTCGCGAGAGTATACCTTTGAGAGATTCCGGACGAAACCAAGGTTTCCTCGAGCACCGGCTCACTCGGTAATTTGAAAAAAAGAAAGAAACCTCATTGATGCCCCCGATAAACGGAAAATCGTTTCTAGAATCGAGGATTCTAACACTTTGCTCTGTCAAAAGTGCAATTGGATTATTTTCACGTTACCCTCTCGCGAGAGTATACCTTTGAGAGATTCCGGACGAGACCAAGGTTTCCTCGAGCACCGGCCCACTCGGTAATTTGAAAAAAAGAAAGAAACCTCATTTATGCCCCCGATAAACGGAAAATCGTTTCTAGAATCGAGGATTCTAATACTTTGCTCTGTCAAAAGTGCAATTGGATTATTTTCACGTTACCCTCTCGCGAGAGTATACCTTTGAGAGATTCCGGACGAAACCAAGGTTTCCTCGAGCACCGGCCCACTCGGTAATTTGAAAAAAAGAAAGAAACCTCATTTATGCCCCCGATAAACGGAAAATCGTTTCTAGAATCGAGGATTCTAATACTTTGCTCTGTCAAAAGTGCAATTGGATTATTTTCACGTTACCCTCTCGCGAGAGTATACCTTTGAGAGATTCCGGACGAAACCAAGGTTTCCTCGAGCACCGGCCCACTCGGTAATTTGAAAAAAAGAAAGAAACCTCATTTATGCCCCCGATAAACGGAAAATCGTTTCTAGAATCGAGGATTCTAATACTTTGCTCGAAGAAGAAGCAGAAGCGAAGAGATTCGCGAGGGAATTTCAACCGTCGAAACGACCTCCGGCAAACTCCGGCAAACTTTTCCTGCTTCTACACAAAGGCCAAAACTTTCATCCGTCTCTCTCTCTCGTTCTCTTTGAATGAAACTCGAGCAACTTTCGAATCGTTGAAACGATTTTTGAGCGAGAAAAAAACAGTGGGAAGAACGAGGGAAGAGATTTGCTCCGACGAACGAGAGGATAAGATGAGATGGGATGAGAGACGGACGAGAGTTTTCCGCGCGCGTATGTGTGTCACGGGATTAATTGAATTCCTCGAGAAAAAGTTACCGCAGCAGCGGCAAGTTTTTTTACCAGCAGTTTTGCCCGAATAAAACGGACGAGATTTGGAGAGAAAGGGCGAGATGAAAAGCGCGAGGCGCGGCGGAAGGAGGAAGAGGGAAAATTCTAGGCGAAATTGTTTCTCTTGGCACGAGTCTCGCACCGCTCGGTTAAATTATTTATCACGCGTGGCCGCTGCGACGAGAGATCCGCACGAAAGTTGCAGAGTCATTCTCGTCACTGTCCCCCCCCCCCTGCTCTTGCGTCTGATAAATCCGTGACGATTGAATGGTCAGTGACCGGATGTGACGGTCGATGCTGCTGCCGATGCTCCGAGAGAGACGCGATAATTACCGCGCGAGTGTTTATGACCGATAAAGCCGCGTACAGCCGCGGGAATCCATACACGAGTCTTTCCTGATTCCGTGCACGTTTTCTCTGTACCCGTTCGACCCCACCTTCGCGCGAGATTCACTCTTGCCTTCCCCGAGCACTCTTCGAGTTTTCTCGTCCGGATTCACCTCGAGAATCGACGTTAGATCGGAGCCTGAACGGTGATTCATTCGTACCCGCGTTATTTACATTTATTCACACGCATTTTGTCACTTTGATATACCGGGTGTCCCAAAAGTCGATGGAGAATAATTCGCAGGGAGATTCCGGAGGGGATTCCGAGACGAAATGTTATTTGGTACTTTTCCGTGCGAGCAAAACTCGACGAGTTATTCGTCGTCAAAGTTCGCGCGAGCTTTCTTTCACAGCCGCGCGGATGATTACCCATGTTTTTTTTTTTCGATTCTCTTTGATGTACGAATGGAAGAGCATTCGTCGTCTCGGTGGATTCTCAAAGCGAGCAAAGAGACGCGAGACTCGTTCGGGTTTGACCCAGATACACCCGGGCCTGTTTCGCCTCTCGGTCTCTTCGAGATAAACAAGCGAGAAAAATTTCTCAAAACACAAAGACTTCTTCTCGATTCTCTCTGAAAAAAGTCTCAATCTCCACGCTGACCGTGAGATGAATCTCTTTTATCGTCGCACGCGCGATTGAATAACCGATGATTTATCCCGAATTCACGTGGACCAAGCGGCAGATTCGCGTGTATCGAGATTGATCGCATGGCCGAGGGTTTGCAGCGTGTGGAGGTTGGGAAAAGAAGAAGGAGGGGTGAGAAACATTGGGAATCGGATCTTTAGCGCTGGCACTTGGCACGGAACTCGCTGAGAGTATTCACCAGGCCCCCGAGAGTCTGAGAAGGTCTGGCATAACTCCAGGAGCACGCTCGGAGCTTTATTTCAAATTGGATCTCGCGTATAACCATACGAACACACACGTACAAATAAAAAACGGTGAAATTTCCTCTCCTTCTCTCCTCCGACGAATATTCATATTTTTGCGGTGAAATTTCGACGCGTTTTATTTTTTCCATACTCTCGAGGGACGAACGGATGATTTTTGCACGAATGTCGCAGCATCCTTCCGGAAATCTCGGTAACAGAGTCAGCAGCGTCGATGCGCCAAGGGTGAATAGAGTTTTCTTGGCTCGCTCGGATCGCATGACGATCCAGTTATTTCTGGACGTGAGGTTGTCGATAAACTCGGCAGTTTTGTCGTTCGATTCGAGCGAAAGTGTGGGTAGACGTATACGCGCGTCAGTTCGATGCCGATGCCGCGAGGATGACCTTTCCCAACCGGGTTAACGCGTTCTACCGTGAGAAGAGAAAGGGTAGACTCGCGGATGCGAGAGAGGGGCGGGAGAGGAGGGGAAAGAAGCGAGTCTCGAGGGTGAGGCAGCGACAGAGGGCGCTGCGGGCTCCTCGCCATCCCCTAGTCTCGCCCTCGTTCTTCCTTCTCTCAGTTTTTCTTGCCTCCGAAGGCTGAAACGTCGTCCGGGATGGGTCAATGCCAGTCGATATCTCGCGACCCTCGCACATTGCTTCTCATTGTCGCGCGGACAAAGAAGAAACTGCAGGGGTTGTTTGCTCCCTTTTTCCCCCCACGTCGAGGAGAGGAAGAGAGGCATCAGGAAAATGCCTCTCCCCCTCGTTCTTTCCGGGAATGGGCAAGTTTGCGAGCCAAACTTTTGCCCACTCGGAGGCACTTTCGTTTAAATACCTCGAGCTCTCGGGGGGGGGGAAACGTCGAGGAGTTTCGAGGACGATTATTCGATTCCGGCATCCCCACCGCGCGCGACCTGCACCGTCTCACTTTTCCGTGACGTTAATTTTGCGATTTACGAGGGAAAAGATGCTGCGCGGAGGTGAAGATTTATCTCGAGAAAGTAAACTGCCTCTTGGGTGTAGAAAAAAATCGCTAAATTGGCCCACATTTTTAACGCGATTTTCGCTCGTTCTTGCGATCGATTAGCGGATAAATAATCGATCGCTGCAACGATAAACATCCGACGCGCGGGAAATCAACGTTGGCTCCTCTCGAATTTCATTTTTCAACGTTTCCTCCTCGATATTTTCCATGATCCTCATTAAGGTAGTTCTATCGTTTTATCGTTTTCTTAAGATTTTGTTGAAAATTTGAATACGTATTCTTTGATGTCATATATACGTGTGTAATAAATTTTGGAAGGTTTTACCACGTGGAAGTTGAGATATTTATTGGTAAAAATCACAATTTTCGGTAGTCTCTCGTAAGAGCGCGTGTTAAAAGTTGCATTTTCATCAATGAATATCTTGGCTTCTACGTGGTGAAGCCTTCTAAAACTTTGCATACATTTTTATGCAACATCAAAGAAGATTTCTTGAGTTTTCCAAAAAAATCTTAAGAACATTTTTTTCGCAATTTTTGTAATTATAGAGCAAGCACGTATCACCTGGGATGACCGTGAATTTGGAGTATGCTGTTCTTTAGTCGATTTGCAACAACTTTTCTTATTTAACCGAAGCCCGCGAACCATTTTGTATGTGAGAAAAACTGCAAAACAATTTCTCGATTTGAATCTAACGATAGAACTACCTTAAGATTGTACGTAACGCTCCCGAGTGGCGAGTGTTCATCTCGCGGATCTTTTTCTGCGATTCGAGGATGTTTAAAAAAAAAAAGAATTTCACAGACCGCACGATCGTCTGCTTCTTCGAGATGTTGTTTGCCCTCGTGCGTGTGTTTTTTTTATTTTTTTTTATCAACAACTATCGCAGGGCAAACCGGCTCTTCCTCCTGTCGGGTGTAATAACAGTAAATCCTGGGCGATAAATTCCCGTTTTTTTTTCCCCCCTCACTCGCCTCGATCTTTGTCGTTCACGTTGCTGCTTCTCTTCCGTTCCGCATCGCTCGTAACGACACTTTGCTCCTCGTGAATCCTCCGTGGATACACACGAATTTCCACGTACGTGTAAGTGTACGTACGCGTGTACACGCGTCTCATAAATCGTAGCCAGGCTGTCGTTTCTCTCGATCGCTGCCCGTCCGGAAAAAAAAAAGAATTCTCGAAAAATATCTACCCGCATGACGCAATACAGCCATTATTGTCATTTTTTTGACACTCCTCATCCTCGAATATCCTCGAAACTCCGTGAACGGGCGATTTATACGATCCTCTCCGATGAAATTGATTCGTACGACGCGGGCCTTTAAAGAAATAAATTCTCTCGGTTACGAGCGATGATTAACCTCGTTCGAGCGAACTCCTCACGATCGTTCATCGAATAAAAAATCGTAACGTATACGGAGGTAGGTTTTTAAGGGGAAAAATGAGAGTAGACGCTTTTGAGGTTATTTCCTTTGTTTTTATTGTCGAATAAAGGCGAAAAGAACTCGGCGACAATTCGTTCGGAAAATCATACGTTTCCGTTTTTTTTCCGTGATTGCAGAGAAAGGAGGCGCGCGGAGCAATCGACGAAGGCGAGAGAGCGAGGGTGGCAAGATCGATGTCGCCGTTGAGGAGAGCGCGCTGTCGTTGAGGCGAGAGGACCGTGAGAACAAGGGCGGTCCACCAACGGGGGGAAGGTCGGGCGTCAGGACGCCAAGGTCGATCTTGGAGGAGACGAGCAACGCCTCGAGCAGCAGCAGCAGCGGCGGCGCCTCAAAGTTACGTCGTCGGGCGACCCCGAGCGGGGGACTCAAGCACAGCCCGTCCGAGGTGAGCTCGAGGAGGCCGGTGCGAAACAGCGTTAGGAGAATTCCAAGGTCGTCGTCGGGCGTCGGGGTGAAACCGCGGGAGGACGATCACGAGGAGGCTGATAACGAGGACGACGACGACGACGACGACGACGAGGACGACGAGGAGGAGGAGGAAGAGGCCGAGGACGAAGACGATAACGTCGACGAGGAGGACGATGACGAGGCGGACCGGGAGAGTCGTCTGAGTCCGGGAAAATCGTCGATAAAAAATTCGGAAGTCGAGGACGAGGAGGAAGCGGAGGAGGACGAGGATGACGACGAGGATTCGTCGAGATTGTCAAAGCGACGGAGTAACGTCGAGAGTTCGGATAATCCGAGAAAGAGGCTCAAGGCCGCTGCAGCATCGACGAGACGTTTGAGGTCGGATCGTACAACGCGTTGCTCGATCGCGGATGAGGAAGCAAAAGTAGGTGCAACAACGATCTCATCGGTGACGAGAGAGGAGGAGGAGGAATCGGCGAGAGGAACGAAGGAGGTAGAAGCCCAGGAGGAGGAGGAGAGCGAGTCGAGAGAGCGGGACCGGGAGCCGGAGCCGCCACCTCCGGAGAAATTGGACCCGGGAGGCGAGACGAGCGGCGAAAACATCGTCGTCGAGTCGAGGAAGAAAGCACCGGTCGCGAGCGAAAATCACCCGGTGAATGGACTCACCGCGGTCGAGGAACCTCTGGACATCGACCAGGACGACAGGTCCGAGAGTACTCGCCGGGACGTCCTCGAGACGACGCGCAGACTGAGGCTACCGGCGAAGGATCGCAGAAAGGAGCACAATCATCGGGCTGGTGGAACGTCGCGGAGTTTGGAAGCAGGACCGGAGGGGACGATCGTCCCCGGTCGGGACTCGGACGAAGCGGCGGAGGAGGAGATCTCGCGAATTTCGAGGCGCAAGGCGGCGATCGACGCGCGGGTGAAAAGTTGCACTGCCATTGAGAAAACGAGCCCGGCGATTGCGACGGAGGTCACAGCGACGAGCCTCATCTCCAGGAGTCCGGGGGGCGTCGTCGGACGGGGCGGCGGTGGAAGCAGCAGCAGCGTAGAGTTTATCGAGTCGAGCAGTCAAGACGGCTCCGTGCTGGAGAGGCTGAGTCCGCTGAGCGGTGGGCCGGGGAGGCAGAACCTGCTCTTCGAGGAGCAGGAACGCAACCGGCACAACGAGAGCCCTGTCATACTGTCGGAGAGGCTGAACAAGCCGCCTCCTTCCCAATCGACCGTTGTTACCCCGCACCATCCTCAGAGTCGTTACCAGCAGCAGCAGCAGCAGCAGATTCATTATCATCGTCATCAGCAATCCTCGTCGCAGCAGCAGAATCACAATCTCCACAGCTTCCATCATCATAGTCTGCAGCAGCAGCAGCAGCAACAGCAGCAGCGTTATTCCTCGAGTCCGGTGATTCAAAATCCGCACCAACATCATCTCCATCATCAGCGCCACGCTTCTAGCGTCAGTCCTCACAATCCCCAGCAGCAGCAGCAGCAGCAGCAGCAGCATCATCATCTTCATCATCATCACGCGAACAATGCGAGTCGCCATCCCGAGTTGAATCTAACCTCGCCCCTCTCCTCATCCTCCTCCTCGCCGTCGTCATCCTCGACCGCGTCATTGCTGAACGAAAGACGAGAATCTCATTTGATTCATCAAACGCGGGGTGGCGATGAGGCCGGTCACCTCATGGAGGTGGAGGCCGGAGTCGTCGGTCGATTATTACCTGGTGCGACGAGCATTGTTCCCGGAGGTGGAATCCTCGGGATATCCGGCAATTCTCCCGGGAACAACGGCAATCACCATCACCACCACCATCACCAGCAGCAGCAGCAGCAGCAGCAGCAGCAGCATCATTCCTTGTCCGCGAGTTCCGGGGTCCTTGGAAGCGGCCTGCACAATAGTACAACCAGCGGCGGGGGATCCTCGCGGAACGTCACGGGGTCGGGTGTCGTCGCGTCGGCGACATCCGCCTACGGTGACAGTGGCTCGGACAGCGGGGTAAGCTCACTGAGAAGTGCGGGCTCGGGGGACGAAAGAAGCGGCAGTCGGAGCTCTGCGCTGAGCGCCGAGGAAATAACGACCGCGGTTCCACCCTCCTCCTCCTCATCCTCTTCATCGTCATCATCATCGTCATCGTCATCGTCATCTTCATCTTGGTCCTCCACCTCCTTCCCCTCATCCTCGTCCTTGACCTCGTCCTCGGCCTTGTCCACTTCTAACGCCGCTTCATCGTCCAATTCTTCGGTCGCCGCGGCCTCAGCCGCACCGGCTCGCGTCTGGCACGTGCAGAGCGTACAGCACACCTCTTTACTCATGGCCCATCCTCAGGCTCATCCGGCTCAGACACCGGCATCCTCCTCGACACCTACCGGATCCACCGGCTCCCCCGCGACGACCGCGACATCTGCTCACAGCTATCACAGTCCCGCCGCCGCCGCCGCCGCGCCATCTGTCGCCCAGCCTCAGCAGCAACAGCATCATCATCCGAACGCGGAAATCCTCTGGAGACCGCCGCGTTATCCACCTCTGCCTCACGGGCTTCTCCCACCCTCGCAACCCAGCCCCGAGGAGATGCACGAGAGGGAAAGGATGCTCAGGTGAGTACCGTGAAAAAACATTCAAACATTTTCTCCTTCCGCAAATTGCCATTGCTCCTGCCTTTATCGTTATTGTTATTGTTGTTGACATGAAAACACTGTACGTTCGATCGCTTTATCGCGCGAGATATCGCTTGGAGCGGCGATACGCGCCGGTCTTTCGCGCAAATACACATTACAGAGGCGTAGTCCCGCGATAACGATGAGCAAAGTGTCAAAAAAAAAAAAGAAAGAAAGCGAAGAATCACCGCTTGCCCAACGACGCGCTTTTCAGACTCGCCGTACGGATTATATCCATCAGTCTCGCGATAAGATATCGCGCTTGCCTCGAATTATCTTCCGTCTATATATAGACACCAACAAAAACGAAAATTCAAAGAGTCACGAAATTGCCAGCCAACTTTTCGAGTTCAAAATCGTAAAGTCAAAAATCATCGCCCACAGCCATTCCGATTTCACTCTGCTGATTCCAATCAGCCGGTAAGCCCCAAGCGAATCTCAAGGATTTCACGATGCTCGAATCGCGAAAAAACGCGAATCCGTCGCGAAATTTCTTTTCCGTTTTCCAAAATCCGAAATGACGGCGAATTTATCGCCGTTCCTTCGAGCGGTTTATGCAAGGGATAACAAAAAATCGAGTATATCGCTCGCAGAATGGCCGTTCGACAAAACGATAGCCAAGGGAGAAAGGCCGGAGGAATATAATGGCGAGACCGGACGCGGGATATTCCGATGTAACGAGAAGATTGGAGCAGCTGATGCTACTCCGGTATAAGAATAAGTTACATGTACAGACGCGTGTGCGTGTTTCTCTCGGCTGGCAAACGCGCGATTGTCGATGTACACACGCGTACAAACGTGCATTATTTGTACATACGCACACGGCGATTTCTCCGTACCGCGTGTGTCTCGCCATTTTGTTCTCGCACGCACGGACTACGAGTCCCGCGTGGCGGAATGAAAATTCGAAGGCGAGGAGAGAAAAAAAGAATCCCCCGACGGCTGATGTCTCAGCAGCCGCCTCTTTCCTCTCTCGTTTCATTTTTTATTCAACTATGATTATTATCATCATTGTTGTCGTTGTATTTTTTTATCGTCCCTGAATGCGAGCTTTCGCTCGAACGCCGAGCGCGCTTCCGCGGGCTCCAGCTGCCCTAGTCACTTCCGGTTCGCGAATTTCAACAGCGAAAGGATTCACCGTCCCCCTCCCCTCCTTTGTTTCATTGTACGGAAAAGTTCTTTAGAGTTTTTCTTACACGAAAACCGACCTCTCATCGTCATCGTTTTCGCTTTATCACGAAAAGACGTTTAAAGCCATTTGATCGTTCGGTTGACTCGCGACTCGAGATTTTTTGGGAATTCCGTTTTCTCGTGTTGTCTTTTGGCTGCTCAAAGTCGAAAAAAAAACTAAACTTCCACCTCTGCTCAATGCGGTATAATTATCTCGACGAAGCGAGCAACGAGGAGGGAAAGAAAGCACACTCGTGCTTTGTAAATACTCCTGATACGTAAATTCCAAGCTCGCACGGTACGGGGGGGATAAATCGTGCGCGCATATGCCGATACACAAATGTACACACAAAATCGTGTGTACATAAACAAACGTAACCAACATTGCCGAGAGCAAATGGTCCGTGGAGAAACACACGAGAGACACGACGAGTACAAAGTCGTTGCAGTCGGCGCGTGGGTCGAAGAGAAGTAACGGTAAATCCTCGAGAAGTATCGAGCGTTTATATCGGCCTGACGTAATAAATATACCGAAAGCCCCGAGTGCGCGCGAACATACGCGATACGAGAGTCTTTCGTTTCCGTACTTTTTCTTCTCGTCGCTGAGAATTCTACCTCGCGTATACACTATGTTTTCGTCGGGAATCATATTTTCGCGTCAACGATATCGCGCAAAACGGCTGACGCTACGACTATCGTTGCACGATTAAGGGGAGGAAAAAAAGAAAACAAGCGGACAAGGAGAATGAGGCAAAGAAATGGCGAAAAAAAAACACACGGAGGATAATCGAAAACCGGTGAGATGGCATTCCGGGGAAGCAGGTGAAACGAGACAGGTGTCTCTCTTGGGTTTTCTCGCCTTCGCGCTACGCTGTAATTTGCGTATACAGGGTGTCCCAAAAGTAGCGACTGAAAATTTGATACCGCATCGGGGATGCAATTTCAAGACGAAAAGTCCTCGGGCACTTTTTCGTCCGACGAATCCCCGCTGAGTTACGCTTCGAGTTTTGGTCGTACGAAAAAATACCCAAATACATTTCGACTCTGAACTTTCTTCCGAATCTAGCTGTAAATTTTCGACGCGGAACTTTTGGACACCCTGTATATCGACAATTACACATGTATATATGTAAATATGCGAAAAATTCCAGAGTGGTTACACGTAAAATTGTATATAAATGATTATATCGGTATTTTTCGCATTTACAAAGTAAATAATGGATCTCCTCGCATGTTTATATATATGTGTATATAAGTTTGTGAGGCATATTTGTTTTCATCGAGTTCTTAATTGTTTCGAGAAACACGAGGGAATGATAAAATTGAAGTAAGAACCAGTCTCACCTACGTGTGTCGAAGTCGAGTCGAAGGTTGGCTAGGTCGAGGTTCGAGAAACGAGAGACGCACTCACACACGCCTGCATCCGTCGTACGAGCGAGCAAAGCGCACGTGGGTGTGTGCACTCTTCTCCTTTTTTTTCCCGTCATCCTTACTTCCTTTCATTTTTTATTCTCCTATTTGTGCAACACGAAACGCGCCTCTTTACACGAGAGGGCAATAAAGCGCGACGCCAAGACACAACGGACGCGTGTGTCGCATGCAATATAAAACCTCCGCGTGAATTCTCCGTTTCCTTTGTTTTTCTGTTTTTTTTTCTGTTTTTTTGTTTCGTAAAGCTGCAAAGAGAGGTTACTCTCATCCTCCCGTAAGAATCAATGGACCGAAAAATACACGTCCATCTCGGCTAGTGTCTCTCGGTTGCTCAACGCTCGTATTCTCGTGGCGATTAGACGCGCAACAAAGTTCCACGACCCGAGAATGACTCGTCCATGTTTTATAAATTGGAATTTGCGGATCTCTTCGAGTTTATCAATTTATTTTCGTTTCGTGCGCGAATTAACGACGAGAGAGAGCGTCTTTGTTTCTTCATCTCGATTCATAATTTGACAATGCCATTTGCCAAAGTTTTGACGACTTTCCAAGGAGTTACGATTTATAACTCAGCAATGAAAATCGACTATTCTTTCACGCGTCAAATTTCCGTCTTATATGGAACGAAAGTTTCCACGGCAGTCGAATAATCCCGTCTCCGTTCGCGTCGGTTTAGTGCCACGTCATTTTGGCAATTCCGTGCCTTCTCCAGCCGGAATTTCTTCTCGATTTAATGAATAGCCGGAGAGTCTTGACAATTGACGGATTTTTCGTTCATTTTATTTCATCTTTTCCTTCAACCCGAGGTGTAATTATTGAATTTCGAATTTTCGAATGCGAAAATAACTCGAATAGACGCGTGTCGGAGTCACTGGACCGTTTGAACAAAAAAAATTAATGAATAGATGAAAAGAATTTTCATTTCTTTCAGCGAGGATAAATTCGATGTACCGCGTGCGGGATTGCGTGCGAGTGATGTACTTCCTCTCCATCCTTTTTCTTTTTTTCATCTTTGATGCTTTTTCACTCGCTCTCTCTCTCTCTCCCTCTCTGACGAGCAACGCCAGGTGGAAGTGCCGCGCACACGCGAAACACTCAACCCGCCGCGAATATATATTCGCTCATTATATTTATATCCGAGTGCTCCTTGGCTCGCTCGTAAATTAGTGTAAAAATAGATCGAGCGCCGGGAAGCGTTATAAACTCATATTGTGTATATACACGCATTCGCGGTCTCACTTTAGTGTACATAAAACACGAGAAACGAAATGTCTTTCGCACCCGCTTATCGAGAATACGTCGGTGGATCAAACGTCACAGCCGAGCAGCAAAAAGTTCACGGTTTTTCGACAAAAAAAATCGAAAAATACGATTCTTTTTTCAATTTTTCCCGATCGAGAAAAATCGATAATCGTTGATGGAAAAGAATACAACAACAATAGAAAAAAACGTGGCAGTCTTTCTCAGTCTTACGCAGTCGTAAATTTCGATAAGCCGTCGTAAACTTTCGGGCATGCTCGTTCGCGCGTGAAATAAAAATCGTATTTTACGTAATGGGAGGGAAAAGTCGCCGATGAAGAACTTTAGCCCACCGGAATTTCGCGATTATCCTCGGCGGTTTATACCCGAGACGTTCAACATTTTCTTCCTCGGGGAATCTTGATTGTTTTAGCTGGATTATATTTATATCGAGGGTACATGTATATTTACATAGCTTTTTACATATATACACACGTGTATATATAGTATCAGCGTAATGGTCCATACTGAAAGTGCACGAATACGTTTGGAGTCTGCGATGTATATATTAACTCGAGAGATCTCTGCGCTCCTTTGGCTACGCCCATGTCTGCTTTCATTTCAATGCTGCTGCTGCTGCTGCTGCTGCTGCTCTCTCTCGCCGCGAGTACCGCGCGAGTTGAAGTTTGTTGCGAGCTTTATGCGCGATTCCCTCGCGACGTCTTCGCTACGCCGCGAGGGAAGAACAAGAGACTCTGCGAGCATCTAAAGAGGCCGGTAAAATAGAGAGAGAGAGAGATGCCCGCGTGGTTTATGGACCGTTTCGTTTTACCTTTCTCGTAAAAATTCTTGGCGGGTCGGCGCGACCAGCAGAGAGGAAAAAAGAGAGAAAGAGAGCAAAATCGGTGCGTCTATAAACGCTGTACGCAACCTCGATCGTCGTTAGGCTCTCCTGGACGACTCGGGCTTTTCCCTACTCACCAGAGTGGGTTAAAAATCGAAAAAAAAATCAGTTTTTCATATTCCATTTGAATCACACGGGGAAATTCGTTCTTTGAACTTTGAAATTTCACAAGTCGTTAGCCGTTGGTTTTATGAAAAATCCTATAGAGAGTTTTTCACCGGAAATTTCATGCTCTACAAAAAAGGTCTCTTGTGTTCAATCGACAAATGTCACCGTTCGCGTGATAATCGCCGCTAAAGTTCGGCTCGCGTGAATTTCGATACTTTGTCAATTATTGCGCTGAAAAATGTAATTCTACATTCTCGCGCCATTGATATTCATCATAGCAGCGGAGATAATTCGATACAATATTAATCACGATAAACGATCACATTTGATTTTTATCTACAATTACAGTCTACATCGGTGTTAATTACATTTGCTCGTATTCGCGAAGAATTACCTTCATTTTTTTTTATTATTCCACATTTTAACGGAATTTTCGTGAATCAACGCGCATGCTAATGACACCAGTCTCATTTATCGCGGGAGCAATTCGCTCTTGATTGACTTTTTTTTAATTCACATCGAGTCAGCGATGTTCGTTTTTTTTTTTCTCGATATAAACGTAGAATCGCGATGTATATATACACAGTCTGCGAAAATGATATTCGAAATCGAGCACCGACGTGGCTCAGCTGGATCGTAATATACCGCAATATAAATCGCACTAAAAATGAGCAATAAACGATCGACGGGAATTTATATACGCTTTATGAAAGGGTGTGTACATGTATATACCCTTACATGGCATACACGCGTTCTATAATGCCATAGGATAAATCTTTTAGTACCTGAGAGTTCCGGAGTATGAATTTGTGCTGTTTTCCATCTCTCTCGGTCATATCTTTCGGTGACGGTCGTCAAGTACCACATGCAAGTGGGATTACTCGTAGGAAGCACCGAGAGCTTCCCTTTAAAACGATCTCTCCTTCTCTCTCTTTCCCTCTCGATGTATACACGGTGTATGCACATGTAGAGTTTGCCTCCGCACATGTCTCTCTCTCTCTCTCTCTCCTCCATCCATCTCGCTTGTATACGAGCTTGAGGCTCCGTACAAAAGCATTAAGTAACGCCATATGTATATACTCATAAAACGTCCATTGTATCTAAATGTATGTGGTAACGCAATATTCGCGT
Source organism: Heteropelma amictum (assembly GCA_959613375.1). Classification (NCBI taxonomy): domain Eukaryota; kingdom Metazoa; phylum Arthropoda; class Insecta; order Hymenoptera; family Ichneumonidae; genus Heteropelma; species Heteropelma amictum. Next base: position 1,943,671 of record OY390727.1, read on the forward strand.
TAAAATTGCATTTGTATATACACGCTGCTGCACGTACATTAAATCGTCTTCTGTCGTGAATATACGCGCGCATGTATGTACGTACGGTGTGATTCAAGCTCTCCCGGAAGTACGAAACTATACATTTCAAACGCAAATAACTTTCCGGTATCGCTGTACGAGCCAAGATTTTATTGACGCTCATTATCGATCGATTATTCAGGCTCTCCTCGTCCGTACGTGAAATCCTGCCAAGGAGAGGCAAATTATTTTTGTCTTTTTTTTGTTTTTCACGTATCCGAGAGGAAATTACGTTTCATTGTTAATTTACGGCGCGAGGGTATTGTTTTTAACTTTTCACTTGCTGAAGCACGAATCGCCTCATGAAATGAATTTTTTCGTTCGGACCGCGGTTCATCGACTCTGGGACGTACGAAAACTTTCGACCCACGAACTATTTCATCTTTGCCTTTGTACGCTTTTCGAGATGATATCCCGCATGCCATAACTAGAGAGCGAAGCCGCAAAGTTTAAAGTCTATCACAGACGGTACATAGTCTTGCCCTTCCATCACGATCTCCGCTCCTCTCTCGGGATATCTGGTGTCTCCCATCGTGTATTTCTCATCTCTCACTCTCTCTCTCAGTCCCGATATACCGGGTGTCCCGCAACATCACGTCGACGATTTACAGCTACGTCGGGGATGAAATTCCAAGTCGAAAAGTCCTCGAGCACATTTCGCTCCGACGCATCACCGTCGAGTTATTAATTAATAAAGTTTCATATACAGGGTGTCCAAAAAATAACGCAAAAATATTTTACAGTCAGATCGACGGCGAAACCCCGAGTCAAAAAGTTCCTACACATTTTTTCATCCGACGAAGCCCTGCCGAGATATCGATCGATTTAGTGTGGGGCAATAATTGTCGCAAAATTCTGCGACGCCCGCTATATAGACATATTCCTCTCCCGGACGCGTTGGCGTACACCAGTCACTCGTCTTCTCGAACTCGGCGTGTGGAACCGCGCGAGCGTTCGAAATCCAGATATTTATTCCCCTCGTGTGCATCCGCGATGCAGCACCGCGTACATACCTCGAAATGCCTTCTCGCTTCTCTCGTTCCCCTTGAATACCAAGTGGACGCCCGAGACAGCGCGATGCAACATTCATACATGCACATTTCATACATACACACTATTCATGCGCACACACACACACACACACACAACTTTCCTTCATTATCGCAGCTTGAAAGAGATAAGTGAGTGTAATAACCGTTCAGGATAAACTTTTAACGACGCAATTGTCGACTCGTAACGAAATAAAAGACGCGTCATTTATCGGCGAAGGAATTAATCGTAACAAATGCCTCGTCGTCGTGGAAAAAACGAAATAGCGCGTTTCAACTATATCGAACATCGGAGGAAACGACGTTTCGACTACAAAGAAACGAAATGCGATCCAAGCTGCAGCTCGTACGCTGCACTACCATTTTTCTTCGTTACAGCTGTCGCGCTCGTTCTTTCTTAAAGGGACATTTTCCATCGTGCTTATTCTACCCGCGAGAATTTTAATAGCCGCCATAACCGTGGCGTTACCGTCGCCTCGGTTGTAAAATAGACACGAGCGTTAAACGCGACGAGTCTCGTCCCCCTTCGTCCTGCATTCGACTCTCGATTTTTCCGCTTTGCTCTCTCGTGAATCTTTTTGTCTTCCTTCTTTTCGTTCACGAGGGAAAAAAAGTAATCACGGCGCTCGTCTCTCGGCTTCCGGAAGTGACTGATGCTACCTGCCGGAAGTGAGTTCCGGTCGTTTTCACCGGGGCGAGCGCGGGGAGCGCAGGGAGGCGCGAGCATCTTGTCCGTGCCACGTAGATGGCGCTCTTTTCGCTCTTTTCGCAATCTGGCCTACTTCCTTCGCCGTGTCGTATTGCGGGGAGGCCTCGTGCCAGAAGAAAAAAATGGGCCAAACGGGGGTGGAGAACGAGGGAGTCGAGTACGCGGACTGCGTTTCTGCGACATTATCGTGACCTTGACATTCGTCGCAAGGTCACGAAACGAATGTTCGTCAAAGGAGACGGGGAAAAAGGTGGGGATCGCCGTTCGACGATCTCGTCAGGATTTTCCTGCTGGTAAACGCCCGCGGGAAGCCGGTCCCCCACTGAATAACATCCGCAACGGGATCGGATGATTTTTCGGGAGAGGACCGTTTTTTTTCGGATCTCGCGCTAGCCCAGAACTGACGAATTCGACCTTAACGTCCTTGAGACTCGCCTCGCGTGTTGGTCGTAACTGTAAAGATGATGTATACTTTGGGGGCACGTATATGCACGGAGATAATCGGAATAGAAGGAGATGACGCGAGAGTGTGGGAGCAAGAGAGATGCGGATGAGGAGAGGACCAAAGTTGATAGCCGAGAGCGACGGTGATGCTCTCCGAAAGACGCGTATGTGTGTATGCTCGAAGCAAACAGTCGAGAAGAAAGATAAAAGGGAAAAAGAGAGAGAGAGCACACGAGAGGAAAGATCAACGTGAACGATAGGCAAAGATCTTATTTGCCAGAGTTCCCTGGAGGTCACGGAGCGGCAACGAGACGGAGAGAGAGGAAGCGAGAGAGAGAGAGAAAAGCGTAGCGGAGGATGGTCCAGGGTCCATCCCGAGCGCTTTCATCATGCGTCTCGCGAGAGAACTCGCGGATAGTACTACAGCCTCCGTCTCCTTCCCCAGCATCTTCCCTCCTTTGTTTCACGACTCCCCTTGCTTTTATTTCGTTCGTTGGCTCCTCGGAGGTTGCTGCATCGACCGAGTACATAAATACACGGTACAAACAGTACATAAACACATACAAAAGTATGTACACGAGAGAATACAAGCGGTTTTGCAGCGCGAGAAAAAGATGGCGCGTGTCCGCACGCCTCGGGCCCGGATACGCGGCTGTATACACGCGCGTTTGTTTTACATACAAGCATTTCACGTGTCGCGATATCGTCGGGGTTTCGAAGCTTTTTTTCCGCCGGTAATCAAAGTACGCGCGTACAAAGTGTGCATAAGGACGGGGAGAAGGAGCGAAAGGCTCTGAAGAGTCTTGCGGAGCTGCGGGGAGCTGTGCTACATAATACATAACGACAGTGCGAGAGTATAACCGTATAGGAGCATACTGTAATATACAGAGAGACCGAGAGAATGAGAGAGAGAGAGAGAGAGAGATACACGAGCAGGTAAATGGAATAGAAGCTGAACCTGCCGGACCGGTTTATTTTATTTATTCCACTACTTACAACCGGCTTCTCTCCATCCTCCCTTCTTATTCTTCCTCTTCTTCTCTCTCCCGAGATTCCCAGCATCCGCACTCTCGTTCTTTCCTCGCCCGGACCTGCCGATATACCACAGCGGGAGTTTGTTCACCATCCTTTATCGTCGTCCCGCGAGAGGGAGGGAAAAGGAGAGGCAGGGAGAAGAAAAAAAAAAGCACACGAAAAAAGAAACCACTTTTATCCTTCTCCGCCTGCTACAGCGCACTCCCGGGCCACCAGACGTGTTTCGTGCGCGCGATCTTCCTGAATGCCTATGCTTTCACGCGTACGGCGGAATCAACGAGCAGCTTGCCCGCAGCCGAGTCCCTTTTGCCCTCGAACCCGGCTTTTGTGTACTCCCAGACACACACATACACACACACACGCGTTTCTACACATTTACCCAACAGGTTAGCGAACCGCATCGCTGAATCTTCGCCTCCGCGCCCTTTTCCCATCTTTAGCCCACAAATCACGCAGGAACCTACGATTCCTGCCGAAAATACCTCGTCATCCGCTCAAACCGTCCTTTGTTTTTCGCGAAATACTCTACGAAATTTCGTCGATTTATCCTCCAGCGATCGAACTTTTCATCTTTATCTCGTGGAACCTCGATTCGTGGACCTTTTTTGCAAAACTTTCATCAGCAAAAAAGGGGGCGCCACCGTGGAAGCAGGAACGGTGGTGATCCTGACCTTTTCCTCAGAGTGATTCTTCTCGTCTTTGTCTTCCCTTCTCTCCCCCCTCCCCCTCTCTGTCTATCTCTTTAGTTTGCTCGAAATCGAGGGATGGACGAGAATCTGTTCGATGCTCCGCGTGCTCGAAGATCGAGTTCCCTCGGGGCGCAAAAAATCCGCCGCCTCGAGAGAAAAGATCGAGTCGAGAGCTCGTCTGCTACAGATCCTCGCGCCATGGACCTGTGACTCAGCCTCCGAGGGTCAGACCGAACCGATTTTCTCTGAGAAATGATATATATTTGTCTCCTTCTTCTTCTTCTTGCCTTTCTCTCTCTTTCTCTTTCCTTCTGTGGTTTTGTCAATGCTGATCCATCGAGAACATCCTCGGAGATGAAAGCGGACGAGAGGAGAAATAGAGAACCGTTCCGAGTCTCATCTGGGTCAGCTAGAAACGTTGCCATGTTTTCCCAGCCTCCATTATGATCCCCGGACTCGGTTTCGACTCTCATAAACACAAACAGGGTGTACCACGTGTGCTCAAAGTCGTCAGCTGTCATTCCCGTGCTTTCGTTCTTCCCAACGAAGAGTATGTTATTTCGAAAAACAAAAGAAAGCCTCTCGTCCTCTTTTTCACGTGCTGTGCTCTCTCGTATGACTGTGCAACATCGATGATAATAATAATATCGATATTACTCACAGGATCGTACGTGGAAAACTCGCTTTTGACAAACGTCACCCGATGGGTCTAAAGAATAACGGAGGAAAAAAAAAATCGTGAAAGTATGTAGAGAAAAAGGGAAGCAGATTCTTCGTTCGTGAGTCGATTGAATTTTTACGTTTAGCGTCTTGTCGAACGGGGCGGACGATCTTTTTCCTTTTCGCTTTCTCTCTCGCTCGTTCTTCGATTTATTATCTTCCTTTTTCTCGTATTCGTCTGGTACAGCGTGAATCGTGGCCAGATGGAGGGACAGGAGAGGCCGGATGATCGATCTCTCTCGCTATTCCAGGCACGTTGTTGTATCGATCGTCGCGGAGGGGGAGGGGGGGGGGGGGGTTTAACGCAAGAGACGACCAGAAGCATCGATCGATCTCCGAGGGCTTGAGAAAAAGGAGGTTGGAAAAAATGTTGAAAATTACGATACTCGCGGTGAAAAGAGCGAAAAAAAATGATAAACCGGAATTTCGTCGTTCTCTCGGTCGGCCACCTTAAGGGTAAAACGCGACTCGCGGTAATCGGTGAATTATTCCATCGGATGCTGCGAGACGCGCGGTCCAGCCTGCTTTTCCCTCCTGATGAAACTCGAGGGGGACAAAAACCGAAAAATAATAAAGAAATAACGTAAATCGCGTCCGGGTGTCTCTTTGGTTGTGCGAGGCGAATACTCGTGAACCAAGACGGCCGGAAAATTTACGGGGGACGTGCCGTGGGTCGATGATTCGAAACGGAGTGTCATCGTTTTTTCGTTAAACCACGGAAGAAAGAGAAAGAGAGAGAGAGAGAGAAGAAAAAAAAACTTTCGCATTCTCCGCAACTCGCCGTCCGATTTGTTTTTTTCTTCCACTTGAAACTGCAGCTCCGCTCGTCTCGGGCCGACGTCCCGGCAGCGAGCTTTTACTATACTCGCTTGCGCAATGGCAACAACTTTTCTATACATCTCCATCTCCCTCTCTCCTCCCTCTGCCTCTTTCTCTCCGCTGGACCTTTTATTCCGACCGCTACGATTCCAACTGGTTGGCGACTCGCTCCTTTGGCCTCATTCTTTCTCTCTCACCCCCTTTTTTCTCATTTTCATCCACGACATAACATTAAATTGCTTTATATATATAAACATATATATATACAGGATATATACATAATTTATATACGTGCTGCGCGTAGATATAAATACATGTACGACCACGAGACCGCTCGCACCTTCCACGGAGTTGCCTGTTGCTCTCCGGACTCTCCCATGCCTCGGACCCGCGCCGGATAAACTCGTTTCGCGACTCCATCCTCTCCCTTCCGCGCCTATACATCTTCTCCACGCGTCTCTCTCTCTCTCTCTCTCTCGAATCCCGATCGCACGAGAATCAATGACATAAATTAATTTGAAGGAGAAGAAAAATGCGAGAAGAAAAAAAAAGGAACGGCGACGCACTAACGACGTCGTATAAGGCGAAATTGATCGTCGATCGTAAACGCGAAGACAGGAAATGATCCACCTGCTTTGACGTGGATTCGCGTTGGACAGAGAGAGAAGAAAAAAAGGTACACAGTTCGTACGGTCTGGGAGTCGGGGACCCGAGAGGGAGAGACCATTAGAGCGAGAGGATTAAATTTAAAGGTCCCCGGTGCGTGTATAAGGTTTCCAAGTCCGAGGCTCGCTCTCTCTCTCTCTCTCTTACTCGTTTCCGCAGACTCGAACCCCCGCATAGTTGGAATATTCGTGCGTGGACGGCCTGAAAAACGAGACAAAAGCACTCTCCGAGCTTTGCGGAGAAAACGCGAGAGAAGGATGCTGTGTGGGTGAGAGAATGAGAGAGAGAGAGAGAAAGGTTGAAGAACGTGAGAAAACGGGACGACTATAGGGGGGGGGAAAAAACGTTTGAGGGACCCTTGGGATTCTCGCAACATCTGCCACTGGTATGTTAGCAGGTAGAGATCGAGGCTGGTGTAGGCATTAATACCCGTCTTCGTGCTTTTATTTACACATACATACGCCTGTATTTTTACCGCGTACATGTATACATACAGACCTTCATGCGTTTTCGCCCTCGTTGATTCCGCCATTAATCTTCCTCCTCTCGATTAATCGACTTTGAAAAAAGTGTATCGACACTTTGACGTACGCTGGATCTCGAAATTACGACACTAGTGCGACAGATTGAATTTTGAAAACGGAGAAAAATCGAATTTCCGCGGAGTCGCCTATTTTCCACCGTCGCCATTTTTCGATCGCGGGGTGCGAGGAAATATCGATAAATCCCCCGAGTTTGTCCAAATACCGTTTTTTCTTCACAAAAAATCGTATACTCGCTGAGGTATAAATACGATCTTGTATTTCCCACGCGACAAAGACTTTCGTTCTTTCATCACCGTTTAATCTCTTCTCGGATTTTCACTGGCAAACGGTTTTTTTTATCTTCCTACTCCCCCCCCCCCTCCCCTTCGCCTATTATCTCGTTCTCCGTTTCGTCCGGGATACAGACAATTCGGCGCGCATGAATTTTTAACATTTATTTTCAAAGAGATGATTCAACGGGGAGAGCGAATAAGAGGAGATGAAAAATCAAAGAGAAAGAGAGAAGAGTGATATTCAAACGTGTAAATTAAAGGCAGCGTCGAGGCTGGAATGCGTTTTGTCATCGTGCCAAGTCTCGACGTGATTTCGAAGAATACGATGGACTCTTTTTAAACACGACGCGCACGGGTCCAGCAGCATCATCAATCGGACGAGCGATCTTAATACTCCGCTCCGTCTCGTGGCTCAATTTCATTTTCGTTCGTGTATACCCTCTTGATGTCCTTTTTTCTGCTTCTCCTCGCTTCTGCCTCGTTTTTTTTCTTTCCTTTTTCTCGCTCGCTCTCGATCTCCGCTCGAGTCTCCTCCACTTGGTTCCCTTTTAAAGTTTCACCGACCAGCCTCTGCAACGCTGTACACCGATACAGCTGGCGCATCTGGCCTTGACGTCGCTGTACGCTCGAAGAACGTGTTACGCTTTATACGTACGAGTTTAGATGCTGAGCCTCGTGACGTTTTTGTCCCGCATTAAGGTAGTTCTATCGTTAGATTCAAATCGAGAAATTGTTTTGCAGTTTTTCTCACATACAAAATGGTTCGCGGGCTTCGGTTAAATAAGAAAAGTTGTTGCAAATCGACTAAAGAACAGCATACTCCAAATTCACGGTCATCCCAGGTGATATGTGCTTGCTCCATAATTACAAAAATTGCGAAAAAAATGTTCTTAAGATTTTTTTGGAAAACTCGAGAAATCTTCTTTGATGTTGCATAAAAATGTATGCAAAGTTTTAGAAGGCTTCACCACGTAGAAGCCAAGATATTCATTGATGAAAATGCAACTTTTAACACGCGCTCTTACGAGAGACTACCGAAAATTGTGATTTTTACCAATAAATATCTCAACTTCCACGTGGTAAAACCTTCCAAAATTTATTACACACGTATATATGACATCAAAGAATACGTATTCAAATTTTCAACAAAATCTTAAGAAAACGATAAAACGATAGAACTACCTTAACCCAGCCACATACGTGTTTCGCGCGTCGAGCTACCGACACGCGTTAAAGAACGTCGTTTCATCGCGCAGCACGGTATTCCACGGAATTTTTTTTTTTTTTTGGTCGGAAAATCGTTTTCGTGAAATTGATTTCCATATCTGTGAAAATATCGAAAATTACAGCGTAAAAACGAATTATCGAAGATAGTTGGAAAAAAAACAAGAAGATAGCGACTGTTACACGCGCACATTAATTATCGATTTTTTTTCCATTTGATGCTGATGTAATACACGAGTGGCGCGCTCGGTTCTCATTAGCGCGATGATCTTGCGCAAGTTTCTCCTCGTTGAAAATCGCTTCGTTCGGAAATTACTCGATGTGTTCATTTTTATCATCTCGACGGCTATCTCCTCTCGCTGATATCAAGACAGAGAGAGAGAGGGAGAGAGAGATATCTGCGTCGTTATCGGACATACACTCATCCGGATTACCGCGAAAATCTCGTGGGTTTATTTTAACGCGTATGTGGCACAATTGCGTACGATCCGAGCAGTCTGAATATCCGTGTGTACACAAACGCTATCGACATTAATAAACACGATACTAATGACATTCTCGTTCGAGTCCTCCCCCCCCCCCCCCCCCGCGCGTCGCCGACGCACTCTCTCGCTATCTCTCGCTCTTATCTCCGCGATACTCCGCGACATCGTAAAGATTAGTCTTTTCGATGTGTCTTTACGAAAAAAAAAGGAAAAATGAAAAAAAAAAAAAACATTCCAAGGTGAAGGATCTTACGAAGCGATTGTATCGTTGAAAACTCTTATCGAGGAATTTTCGAATCGAAGGAGGAAAAAGAAGCGAAAATAGAGGTGAAAAGGAATCGAGAAAAAACTGGGTCGCCGATAACACGCGCCGTTTCTGCCGACGATCGATATTTGTATGCAAATCTTTGCTCCAGACTCGCCGTCGTACAGACGTACGAATATGCGTGTGCAAAAAAGAGAAATGAAATACGCGAGAGGAAAAAAAATTCTTGATGGTGAACAAAAAAAAACAGCAGAATTCGATGATGCTGCTTCAGCGTGAAAATCCGCACGTGGTATTAATAAACTTTGGACCATCTTTCGAATTCCAAAGCGGATGAAAGATTTATTGAAGAAAAAAAAACGATTGAAAAATTGAAATAAACCGAGAAATAGCTTTCCTTCGTACGAAACACGAGTCTGATGATGAATAATCAAAAAGGTTCGATATAATTCTCCGCTGACATAGTTGGGGTCTTTCTCGTTTGAGAACGTATATTTTCATGCGATTTTATAAATACATGGCCTTGATGGAGAGATACTCAGCGGTCTCGACTCGCGGATAAAGCGAGTGGAGAAAAAAAAGGCGATTACCAAAGCCGGTGACGGGCCAACGAAACATTAATCGTGGTTTCTTTAAAATAAACATCAATCGTGGCCTCTTTTTCATCTTTTCGCGTAAAACGCCAACAAACTCTACGGTAGAATATCAAAAAGGCAAAAAAAGGAGGCGTTACTTTTCGTCCATGACTCGACGAAGTGTATAAATATTCAACGCTCATATTTTCGTAGTAATTCAATCACCCTCGTAGCGTTTCTCGCGATGCTTCCCGATTTATCATCGATATCGCGCCTTCGATATTCGGCCGTTTGAAATCGGCCGATATGCTCGGCTTTAAATATATCTTCGTGAATATCAATGCGAATACGGGAAACCGGGAGACGGCAGGCCCTCTCGCGTGAGTCGCGCGAAGTATGCATCAGAGTGTTTCGCTTTTTGGGCGGCATTCTTTTTCCTCCGTCCGAGTTGAGAGAGTCGAGAGGGAAATTTCGTTTCTCACGTTATTCAAATGGGAAATTCAATTAACGAGGGATTAAAACGTGTGTGTGTGTGTGTTTGTGCGTTAGGGTAGGGTTGAAAAAAACGACCCACCCCAAGGTGCGTGTGTATATAATGGCATTTAAACACGCGGGTATGTAATACGCTTCGAATTACCTATTTACGTCTGATGGGTGTTGCCATATGCAACGGTCGCAGCTCGCTGCCTAGCGGGGCTTGTCTCTCCGCATGCGAAATCGCTTATACGTGCATAATCTAGCTCTTCTACGGTCCAACACGCTCGTAAAGGATCCGCTCTCTCTCTCTCTCTCTATTTTTTTCCATCGACTATATACCGTAGAGATAAACATATATGTTTCGCTCATACCGGTGTCCTCAGCTGGGCAATTCATGCGTCCATGCAATAATACGTGATCCGTAAACGTGCGACATGCACACGCACAAAAAAACACGAGTAACACGTGTTACAAAAGTACTGTTTATAGTGCAAAGCGGGTGCAGCCTCGAGTGAGGTTGAATAACCGACAAGACAGTCGGTTAATTTGACAAATTTCGCCAAAATGGTCATTTTTTTCCAAAAAATTTTCCAACATCGAAAGCGCACGGATCAGTCCAGCGTGTTTTTATCGATATTCATTGATCTCGGAGGCTCGAGAGGTAAACAGATAAGCCGAAAATAACGCCGAGCGAAAGGTACTTGAATTTTGGAACGAGAAACTTTGGTCGTGCGAAATTTCGAAAATTACTCAACCGGAGATTAAAATACGATTTTCCAAGAATCTCGAAACATTCGCCGATGAAGCGCTGACTGCTTTTAGAGATCATTTGATCCTCCCGCTGCGTTGCTAATAAATCTCACTCGGCACTTTGAGAAACGTGAAAAAGAGAGAGAAGGAAAAGGGATGATTTTTTCGAACGTGCCATTGAAAAACACATGTAGTATCGTTAGCTGCAGACAAATCGTACAAAGTACAAAGACAGAGGGAAGAACACGTGCGAGTCTTGGTTGCGAGAACGCACGTGTGGATTGTCTCTCTCTCTCCGTCTCTCCGCGCGAGAGGGCGCGCGCGTCTCTCTCTCGACGCTCGAAGCTCCGGCGGCGAGCGTCCCGTTTCTGCATTCGGAATACATTATGTGTATCGACGAACTAAACGTGCAAGGGGGAATGGCGAGGAAGCTGGAAGGACGTCGAGAACGGGAGAAGGAGAAAGAGCAAATGGCGGAGACGCGAGGAGGAGGAGGAGGGGAAGGAGAAGGAGGTGGTGTAGTGCTCAGCCGGTGGTTACTCATGCACATTGGCGCAGCACGGACCGAGAGAACGCGAGCCGGAGGCCTTTGACCTCCCGGTGAGTTCGCCCGTCTCTCTCTCTCTCTCTCTCTCTCTCTCGTTCCCTCCGACTATCAGTTGACTCGGTTGCATCGAGGGACGACAACGACGACGCACCCTCGCTGCTCTCAAGCCGCCATTATGGCATATAACCCTCTCTCGCTCTATAGAAATTGCTCGAGTCGAGAGTCGAGAGAGAGAGAGAGAGAATGAAAGAGAGAAACAGGGGAGCCTTCGTTCCATCGTACAAGCAACGGTGCTTTCGTCTCTCTTTCGCTCACTCGGTTTTTGCTCGAGTTTGATTTCGTCCCCCTCCCTCGCGCAGCTTCCATCCATTTACGTGTACAATATACTTTATACATGTGTCTTATTTATATATACAGCATATAAATGCATGTATATACACCGTATTAAAAGTGTACATAAGCGAGGAGAGACTCGTCGCCGACCTGCATTCATTCCGCGCCATATATGTATACATACGTGCATATATACACGCTTATGTACATACATGAGCATGCACATGGATCGCCGTGCTATATACACCGTATGTATAAACTCGAACCGTCCCAACGATGACGAAGACGACGTTCAACGATCAACGAAACCGTGCGCCAAGTGTATTATAACCTCCCACGTTCCCGCCGCTAAAGGTCATGCCTTAACGAGCTGCTGCTGCTGCTGCTGCTGCTGCTGCTGTTTCAGGACTCACTCGCTTCGTACTACTCGTCTCATCAGTCTTCCACGCTCTCTTTTTTTCGTCTCACTATTCCTCGGGACTACGAGGAAGAATCGCTTTCCCCGCCCCCCTTTTTCCTTCTCTCTATTTCGGTAAAGACCCAGGCGAAGATTTCTCGATGCCCTCCTCTTTTCTCCTCGTCGTTGCCGCAATAATGGCTTCACACGACGTTTTTCCCTCCTGCTGTTTCGTCTTTCACGCGAAGCTCATCGACTCGCCTCGTACAAACATTAGGGTGGCTCGGAGTAATCGACCATTTTCCCTCTTGATACGAAATCGAGAGGCCAGTTTGAGGTTAGTTTGCCCGCAATTTTTCGCCAGCAAAACGAAACTGTCCGCGTCTTGCGTGCTAAAAGACCCTGGCCACCATAGGCTCTCGCCTATTTTGTCTTTTTTCTTTCTCTACAGCCATTTGACTCTTTCCGCTCCCTCGGTGTGATGTTTTGCCCGAGCGTACGGCGAAGGGAGAGCTTTAAAGAAATGCCTTTGTGCATCGTGCGGTTTAAGCCGGCTACACGCGTGTAATATAGAATCCTTGCCGGAACGTTTCTCGAATTCGTCACGGACGGCAAAATGTGGAAGAGTTCGGTCGATATACCTGCGTATGTATATGAATATGCACACAACTAGTAAATAGCCAGAGAGAGAAAGAGGGAGAGCCGATGTGCTGGTTTAATCTCAGAGAAACAATCCTTTTGTTCGTTTGTTTGTTTTTTTTTTTTTATTAAATATGAATCTCGAGAAAATTCTCGAATAATTCGTCACTCGCTACAACGACGTTCAAAGATATCGTATCGCTCAATTTTTTCCCTCCCGTGAGCTCTATCGTTGTGACACGTACGGTTAAGAATGTGCATATCGCATTCAGAAAAAAATGATGACAAAATATCGGACTTTAATCGTGCTTCGAGAGTGCTCAATTATTTCTACCAAATTAGTGTATCAACGATGCAAATTGGTCGTGGATTCACGCTTGATCCGCAGCACTCGACACTTTTGAAAATAACAGCCAATGAATATTTAGTCATTACAAGTACGAAATCTCTTAATGTCGAAATGGCTTACATTCGAATTGGCGTTTGACGGTATTGAGGGAAAAAGTAGTCGTTTTTGTGTTACCCAGTCTCATATATATATACACACACATATATACGCGCGAATACGAGATAAACGGTCGTTACGATTCAACGCGTGTGTATTATACGCGAATGAAGAACTTTTGAGATTCGATCGAACCGGTTTGGAGCACCACCTCGTATCACAATCAAGCTCTCATCGTGCTCTTTTGCACTTCCCACTTTCCCTGTCTCTCTCTCACTCTTGCTTCGTCATTTTTTTTTCTTCGTTTGTAATACGCCCACTCTGACGAGTTTAAAGATTCGATCGTGTCACAGTGGTGAGAAAGAAGGTAGAAGAGAGGAAGAAGAGAGTTGTAGCGAAAGAGAGAGAGAGAGATGGAGCGAGGTCAGCGCCCGTATGAACATATTCGGTATTAGGTACGTATTATCATGTATATTATATAGTATATATATAGTATATATACAGTATGTATATATACATAGCATGAATCGTAAAGCTCTCTTTCACGAGTTGGGTAGTATAGCAAGGATCGTGCAGCATCGCACCGCAAGCCGATGCTCGGATCGTTATTCCCAAGATGGCCGCCGGTGTGGCACACGTGACCTCGCGCTTCGACCGACGCGCTTCGCCCCACAGCCGCGCGCGAGCGTCGTCGCTCACGAGACGTTCGTTCCGTGTGCGCTTTGTTGTGTATCACAGGACAAGCGTGCCTTCGTCGTCCTTGCAGTAGGTTATTATCGAGTCGAGTTTTCCATTAAACACGACAAGCCCCTTTCAGGCTCTTCTCCCGATGAATTTCTCGAAAAACAAAACCAGTCGTTCGTGAAATCAGCAATGCCATATTCAGCCTCTGTAAACATCGTTTGTTTCTTATTTCGGTGCGAAAAAGGACGCGTGTGGTTTTAGCGAACAGCGCGTCCTTGAACGATCGTGAGATTGCGTCAGTATGTTGGGTATCCAGGAACCGAGGAAGCGTCGAAAGTTGAAGCGCGAGAGTCGCTCGGAACCGACAAAACACGAGAACTTTAGTCGCTTCTCTCTCTCTCTCTCCTCGCTCGCACTGTTCTCACTTTCGAGAACAATCCGAGACATATCGAACGACCGTCGAGTCGAGTCGAAAGAGGGAGATGGAAACTAACGCTTCGTGACCTCGCTCTCCACTCGGAAACTTGTACAAAGTGTATGCATACACATATACTTGAATACATATGTACAGTATGTATGTATATATATATATATACACACACACAAGTATATACATTAGACTGATTCAAAAAAAAACTTTTTTTTTTTTTCCTTCGGGATTCTTGTGCTACTGTTGGGCACTAATAAAAGAAAATTTCTCCAAAAAGATGGGCGCGGTCACTCAATTTTTAGAGGTGGCTATCTCGACTTTTTGTTATTTTTTTCATGATTTTATTTATTAAATATGATCATAGTATAGATTACACCGGAAATAGAATAAATGAAGGAAATTTCACAGCTGTTTTGCGACAAAGAAAAGTATATCGCACACACATTGAATCCCTAAAAACCAAAATCGAAAATATTACCGGTAAATAAATTTAGCCCAAACAATATTTTAAACGCTGTTTAATTAAACATAATAACTTATTATTATGACGACTTATTTTATCATCGATAATTCAACAAAAATGGATAATAATAATGAACTAAATAATAAAAATCATATTAACGTAACCATAACGTAACGGTAAGGCTTTTACGCTTCCTATTCATTATTGAACCGAATTTTGAATCGATTGTTTTTTATTGCACTTTGGAAAGCGTTGTCGATGTAGCTGGATCACTTACAGCAAGTACTGCTTTTCATCTTTTTTTTTGTCGAGCTATTATTGAAATTTTCGACAAGAGGTACGCCCTTTCAGCGACATAGTTAATTACTTTTAAATTTTGCACTATTTTTCGTGCATTTTTACTGCGCAGTGGGATGCGCGATGTTATGCACAGTAGCTGGGAAGAAATATGAATGAGTTTGAAGATAATGTAAGTGTAGCATTTTAAAAATGTAAATACATGATTTATGAAGGAAAGCTTATAATTTAATTTTTCGTACAGAGCACGAAATGTTAATGCGTATAAATATATCTATATGAATAACGAGAGTAGTATAGATGCCATTATTGAGCTACCTGGATTAGAATTGTGAATATTGCAATCATTTCGAATTGTAAGAGTTTCTTTTGGTTACGAAATAGAATAGTTACGGTGCTGGATCTGATTTTTATCCGTAATCCGCAGCCATAACTATGGTTAACTGCAATACGTTCATTAAAAAAAATTCAAAACAAAAAAGTCGAGATAGCCACCTCTAAAAATTGAGTGACAACGCCCATCTTTTACGGAAAATTTTCTTTTATTACTGCCCAACAGTAGCACAAGAATCCCGAAGGAAAAAAAAAAAAAAGTTTTTTTTTGAATCAGTCTAATATACATGTAGTATATACATACGCGGTTGTTTCTGTAATTCCACCTCTGGCAAAGAGACTAGGAACACACTGCGCCAGGGGTTCGTGCCAAGTTCGAGGGGAAGAAAATTGTGTGTTTTCGCATCTCCGGCTGTGCGACCTCCACCCACACGACTGAAATTCTTCCTATCGTTTCGCACAATCTTCCCGTCTTTCGTTTTTTTTTGCACATTCGCCCATGATTTATAAATAAAATTGACAATGCGACGAAAAATTCCTCCGCGAATAAACGTAAACTCGCAACGATAACAACAGCGCGCGTGAAGATCGTCGAATTCGTCGCGTCGCGTACACGCGATAACTCGAAACGGCCAATTCGCGACACTGATCGTTTTCCTCCTTTCTCCTTCGATATTTCACACGTATGCTCGCGGATTTTCGTTTTTTCGTTCTTTCCCCGCAGGATAACATACCGACTGATATTCAGAGTCGTTAATTGAGCAATTAACGCTCGATCGAGATCTTTTTCGAAACAATTTACGAAAATTGCACGAAAAGAGCAGTTAAGCGAGTCCGAAGGTCGCGCAAAGACCTTCGGAATTGTTTCGAAAGAAAAAATCGTGAAAGTTTCACCTCGAAACTTTTCGATCGTTTGAAATTCTCACAAAGACGATAATAATTCTTCATTCGTCGTTGACGATGGAGAGAGCAGAAGAAACCGAGTCTCTCGCGTCCCACCTAGCTGGGACTCGAGAGAGCAATCTGAAAAAAAGTGGCAAAGATACGAGGGAAGACAAATATTTTCGTGCGTTCTCCGCCGTGAATTTCGGGTCACCCTGGGGTTGTTTTTCCGGCCGTTTACTTTCAATACGGAACGTGCATGCAGTTTTCGTCGTTTCCACTGTTTTCTTCTCTTCCATTATGACGATCGTCCTTTTCGCGAGCATACCAGTGTGGCACCGGCTTTTCTACGTCACCCTCACCCTCGTTTGCTCCACCAAGCGGGGCTTTCGTGCGCGAAAGGGTGTACATTATATACACACGAATATATATATATACCTGTTTATGTCTGTATGTACATATGTACATGTATATACAGGTACAGGAGAAGGGTAGCTCGTTTTGTTCGTCCTTATGTATATCCTTACATATATACATACGTATATATATACCGTAGTACATAAAGTATATATATGTAAACACCGTGGGGTTCGCGCGGCGCAAATCGATACGGGACAAGCAGGAGTCTCGTAATTTCTTAACCCACCCCGTCGCGCGACCCTTGGCGCGCGTTTCCGTATGCGCGCCCACGCGTCCCTCGATATGCCTCGACGCTTCTCCTCTCGCGCGTAAATTCACCGACTTTTTTCAAGCCATCTCCGCGGAATACCTCCCGTCCGGGATATTAGTCATCCCCGTGTACGTCAACGCGGGTATAAATACATACACGCCCGGTGTTTGAATAGTTTTACGATCAAGGTCAAAGGGAACGAGTCGGGTCAGGGAACGCGAACGGAACCGCGTTCTCAAAGTACGAGGAAAAACAAATAAATGAAATGACGCGATTAATCGATTTATTTTCAACGGAATTTTCGTTGTTTTCCATCGTTTTTGTTTTTTACGAGTGTTCGAGTTTTGCATTTCGTCGGACGTCCAACGATGCCGACTTTAACGCTGTTTATTTTCATTTTAATTCAAAGGCGAATATGGCACAGAGGCTGCGAGACACACACCGTGTATATTCATACGCAATTAGCACAAATACTCGTCAAAGAGTTACGTAAATGTATCGTGTACGAGCGTACAAAAAATAACGACGAGTATAGCAGGGAAGCTTCAAAAATGTTTATCCAAATCGTGCCCTTGGCTCTGATGTTGTACATACGTTCAAGATACACGTTTGTGCACGCCCGACTTTATCTGTATTTTTGCAATCACGATTATGTCCATATTCCGGCAAAATTTATCGAAAAAAAACAAAGAAGAAAATGAGAATTCGTCTTTTCGTTTCTCTCACGATTAATCGGAGATCATTTTTCGTGTAATCGTTGATAATTCGATGAATAATCATTCATCGGCGTGTAATCTCCCGTGACGTAAATACGATCGTTCAAGGGGGAAAAAGATAACGAAAGCGGAAAAATAAATAAACGAAGAGGTGAGAATACGTCGGTTGAACTTGTTTAATTCGATATCGCAAAGTAACAAGAACGCATATTTGATTGACGTCTTTTATTTCTCGTGAATGAAAATTCTCGCGTTTATCTTTCCTCATTCACGATCGTTCGACAAAAAAACGGAGACAATTTCTTTTTCGACTTGACAAAATCGGTCCGGAAGTTACTTACGAATTGTTGAAAAAAAAAAAAAAGAAATTCTCAAAACATTCGGAAATTCGTTCTTCGTACTTTAATCGTTCGAGGAGTTTTTCGGTGCTTCGAAATCTGTTTTTAATCTCGGAGAAAATGGTTTCTTATCTCTCTTGAGAAATGACCGTCTTGATTGACGAACGAAAAATTCTAGATTTGCTTTTCTTCGGTTTTTCTTCTATTTTGAGTTTACCGAGACTCTACGTGTCGTGTACCCCCCCTTAAAGCGAGTTTCATTAATATCCTCGAGTCGCAAACTGATTATTTCGTCGTCGGGCTTACGAACGTCGGCGCATAATCAGGCTCTCGAGATGGGACGTGAATTTCTTTCATTGAATCTTCGGGAACTCTCGTTGACGTCAGCGCTACACAAAAATGACTAACCTCTCGAGCGAATAATCGACTCACGGCGCAAACGAGAGCGAGCACGCTCGTTTAACGGGGGAGAGGTTTTTCTATTAGTCATCAGGATAATAACCAGGTAGTAAATAACCCGCTTCTACGTGTACATGCGCGATACGAACGCTCACCGCGCAAAACTCTCGAGAAAGCCATTGAAATCTGCTACAAATGACCGGATCCCATTTTTATTTTCATTTTTCATGATTCATGCACGAAACACGAGAACGGCATTGTTTTCGAAAACTCGGCGGTTTTGAAAATTCCCCGAAATTTCACCGTCGTTATTCGGAAAATTGTGAAACTGAAAATTCCTCATTTTCCACGATGCGTCGGCCTCGCGCAAATGTTTTTCATTCACCAAACGTAATTAGAGAATCACGGCGTGACGAGCAAACGTCCCCACCGGATCTCCGTTGTAAAACGATTTACGGTGAATAAATTGTTTCAGCGGGAAAAGAAGAAAAATTGATGAAGAATTAAAAACGTGAGGCAAAAAAGTCGCGAGACGGAAAGTTTGCGCGAGATCCCCCCCCCTCTTGAGAAAAGAATTCATCGAGATGGAAAATGTACAATTTTCTTGATTAATTATACATTTTATTCTTTTGTCTCGCCGCGAATAAAAGTGTCGTTCACGAAGGGAGACACGAGACGGAACGAAATTGATTAATTTTTTTTTTTTGCATCCCGCAATTCGCGCTACGCGAGTGGAAACTTTGGAGCAATACGGCGAGAGGAGAGCGAGGACGAACCGTGCAACGTTTACGAGGCGATATGTGCCTCCGCGGTTGAATTCGAACTGCAAATTCATCGAGAGTCTCGCGCAAACTCAGAGGCAAAAAAAAAGCTGCTCGCCCAGACGCTTTTGTATCTACGACGTATCTTGAGTTATGTTCCCTCGAGATTGTTATACATACGCGATGAGTGTCAGACTATGACTCCCGGGTTCGAATTCATTCGCGAATGAATACTTGAATATTGTTCAAGTATTCATGTTGGTACGTACGGTACAAACGAGAAGAAGGGACACACACAGGCGCGTCTGATCTCGAGAGTGCATTCTCTCTTCGTCTCTGTGGTATACATTGGAAAAGAGTTTACTCTGTTGGCGATTTTATGTATACGAGTGTATTTATATACACGAATATATATATATACATACAAAGAGGCAAAGAGGTGCGCTCGTTCGTACACACGTACGAATGCGTGTACAAACCCGTATTTAGTTCGCTCTCTCTCTCTCTCTCTCTCTCTTTCTGCTATCTGATGTTCTTCCGCTGCACACTGTACTGTAACGATCCAACACAAGCGGGTTATATGGTGGCATTGTGCACGTTGGAGCATGTGCAGATGCGTGAGTAAAGTACATACAGCAGGAGCATGGACGCGCGATTGCATTTTGTACGGTCTCTCGGTTAGAGCGTGGAGGTTGGGGGGGGGGGGGGGGGAGCGACATCAGAGAGCGAGAGACACGAGGAGAGATGCACGAGGGGGAGAGAGCCTCGTGGTGTGTAAGGTAACGATCCGTGTGTGCGCGTTTAACCCATGCTGACGAGGAATTTTTGTTTGTTTTTTTTTATTCCTTTTTATTTTCGTGCGGTTTGCACGAGTCGTGCCTGAGTTGGCCGAGCTGTGTCGGTCGGTCGCGTTCGGTCAACGGAGAAACGAGAGGCAGAAGCAGAGGCAGCGGAGAGAAGCTGACGAATGGATGGAGAATGGGAGAGATGGGAAAGAGCTAACGCAAAACGAGTCTCGTCGGTGGCCAAGATAGCGAGAGAAAGAGTTTTCAAGTAACGTGCGTAGGAGCGCGAGAAACGATAGCGACGGGTGAGCGAGAGCAGACGCGAGGAGATGGCAGAGTCTCCGAAGGAGAGAACGAGAGGGAGAGAGAAAATGAGTAACGATGGACGATAGAAGGGGTGAGGGGGAAGGGAGAAGCCGGTCATGGCGCGCATACGACGCGAGCGTGTATCAACAACGTCGATGCTGCGGTTTTACACGGGACTCTGTGTCTCTCTCTCTGTCTCTCTCTCTGTGTCGAGTGTGAGCATGGTGTGTGCGTCTCGCCGTTTGCCTTACAGTCAGGACATGCCAGGGCGGAAGAGCGAAAGAGACGAAGAAAACAAAAAGAGGGATCGCGCTACCGCTACTGTATTCTATCCCTGTCGAGCAATCCGAAGGAAAGAAGAAAAAGAGAGAACGAGAGAACGAACGAGCGTCACCGACAGAGACCGAGCGAGCAACTGAGCTGTTGGAGCGGCGCGGGGCAGGAGGGCGCCACAGGCCATAGTCGCGAAAGGGGAACGAGCGCCGCGGCGGTAGAGGGGCGAACGAGCGGAGGCAAGCAGCCAAGTCTCTCTCGAACGTACGGCCGCATGGTGGGGGTCGAATTCTCCCTCGGTGCGGCGGCAGTAGAGTAGCGGCCTTCGACGCGACTTGGTTACCCTCCGCTCGTACGTGTCAGAGAGTCGTTTTTCATAATCTCTCGAAATTACGGTTTATACGAAACAGTAAAAGAAACAATACAGTCTGTGGGAAAGTCATGTTTATAGTGATAATTTTTGTACAAAGTGTACAAACGAGCGGATTTTGTTTTCCCACGAAGATTATAAATTTGCAAAGGAAAAAAGGCAAGAACGAACGAGGATAGAGAGTGGTGCGCGATGGTTGTGCTTGAAAACGAGGCTCGGTAGACGTTCGCTTTGATTTCATTCGTGGATTATTCGAGTGCTTTGCGAGTATCAAACCCATCGTGTGGCGCATACACATCGTCGTACGAATCTCGGAAAGAGTTTTTTAACCTCCAAGGTCTTTTGTTCCATCCGTCCAGTGTGCCTGCGCGCTTTGACCGAGTGATTACACAGTTTCCTTAGTTTCTCTTTCGGGTTTTTTCTTGTCAATCCAATTTCCTCAGCGTAATCCGCGATCTCATTACGCACGATGAAACAAAGTGTGAACGTGTGCCGCGAATGCTCGACAGTGCGTTTTTGATCGTCGCTTTTTTTTCGCTCCTATTTTTCATGAAAAAATCGACGAATCACGAGTGAAGCGACGAAAATCGTGTATGAAAAGTGCACATTCTCCGTGATCGTGAGGAATCCTTACGTATGTGATCCGTTGAGCGACTCGGCTGAAAAGAGATCGAGATCGTTCCTCGCTCGCTCTCGGCGCGTGACCTCGCTCCCGTTATTCAACACAATCGAGGATTAAATCAAGGATATATAACGCGACGCGACCGAGCAACCGACACGGAGGATTATCTCCCGCTGGAAGTTTCGTTCTTCTGTTTCGTCTTTTTTCCATAAATTATTCTCACTCGTTGTTTACACGCGACGAACGAGTTTTTCTTTTTTCGTTTTTTTTTTCTCTCGAATATTCCGTGAGAACGACGACGGGCGAGTAGTGCAACGTAGCGTCAGTGGAGTTGCCCGAGTGAGTTTCGTTGTTTTTCTCTTGTTTATCGCGAATCGAGAGCTCGGGATTAGAGATGTGTCGTCGGTGTGGGCAAACGGCAAAGCGAGCATAACGATCGATCGTCGCGACGCCCTTGCCTTGGCTTCGCTCTTTGAGCGCTCGTGAGAAAGAGAGAGAGAGAGAGAGAGAGAAGTGTGAGAGGCCATTGGAAACGTACATATATGTATATATATGTATATCGTGGGTGGTGAAAGAGAGATTCTTCCGCTCTTCATTGTTCATCGTATTCTTTTTTCGTCGCTCAGAGTCCGGCCAAGGCGAGCCAAGCGCCGTTACTCGAGGGGAAAAGAGAGGATAATAGGTTTAAAAAACGAAGAAAAAGCTGCGCTCGGTGGATGAGCGGACAAAGTGCGAGAGTGAGGAAATCGAGAAGAAACGAGAAATGTTTCGAGTGTAACCGGAGAGAGAGAGAGAGAGAGAGAGTCGAGTGACGGGCGACAGTGTTTCGGGTGTTTGTGCGTACGTTGAGCTTTTCGTCCGCGGTCAAAGTTTCCGTCCTCTCGTCGAGCATCGAGACGCGAATTCATTGAGAGAGCGAATTCTCGTGTACGCGAAGGAACGAAAGGAAAGAGAGAGGAAAACGAAGAAGAAAAAGCACGAGGAATCGAGGAGGCTCGATTGGCTATCTCCCAGAGGTCGTTGGCCCGAAGTAAGACGGTAGCGAAAAACAGAGGGAGAGGAGAGAAAGAGTAATAAAAAGATTTAAAAAAAAAGCAAGGAAAGAGTCGTACGTTGGTACGCATGAGAAACGGTGGAAAAGGAGAAAAGGATAAGCAGAGAGAAGCTCGGGGAGAAGAAAGTGTGTGCGTTGCCCCGAAGAAACGAGTTCACAAGACAGAGAGAGAGGACGAGAGGAGAATCACCATTGTTTCTCGACCGCGATGCCTGGCAGGTAAAGCGCGCGCGGGATAGCCTCGTGAATGTTCGGTAACTTTCGGATTACGGGCTCGTGCGCTCTCTCTCTCGCTCCTCCCACCGCTTCCCCCACTACTCTCACGCGCCATACGTGCGCCTTCGAGAATCAAAACGAACTGCAAAACGAGTTTGTTCCTTCGACCGTAACGATCGCTCTCGATCCTTCGTGCACGAGCCACCACCCGCGGGAATGAGCTCCGAAGGAACATGGTGACACTCACGGAGGATTATTATCCGTCATAATTATGATCGACGATGCCGAGTGTATTGGAAATAACGATGACGAAGAATGATATCGACGTTGAAACAGGGACGTATCGTTTGAGTGAAGAATGCCACCGGTTCTAGGTGGCGCTACGGCAATGGCGGTCCTTCCGGCGAGTCCGCAGACTGCCACGCAGGGTAATCCCCATACGCATTCGCAGGTACAGGGCCACCAATCGCTTCACTCGAGCAACGAGGGCGGTGGTGGCGCTGCGATCGCTAGCGGCAGTGGTATAACCAGTATCGCTTCTATCGGTGTTACGAGTCAAGCCGCGGCTAGTGGTGGTGGTGGTGGCGTTGGCGTCGCCGCCGCCACTGCTGCTGCTGGTGCGGCTCAACAACCGCAGCAGTTGCTCTATCAGCCGTATAATTTGATGCCAGCCGATTCACCGTCTTCGCAAGCCTCGGCAAATTCGACGAACGTCAATCGTCGCGTTTATCCTCATCCTCACGGTAGACATCAATATTACATAAATCATCAAAATGATCCACAGCAGATGGATTCCATCAACGATTCGACCACAACGCTCACGGTCGAGTAAGTTTTATATCAAACCTCCACCGTACTCTGCTCTCTTTTATTTCCATCCACGTCGCCATCGTGCGTTTTTTCCACAAATTCGGCTACTCTCCAGTCGTCGTACGCAAATTTTTTGCCTCTTCCATTGTCTCAAATTAAAGTAGCGACAATTCTACGCAACGGTATAACGGCGTTTGCTCGCCTTTTATTCCTCCACGTTTCGACGACGATTCCACGAACGGACTCGTTGGCTCGGAAAAATTCGACAAAAAGTTGTCAGCTTCGTGGAAAATGAGGAAGGCGACTCGCCGAGTCAGCCCGTCTCTCGTTTCGTTTCGTGAAATCCGAGATGCGTACCGAGAGATAAGCTCGCGCGCCTCTAGAGGGCGCGCGCCATCTCCCCCCGTCGCGTCCCTCTTTGTTTGTCTCTCGAACTGTGCGCGAGCAGCGAACGAAAATGCGTCTCTTGTGTACGCCCGTACTTGATTCACAGTGCCACAGGGCCGATACAATAGCCAAGCAGAGGCAAAAACGTAACAAAGCGGTTAATCAGGCGCCTCTGACTCTATTCCTGCTGAAAGGACGGATAAAATATTTCCGAGAGACAAATATGACACGGGGATTCAGGTAGAAAAATTAACAGATTGAAATTGCTTTACGGCGGAAGCGGCGGCCCTCGGGGAGATTCTGTCGAAACTTCGAGCTGGTCTCGATCTTCGTCCCAGTACTTTTCAACAAAGGGTTCCGACTCGAACGTTTCTACCTGTTTTGCCTCTTATCCATTCTCTCGACCTCTTCTTTCGCGGCAACGAGTGAATAGCTTCGAGGAACAAAGAAGAAAATAACCAAGGAACAGCCAGAGCGAGAGGAATAAACGATTTCAGATTGTAGCATTCAAGGTCATCGAAGGTCACGTCGTTGAACGTTGCGCCCCAGTGTTTAACGATAATTTTCCCACCTTCGAGAACTTTCGTCATCTCGATCGTTAAAAAAGCGCACAAATCGGTCCGTCATCGCGATTTCCCCGAGTTTTTCATGAAAATGAAGCGTCGCAATCGTATTTCGAGGGATTTATCGCGAAATTCATGTTGGTCGGTGGTTTTTTTTTGTTTCTCTCTTCTTTTTCATTAAAGCTAATGCACAAGGTCGTGGATTTTGCATGAGTCATGTGGTCGACCGAGCGGGAGGAGAGAACGAGACGGTGAGGAATAAGCTGACTCACGACAGTGCGAGTGTCAAAGTGTCGAGTGTTTATGCGCGCGAGGGAACGAGAACGCAACGAGAGCGATGGATGTTTCTCGTGATGTTTGATTTACAGTCGTTTGTTTCCCATTTTTGCCTTTTGTTTTCCTTCGTTTTTATTTTTTTCTTTTTCCCATCGCGCTTTCTCTCGCTCCGATGTCAAAACGTTCATCCATCGAGGATACGTCACGTGGATCACGAGCGTGCGAAGGAGAAACAAAAATCTCGTCCGTTTTTCCTTTCCACCCACCCTAATAAACGCTAATAGCTGGTGCGGGCGAGCGTAATCGAGGCGCGATATTTCCGTTTAATACAGTACACGAGAATGGACATTAATATCGAAAATTTCCATGCAAAGTCGTTCTCTCGGTTCACTTTTTGTTTTTTTTTCCTTCAATGCGTCACCGTTTTTACTCGTCCGTTTGCAGTTGTTTCTCGACGAGAATCGCTGAATAACGAGCGCGTGTCTCTCTCGTCTTTTCGCCGCTTCGTCAGCGATCCTCCGTGCGATCATTATTCAGCCACGGAACGACTTTGACACGCTCGAACGAGTACGGGTCGTCAAAGTCGACTTTCGGAATTACGATAATTCCATTTCCCGAATTTTTCCTTCTCGTCTCTGTGAATTCCGAGAGAAAATTCGAAAGATCGAGAAAACTCGAAAGGTACTTTCGATACGAAATGAAAAACGGCCTTTTACGGAAATGAAAATGAATTTTGAAGACCTAGATAGTTGGTGTTTTTTTTTTATCGAATAAATCGATCGAAATCCAGTGTATCGAAGTATTGAAATTGAAAAAAAAAAAAAAATAGAATTACAATGACTCTCGTAGGGCGATGGACGGGGCCACGATCTAGGTCAATAGATGCTCGACGTGTCTATCTCGTCTCTATTTCTTTAAAAAGAAAAAACTTTAGCCTTGTTTTCCTTCTCTCTCTCGCGCGCGCCCTCTCTCTCTTTCCCCGCAAACGAATCAACGATGACTACGCGAGCTCGTCGCCATCGTGCGTCTACGTACTTTTGTATCATTCGTTCGAGTGTTTGCGCAATAGATGGCCCCGCGTTAGAGGCAGAGAGAGCGAGGGGGGGGGGGGGGGCAGATTGAGCGAGAACACTCGGCCAACTCCATTAACATGTGTCACGCGTTCGAGGCAAAAAAAACAACAACAAACAAGCCGGGAAAGGAAAGACTGGACGTTTTTCTCGCAGGTTCCAAACACGTTTATTACCGCGAGGTTAAGACGCGATGCGCGCCCCTCCTTCCCCGCACATCGAACGAAAATTCATTGACGAATTTTCGTCGTGTTTATTTTTTTTTATATTATATATAATACATCCATCCCGCCACGTTGAAGTTTAGGTTCGAGGAGTTTCAATTTCGTGAAGTTTTGCGCTTGAACGCATGGTTTCCGATCGGAATATTTCGGAAATTTTGCGTTCATTTTGCGATTGTGACACGCGAGTATCTCGACTCGATTCTCAGCATCAAAGCTCGCTTGGGATGGTTTGGGAAAACGCGAGACGATGCCGAGATCGAAAACGCGTAACGGACGAAGTGCAGAGGCAAAAGTTCGATGAGCTTGGCGCGAGATTCGAGAGAGAGGGGTAAAACACGAGATGGAAAAGAACGAGACGATCTTTCGTAGTCACGGACGCGCGTGGTTTTTCCTCTCGATGCGTTTTACGTACAGAGAGAGAGAGATGGGCGTCTTTCGGCACTCTGGAAAAGAGCCAACTGCGTGTTTACGGAAATAGAGAAGAAGCTCCATCCGAGAGAGCAGAATTCGAATGATTTACGAGAGGAAGAACCATGTAGAATGAAGAAAGAGAGGAAAGATACGAGGAACAAAAAACGCCTCTATATTTTTGTTCCAACGACATTTTATATCGTTCTCCGTTGATCCTTCATTTCTCCCTCCTCTCTCTCGTCTTTTTTTATCGCCTCTTCAAAGCTCGATATTCTCCAATTTTTCTTATCCTCGGCTATAAATATTCGCGATAAATATCCCCCTGCGCGTGCAAACTTGTTTCTCGCTCGGTTGGATTTTCCATTGACTTTGCTCGCGACTACGCGCGACGTTCTCGAAAAAAAAAAAAGTACACGCAGCCAGACACACGGTATTTTACATCGATAATGCTTTTTTTTCACTATTCGTCCAATAAACGTCGTTCAACTTGGACGGCTCGCGTCATTCGTCTCTCGAATACGCAGTCGCGAACGCTGGCTGGCTCGACGAAAAAAAAACCATACCTTTCCTTCTAAACAGTCGCGAAAAAAGCGTCCATAACTCGAATCAAAACCCGCGGGGGCAAACACTTTTTATCTCAATTTCAAAAAACTCAGTCTGAAGATTTTTTCCTTTTTTTTTCAAACTTTTAAGTATTTCGAAAATCGGCAATTCCAAAAAAACGCGACGTCGATGACCCTCCGCGTCCTCCTGTATCTCTTTTTCCTAATGGCAAAAAAAAATAACGAAAAAAAGGAAAACAGAATCTTCGTCGTAAAGAGAAGAAAAAAAACCGCCGTGCTTCCTTTGCAATTCACGAACGATTGCGTTCGCGAGCCATGTCGAAGAGACGAAGAGTCGGAGAGAGCGTGGACCGAGGAGCGGAGGAGGGAAGAGAAGCCATTATACGGATTCGCGTTTCGTTCCATTTGAAAAGAACGAGGCGCAGAGGTGTGGAAGTGGAAGGGGGGGGGGGGACGTTTATATCCATTCAGACATCCCCGAGAGTGGAACAAACTCCCTGCCGGAGTTCGGGCAAGCTCATCGATCAACTCGATATCACAAAACCCCCCCTTTCCACTTTCTTTTTTCTTTTTTTCTTTTCTTTATTATTCTTCCTCTTTTCCCTTTTCTCTCCCGGTGCTTCTCTACTCCCTCCCCCCCTCGTTTTTTCTCGTACGCCACCGCACCCTCGAACAAGGGTTCGACCTTTATTTTATGGCTCGTCTATCCGCCTGGATTTATCGATTGTCCCAGCCCCACCGAGCCGAGACCCAACATTCTCGTAATCTTCTCCCTCCCTTCTTCCTCGTTCTCTCGCTTTTTCTCATCCTCGCGATCGGCTGCTACGAAGTACCGCATAGCTTCGAAAGACCTCGGTCAGGGTTTACCATCGGGGTCATTGTTTCCCATCTCGAACGACATTTTCGGACGCCCGTATGTTTTCCAAAATTTGCTTTATTATTTTCTTCCGTTTTCCCGCTTTTATCCTCCGTCGGTAATTAACGAATAGTCGACTTTTGCGTATGGGCGCGTGAGAACGAGGAAGGTGCACGCGTATTTACGTTCGCAGCGCGATTCCCCAGCCTCGACGCTCGCCCGCCACACCGAGAAAAATAGTTTGGTTCCATCAACCAAATAGCGTATAGTAGCATAATTTTCTCTTTGAAACTATCAAATTTTTGTGTATTTCAACAAGTACATTTGTTCGACTTGATAAAACAGTTATAATTGATTCGCCTTAGTTATTTCAAACAAATTCTTTTTTAAGTGTAAATTGCAAAGAAACATTTTATTAGATTCAAACAAAAGTGATATTTCTATTCACAAGTTTTGCAAGTATCATCTACCGAACTACCTGTTTCATTTAAATAAATGCTTTATTAGACTATGTAGTACTCCATTCATCAAGGATTTCGTTGTGTCAAAGAATTATTCATTTGTTTCAAATAAATCGCTTGGTAGGAGAAAAAACGCGTCATAGACAGTGTCATAGCGACACTTTCTCAATAACGACATAGCAACGCGGTATTAGTAACGACATAGCGAGACATAGCAATCCAAAAAGTGTCGTTAAATAGAATTTTATTTGAGTCAAGTAGGTCACTTTTTTTATAAATGAATTGCGGTCGATGAAAACATTTATTTGGCGTAAAGAAACAGTTTCATTAAAAATCATTCAAACGTTTAGTATCGTCGAGATATAATGAATTTATTTGTTGGAAGCAAACAAATTATTTCACTGAAAGTCTAACAAAAGTTTGGTATGCCAAGATACAACCAAATCTTTTTTCTCAGTGCACTCGGTGAGAGTGCGAACCGAACGAATTACATCGCCGCAAGAGCACACACGGTTTGCAAGGTTTATTATGTAGTTCGTTGTTACGCAACGTCGCGGACGAAAGAAAGACGGCGAAAAAAAGAGAGAGGAGAAAAGAAGGAAAGACGAGAATAGAAGGAAGGTTCGCGTGTCGGCGTGCGGGAGACAAAACGCAATTGTAACGTTTGGTAACACAGCTGAAATACCAGACTTGCACAATCGACGTAAAATATCGATGAGTCATGCGTTCGTCTACGAGCTCTTCCTCAATGAATTTTTTTTTCCACTTCCGATTGAATTCGATGTCTCTTTTTTCATCGCTTTTCCATCATTCTCCGCTCACTCCACGTCACGTGATAACGTCGCCGTTCTGATTGTTTTTTTTTGCTTTTTTCATTTTCTCCAATTTTCTCGCCAACTCGTCGTCGTTCTAGAAAAATCCTCGCCCCTCTCCGCGTCTTTGCGAAGCCTCGTATCGCGTCCGTCGGGTCAATTACGTCATCCGCGCACACCAGAGTCATTAGAAATCACGGCAATCGGGTCCGAGTGACGCGGCAGGCTGCACGAGTGCAGAAAGCGTAGGAATCTAACGTTGTTACCGCGCGCCGGTGAAATCTACGATTTTTTTCGCTCGCCTTAAGGTAGTTCTATCGTTTTATCGTTTTCTTAAGATTTTGTTGAAAATTTGAATACGTATTCTTTGATGTCATATATACGTGTGTAATAAATTTTCGAAGGTTTTACCACGTGGAAGTTGAGATATTTATTGGTAAAAATCACAATTTTCGGTAGTCTCTCGTAAGAGCGCGTGTTAAAAGTTGCATTTTCATCAATGAATATCTTGGCTTCTACGTGGTGAAGCCTTCTAAAACTTTGCATACATTTTTATGCAACATCAAAGAAGATTTCTTGAGTTTTCCAAAAAAATCTTAAGAAAAATTTTTTCGCAATTTTTGCAATTATAGAGCAAGCACATATCACCTGGGATGACCGTGAATTTGGAGTATGCTGTTCTTTAGTCGATTTGCAACAACTTTTCTTATTCAACTGAAGCCCGCGAACCATTTTGTATGTGAGAAAAACTGCAAAACAATTTCTCGATTTGAATCTAACGATAGAACTACCTTAAGGGGGTTCGCGCGGATCCAACGGTACAGTCGCAAAAATGACTTTATCGCGAGCCTCGCGGGAGAGAATCCCTCTGACGGAGAGACCCCCTTGAATAATGACGCATTTATTATTCACGCGGAGCGGAGAGAATCTCCGACGTGCGAGACGATAAACGAGAATGAGGAAGCTCGTAATGGGGAGATGCAATGGACGGTTAAAAATACAAACGCTGGTTGAGAATCGCATTATTTGAAAGAAACGATTCAAAGAGTCTCCGGTAATTCTGTCTCATTATTATTATTATTGTTATTGTTATTGTTATTCTCGAAGCGTCTGATCGAACGGAACATGCTAATGTGTGCGTGCGCGTTTCTGCTCGTTTCTTTCGTCCTGGGTCGTGTCTCTTTCGCTCGATTGGAAGGCCGAAGGCCAGCGAGCTCCCAGTGTGGCGCCACATGCACGCAAACACTTGTCCTGCCTCTCTCTCTCTCTCTCTTTCTCTGATTGTTCACGCAGACGCAACGTGCCTGGATGAGAATCAACACACCAGTCTGCTCGGTCGCGCGGTGGCTCTTGGTCTTTGGCCACGTTTTGCCGGTCACGCGATAATAATATCGAGAGATAAAACCACAGCTTGTGGTATCAAACTCGTCCTCTCTCCGGCTTCCTCCCCCTTTTTTTTCCTCCCATTTCATCCCGAGGTTGAAAACATGGGCAAAAACGTGCGGTATTTCGCGCTCGAGGTTGAAATCGAGACCGCGAGCACCTCCGAAGCAGCGGCGTTCTCCAGGTCGCGGACGAATTCTAGAAACCGTGAAAATTCCTCTCGCCTCCGTCGCTTTTTCCTTCGTTTCACGTTTTTTTTTGGCTTCCCTCACTCGCGGCGAAATCTCGTTCGGCCATGTTTGCTTCGTCGATCGAACAAACTTCCCCAAGGTCAGGAGGACAAGCGCGAGAACGACGGTTACGCGGTTCGTCGACGATTCGCCGTCCTTTTGTTTTTGTTGTTTTTTTTGCTCAATTTCAAAAGCGAAATTCATCATTGACGAGTAGACCCACGGTTTGACCTTGAAATTATCCGAGGGCGCCGCATGTTCGTTCGCGCGATCGACGGCTTTCTCCGAAATTTTCTCCGGACTTTGTCAGACGGAAGAAGAGCAGAAAAAGAAAACGATACACGCAGCCATTGATGGCGAATTTATTCGAGAGATTCCTTCGCTTCCGAAAATGGCGTCGATGCACTTTTTTGTCGCCCACTTCCGTCGAGGCTGCTCGATAGCGCAGGAATGATCGAGGGAAAAATGCCCAATGGGACGAGTATGGACGTTGCACATATCGATTCGTGACGAACGGGAGGATGCTGCGAATCTCGAGAAAAAGAGTTCGTGTTGACGACAGAGACGGCGGAGATGCGCGTAAGACCTTTTTTGGTGATGGTCCGTGGATCTCATCTCGCGGAACGCGGTGTTACTGGTTTGTCCAGCTATTCCCTCTCTCTCTCTCTCACTCTCTCTCTCTCACTCTCTCTCTCTCACTCTCTCTCTCTCCGTCTCTCTCGCTTCTTCTTTTTATTCAATATTCTTATTGCAATGTCAAGAAACGTGAGGAGAAAGAGGCGGGGTCAGGATCAGTCAGGATTCTTCAGAAGGGGGTTTCGTGTTTCACGAGTAGTTGCGAAGGTCGGAGGAGGAGGGGACAAAGGGACGATACAGCCTCGCAGAGAAAGAGAGAGAGAGACAAAATCAAGTTCTTCCTCCCTCGTACTGTTGCGCCCCTCGCTGTCGCTCGAAGAAACACCGGTGGACAGGTCTGGGTATGGAGCGTGCGCGCGAGCAAAACCCGTCGAGGTTCAAACACACGCACACGAGCACACAAACCCACACACACACACATTTGCGACAAACACAATCCAGGTCCCGGTCATTTCATAATTCCGCCACTTCTCTCTACCTCTTCCGAGTCTTGGTCGTGCCAACAAAAACAGCGCACAGCCGCTATTAAAGAGATAGATCCGTTCGACGCCGCGGAATCTTTCTTTTCTCTCATTTTTTCATTTTTGTTACACTCTCTCGCCCCCGGACGTACTTTGGGTCAGCCGATGAACTCTCCTCCATCGGATCTCCCCAGGCGGTGGCCGTTCGATGAACTACCCGTTTTTTTTTCTTCAAAAAACATTCGCCATTTTGTTACGCCACGAAACGTCGCTTTAAGAAGCTTCGCTGTTGCAGAAAAGTCCATGGCACGACTTTGGAATTATCCACCAGTCCATCATCCGGTTGATGAAAAGAGAAAAATATAATTTCGATTTATCGAATAATTCTCTCGTGAGACGAGAGTTTTTATTGCGATTGAACCTTCTGTTATTTATGGGATATCGATAACAATAGACTGGGAATTAAATACAGAGTGGAATTCGCCTCAGTTGCCTCGTTTGTCATCTCGGACAGTGACGTTTTTGTCTCGAGATTTTCCTCGTACGGTCCGCGTTATTTCAGTCGAAATATCGTTCGCTACGTGCGTCCACTCACGTTGGTCGACCCTCGACCTGCGACGAAGTAAACTCGATTATCAACTCGCGTAATTATAAATAAAACGAACCTCGAGCGATCGATATCATTTTACTCGACTATTATCGTCGTCGAGGCAATTAAATTCGTCGGAGACATCGTTCAGCTCGCGTCTCCATCACATTCCATTATCGATTTATCGGGACGAAAAAAAAAAAACAAAAAACAAAACGAAAATCGATTTCCCGACAGACTTGCATCGTCTTTTTTATCTCCCTGTTCTTTCGTCGATTGATCAACGATCGCTCGATGATTTCGCGCGAAAAAATGCCCAATTTATGGAAACGCGCGTTTTTTTTTCAAATCCACTATCATCCAACGATCCTCCTCGTTCGGACACGCGTTTGCACGCGATATTGCGCCAATTCCCGTTACGTTCGAAGCCCGCGATCGTTAGAAAGTACAAGCCGGCGCGAGAGAGAAAAAAACAAACGCGTTAACGCGTTGATATCGAGGTAAATAAATTCGTAATGATCATGTATCGAAATGTGCGTATATCGCGCGTTCGAGAGACGAGGAAGCGCGCGTTAATTATCAAGTCGATGAGAGGTCGAGTGTGTGCAATCTCGAGGGAGGCGCACGCGTAACGGTGCAAATAAAATTGCGCAAGCCCTCGGGCGTTACCGAAGAATCCTCATCGCCTCCATTCTCCCCTCCCTCGTCTTTGATATCCGTTGAGGAGGAGAATAAAAGATAAAGAAACAAAAAAACGCATTTTTTGCGACAATTTTGCAAATTTCGCTGTTACTCTCGTTACATTTTCCGGCGAGTTGCCCGACGATGACCCGAGAGAGAGAGATTGCCAAGACTCGTCGTCTCGTTGTGCGTTTACAGCCGAGGAGAAAAAAAAAACCCTCGTACGTTTATTAATACGATCGCGGTGGTATATATCTGCCTTTTTTCCATTCTCTCTTTCCCCACGGTCGTATCTATTAATACACGCTGGTGTGTATGTTTGAACGCGAGTGGGTTTTCCTCAATACATATATACATGTATATATGCATATATAACTTTATATACATATTTATATGTATATATACATATAAATATATGTGTATATACATATAAATATATATGTAGACGAATTTACATGTATATCGTTCATGTTCGTACGACTGTAAGATTCGCGTTCACGAGGAATCTGCAAAACAAGCACGTCGTCTTCATTATCACGGTATACATGTGCGCATGAGAGAGCCTCGCAGCATGCCATCGTTTTAATGGGCAAAATGCGCTGCTCAGTCGGATATATCCGCGCTATTCGAGATATTTGCGAGGCACACTCTCGCGTCTTGCATATTGTTTTGTCGAACGTGGAAAAGCGCCAAGTATGCGACGAAGTAAAAAGCGAGGCAAGAATGAAAAAGCGAAAAACGATGCGAGGAGCTTCGCGCTCCTCGATTTTCATTCCGTCCGGGACGATGAAATTTTCATCGAAACTCACTCCCTGGCGGTTTTTTTTCTCCCGCATTGTGGATCTTGAACAATGATTTATCATTTTTCAAAAGTTTCAACCCAGTTTTTCGACTTTTCCTTTTGATATTTCGCGATTTATGGATGATACTTTATCGAAACGTGGAAAATGGAAAAAGAAAATGCCGGAACCGATGAAATTGTTTTTATCTCTTCGCCGGGTATTTTTCGAAGGGACGATTATTTATTTTCGCTACTCGAATCACGTCCGTCGCTTCAGTGCGAAAGTTTCAACGGCGCCGTCTCCGAAACCGACAGTCAGTGTCCTTCAAAGTTTAGCGGATCCCCGCTAACCTCATCGTCCTTCCCTCTCAGTCCCACCGGAAGTTCGCTCGGAGGAAACTCGTCGCGAAAGCTTTTATGAAAAACCTTTTACAAAAAATTATCGATATATCTCCTTTTTTTTTTCATACACCCCTTAATTCACGTCTAAACAGATTTTTCAAAAAGCACCAACGACAATGATACCGATACGAAGGAACGTTCTCGATCGACCGACGGCTGAAGGTAAAACGAATTTTTCAAATCGTCCTCGTTGTTGCAGGGAACGTCGGGAGTCGGAGGTTCGCGAACACGAGAAACGGGAACGCGACTACGAGGCTAGAATGGAGAGAGAGAGGCTCGAGAAGCAGAGGCTCGCCGAGCAAGCGGTTCACAAACACTTCGAGGTGTCCTTGAGGCTAGCCGAGCAAAAGGTGAGTCTTGGCTTATTGGCTAATTCCTTTGGTAAACGTTGAACGATATTTTGCCTTTTTCTCGCTTCTTTCTCCTTCGCCCACATTTCCGCAAATCTCCTCCGTTCGTTCTCTCCGCTTTTTCTTTTTTTTTCGTCAATCGCGATGTACACACCGGTGGGAGAAAGAATTCCGCGGAAGAAAGACGGATTCGACCACGGCTTTTTTCTCTCCCCTCTTTTCGATATCAAAAACGAAAAACAAACAAACGTTTCGTTGCAAAACCGGAATTGAACGCTCGTCAAAGTGCGCAAACTCCGTCAGCGCCGGTTGAACGAAAAAGAGAGAGTCGAAAGAGGAGCAAGCGAAAGCCGAGGGGAAAAAGTCACGAGCTGGCGAGAGAGAGAGAGAGAGAGACTCGCGAGACAGTTTTAAGAGAGAAGGAAGAATAACGAAATGAGGAAGGAGGAAGGATAAAAAAAATAAAGATGGGAAAAGATGGAGAGTTTGTGAGAGTGCACGGGGGGGGGGGGGGGGAGGTAAACGGTGCATTCCAGCACCTGCCCTTTGTTGGACCGTGAAACTCGGCCGTTCCCTTCTCGACGTTCGCAAACTCGCCGCGTGCGAGCCATACAGCGCCCTCTATGCTTCATTTTTTTCCTTCTCCTTCAAGGAAAAAAATCGTATACGCGCATGTACCTATGCAGGAAGTCGAAGAACCTGCCCGACGCTCTTTCGCTCCCTTTCTCTCTCTCTGGAGATGAAATTCCCCTCCCCTCGACGCGCGAAAACGAAAATAAAGAAAAAAAAAACTCACGAAAATCCCCCTCTACCCGTCCTTTTCATCGCTTCTCTCTCGTTGCACACTTTTACCGTTCTTTCGGACTCGATCGTATTCTCATCCCCCCCTCCCAACTTTTACCGATAAATGGAATATACAGGAACGAAAAAAAAGCTGGATCTCGGTGATTTAATTCAGCGAGACACGTGAGAGGGCGAGAGAGAGAGAGGAGGGTCTGGGAGGGGAGAGGAGACAGAGATTGTCGCATAGTTGGACTCTCGACGTAAACGCGTTCTCGAGGGCCTTGTGAAAAATTTGCAATTCAAACCGGCATCCTCGCGGTAAATCCCGTGCCTCTCTCTTTCTCCAACGTTTTTGCACCGCATATATTCTCATTAATTATGCACTCGGCGGAGACGCTCGGCGTTCGGTATACGCGCAACAATGGACGGATTCGCGAGCTCGTGGGATAATAATAAGCCCGAGTGTACACATAAAGTCTGACGGTCTTTTTTTCTTTCCCCCCCTCCGCAGCTATAGCCTGCTGCCCCTCTTCGCCCTCTCGCGATAAAACTACGAGCTTACGCGCGCGGCAACGTTCTCCGATGAAGTGAAGAGTGAAAAAAAAAATGAAAAAAAAAGCCACGTACAGAAGAGGCGTTTAAAATTCTTAAAGAGTCTTAAAGGTGCGCTCGTCGTTCGACGGACAGTGCGATTCGCGGAGGAAAAAAGAGGAATCGTCGTTTCTAGCCGCGACGTCCATCTTGAATCTCGCGAGCCTGCTTAAAAGTTTTGCGAAGCGCTATAAACGAAGGAAGAGGAAAAAAAAGCACGCATCACTCGGCGGTGTCTCTCGGAATTGTTGGGAAAAAGTTTGCCGTCGAGCGTTACGGGGGCGCCCTCCGTCAGTGGCAAAGATTTCCTATTAGTTTTTCGACGTCGACGAGTTTGACTCTCGGGCGAAACTTGGACTCGGAATAAACGAGATCGTTAGAGCGAGCTTCCGGAGCTCGAAAGTTATCGCGGATGAGGAAACTTTTATCAATGATGTTTCTTTTTTAACCGTCCTCTTTGACGGGCATATTTTCATGTCAGTGGCGAGTCGTTTTTTCCTTTTGCGGATGGTGAAATTTTGCTGCCAACGCGAAAATACAGTAGAATCAACAGTTTTTTTTGTTATTTTTTGTTTTTAGAGAAAATCCTGACGTATATAGTGTAGACATGTATATATAAATACGATTTTTAGTTTGACAAATGGTCAAAATAAAGTTGGCCCGGAAGTAGCGAAAGAAAACTTGGGAAAACCTTTTGTGGCTGTGGGACGAATGAAAAAGTGTATGAAAATGGGTCGAGGCGGTTCAAGGTCGAGCAATAACGCGGTGCCACTTTTTTCCGATACCTCACGTACGCGTACATACGGCCGCGTCGAGAGTCTCCTATTTCGTATTTTTTTTACCTCCTCCAGTTTCAAATGGAGGAGGTGAAATACGCTTCGATCTGTAGCGTTTTTTTTCTTCTTGCGACCAACAGCGTTCGAGGCGAATTTCCACGTTCGAAGTGTATAACGAAGAAGAGAGGGAAAGTTGATTTATGCATTTCCGGTTATGTCACTCGAGGATTCCAGGGCGTGAAATTAATTAGCGTTTAAAACGACTCGCCGTACGTTTCGTTCTGCTCGGGATTTTTTTCGCGAAAAGGAAATTCGTCCTCATTAGCGCACTCTCGCGGTTGCATCAGCCACATACGCACGGTCGTATTACATTTTTCGTGCGACACCATCGATTATCGTTTTTGTTACAGGGGAAGATTAGAGGGGAACGAGTAATTAACATCCTGCATTTTTTCATTAGTCGATTCAAAAGTCAGTTCGCTTCGTACGTAGCCCTGCGCGCACTCGGAAAATCCCAAAAAACTATTCTGATTTGAGTAACAACCGTTTTTTGCCGTTTTCTCACCGAAATTTCGAGTTTTCGCGAAAAAGTCGGTGAGATTCGTAATCAGCGGAAAATTTCCGATCGGATAAGCTCCTGAAAGATTGAAAATTTGAAGAAAAAATTTCGACCCATTTTTCGCCGTTTTTCCAGAATCGTCGAAAAGTCGAAATTTCAAATGGCCATAACTCCGTTTCTATTTGTGGTACAGACATTTTTTGGGGGGGTTTTGAGACGCTCTCGAGTAGACTTAAAAAATGGTGAAAGGTACATGTCGATAGCTAAATTGGTTCACCCTCAAAATCGATGTTGAAAATCGGCAAAAAAACCGCAAAGGGGTATGTATGGGAAAATTGGCGAAAATCGAAGGTCCAACTTAAAAAATCTGCCAAAAATCGAAAAATCAAGATATCTCGATGAACCAAACGGCATTTTGAAGCCTCAACAATCGACAAAAGAATAAGCACAAGTTGGAGCATCTACCTCAAAGGGGAAAAAAATGGCAATCCTTTTAGTGAATCAGTTCAATCCGGTGAAAAATGACGAAAAATTTTGGATTTCAAAAATAATTCCCAATAGTCTAAATCGATGTATTTTGTCCCGCCGATCACGAAACCACCGGTATTTCATCGAAAACCCAATATTTCGGTCCGAAAATGCAATAATTCCAATTTCATCAATAAACCACCATTTTCTCATGGAGTTACTCAATTTTTTCGAGTTTTCATGATAACGTGAATTGCGAAAATAACGCTCGATTTATTATACCGATAATAAACGAAATGCGAATGGATGCAAATTCACTTTGTGCAAATAAAGATAGGAAAGAAGCGAAGTATCGGGGGTTAGGGGGGTTAGGGGGTTAGAGGGGTTAGAACGATCGATAACTGCGATTGGTGCCAAGTCGGTCTTAAATTTACGTATATTTGATTGAGCCAGCTGTGCACATGCTGCTACAAATATGTGAAATACACCATATGTACGACACAGCAAGGAGATGAAAAAAAACACCGCGCATTCATACAATTTAATACACACGAATTTTTCTATCTCTTCCTCCCCCTCGGTTCTCCTTATCATTCTCGATTCGCTCTTATCGTTATCCCTTGTGTTTGCTTCTAACCTCAATACACTCTATATACCGTCTCGTTTGCGTGTTTGAACACCAGACTACGCCTCGCGCTCTGATAAGATACCATTTATTACACGGCATTATTTTCGCGAATAAAACGAGTTCCTTTCTCTCCTTCTTTCCTTCTTCCACACACTCTGTGCGCGAGCGGTACAACAGTCGCCAATTATCCTCGAAGCACAGCGACGAAATGTCTTTTTTCCTTCGCATCTTCGTCTCCCTCTCGTCCGCTCGAGTGAATCTTGGGAGAACAATTTAATTTCGCGGTTGAATCGTCCGGAAGACCGGACTGAAAAATAAAAATTGTGAAGCGTATCGATCGTTTTCTTTCGCCCCCGATATCGCGAGTGCGATAAACATTTTTCACGACTTTTATCAGCCAGTTTTTCACCGTGAATCGTTTTCTCGGCGAGCGTGTAATATGAGAGCGATAACAAGCGCGTAATGCGTATTGAAATGGTGAAGAAAAAAGGAGAAAAAAGAAGAACGCGTACGCGTGGATCGTTGCGGGATTGATAAGACGAAAGGGTAATTGATAGCTCGTTAACGAGCGTTCGCTCGCTCGCGTGCGTCCCCGCGCGTTCAATTAACTCCGATGCCACCGTTGGAATTGTCATGAGGCTACGCAGAATGTGGGATGAGTAATCGCGAGAGGTAACTGGGGAAGGAAACAATATGTGGGCTGACATTAACTCACCGCGTGTCTCACGATTAGCATAGTAATCTTTTCTCGTCTCTGTCTGTCTGTGTGTGCGAGTGTATAATGCGCCAGCTATAATTAGATTCGCGCTCTTGACGGGCTGCTAAGTGGGCTACAAAAGTGGCTGGTCGGCTCAAACTCGCCCATTTTGCTTCTGTTCGCTTCGTTTGCGTGGGCTACGAAAGATTATCAATATACATATAGGTACATGAATGTAAATCGTTTCATCATCCTCGGTCTAGTATTTCATCCAATGCGTCCGAAGAACCGTGATTTCGCAAAACTTTGCCCCCGAAATGTTGTCCATTGACAATAAAGAAGAAAAAAAAATCGCTATCCTCTGGCACGATCGGAGATTGGAGAGAAAAAAAAAGTTTATACATTGCTCCGATAAAAATCGTCTTATCTTCGATCAATCGATATACGCCTTCGCCTCTCTCTCTCTCTCGAGTACGCACTCAAAGATACGTACAATTTTACACCGTTTGTTTGCTTTGATTTTTCGCAATCGGCATTTTTCGTTTTTACCGCTTGCACTCTTAATCAAATCTTTGAGGATTCTCCATTGTGCTTCCGAGATGATGCTTTGGGATGAAGAAATGTTTGTTTTGATGAAAATTATTGATGAAAAG
Source organism: Heteropelma amictum (assembly GCA_959613375.1). Classification (NCBI taxonomy): domain Eukaryota; kingdom Metazoa; phylum Arthropoda; class Insecta; order Hymenoptera; family Ichneumonidae; genus Heteropelma; species Heteropelma amictum. The sequence goes on from OY390727.1 coordinate 1,983,516, forward strand.
CGTTTCGAAAAGCGTATGAATTTGCCGTATGCGCATTACCGTATGAACAAGGATCAGCGTACTTGTGTTATTGGCAGTCTTGATTGAAGTAGGCGTCTCATGTCCCACAGAGAAACATGCAATCTGCGTCAATAGCGTGGAACAGTTTCGTCCCCCTGCCACCACCGGGAAGTCGGAATCACGGTGCCCCGCCGCCTCACGGGGGTTTGACGGCGCATGGTGCGCCTCATCATCATCAGACTGGTCCAGGTGGCGCTGCGCACCCCGTCACGGTTGTGCAGCAACAGCAGCAGCAGCAGCAGCAGCAACAACGGGAGCGCGAGGAGAGAGACGCGCGCGACCGCGAACGAGAGGCTCAGATGAGGGAACGAGAGCAGCGCGAACGCGAGCACCTCGCCGTCACCGAGAGGCTACACAGGCAGGCCGAAGCGAGAGATCACGCGGCCAGAGCGGCCTATTACGCGGCAGCTGGACCACCGACTGCACAACAGGTAGGAAATGAGAAAATCATCAGCAATTACTCCTGTATGATTAATTAACAACGATTAAACTCGTGTATTATTTCACGGAGTGTATTTTTCGTCATTCTAAATGCACATTTCCGTCTGTTTTTCCGCCGTCGGTGTCAGGTCCTGCGGCCGTCGAGTATAAGCGGCAAAGTGGAGTATCCACCGCCGCCGGCGCACTCGAGAGCCTCGAAATCGTCGTTAACGGTGAGCGGACATCACGAAAAGGGTCCACCGTCGTCTCAAGTGATAGGACCACCGCACAGTGCACTTCCAAAAGCCGAGCCGAACGTCAGCCTCTTTAGTTACTCGAATTATCAGCCACAGTCGCCGTACATGCACGAGATCAAAGTGAAGAACGATCTGCAGCACAAGACGTCGACGGGAAAGGGGATAGAGCGGGATCATCACAACAGAGACATGCTGCCGAATCCGCCGCCTCTGCTGCCCGATCACAAGAGTTCCGTCATTGTGAAAAACGACGGTAGAGAAATTCAACAAAAGGTCCCGGGGGCGCAGCACGCCTCGAGTCCAAAAATGATGTCTTATCTGAGCGTGCAATCGGTGGCGCCTTCGTTATCGGTCCAGCAGCAGCAGCAGCAGCAGCAGCAGCAACAACAACAGCAGCAACAACAACAACAGCAGCAGCAGCAACACAAGCCGGTGGCTTACGAGTATCGAAGCCCGACGCAGAGTCCGCATCTTCATCATCTCGACAGTTTGCAAGCCTCGAAGGGGCTGTCGCCGCAGGTCGGACATCACGCGAGGATGAATACCGTGTCGGCGCAGCTTCCGCCTAGCCCGCACGGTCATCAGACGCATCCGCACAATCGTCAGTCGCCCCACGGGCAGCAGCCTCATCCGCATCAGGCGCCGCCGCATCCATCGCCACCGGAACCACGTTACCTGAGCAGGCCCGAAGCGGCGGGTCTTCCTTACGCCCCAGCCAAATCGCCCTATTCCTATTCGCATATGCCGACGAGCTCGCCGTCGTCGCATTATTCCGCGCCGCCTCCCGGCTCAAAGCCAAAAGTCAGCAGTCCGGCACCGCCGCACATATACGGCAAGCCGAATTCCGGTATAATGACGGGTACCCCGGTGTGCCGGGCCTCGGATCCCGTTGTCACGGCGCCCTTGCCGCTGACCTCGAAATCCGTCGGGAGTTCGCCCTATCAGCAAGTGCCTCATCATCACGGAGCTCCGCCGCCGCCGCTACCGCCGCCCGCTCACAGCAGCAGATCGGTTTACGACGCGAGGACCTACGCGGGCTCGCTGCCGAGTTCGAAGCTGCCACCGCCGCAGTTGCACGGTTCACCGCCGAGCGCTGCCTCCGCGCCCCTCTCGAGGCCTCTCGTAACGCATCCCTCGCATCACATGAGTCCTCATCAGTCTGGACCGCAGATGCAGCATCAGCATCAGGCTCCGATGAACTCGTCGTTTCAGACGCAACCGCTTGACCTTGGCGTCGAGAGATCCGGCTCGCCCAAGAGAAAAGCACACACGCCCGTTGATACGCATACCGGCCAGGCGGTTTCCCTCGAGATGTGCAAGAAGCGCAGAATCGAAGAGCCGCAACCGTTGTCCCTGCAGTGCGTCGGACCGTCCGTGCTGTCGAGGGTGAGCGAACCCACGCCTCTTATCGCATCGGCGGCAACTTCCATCACGACGGTCGTCAATACCGCGCTCTTGTCTCAACCGAGCACGCAGAATCACGATTCGCGCTCGTGGACGTCCTTGAGTCCAGCCCCGAGAACGGACAGCGGCGATGGCTCTTTGAGGCCAGCCAGTACCGGAAGCGTCAGCTCGTTGAATCCAATGACGAACGCGACGCCGAGTACGGCGCCGAGTCCCGCGCCAACATCGAGTCCGGCACCGACGAACGCCGCGCCTAGTCCAGCACCCAGTGCACCTGGTACCCCGGCAAAACTCAATGCCACTACCACCGATAGCGAAAAGTCAAACAGCCCGGCGCCGAGGCCACCGAGCACCACGAATTATCCCGTTCACAAGCTGAAGAAGGCTTGGCTGCAGAGGCATTCGGGCGAGGACGGCACCGAGGATACAACCGGTGTCGTCGGTAGCGGTTCTTGCGTCATGCTACCGTTGAAAATCGCTCAAGCACCCTCGCAACCGCTCAACAGCAAAGACACCGATGTCCCGTCCACGACTTCCGGCTCGACGACGACAAACACCTCGACGAACAACGTTACCGCATCGACGACGACGACATCGACGACCTCCAACACCACCGCCGCCGCCACCGCCGCTGCCACCACCACCACTAGTCTACCCAGTGCCGTTAATTCCATACACAATATCGGTAGTATGGCTGTAAATAGCATCAACAGGAGCAAAGTAACCGGGAAAAACGCGAGAAAGTCGATCGTTAACAAAGACACGCTCAACGGTCATGCGATCGATGCCAAGGGTAACGTTCAAGAGGACTCTTCGAGCAGCGATCCCGATAGAAAATCACCACCCAAAAGAAAGCCGCCCAAGGTATCTATTAAAGCTCGCTCGAACGAATAATGATTTACAAAAGAAAACGAAAAGAACGATTTGCACGTTTCATTATCATTTGTCTTTATATCACGCTTGTTTATTTTATTGGAATGGCAAGGACGCCTGCAAAGATCGTACTTCATATTGGCATTTTCTTTGTATGAGGTTCACGGAATGATTGTTTACATTTTTTTTTTGAGCCTGTAAAACTTGCGCAACTATGATCTTCGTACTTTACTGTACGAAAAAAAATGACGTCCGGCATGAGATGCGATATTTACAGAAAAAAATTTATCGCCACGTCCATAACTCGGCATCGTTGAGAGTTCGTTATTTTTCCACATATTTCTCACATGTATTTATAGTTGAATGTGTAAACGCAGGTCGATTGGATTGTCTCATATAATATTGCAGTCTCGTTTAAACATTAAAATAATTTCAAAACTGACAGTTTTTGTGGTCAATTTTATTTCGTCAGCTCAAAAGCAATGTTCGCAGCTGGCATTTTGCCTCAGAAATGAAAAGACAAAACCCAACGTTTTTTAAGACGATTATTCATTGAATTGCATGAAGGTGGCGATTTTTCTTGTTTCAAATTCACCGTGAAATATCGCAAACATCGTACGTTCTCGTCCTGTGCGAATTCAAATTTCCCGCCTTCGGTGGATCCGTCTAGCTCTCTCTCCCGCCCCCCTCTCTATCGCTCTTCCGTCTCTTTCTCACGATGGCGACGCCATTACGGCACGTACGCCAGAATGGTATGCCGCCTCGGGACGCGAAGTGAATCGAGCGCGTTTCTCCGTTCGCCTCGTTTTTTCGTTTTTTTCGTTTTTCGTTTTCTCCTCAGTTATCGTTACGTGCGAAAATAAACAGCTCGTAATTCGTAACAAAGACGTTTGTCTTGATGACACTCTCGTTCGTCACTCGTAACGTTTGATAAGCGATAATGTTAATGGTAAGATATTCGCGCGACGATTGCCGTGGAAATCGTCATCGTGTTGCGTCACTTAACCTCCATACATCCATTGTACGTTTATCGCGCCCCTCGAAGCAAATTGTGCTCTCGCGTCATTCGAATACACGCGATTACGTGCATTGTTCAATCCGCCTCGATGTTTCTTGCGCTTTGCAAGTAGCGCGTCGTTGTATTGTATTCGTTTATGATGAAAATCTCATCGGCTATTGGATGTCGGCCGAAACGTTTTTTTTTTTTCAATCTCTTAATTTTGCGATAGCCGTAGACGGTAGACGCTGCAAGAGCATGAACTTCCTGACTACTTAATAATCTATACCCTGTGGTAGGTAAAACGAAAGAAGGGAGCGGTGCGAAGACAGCAGGCAGCCGCGGAGGATCAGAGAAGGAGAAAGGAGGAGAAGCAAGTCGGCGGTGCGGGCGGTGGTGGCGGCGGCGGCGGAGGAGCACCGAGCGATTCCAGCAACGAGAGCGAAGCCGGCTCCGCCAGCGACGTCAGCGAACAATTGACGTCATCCGCGCAATCCGGATCCAGAGTACGAAATACCAGCGCCAATTCCAACAATTCACCCGGAAATGGTAAACTTTTTGCCGTCGTCGTTCTTGACCTTGCGTATTTATCCGGCCCAACACCGATGAAAAATAAATTGGAGTATTACCCTCATTACCCCGTACCTTAAAATGATGAAATGAAAATTTCATTGAATAGCCGTGATGCGTGTTATTTATGAGCTTTTTAACACTGAAAATTTGTCGCCCGATCGATGTTTTTTTGCGGTTACGACGCTCGCGCGGGAACTTAACGGTTTGTCCATGAAAATGTGCGCAGGCAACAGTAAAGAGCCGCGAAAACGCGGCAGAAGGCCAAAAACGTCGAAGGGAAAAGATCAAACGGAGGAGGATCAGCAGCCGCGTCAAAAAAAAGAACGACGAGACGACAGCACGTCGAATAGCGGCGGGGGAAGCGGGGTCAGCGGTGGCAGCGGAAGCGGTGGTGCAGCTGGTGGTCAGGGTGACTGTGATACCGTCGTGAAACCGACGATTGCCCAATTGAAGAAATCCGGAGCGAGCTGGCTGCAGGACGACGCCTGCGTCATGATTTCTCGAATAGCTCGATGTCGCGAATGCATGGGAGCTTCGGGCGCCAGTTTGCCTCACACCTTTTGCAGATTCTATCAATTTCGCAGACTCCGCTATTCGAAAAGCGGCGTCGCGACCGTCGCCGGTTTCAGCGATCCGCACACGGACATCGGCGAGGTGCGTATCGCCGCGAAATAACATTTCGCGACTGTCGAAAAAAAAAGAAAAAAAAAAACAATCCATATGCTCATCGATGTTGCTTCATTTTGTCGCGCAGTCCGATCTTTCGCTATGGTTACCGGAAAAGGACTATCAGACGCAGAGAAACTCGGACAAATCGGAAAAGAGCGACAAGGACGCTACGAGCGAGAAAAACGACATGGACCTGGAGATGGCTCACATACTGCTGCGTCAGGTCGGCGATCAGTTCTGCGATCTTCTCAATCAGGAGACGGACGCCCTCGCGAGACACATAGTCGAAGGTACGCTACGGTACAATTGAAATTCTTTTTCGCTCCAACGAGCGTGCGATTTTTCCATACGATGGGATTAAGACTCATCGCGCGTTTCGTCCGCAGCGAGATCAACGGGCCTCGTCGAGGATACGGTCGCTTGGAAGCGCGTCATCAAAGGCGTCCGGGAGTTGTGCGACGTGTGCGAGACGACGCTCTTCAACATTCACTGGGCGTGCGGGCGATGCGGCTTTGTCGTATGCATCGATTGTTATCAGGTAAGAATCAGTCAACAAAGTTTCGCAATTCGATAATTCGACGATCCGAGTTGCAACAATGATGTAAAAACTTCTTATTGAGAGAAAAACGATACGTGATGAAAATATCGAGCTTTTTAACACTGAAAACGAGTTTGAAACACGAGAGATCGTCGCGACGTCGCTGTCGACGAGTGTGTAATTCGCCTTTTCCGTTTCTCGTCTCTTTTTCATCGAAACAGGGACGGAAAAACGGCACTATAAAAATTTGGGGAGAGTTCGCCAAGGACCGCGACGATTTCTCGTGGATAGTCTGCAAAAATCGTCAAGCCCACGATCCCGAGAGACTGATGCTGACGCAGATAATCCCCGGCGATACTCTGGTGCGCATCGGCAATCGTTTGCACGAGTGTCGCGCCGAATGGGGAATCCCGCAGCACTGCGGCTGTCCGCTGGCAAAGCCGTCGCCGCCGAACGAAATATTGCGCAAATTGATAAGCGGCGATTCCGTCATAATCGCGAATGGCAATTTGTCGCACGACGTCAAGGACGAGAGCAAAAAGAGCAACGAGTCAAACGGCTCGGCGGACGGCAACAAGGCGAACGGCGAGGACAAGAATTCGCCGTTGAACTGGTTGGCGGACGTCGCGCTGCAGAATCAGGAGAAAAACGAGAGCAACTCGAGCTCGGACTCGGACGAGGATCGGGACGGCAATTACTCGACCCTGCGGGAGCTCTTGATCAGGCCGTCCAACAAACCGAACGGCACCGGCTCGCGCTCCAATTCACCCACGAACAACACATCCGGGACGAATCCCACGGGTAATTCGACGAGCGGCAACGCGCCGCAGAACAACACCGCGAGGGTGGGTAAAAAATCGAAGATGGACACCCTCGACGAGGTAATCTCGAGCGTAATCGAGCACAGCGTGAAAAAGGAGAGGGACGGCGGTATGGAGAACGACGAGAAGCCGCGAGAGCTCAAACACTTTGTTCGACGTTACAAGTGGGCGCAGCGGGGTCGCGAGCCTCTGCCGATAAGGATAATGACCTTGACGGAGAGCAAAGGTCTCTATCCGGACGTTCCGCATTCCTGGCTCTGCGACGGCAAATTGTTGAAGCTCAACGATCCGAACAATCCGAACAATTATCGAATATTTCAAGATCAGTGGAAGAGGGGACAGCCGGTCATCGTTTCCGACGTCTCAAAGTCCCTCGACATGGAACTCTGGCATCCCGATTCCTTCGCCCGTGACTTTGGCAACGACAAAAACGACTTTATCAATTGCATGACCGGTAATCTCGTGCCGAATCAGCCGATGCGCAAATTTTGGGAGGGTTTCGAGCACTTTTCAAAGCGCCTCAAGGACGACCGGGGCAATCCGATGCTGCTCAAGCTCAAAGACTGGCCCCCCGGTGACGACTTTTCCGAATTGTTGCCCTCGCGTTTCGCCGATCTCATGAAGGCCCTTCCGCTCTCGGAGTACACTCACAGAAACGGCCGTCTGAATCTCGTCAGTCGACTGCCCGAGCGTTGCGTTCGACCGGATCTCGGCCCGAAGATGTACACCGCTTATGGCTCGGCTCTGTATCCGAAAAAAGGAACGACCAATCTTCATCTCGACATTTCCGACGCCGTCAACGTCATGGTCTACGTGGGGATCCCCAAGGACGGCGATAGCGATGAACACGTCAAAGGTAAACGTCGTTTCGATAATGTCGCTCCTTAAGGTGGTTCCAGCGTGCAGTCATTCGATTTTCAATCATTTTTGCATGAGAATCTAGCGATATCTCACGTTTTTCTCCCTTCCGCAGAAGCATTGAGGGCGATAGACGAAGCAGGCTGTGATATATTAACGCGCCGACGAGTACGAGAGCGGGGCGAAGCGCCGGGCGCCCTCTGGCACATTTATGCGGCGCGCGACGCCGACAAGATACGCGATCTCCTGAACGCCGTTGCGCTCGAGCGCGGAGCGCGTCTCGAGCCTCATCACGATCCCATTCACGATCAGAGCTGTTATCTCGACGGTACACTGAGAGAGCGGCTTTATCGAGAGTACGGCGTTGAAGGGTGAGTTTCGAGACACGAATTCTTCACTTTCGTCAATCGCGTATTACGTATCGCGTAATGAAAATTTCGTTTTTTCTCGTCCTCGATTCGCGCAGATACGCGATTGTCCAGTGTCTGGGTGACGCCGTGTTCGTACCAGCCGGAGCGCCTCATCAAGTTCGAAATTTGCACAATTGCATAAAAGTAGCGGAGGATTTCGTGTCCCCGGAGAACGTGTCGCACTGTTTCCACCTGACCCAGGAGTTTCGAGCACTGTCGGAGTCGCACATGAATCGCGAGGACAAATTGCAGATAAAAAACATAATTTATCACGCGGTGAAGGATTCGCTCACCGTGTTGGCGAACACGAAGGAGGAAGTCCTGGCGAAACACCACGGCAAGGCGGGTAACAACGAGGTCAAGGTCAAGGAGGAAACGTAGCGTCGATTCGAGCATTGATGATCGCTGAGATCTCGATTGAATGATATTTCGACGGAAGAGGAACAGTCTCGCGTCATGGCGCGGCTGAAAAACGGCTCGTCGCTGCGAAATTGCCGACCGTTTCGTCTCTCGGTGCTCGGCCCTCCGTGAGTCTCCGTCCGGACGCGCACGGTGGGAATACGGACGAAGAAGAGAGAAAACAAAAAACGCAAGTCGACGCGACACTGGAGAGACGAATCGAGGGAGAAAACAGTTGCGCTCGATGGTGCGCTTGACTCTTTGTGATATTTGACGAGAAACGCGAGAGTTTGATCATCTTTTTTGTTTTGTTTTTTATCATTGGTTGAGCCAATTGAGGATTATTCCTTGTGTTTCGTCGTTTGAGTTGTCTCTCGTAACCACGTGATGCACAGACGCGGTATATTCATCTCTCTCTCTCTCTCTCTCCCTCGTTCCGCCGGCCATCCACCTGTTTTTCTCTTTTCTCTCCGAGCGTCCGTCTCGAAGGAACGCGCGTTGCGCCTCGGACATGAAGTCCGAGTGACTTGTCGCAGTTTCCGGAAAAAAAAACCTCATCGTTCTTTCCCTTGTTTTTCATTCGGATGAAAAGGGTCGCGCATTTGAATCCTTGAATCCGGCGCGATTGTGATACGGGAAAAAAAGACGTCTTTGGATCGCGCGTCGTTTGTCGTTCGTCTAATATCGTGCCTGTATTCGATACACACTGTGTTGTCTATTCTATGATAAATGTAGATAATTCATTGATTGATAAAAACGAACGAACGTGAGGGGAAAAACGTATAACGAGAGGAATACCTACAGAGAACGAACGATGGCTCCCGGAGCTTGTCTCTGGGAGCCTTTTTATCCTTGTGCAATCGACGAATCTTCGCGCTCGATGAAAGTCGCGCGAGAGATTGAGAAAGGAAAGCGAAGAAAAAAAAAGTATCTGTAGGTAAAACAGAGTGCGCTTTTGTACAATTCTAGACACTGCCCCCTCCCCTCCCCGCCCCTCTTTTGTGATTATTCAACACTGTTGATTCGCTTCGTTTTTTTTTTCTCTTGCAATTTGGCAAACTCGTCTTAGGGGGGCGAACTTCCGGAAGTTCGATCGTCGATTAGCGCTTCTCGATCTCGACGCCATTGCGCGAAACGATAAACAATGTTCGGGATCGATGTGGCAAATTTATTTCTGACGAAGAATGAATTTTTCACGCGCCAATGTTTGTCGATGACATTTGAATGAAATACTTGCGAAAAGATTTTTTTCCCCGATAGAGGGAACCGCCAACGACGGATCGAGTTTTCCCACGGCGTTCGATGGACATTGATGATTTTTTTTTATTTTTTTCTTCTTTCATGACGATTTATCCGAGAGTCGATAAACTCAGCGTTTCTCCGTTGAAGAAAATGTCCGTTTTTTTTTTAAATCGCGTTTCGAGTTTTTTTTTTTCGAAACTTTGCCGGGCTGCCCTTTGAAGCTCGATGAAACTACGCTCTCCGTTCGTAGATTTCGTAGAATCCTTCAGTCCCACCGTCGTTCTCGTCGATTATCGAAAGACACGCATGTTTCAAGACGGAATGCCACGATATTTTACAGACAGCGAAAGAAATTTAACGTAAAAAAAAGGGGAGGAAAGGAGAATCCTGAAATTCGCAATTTCTTTGATCTCAAAAGTTTGTCGAGCAACAACGACTTCGATGAAATAATATTGTAAACGAGTATAACATTTTCAAATTTCCTAGTGAGTACACGCAAACAAACACACACACACACACACGTACAGAATCGCAAACACACATAGGGAGTACGACGATGAAAATTTTACGCGAGAGGAGGTGAATATCGCGTGAAGAAAAATGGAAATAGACGAAAGAGAAACGGAGATGTGAGAGTTGTATAAAATTTTAGTAATGAACTCTGTGTACTATCGACTAGAAGCAGGCAAAAGTACTCGTTTTCTTGTATATAATAATATAATTAATTAACAAAGGACTATCTTTGATTTACACAAGTATATTATATGTATAGATATACATATATAAATATGGAGAACGAAAATAAGTTTAGGATTTAAGCGCGACACACACTCCAGTTGTCCACACACGACGAATAAACGCGAAGGAGGAAACTAAGAGAAAACCGAATGAGAAAGGAACACGAAGAAGTAATAATAATAAACCGACACTTGACACGCGTAGTTAGGTAGGCTATTATCGTTATCATCCTTATTATTATTATCATTATCACGACTCATTATTAAGGAGGACGCGATATTTAAATGTTGCTGGATATGCCGAATATTGAATGGTAAACGCATCGTAAGTTTAAACATGAGTGCGTTGAATGAAAAAAGAAAGGAAAAAAAAACGACAAAAACAAGCAAACGATAAAAAAATATGCGCGAGGGAGAAAGTGCGTGCGAGTGTAAATGAAATGGTGAACTGAGAGGATGAGAAAAAAAGAAGAAAAAAAAACAAAAGATCACGGGCTCTGTCTCGCGGATGAGGGCGTCGGGCGGTATTATCGTAATGAGTAATATGAATATAATGTACAGTCCGTAATTAATTATCGTAAATTGAATGAAAAAAGAAGAAAACAAAAATCGTACCCAGTGTACTAACTCTGGCCACCGTCGCCGCCCTTCACCCTCCCGTAGTCACGACAGCTAAGAACCGCGTGCCGGCGGTCCTGAGTATAATTTTTTGTACTGTGTAAATGTAAGAACATACGTTTGAATAAAAAAAATGTTTATATTATGAAATATACTCTCGTTACATTTTATGACGACACATGAATAGTTGAAACGCATTTATTATTATTATTATTGTGCAATGATGAAAGATTTGCAGATTTATCGAGATAATAAAGCAAAATGACTCTTGCGAATGGTTGACTAAAACGAAAATTGGTTTTCAAAAATGTTACTGCAGCGTGCATCGTCGATTCCCCGGCAAATGTTTATCTTTTTTCAAAAAATTAACCTAGCAATGTCGCTCGCAAACACGGCGTAAAAGTGAAACACGCGCGATGGTCAATAGGGCGACGATCTACGTTATCGGTTGACCGTCGCGCGCTCTCTCGTGGTATAAAAAAGAACTGTTGATCATTTAGTACGGATGCTGCGCGAGAGCGGCGCGCGCGTGCATCGCGAATTTCACGCGAGTCGCCATATTGAACCAAATGTTGACTCTACGCGGTGTATGTAAGTGTTTACGCGGTACGACGGTCATTAGGTACGCTCGGAGCACTTTTGCTAAAGCGAAATAAAGTGTACATTCATTGCGATATTGTATCGTTTCTTTATTAATCGTCGTTCAAGTGAATATACCGCGGATAAGCTTCGGTGCTGAGATTATCGGGGACGATACATAGCGATGAACGGTAGCGACAGCACGGATAGCCAGTGGTGTGAGACGACAGCCGAACTTTACGGAGTCGCCATTGGACTTCTCATCGGCAAGGAATATTACAACAAGGACGAATCCAGATCGAAGATCAATGATAATTCGAGCGAACGACAGGCTGCCGACGGTGTCTCGGACGCACCTGGCGGCGGCGATGTCACCTCCTCGACGAGTCTCCTTCGGCTAGCCGATACGACCGCGGTATTTCTGCTGCTCGAAAAAACTTTCCTTCGAATTACGGCGATTCTCCCGATTGTTTGTTTCTTCTCTCTCAAATTCCCGACTTCCGACTCATTTGCAGGATCGTCCTCCTGAGAATGACAACAAGCATGACACCAGCCTCAGGATAGAGAACGAAGCGCCTAAAAAACGTTTAACCTCTACGGAATCGAGTTGTACCTCCGCGGAGGATTCCTTGGATTATCCCTCTGTTTGTCACAGCGACTGTGCTCAGCATCCCGGCGGTATTTGCCCCTGTGATACTTGTAAACTCTGTAAACTCAAAAGGTGATCTCGACGTTTTTTCACGCAGAAAAAATGAATGAAAATCGCTCGAGCGAGAAGATAAAACATTGCCAATGTTCTCAGGTCTACGATCGACGAGGCGTTGAAGAAAGAGATTCGGTGGTACAGACTTTGGACCGAACTCAGAGATCACATAAGATCCGTGTTCGAAGCTGCGTTGGAAGCTACCGTCGTGCCGAACTCGGAGCGATATCGGTGCGATCCCTGCAGACTGAATCAGTTGCGAGAAAATGTTATTCAGTGAGTCGCCATAATTAACCCTCCGACTGCAAATTTTCATAATTGGTTCTTCGCTGTAACGATCGACCGAGAAGCAAAAAGTAGAAATTGTCATTAGCGACGATGGATAACTTTGAAAAATCCTGAAACGTAGTCCAAATAATTAAAAGACTAATTCGATTTAACATGTACACAGGCGATATACCAAGTTGTGTTACGTTTTAGGGTGTGTAAAAGAAATTCGCAACAATTGCTTCTAATGCTAATAGCGCAAGCTCAAGAATTCGTCGTGGAGTTGAAGAATCGTATCAAAGAGACTCTTCAGGATCACAGTCTGACGAACGTCGCTGAAATTTTTCTCACTCGTGAGTGTCCAACGTGGATACGTATTTGTTGGATGGTTTTTTTTCTTTTCTTTTTGTTTATTCCATTATTCGCCGCAGGAATTCTCGACGGTTACGATGCTTTCGTTTCAACGGCGAGGCAAGTCACGGATCTGGTGAAGCCCGTGGAGGAGAGGCATCTGTTGAAGTTCAATCTCACCTGGGAGTTTTTCAACAAAGCTCTGTACGAAAATCACATCTGGATGTCCGATCTGGCGATGCGTAACGTCACCGGTTCGTTCACCACGCAAGTACGCAGCATTACGATCGATCTTTCGTTTCTTTCTTTTTCGCTCTCATCTCCAACGCCTTTGTGCATCAATTAACGTATCAATCAACAGTTGACCAAGTCGCGAAAACGTCACAGTTATCAAGCGTTGTTCGAAAGATACGTCGCCTTCGTCGCGGAAATGATGAGGGTGGCCGAGCTTTGGCCGGAAACGGAGCGGCTGATAGTCAAGTGGAAGTGAGTGAGGAAACGATCGTCGTCCCTTCGACATCCTCGACGAATAGCAACGAGCGCATTTGTTTCAGCGAAAAACAGACGGCCGATCGAGGACGCGCGCCGGACCCGGCCGTGGACGCGAACAACGTATCCTCCAGTACGGATGTCGCGCCAAGGTTACAAGACAAGTGCGAGGGGTCCGACGAAAACGAGATTGCCGAGAGAACGTCGAGGTCCGCGAACGCCGTTTCTCATCCGTTCGTCAATGGCACGAGCGTCCGTTCCAGCGCCGAGACCGATCGCAGCACGACGGACACTTTGCTCGTTCTTTCACCGAACGCGAGAGGTGATTTTCGTACTTGGACACGTGTGTTTTCAATATCGCTCCCTCTCGAATCGCACGATACGTGGTATTTGCAGCCGTCAAGTCGATATCGCGGGTGGATTCGAGTCCCGAGGACGAGGAACCGGAAGGAGTGCCGTCGGTGGAAACGACGGCGGGTAACGCCGACGACGCGTTGAACGAGCTCGACATCGCGTTGAGGCACAAGACTGATATCGTGCAGGAGATCGCCAACGATCTCTCGGAGTGTCTGGACCGGGAGCCCCAGGGGCAGATGTGCCAGTGCATCCACGAGCACATGAGCGAGATAAACGAGATGGGGAGGACGTGGTGGTCGGACGCTCCCTGTTTGTGCATTCTCAATCTCCGATGGCTGCGCGAGGTCAACAAAGTTTGCCCGTGTCTCGCCGCCGGTGAGTTTACCAGTAATTAACCGATTTTTATTTTTTTGCAAAATTTCTCATTAACATATCCGAATCATCGATCGTACGTTGTCGCAGCGTCAACGTCGAAGACGATACCGGTAGAGAGGCCAGAGTCTCCGACATCCACGACACCGACGACGGTAAATTCTCGTCTCACCGAATTCCGTTCCTTGTTTACCTTTCGTTATGTGTACGCGACTATTTTCCCTTTTTCCCCATGATTCAGACGGTTGCCAAGCAAATGAGGCATTCCACCACGCAAACCGTCAATCAGATGATACCCGCCCCGATAACGGAAGCAGAGGCGCCTACGCACGATTCGTCAACGACAACGGCGAACGCGACGACGACGCCGGCGATACAACAGACAACGACGCCGATAACGCATAATCACAATCACACCGCGCCTCATCAGGGTAGATGTAAGTAAACGAAACGGATGTTATTATTTTCCTCAACTGCTTCGGAGCTCTTTTTTTGTTCTTGTAATTTTCTTACCGTCGCACCGTGCAGGTCCTACGCATACTCACTTTCACGGTTCGTCCGCCGATTCGGCAAAGAGCACGGGCGCGAGTCATCGAGCTCACGCTCACAACAATTACGCTTCTCACACTTGCCACAAGCAGACTAAAGTCGAGCACATCAAGAGGGTATTGTGCAACGATCGTGAGTATCCGAGCTCGTTATTCTCGTATTTACGTGTTTTTCGAGACACTACCGTTCTCTTTGTTTACTTTTGTTTCGTACATTCATTCTCCCCCCCTCCTCCCTGGCCGGTCTCGTTGGCCGAAAATTCCTCGAGAAATCGGATCTGTTCGGATCGATCTTGATCCAAGATCGTCACAGATGCGTCTGGTTTTTCGTCATCGAATAGTCGCTTTTTCTTCGAGTCCTCCGATGGTAAAAATGTTTCAGTGAGCCCCGCTGACGGCGATTGCTCCGACTCGGGCAGCAGTCAGGAGGATTCTTGCTCCACCAGCAGTTCAACCCCGCGAGACTCCAGCAGACACTGCGACTGCTGCTACTGCGAGGTTTTCGGTCCCGGTGTGGTGAGTCACGCGGCTTCCGTCGTGCCTTTGATCGTCGGCCGGTTGGTTTTGCTTTCCGCGGAAAAATAATCGTTTTGCGCTTCTCTCGTCTCTTCAGCCGTCGGTCGCGCCGGTCAGTCGAAACTTCAACGAGATGCGCGAACGTCTGAGACAACTGTTGACGAAGAAGAAGGAAAAAAAGTGCAAAGCACCGTGCAGCCCGCCGAAAAGCTCCGGGGACTCGTCGGTGGCGTCGACCGCCAGCGTCGAGCCGAAGATAATTCCGCCGTTGCGAAACGCACCCTCGCGATCCGATACTCCGACGCCGAGCGTCACCACGACGACGACGCAACCGGAGCAACGCGATCAGCGCGACCTGGAGGCCCTCCTGGATTTCATCGAGGGTAATCAAGGTACAAAAAAAGACAATAAGAAGACTGAGAAAAAAGCCAGACAGAAGCAGCGCAAGGTGAGAGACTTTATTCCTTTTCTCTACGCGACGATTTTTCATCTCGCGAATTTTTCGTGAAAATTTCGTATTCAACGAAATCGCGTTTCTTTGTTATCGGGATGCAAAAGCTCGACGAGCTCTTGAGGAAGGCCAAGGAGGAAGCTGACAAACAGAAGCTCATCGAGTTGCGGAAAAAAACACCGGAAGTCACCATCACGGTGGTCGATCCGCTCAAGCCGATACCCCAGAGGTTACCGCAGCGGAATTTGCCCGAAGTATCGATATTACCCGCGACCGCTGCGCCACCGCCGACTTTGGCCCCTCAAAAGCAGTCGAGCAACAACAAGAGAAGGGACAAGCAGATTCCGCAGCAACAGAAGCGGGATAAGCTTTCCGAGAGACTGAACGCCGGAAGTAGCGAGAAAAGCGCGAACCCGACGATTCCCGCGACTCCCATGAATCTCAACGTTTACGATTTCGTCGTCGGCGATAATCCTTTGGAGAAAACGGCGGCGAGACGCGGCTCGAAATTGGAGAGCGGTAAAAACGTCAAAAACGCCGTTTCCAAGGTCGACCTTGTTCAATCGACGTCGCAGCCGGCCGGGAACGACCCGAGCGACGTGAAACTGACGAAAAAGGAGAGAAAAAAGTTGCGACGAGAGATGAAAAAGCTGGAGGAGGAAGCCAAGGAGAATGAGCGGGCGGAGGAGCGCGTGCCGTCGAACGCGGAGAACAAACCGCAGATCGTTACGATAAAGAGGGTCATGGAGTCGAACAACGCCGAGCCGACGGTCACGATAACTCTGAAGGGTCAGACGCCCGCCGAGGACAAAGTTTTGTTCACGCTCGTCAACGGACAGACGAAAGAACCGGGTACCGGGAAACCGGAGCATCATCAGGGACAAGTTCCGAGTGGCAAAAAGAAAAAGGGCAAAGGAAACAGCGGTAATAACGGTAATCAGACGCAGCAACAATCGGGAAAGCCGCAGCAGCAGCAGGCGCAAACTTCGAAGCAGCAAGTAACGCCCAAGGTCAACGAGGTCAAAGTCGCGAAACAGCAGCAACAGTCGAGCGGTGAGAAAACAAAGAGCAAAAAGAGCGAGGAGAAAAAGACTCCGCCGGTGGTACAGCAGAGTATCAGCGAAGCCAAGAGTACAAAATCGAAGAAGGAATCGAAAAAGACGGTGGACGCGAAAGCGAACGCGGCGCCAGCGGCGACGAGCGGGAAGGGTAAAAACTCGCAGCAGCAGGGACAACAGAGCTCGAGCAAAAAGCAGAACAAGGGGCTGGAACAGCAGAATCAGGCGAATCAAAAGTTACAGCAGAATCAGAATTCTGCTGTTGATGGGGGTAAAAAGAAATCAAAGACTCAGCCGCAGCAGCAGCAGCAACAAAGTGTTCAAGCGGGTGCTCCGAAGAGCAAAAAGAAGCCCGACATTTCGACGATCAAACAGCCGGTTCAGTGCGATAACACAAAGATTCGCGCGTCGAACAACCAATCGATTGCGAAACAACGGAACAACGATGCGCCAAACGACAATCACGAGCGTCAAAGTTCCCTTCTGAGCAGCCAATTCAAGGATCTCGCTTCGGCCTCGAAGATAAACATAGAGAATCTCAAATTACCGCCCGGCATCACGATAACGAAGGTGGACGCGCCGGCAAAATCTCTGCCGATAAAATCAGCGCCGATGCCCAAGCCCGTAACAGCTGCGAAACAAACGACGATCATCGCAGCGCCGCTGAGCGGCGTGCAGTCGAACTATCCCGGTCCCCAAACCGGTGGCAACGTCATCGTCGTCGATACCGGAAAGCTCAAGCAGGATCTCCTCCCGAAGAGCAGCGACAAAACGAAAGGTACCTTTGATTCGTTGAGACTAACACACTTTTTTTTAGCGTTATTATCGATGTTACGATATTCTTAATTTCTCGTTCTTTTTTCCAAAGAAGTGCAAAAAGAGGCGAGCTCGAACGCCACGTCGGGTAAGAAGAAGAAGAAGAAGAAGGGAAAGAACTCGACGCCGACCGGAAGCGTCGGGAGCACGGCGAACGGACCGAATCGCGGTGGTAACGATTCCGGCAAGGAGAACGGTGAGGAGCCGGCAAAGATCGTCCACAATCCCGGTTCGAACATGATAACGATAAGAAACCCGGCGTTCTCGCCAGCGCCGAAGATCGACGCGACGCCGCAAGCGGCCATAATCAAAGTCTCGGATAACGGCATGGTGACGATCAGAAGTCCGGCGCTTCAGCAGGCGATAAACGCCGGTTTGACGCCGCCCGCCCAACCGGATTTCATCGTCAAGGGCGACCCGTCCTTGGGCAACAAAAGCAGCAACTCGATGGCGAGCAGCAGGGCGACGCTGACGCCGACCAACGCGACGAATCACAAGACGGCCAATGGCATCGTTACCCCGAGTTTGGCGGATTTTCGAAGCAGACTGGCGTCGGACTGCGCCACGTTGCCGGGTCTCGCCAACATTCACATAAGCAAGGTCACAAACGGTCAAGCGATCCCCGAGAGAGGCATCAATCTTCGCGGGACGAGCGTCACCCTGACGAAAGTTCGAACGCCCGATATCCCGATCTCCCCGACGCCGTTGAGCACCAAGGTCAACTCGCAAGCCACCACCGGCATGGAGGACGTGCAGCAGGCGAAAACGGCAGTGAGGGAGGTGATAAGCGCTACGATGAACGTTCCAGGCGGTGGCAAAGGCAAGAAGAAGAAAAAACGCGGCAGCGGGACCAAGAACTGCGGCGACGACTGGAATCTCGTTGGTGAGAAACAAAAAATTTGAATAACAATAATAATCATAGGAGAAACTCGATGCTCGCGCGCGAGCTTTCGCGTTTTTCGTTTTTTTTCCCGCGATTGTCGCACTCGCGCGTTCGTTCGTACTCGGGTTCATTCTTCGAGAAGAGATTCTCCGGATTTCTCTCTCGGAGTGAATCGAGAGAAAAGAAAACGAACGCGAGACCGAGAGTATCGTTTCCGGTTATTGACTATCCGCACACTCGTACAATGTTGAAACGCTCGATTTAACGTCGAACGTGAGTGATGACGCGCTCGATTGTGATATTAAGGACGTTTTTGGACGATCCACGAATCAACTATATTCTACAAAAAAATCATATATTTTTTGAATGCTGGACTATATTGTAATAAATGAAGAAGAAAAACAAAACATCATTTTTTGTTTTATCAAGGCTTTTTCTCTCTCTCTCTCTCTCTCTTCTGCCCCCGATGGAATTCGGATGAAATCGTCATTCGCACAACGTCATTTGGTCTTTTTTACTAGTTGTTGTTTTTTTTTGTTTTTTTTTTTCATTTCAAACTCGCAGTTTCACCCGCGTGAAAGTGCGAGTTTGTTTCGTTCCTTGCCCCGCGGTATATTATTTTTTTTCGCTCTCGCTCTCTTTGTCTCTTTCTCTCTCCCCTCTCTCATAGCTCGTTGAAATTCCGCAATGTGTGAGTATTGAGAGCGTGTCGTTTTCCAGAAAGCGTATTCACGCCAAAAGATATAGACCTCGAGGACGGCGAGATGGACGACGCTGAGCGCGAATTGGAGGCGTTCAAGCGTTTCTGCTTGCAATCGGTGCCACCGCCGCGCAAGGAGAAGGTTAATCTCAACATCAAGGATATCGTACTGAAGAAAAAGTCATCGTCCTCGTCGTCGTCGTCGTCGTCGTCCGGGGCGGCCTCCGCTATCGCCGCCAATTAATGGCTCTCACGTTTTACGATAATCCGCAATTTACCGCGTTATACAACGATAACTGCCACGAAAAAAAGCAAACAACGCCATGTTCGAGAAACGGGAAGGAGAGGAAATTGAATAATCGCGATAATCGATGAAAAGTGCCATCCCGGCAGAGAACGTCGCGAAGTCGAACGCGATCGATGATTCGCGATGACGTTTGTTGCGCGAGCTCGGCAATTGCGTACACCGCGTTAGGGATTTAATTGAAAAAAAAAAAAAAAAAAACAAAAAAAAAGCAGTGAATAAACAAATATTACGATAAAGGCACACCGCGCAACGCTCCATGGCTCAAGGAGACACGTAGAAGGAGAAAAAATTCATTGTTCGTATCTTGTGTGACACGAATCCAGAATACGATAGAGACAGAGAGGGGGAGAAGAGGATAGATGGAACAAGGGCGGAAGGCGAAAGAGCCTGACGCGCTAGCGTTTAACGTCTCGCGACGCCTTCCGCCACGCGTGGCAAAGCTACGAAGCTTTGGCGCTGCGGGCGCAAGGGAGAAACAATCGAGAGCCCGCCGCGATATGATGCATTTTGTACGACGAGCTTTAGGTTATAATACTGTATGTATGTATAATGTATTCGTGCGTAGGACGAGAGATCTAGATGAAAAAAAAAGGAACTGGATTATTTCCGTGTGTCTCATTGTCGAGATATACGTATAACGTGTTGAAAATCGTGAAATCCGGTACGAGCGAATTCTCCAATTGTTCTTGCCGTCGATCAAAGGAAAAACACAAAGTCTCTCGGTGAATTTCGAGGATTACGCGCTACTGGTTTCACGAAGAATTTACGAAGGAATCATTGAACGAAATGAAATAAATACACAATTGTAGAAACGCGAGATTCGAGGTTATAACCGCCTACGTCGATTCGACGCTTCTTCCGTGGCTTTTTCCCCGAGAAAGCCGAGAAGATCGTCGATTCAATATCCAGCTACGTGACATCGCTGCTCGTTCGGATCCAAGCTTTTGTTCTCTTTCTTGTCCAACTTTTTTTTTTTGATCCGTCGAGGATCTTCGTTGTTGCATATCGTTATCGCGAGTTTTCATCATTTTCATAGTATTGCCGTATTGTTTGCGGAGAAAAGTGTCGAATTTTGCATTTACCAAAGTCGACGGTGTAAATTGCGAAGTTGTCGAAATTTTGTTGCGAAAAATTTGCAAAGCCGCGACGAGCGGCTCGAGATTCGTCCTTGTCCGTTTTTTTTTTTTTTCAATGCTGAATTTTCAGCAACGTAAAAATTGCGGTAAGCGTTTCATTTGTATTCATCACGACTGCAGAATCTCGACGGCATCTAGCGCTCCCCGAAGGCGCCAGATTGACGCGAAGCGATTTCTATTCGAGCGTTGGTATTCACGATCGTTCATTCGACGCCTCGCATCTTGCATTATTCTAAACGAGCTGACAGAGTGACGGACTCGCGTCGTATTGACAAATTACAGCGCGATCTTGGCCGTACGCGTGAATTCACTTTTCGTCGCGTTTCGGCTCGTTGGCTTTTACGTACGGAAAATTCGTTCGTTAGTTTCTGAATTTTAATTACGTAATTTTAATTGATACAAATTTCATGTACACAAAATGGCTGAAGCAGCGCCACGGACTTTTCGCGGGATGTTGAAGAAACAAAAAAAAACACGGTAAGTGATCTTTTCACGTGCACCACTCTAGTTTTCGCGTAATTCCTTGCTCGAAAATCATTGGAGCGCGAAAAAACGCTAGTAAAGCTGATTTTCTTCGTTTTGACGATTGAGGTTAGGTCGCAGAGGGAAATTTTGTTGTATCGCGACGAGCGTAATTTTTTATTGCGATACACATGCGCGTAAAGCGTTTACGAAAGCGATATTCACTTCCTCCCGAGATGAATACACACGCGGATCTCAAATAAAAGTATATGCATCCGCGATGCTGGAGATTGTCCAGAACCTCCGCAGGCAAACGGGAGATACAGAAATCGAGAGAGAATCCGCGAGAGATGAAAGTGCCAAACATCCGAAAGTCGCTCCAATATAAACAACCTCTCGGAATTTAGAAGCGCGTGTATCAATACGTCGCGTTTAGACTCTGAGAGGATCGAGAAGATCGCGTGCTCCGATGCGTGTGCTCTCGCCGCGTGAAACGCACGAAACGCTCGTAAACGGAAGATGATTTTCCGGTTTACGTATCACTTCCTCACTTTTTCTCTTTTCGTACTCGAACCGTCATCGACGCTCCGCAGAACCAGAGTCGAATCGTAGATGGACCGGTCCATCTCGGTAAAGATACATCCGAGACATCAACACTTTGCTATTTCCGATTCGAACATTTATAGGTTATGTTCAACGATAAAAAAATTAATCCGCGGACGTTCGAGTAGCTTTTTCGTTCGTTTTTTTTTAAAACGAGAGTCGCTCGACCGTTCGTTGAGTGAAATCGGAGAGGTTATGTCGTAGAGAGGGGCAAGAAAATAAAATACTCGGGAATGTAACGAACGATGCTATGAAATTAGAGGCGGAGACGAGACGCTGGGCTTTCTCTCGTTCGCGCTCACACTGTGGTCTCGCTGTTTCAAACGAGATCAAACGAAGCCGGAAGATCCATCGGCATTCGTGTGTCTCTTCTATACCGCGTTTATACAGAAACGAGAAGCGATGCTTCGGCAGGGAGAAACAAATCGTTTCGCGAAGGGACTCGTTGCGTTTTCAGATACCATTTTTCCTCTCTCGCTGATTTCCGAGTAAAACGGCGTGTATATACGACAATGTAAAACCCACGCTCGCAAAAATGCCTCAAAGTACTCGGCAGAGTCGTTGCTCGCTCCTTGACGCGTATATAGTCGTAAAACCGCGCGTCCACGACGATTGCGACTAGTCATTAGCTCCCTCTCGAGGGGAGATCGAAGAAGGACAGCCGTACATAGTTCGCGAGCCAGCATTTTGCGCAACGTCGATTAAACGTCTCGATTAGAGCTAACGATTTAATTAGAAAAGAGTCGCCGGTTAATCCGTCCCGAAGAAGCTTCTCCGCGTCTCATCCTCCGTCGAAAAGCCGCCGGATCTCGCGTACAGCCTGTATACACGTATTTCGCGCAAAGTCGGATAAAATTCTCGTACTCAGGAATCCGCCATTCGTTCATTTCCTCGGAGTACCTCGCGCGGTGTACTTTACAAATTCCCCGAGCAAAACCAAAGGAGAAAACACGCCACGAGGACACCGAGCCGTTCGCTCGTTATCCTCGCCAACTTTGACTCTTTCCCGAGCTCGAATTTTTGCTGGGAGAATAAAAAAAACAGAGAGAAAGAGAGAGAGAGAGAGCGATGGTCGAAGAAGACACCGCGAGGGGAAACAAAAAATGGTAAATAAAGTTGCGCGGAGATGGCTGCGAGAGCCCGGATGGTATTTCGTCGTTACAGACACGAGCAATTACGACGAGTAAAAAATAAACGATCAAGTGCGCGGGAGAGAGAACCGAAGCATCTGTAGATCATTTTTATTACGAGGCTAATCACTGTAAAAATGGAGGGTCGTCGGAGATTTTGTTTTACAAAGTTGGAAGGGAAAAAATATGTGTGTACGAAGCAGGAAATTGAACGAAGCGAAGGGATTTCTCGCTCGAGGACCCACCCATCATTTCGGAGGCTTACCGACGCGCTCCGCGCGAGCCGCCATTGAAAATCTCGTTATGGTCCTGTCCAACGTCGTTTCCGAAGACGAGTGCGAAGCTTCCGCAACCACTCGCGGTCCTCGAGCCTCCACGTGTTTCCGTGTGCGCCCGATTTTCCGTGGGAGACAAAAAATCCCGCGCCGCGATTCCAGACACAGCGAGCACAAAAAAAACCTCTCACACAGTCGAAAATCTTCCCGAGGAGCATTCATCTCCGACGTGAAGATTCATCCGGCCAGACGACCGATAAATTCGTCCGGGAGAGTCGAAAACTCGCGCGCACGGTAGCTCGGACACTCGAGTGTCACGAGAGTACGCTTTTGACGCGTGCACTACTTTTTTCTTTTTTTTTTTTTCAAAACCCAAGGCAGGAAAATGAACGTCCTCCTCCGGTCCATTTCCGGAACGAATTTCGGCACTCGACGTATCGGGTACACCCAGAGAAAAGATCTATTATGATTGAATAGATTCGTCTATTCAATCTTCATTTATTACAATGAAATAAATTTTTTGTTGGATCAAATACATTTTTATTTGATTTGATTTGCCTATGTATTCGCTTCTAACATATATATTTATTTAACATTGAGATATACTTAATCACTAAATTACACGAATATAAATGATACTGTAAGAAATATTTTTCGTATAGTGCATGAATGCTGATATCAAGCATCGTTATTAATACACCCAGAGAAAAGATCTATTATGATTGAATAGATTCGTCTATTCAATCTTCATTTATTACAATTAAATAAATTTTTTGTTGGATCAAATAAATTTTTATTTGATTTGATTTGTCTATGTATTCGCTTCTAACATATATATTTATTTAACATTGAGATATACTTAATCACTAAATTACACGAATATAAATGATACTGTAAGAAATATTTTTCGTATAGTGCATAAATGCTGATATCAAGCATCGTTATTAATACACCCAGAGAAAAGATCTATTATGATTGAATAGATTCGTCTATTCAATCTTCATTTATTACAATTAAATAAATTTTTTGTTGGATCAAATAAATTTTTATTTGATTTGATTTGTCTATGTATTCGCTTCTAACATATATATTTATTTAACATTGAGATATACTTAATCACTAAATTACACGAATATAAATAATACTGTAAGAAATATTTTTCGTATAGTGCATGAATGCTGATATCAAGCATCGTTATTAATACACCCAGAGAAAAGATCTATTATGATTGAATAGATTCGTCTATTCAATCTTCATTTATTACAATGAAATAAATTTTTTGTTGGATCAAATACATTTTTATTTGATTTGATTTGCCTATGTATTCGCTTCTAACATATATATTTATTTAACATTGAGATATACTTAATCACTAAATTACACGAATATAAATGATACTGTAAGAAATATTTTTCGTATAGTGCATGAATGCTGATATCAAGCATCGTTATTAATACACCCAGAGAAAAGATCTATTATGATTGAATAGATTCGTCTATTCAATCTTCATTTATTACAATTAAATAAATTTTTTGTTGGATCAAATACATTTTTATTTGATTTGATTTGCCTATGTATTCGCTTCTAACATATATATTTATTTAACATTGAGATATACTTAATGACTAAATTACACGAATATAAATGATACTGTAAGAAGTATTTTTCGTATAGTGCATGAATGCTGATATCAAGCATCGTTATTAATAACCGAAAGGCTATGGCGGTGGTAGTTACGATGGTGGCTACAATTCCTTGTGACGGTCCAGCATTACTGAGGTATAGACGATTCGAGTGAAAAAAATCATAAGTAGCCGTAGCGCAGTGGTTAGCGCTCATCGCTCTCATCGGGAGGACCCGGGTTGAGACCATCCAGCGGCGGGGCCACCATTCCGTTCGCTCATCGTCACTGGACCGTTCCCACCACTGCAAGACCGTTCGGGTCATCACGTCCTATACAACTACTTCCGATACTAACTCCAGGCTCATTCCAATACTTTTTAAACAACACTAATAACACTGGTTGAATCAAATAAATTTATATGTTGAATTTGAATAAAAGTCTATTCTGCCAGGAGCCAAGCAAAAAATCTCTTCAAATTAAATAGGTTTTATTTGAAGATAATAGATTTTTTTCTGGGTGCACACAGCCGAAAATCTTCCCGAGGAGCATTCATCTCCGACGTGAAGATTCATCCGGCCAGACGACCGATAAATTCGTCCGGGAGAGTCGAAAACTCGCGCGCACGGTAGCTCGGACACTCGAGTGTCGCGAGAGTACGCTTTTGACGCGTGCACTATTTTTTTTTTTTTTTTTTTTCAAAACCCAAGGCAGGAAAATGACCGTCCTCCTCCGGTCCATTTCCGGAACGAATTTCGGCACTCGACGTATCGGGTATAAATATTCGACGTAAATATCGCGTTCCGGACATCGGATGTTTCGATGACGAAGAGCGGAGGGGCAGGGGGGGGGGGGGAGAATGTTTATGGACCAATTTCGTCGTGTAATTGCGGTGTCCGGTAATAGAACGCGAGGTTTTCTCGAAATTCTCTAATGTCCCCCGAGTATGAGAGATTGGAGAAAATGCGCGCGGGGCGAGAGAAAGACGCACGGAGCGTGCACTTTGGGACGTTAAACGCGTAAAACGAGAATAGTCGAGAGAAAATAGAGGAAACGCGGTGTGTGCGCGTACTGGAGAGCGTCGGAGCGGAGGAAATTCGTGTGTATTTAAGTGCATGTACGAAAACATATACACGCGCTGTTACGTCGCAGCAAAACCGACGAATGCCACTAATGAGACACCGGGGACAACCGTAGCAGCAGCATTTTCTCCTCGGAATAGGTGTCCGAGCGTCTGTCTCTCTGCCGAAACGAGCGTCGCGGTAAAATTCTTATACCGCCGTCTAACGACGATCACCGACGGTCGAGAAACCTGGAAAAGAGCCTCTTTGTCTCTCCCCGAGTGTCTCGACTCTGCACAAAAGCGCACACCGTGCCAAAAGCTTCCGTTCGGAGGACAAAAGCTCGAACGTCCGAAAACAGCTCCGAAACCGTTTGAATTTCCCGCCAAATCCTGAAAGATCGAGAATCCGCGAAATCCTCTGTTTATTGCGTAACGCAAGCAACCGAGTGTTGCGAAAAAATGGTAAGGAGTGTAAGAAATATGTCTCTCGAACCTGTGGGACGAGTGACAAAAATTGGGGTCAATATACGAGCTTCGAAACGAAGGAGGATAAAAAAGCTTGTCTAGACGAGGCGAACTGTGGGATCTCGAGGTTTTTTTTTTCAAATCCTCCTCCTCTGTCTCATTATTCTCTCGCGATCCGTCTTCCCGCTCGAGTTGTACATTTTCGCGCAACGAGTCGATTTACCAGTTGGTGTTTCACGCATCTACACACACACACACACACACACACACACACACACACACACGCTCGAGGTAATAAAAAACCGAAGCGAAGGTTGTCCTTAATTACTCATTAAGCGATTGAAATGAGAAAATTATGCAAGATCGTTTGTACATCAGGAAGAATCTTCATGGATGCTGGGCACGATAGTCTCGATTCCCCAGCACTCAGGGCGAACACTTTTTTGTCTCCCGATCTTCGAGACATCTCCGATGTTCGTCGGGCGTCGCAGCATCCGAAAAGAGCGTCTCCTCCGCGTCCCCGTTGCTCCTAGTTCCTCCCGCGGTTGCTAGATCCCTCGAGGTCCATCCGCGCTCCCGACTCTCGCCTCGAAAGCGACGAGTCGGACGATCATTGCACTGATTTTTTCTTCCTTTTTTCACCGAGAAGAAAAAAAAGAGTATGCCAAAGTGTGAAAATTATGCAAGGAGAATCATCGCGTGCTCCGGCGATAAAAAAGACGCAACGATGATCGTAATCCGGTTTCTTCGACGGTGGCATCGTCCAGCGGGGGTTCGAAGACGCGAGAGGTTGGAAAAAAAAAATGTAATTAATAGAAAATGGGGGATCGGAGAAGCACACGCGATCGAGAGGCGAAAGCACACGCGATGAGCGAAGCACACGTCGTTATACGACGATTAGCATTGATCGTTCCGTCGAAGCCGTACGTTTAATCTCGCAACAGATTTCTGACGCTTCTCGTTACTCTCCGGGCTTAATCGCTTCTTCACCTTGTCAATGTGATCATTCGCGATCCTCGGTTCTCGCGTGTAGCACACAAAACACGAAGAGAACGCGAGAAGCGATTAGATCGATGAAAGGATTCGAAATTCTATCGAGATTTTCACAAAAAAACACATATACGGGCCATTCCACGCGTAATCGACCGGGACGAAAAATGTCGCGGTCGATTACGCGTGGAATGGCCCATATGCGTATTCGTCTCCGAAAAAAACGTAGGAAAAGTGTGAAAAAAATCACGCGAGTCGCGAGTTTCATGAAAAAACACATATACGGGCCATTCCACGCGTAATCGACCGGGACGAAAAATGTCGCGGTCGATTACGCGTGGAATGGCCCATATGCGTATTCGTCTCCGAAAAAAACGTAGGAAAAGTGTGAAAAAAATCACGCGAGTCGCGAGTTTCATGAAAAAACACATATACGGGCCATTCCACGCGTAATCGACCGGGACGAAAAATGTCGCGGTCGATTACGCGTGGAATGGCCCATATGCGTATTCGTCTCCGAAAAAAACGTAGGAAAAGTGTGAAAAAAATCACGCGAGTCGCGAGTTTCATGAAAAAACACATATACGGGCCATTCCACGCGTAATCGACCGGGACGAAAAATGTCGCGGTCGATTACGCGTGGAATGGCCCATATGCGTATTCGTCTCCGAAAAAAACGTAGGAAAAGTGTGAAAAAAATCACGCGAGTCGCGAGTTTCATGAAAAAACACATATACGGGCCATTCCACGCGTAATCGACCGGGACGAAAAATGTCGCGGTCGATTACGCGTGGAATGGCCCATATGCGTATTCGTCTCCGAAAAAAACCTAGGAAAAGTGTGAAAAAAATCACGCGAGTCGCGAGTTTCATGAAAAAACACATATACGGGCCATTCCACGCGTAATCGACCGGGACGAAAAATGTCGCGGTCGATTACGCGTGGAATGGCCCATATGTGTATTCGTCTCCGAAAAAAACCTAGGAAAAGTGTGAAAAAAATCACGCGAGTCGCGAGTTTCATGAAAAAACACATATACGGGCCATTCCACGCGTAATCGACCGGGACGAAAAATGTCGCGGTCGATTACGCGTGGAATGGCCCATATGCGTATTCGTCTCCGAAAAAAACCTAGGAAAAGTGTGAAAAAAATCACGCGAGTCGCGAGTTTCATGAAAAAACACATATACGGGCCATTCCACGCGTAATCGACCGGGACGAAAAATGTCGCGGTCGATTACGCGTGGAATGGCCCATATGCGTATTCGTCTCCGAAAAAAACCTAGGAAAAGTGTGAAAAAAATCACGCGAGTCGCGAGTTTCATGAAAAAACACATATACGGGCCATTCCACGCGTAATCGACCGGGACGAAAAATGTCGCGGTCGATTACGCGTGGAATGGCCCATATGTGTATTCGTCTCCGAAAAAAACCTAGGAAAAGTGTGAAAAAAATCACGCGAGTCGCGAGTTTCATGAAAAAACACATATACGGGCCATTCCACGCGTAATCGACCGGGACGAAAAATGTCGCGGTCGATTACGCGTGGAATGGCCCATATGCGTATTCGTCTCCGAAAAAAACCTAGGAAAAGTGTGAAAAAAATCACGCGAGTCGCGAGTTTCATGAAAAAACACATATACGGGCCATTCCACGCGTAATCGACCGGGACGAAAAATGTCGCGGTCGATTACGCGTGGAATGGCCCATATGCGTATTCGTCTCCGAAAAAAACCTAGGAAAAGTGTGAAAAAAATCACGCGAGTCGCGAGTTTCATGAAAAAACACATATACGGGCCATTCCACGCGTAATCGACCGGGACGAAAAATGTCGCGGTCGATTACGCGTGGAATGGCCCATATGCGTATTCGTCTCCGAAAAAAACCTAGGAAAAGTGTGAAAAAAATCACGCGAGTCGCGAGTTTCATGAAAAAACACATATACGGGCCATTCCACGCGTAATCGACCGGGACGAAAAATGTCGCGGTCGATTACGCGTGGAATGGCCCATATGCGTATTCGTCTCCGAAAAAAACCTAGGAAAAGTGTGAAAAAAATCACGCGAGTCGCGAGTTTCATGAAAAAACACATATACGGGCCATTCCACGCGTAATCGACCGGGACGAAAAATGTCGCGGTCGATTACGCGTGGAATGGCCCATATGCGTATTCGTCTCCGAAAAAAACGTAGGAAAAGTGTGAAAAAAATCACGCGAGTCGCGAGTTTCATGAAAAAACACATATACGGGCCATTCCACGCGTAATCGACCGGGACGAAAAATGTCGCGGTCGATTACGCGTGGAATGGCCCATATGCGTATTCGTCTCCGAAAAAAACCTAGGAAAAGTGTGAAAAAAATCACGCGAGTCGCGAGTTTCATGAAAAAACACATATACGGGCCATTCCACGCGTAATCGACCGGGACGAAAAATGTCGCGGTCGATTACGCGTGGAATGGCCCATATGCGTATTCGTCTCCGAAAAAAACGTAGGAAAAGTGTGAAAAAAATCACGCGAGTCGCGAGTTTCATGAAAAAACACATATACGGGCCATTCCACGCGTAATCGACCGGGACGAAAAATGTCGCGGTCGATTACGCGTGGAATGGCCCATATGCGTATTCGTCTCCGAAAAAAAACGTAGGAAAAGTGTGAAAAAAATCACGCGAGTCGCGAACGGCGTGTCGACTTGCCTCCCCCCCCGAGGACGCACGGAGACGCGTCCGACTGTCTGGTACTTTTGCAAAAATAGGATTGTGTCGCGAGCGAAAGTCCCTCCCTCTTTCGCGAAAGCTCGCACCAGCGTGTGTGTGTGTGTGTGTGTGTGCATGAAACGCGACACTCCGCGACTTCCCCTTGAATTCCGCGTGGTTTTTATCGTCGGTTTCTCGGCGCGGGAGCGTGTAAAAAAATTTGTTAATTCACCGTCGATCGATCAAACTCTTCGCCTGCTGGAAATGTCATTTATCGCCGATGTGTGCTTTCGACCGCACTGCGATGTGCTTCGATCGTTGCGGTTTCGAAAATTCGTCGTCGAATCGCAGGGGGGGGTTTTGCGGGTAAAGGCTCGACGATTCGTGGGGTTTACGTGTTTTTTTTCGTTCGCATTCGGCAGAAGCATCAAACGCGAGGCGAGGAGTCTCCTTCTCTGTTTGGAGAGCTGGAGAAACGAGAGGAAAGATATTATGTACGTTGGGAACGCTCGAAGCACGTAAAAGACGAGGAAAAAGGATCGATGAGACCGACGGCGGGGCACGTTTGATGGCGTTTCCGGTTATAATAAAAATCTGCTATTGCAGATGTATATACATCGCGCGTATGTACTTACAAGCGATGTACGAGCGGAGCGGTTCGACGACAAACTTATTCATTAAATTTTACAAGCGCTGTTTATCCTCGAGATGCTTCGACGTACGCTGTCGCGACGTACGTATACGTGTGTACATTCGAGAGGCGTCAAAGACGATCGTGTACAGCAGGATCAAATTAAGGGGCGCAGGGGAGGGAGAAGCTGAAAGAGAGACGAGATCGAGGCGAACATCGATCGCCTGTGAATGTCCGATGATGTCGTCCATCGCGCGCTCGTGTTCGACATCGACTTTTGGCGAGCACGCGCTGATCCGAGCGATGTTTGGGGCATATTTTATAGGCGCACGTGTACGGTTAACGTCCTCCCGCGGTCCTCCTCTCGTTGTACGTACAGAGATCGTCATTTCGGCACGTCGATCGCATACTCGATCAAGACGTCACGTCAGGCTGGAGTCGGGACGTCACATTGGTTTCCAAAGTCACTCCATCGTCCGAGTCTCCTTCGGGCTGTAAAAAAATGCTCCAAAGTGATTTAAGGTAGTTCTATCGCTAGATTCAAATCGAGAAATTGTTTTGCAGTTTTTCTCACATACAAAATGGTTCGCGGGCTTCAGTTAAATAAGAAAAGTTGTTGCAAATCGACTAAAGAACAGCATACTCCAAATTCACGGTCATCCCAGGTGATACGTGCTTGCTCCATAATTACAAAAATTGCGAAAAAAAATTTCTTAAGATTTTTTTGGAAAACTCAAGAAATCTTCTTTGATGTTGCATAAAAATGTATGCAAAGTTTTAGAAGGCTTCACCACGTAGAAGCCAAGAAATTCATTGATGAAAATGCAACTTTTAACACGCGCTCTTACGAGAGACTACCGAAAATTGTGATTTTTACCAATAAATATCTCAACTCCCACGTGGTAAAACCTTCGAAAATTTATTACACACGTATATATGACATCAAAGAATACGTATTCAAATTTTCAACAAAATCTTAAGAAAACGATAAAACGATAGAACTACCTTAAGGTAGTTCTATCGTTAGATTCAAATCGAGAAATTGTTTTGCAGTTTTTCTCACGTACAAAATGGTTCGCGGGCTTCAGTTAAATAAGAAAAGTTGTTGCAAATCGACTAAAGAACAGCATACTCCGAATTCACGGTCATCCCAGGTGATACGTGCTTGCTCCATAATTACAAAAATTGCGAAAAAAATTTTCTTAAGATTTTTTTGGAAAACTCAAGAAATCTTCTTTGATGTTGCATAAAAATGTATGCAAAGTTTTAGAAGGCTTCACCACGTAGAAGCCAAGAAATTCATTGATGAAAATGCAACTTTTAACACGCGCTCTTACGAGAGACTACCGAAAATTGTGATTTTTACCAATAAATATCTCAACTCCCACGTGGTAAAACCTTCGAAAATTTATTACACACGTATATATGACATCAAAGAATACGTATTCAAATTTTCAACAAAATCTTAAGAAAACGATAAAACGATAGAACTACCTTAAGGTAGTTCTATCGTTAGATTCAAATCGAGAAATTGTTTTGCAGTTTTTCTCACGTACAAAATGGTTCGCGGGCTTCAGTTAAATAAGAAAAGTTGTTGCAAATCGACTAAAGAACAGCATACTCCAAAATCACGGTCATCCCAGGTGATATGTGCTTGCTCCATAATTACAAAAATTGCGAAAAAAATTTTCTCAAGATTTTTTTGGAAAACTCAAGAAATCTTCTTTGATGTTGCATAAAAATGTATGCAAAGTTTTAGAAGGCTTCACCAGGTAGAAGCCAAGATATTCATTGATGAAAATGCAACTTTTAACACGCGCTCTTACGAGAGACTACCGAAAATTGTGATTTTTACCAATAAATATCTCAACTTCCACGTGGTAAAACCTTCGAAAATATATTACGCACGTATATATGACATCAAAGAATACGTATTCAAATTTTCAACAAAATCTTAAGAAAACGATAAAACGATAGAACTACC
Source organism: Heteropelma amictum (assembly GCA_959613375.1). Lineage (NCBI taxonomy): Eukaryota > Metazoa > Arthropoda > Insecta > Hymenoptera > Ichneumonidae > Heteropelma > Heteropelma amictum. The sequence continues at coordinate 2,015,844 of OY390727.1, forward strand.
TTAAAAGGTATTTTTCTTCATTTTTGCTGAAAATCAAGCAAAGAGAGGAAAAAAGACGGCGAAAGGAGTGTATAACAGGCAGATTTGCCGGAAAAACAGAGTGCTGGGAAGGGAGAATCGTTTTTTAACGCTGAAGAGATGAGCACACAGCATCCCTTGTTTGATGATGCCGGGCGCTCTCGGCCCTTTTGCCAGGCGCGTGTGTGTACATTCATCGGCACATAAAGAGTGCGTTTCACGCGACAAACGTCGCAGCTTGATGAAGAAAGCGTAGGTATGCGATGGAAAGAACGGCGAGAGCAAAGGGGAGGAATGAGAGGATCGTAAGATCGAGGCTCTCCTCTTTAGGTTGTATATAGACACGGAGAGCGAGGTATTTTAGGATCACCGAGTGGCGTGGAGGCTTTGGTGGTTGAGCTTGCGTAAATGTTGGGTGCAAGAGCAGGATCCGCAGTGTGTATGGCAACGTCAAGCGGTAGAAGGCCGCGGAGAATGAGAACTGAGATTAGCAGCCACCCCTCGCCTCGTGTGGCTTTTTACACACACATATACATATATATATAAATATTCTACCGATTCAACCGCGAAGCGTGCGAGAGGGTGACAGGTGCGGAGTGCTACCATAAATCCCCCTCGAGAGCGATCTCGAAATGAGAAAGAGAGACGCCTCGCTCGCGGTGGACCTACGAAGGGGCGAAGGGGGGAGAGCCGAAAGATGCATCCTCCGCTATCTTTAGACCTCGTTCGTTACATACCCGTGAACACGTACGAGTATATCTGTTTATACTCAGGGGAAGGTTGGAGCTTTCTCGTCGCAGAGTGTCCTAAAGCATTTTTATTTCGCGATCTCCGTTGTGCACGACTCGTCGAGGCATCGCGAGTGCGCAGGTGCGCGTCTAAAACGCAAATTCGTTAAATTCTCGAGAGCAATGTCGAGGCGAGAGTATTTCATCGCAAAACGCCGTGTAGATACATGTAGGACCCTCGCGAGTTGAAAAATATCGTAAATCTCGGAGAAAAGGGTAATTCGATCGTCGCGATTCAGCAGCAAAGGTCGACGACTCTCGGGGAAAAAATTTATTCGAGGGAAAAGACGCGTTATACGCGTCTGGACCATATTGAAAAATGATTCACAGCCTCCTTTGGGATGAATTACGCATCGGCAGAGCGCGTCTCTCGGCACCGTTTCGGAAATGAATGTGTATCGCGGTCGCGATGAGAAGCTTTGCGAAAAAAATGTTTCGAATTTACGTCGATCTTTTTCTCTTCGCGTTTCATGTCGCTAATCTTCCGATATTTTTTTTCGTAGCTGCGGTGTTTTCTGTATCGAAAATGCAAAAATAGCGAGAAACAATGAGGAAACACTGTCGCGGGGGAAAAAATCGTTTTTTATTGCGGTAATATCGATCGAGATTCCTTATCCGAGGAAATTCGATGAATGGAAGCTCTCTGGCGAGCTCGGTTCGAACTTTGAGGATCTGATGAATGAATCAGAGTACGAAATCATGAATGAAGGTTTCTAAGATCGTTGCAAGGTTTTCCAAGTCAAAGAGAGAGAGAGAGAGATGGGGAAGCCTCAGAGTGGGGGGGAATGACAGCTCGCGAAATTGCTCTCTTTAGTCATTCCCTCTCTCTCTCTCTCTCTCTCTCTCTCTCTCTCTCTCTGATGGAAGGAGATCTTTGCAGAGAGATTGAAGTTTCACGAGTGTAGGTTGATGTCCACTCGTGCGGTTTGCCAGAATCCACCTTGGTACACTGCGCTGTATATTGATGCACTTCCAAGTCGAATCCAACAGGCGACGAGGGAAGTTCAGAGGGAGAGAGAGAGAAGGGAAAAGCTCGTCATCCGAGAGACTCTTCTCTCTCACCTCACTGACGTCCCAGCATCTCTGATGGTAACTATTTCCAGGCGCGTTTAATTAATCTTGAACCAAAAACGTCGAGTAAGGAAAATGGCCGAGTGCGCGGTCCACCAACCGCCACCTGGCAGAAATAGCTGTACGAGAGCGCGAATACACGGAGGAGAGCCTCGAGAGCGACGTATGTGTGTACCATTCACCGTACGACGAATAAAACGAGTACACACTTGGCACCTGCAGCTTTGCTCAAGCCGAGCAACGTTTCGAGACAGATCGCAGCGGGAATCAGTCGAGAAAAAACCTTCAGCCTCTTCCCGACAAAAGACTCCGAATCCCGCGATATTCCCTCTCATTCGCACCGACTCGTTCGATAATTCCGCGTGAGAACGAAATAAAGCCTCTTTCCCCTTCGATTTTAATGAATTTTATCTTCCTCGCGCGAACGTACGACATATCGCGCGGAGGAGGATCATTTTTCGTGGTCCAGTTGAGAGCATCCGACACGGCTGGACGATGACGGATGAATCCACCGTATCCGCAACAGCTTCTCGAGAATAACGCCTATATGCTCGCGTAAAATGCATGTACGAGGTGTACATATGTACCTCCGTGTTATATATATACTCGGAGACACTTTGGAAAACGAAGGAGAATTTAAACGCGACGTTGGCTGAATGCGCACTCGCGCTTGCGATATTCCGTCTAATAATAAATCCGAGAGTCCAGCAGCCACACTTGCGATATTTAGAGGTGTGCGACCGTACGTACATCGCGGTACTCTTTTCGTTTATGTACGACTGGATGAATGCGCCATGAATGAATCGCCCGGGGGAAGAGAAGGGACCGAAGGAAAATCGGACCGGAAGTGTCGCGTCCGCCGAAATATACACCCGGACTGCGGAAATACGATGTTTTCAAGGGATTTTTGGCTGTTGCGTACGTGAAAAAGGGTGACCGAGAGTGGCGGAAGGTACGTTGACGATCATCTTCTCGCTGAATAACCTCTGGTGCACGGGCGAGGGAGCGTGCAGAGGAGCAAAATGACTCTCTCTGACCGGACGTTTCTCCGTGAATGACGCAGGAAAACTCCTCCCACGGAATAATCACCGCGGAGAGAGAGCTCGCGCGAGTCTCTCGTCCAAAATCTGTGTTTCACCGCGTGCCAAATTTTCGTGGAAGATCGCCCGGGTCCATACCGACGAGACGACGACGACGCGCGTTTCCTCCACCGCTTTTCATCTCACTTTCGTACGGATATAGTTTTTTACGACCATTCTGCATCAGATATCGACCGCAAAGATCTCACGGTCTCAAAATATTGAATTTGAGAAAAAAAAACAGTCAATTTTGAAAAAAAAAGAATGATAATGATGATTGGAACAGTCAGAAGCGGAAGTCGATGGCAAGAGACTATCGATCGAAGGGATAAGCAGCGTGCTTCGTTCGGATCAATGTTATCAAAATCAAAAGTGTATTTCCGGCGGAGATTTTTCGTGTCGCCGATGTCCGAGGGAACCGGGAGAGGAAAATGGGACGGGAATTGAAAAAAACGTCGCATTGATGTCCACCGAGGGGAGAGACGAGTCATCGAGGAACGTGGAATCGCCGGAGAGAAGAAAAATAATAGGTTAGAGAGAAAAACGCGTGAGAGACACTTTCAAAGTCGCACTTCCGGCTCTTGAACGGACGAGGCTCGTCTCGCCCGGTCGTTGTGAAAAATGCTTTTCAACGTTGAACAAAAGGATCTTCGGAGGAAACGGAGGAGACTTCGGGATCGAGAAAAGTGGAAACGTCGGGCACGAGTGTCTCCTCCAGGTCCGAAGGATCCACGGTGAGTCTCGAAGCCAAGTACCGGAAGTCGATCCAAGTGTCGCGTCCAGCAACGACGGAGACCCTGCAGGCTCGCTCGAGGGTCAAGGGAGAAGCCGGGGAGGACGGAGGAGCGATCAGGAGCTGCTCGTCGTCGCGAGCATTCGCGAGTCCGACGAAGCTCGAAAAAGATGGTAGAAAAAAAATCATTTTTCCACGATTTTTTCAACGAACGGGTACAGCGAAAGCATCGTTTTGTCGCATTCAGGAGGCTCCTGCGTTTCCTCGACGGGCGACATTTGCAGGATATGTCACATGGGTGGTTTCCCGGCCATCTCGGGCTCGCGTCCCATCTGGGAGTGGCCGAATCGCGGCGCGAGAAGAGCCGAGAGTCAAACGTCGACCATCTCCTCCTACGCTTACCTGGGACCTCTGATATCGGCCTGCAAGTGAGACGCTCTTCTCTCCTGCGTATTTTTTTTATGATAAAAGAAAGATTAAAAAAACCATCTCGTAGATAAAACCCTGTGCGTTTTCTTCATCCGGGCTCAAAAAACACACCTCGCGCACATAACACATGTACACTTGACACTGATCGATCGTCCTACCTGTCTGACGAACAAAGATGCAGGGGAACCGTCGGTTTGGTCCATACCGAGTGTCTCGAGAGATGGCTCACGGAGTCTGGCCACACGAGATGCGAATTGTGCGGGCATCGATATTCCACAAAGAGGGTCCCCCGTCACGGCATTTTTCGCAGCGTTGTTATATGGTTCAATACCGTAATCGCGACGAGACAGGCGAGTCAAGAATAAACAACAAAAAAGTGAAACAGATCGCTTTTTCTCGCGCGATTCGGGCAATTTTCATTTTTTTCCCACTTCCCCCAGATGCTTCTCGATGTTCTGTACCTCTTTGTGACAACGCCCCTTGCCCTTTTCTCCTGTTACGTCTGCGCTCTCGCCCTGAAGATGATCCTCGAGAGCGGCTTCCGCGACATACCCTGGATGATCGTCGCGATGCTGCCGACGTGCTCCCTCACTCTCGTTGCCTACTGGGGCTGGCTCATTACTCTGGGAAGGTACATCAGCAGGTATCAGCCCCTCGAGGCCTCAAGGGTGTCGCGCGTCGTCGTTCCTCCACGATTTTCCCTCCTTTTTCGAATCTTCATCTCTTCTCGATGATCTTTTCCCCTCGCCAGACTGCACAGCAGACGGTGGCGCAGGTTTTGGCGCAACAATTTCGTCGTCAGGCTGATACCGCGGAGCCCGGAGATTTCTCTCGACGCCGAGACGAGGCTGGAGAATTCACCACGCGATCGAATGGAGTATCGCACGTCGAGGCGTCTCAACTTCGAGGACAACGATTTTCTCTTCGACAGACTTCCGGACGACGAGGAGGAGGATTTTTTGCGAATCGTCGACAATTTTTTGCAATCCTGACGGGAAAATATCCGCGGGTCTTCCGAGGGAGAATGAATTCGCCGCTGGGGGTGGAAGAACCGTTGTTATTTTTCGAATGACGGTGATTTTTTTCATTTTTTTTTTCCTCCAATTCCAAAGACGAATTACAGCTGTGAGAGACGCGAGGGTCGGAGGGGAGAGCTCGCGAGATCTAGGCCAACAATGAGAGGCGAAGAGTCGTCGAATTAGTCCCGATGAGCGAAGCCCCTGTCGTGCAACAATGATGATATATATTGCTCCGTTTCGACGACTGTACACGCAACTACACTCTAGTGGGAGAATATATACGGTATTGCCCGACATTAGAGAGCATTAAAACGTAATCTGGCGGCTCTGGACCAGTTGCATCCACAATCACAGAGGTTGTCAACTTTTGTCCTCCCTCGACTCGAATCACCGGTCAAAAAAAAAAAATAAAAAAGCAATTTCAACTTTTTTCACTCTGAAAGATGTTACAAAAATAACAACATGTTGGAATTTCCAAAAAAAACAAGATAAATAAACGAAAAGATGTCAAGCAGCCGCCGGGAACAATCCGATTGTTTTCACGATCACAGACAGGCTCGTTTTTCGTAAATTTACGATTCTGCAGCTCTCCTGTTTTTATTCGCGGATGCTGCGTATCGCGGGGGAGGGAAAACATGATTTTTCTTTATTCTTCCCATTCACTAGCCACGAAGGAGGAACGAGAGAATTATTTGATCTACAGCCAAGGTGGGGGAGTGCAAAAATCACTTTTGCCCTCGCTGCTGCTGCTCCCGATTGTCGGCGGCGTCCGCCAGCGCGTGAAAATACGTGCGTGAGTGATGGAAAAAGCAAGAGAGAGAGAGAGAGGGATTTTGTTGGTGGAATTCGCGCTCGGTTACCCTCGGACCGAATTATTTTTAGGTGCGAGAGACTCGCGTACGAGCGAATTTTGTCGATCGGATTTTCGATCCTCGAATCGGTGGAAATATTTTATCGATTTTTCCATCAAGAACAAAAGCATCATCGATCGGGAATAAATCAGAAAAAAAGAGGCGGAAAAAATGCACTTTGCGTATTTTTTTGTACACTGGATGCGGATTCAGCGAGAGAGGGAGGGAGATATATAGGGACTGTGAGAAAATAAGAAAAGGCGAAGGTGTGATTTTTTATTTCCTCGTCCTCGCCAACGAATACCGAAGGCAACCGCGCTGCTCGCTCGGGTCATATAAAATATTGCCAATTACTACGAGAATCTCTATTCGCGCACGAGCCGCCAAAATTTATCGTCGATGATAAAGGTATCCGGATACTCCGCCGAGAGGATTTGCCCGACGGTTCTGCCTCTCTCTCTCTCCTCCTCCCATATATATACAAGTGTCAAAAGATCCGACTCTAACAAGCCTATGGCACACATTTAGGGTGTCTTTCACTTCGGAAATGATCTCTCCTTCGTTCAGCTACGCTCCGAATTTTGGAGGATCAAAAGGAAATCGTTGGGAGAAGAATAATCATTTTCAAACGCCCGAATAACGCCTTTTACTTTCCTGTTTAATTCGTTTTCTCTTCTGTTTTTTTCAGAATTTTTATTTTTCAATATTTCGACTTGGCAAAAAGCCGGACACCCCAATATGTACAGCGTGAACCGCGCATAACGCGCTAAGCGTGCAAAACGCCAGCCGATAAATTTGACCGAACCCCGCGAGTTTATGCACATCGGAATCTCGATCAGGCCTTTTTTGCCTCAGTCGCGAGTTTGAATCGTCTCGATTATCGATATCGCAGACTCAAGGACACCTTAATCTACTTAAAAATGGAGCCACGATCGATTCCCCCCTTAATTGCACTCATCGATTTTCAGATGATCGACGAATATCGATCATTCTCCGTCTCGAATGATTTTTTTTTTCGAGGTAGAAAAATATTCGCGAAAAAAATATGCGTGCCGAATAATTCGAGGAGGTTGTGTAAACGGCGAGAAAAGTGACGATGAAAAAACATCGCGAGGATACAAGAACGGTCGCGCGAAAATCGTGAGGAAAATAAGAGGTTGAGAGAAAGTTTCAAAATGTCTTTCAAATGTTTCAAATTTCAAATTTCAAAATGGAGCCACGATCGATTCCCCCCTTAATTGCACTCATCGATTTTCAGATGATCGACGAATATCGATCATTCTCCGTCTCGAATGATTTTTTTTTTCGAGGTAGAAAAATATTCGTGAAAAAAATATGCGTGCCGAATAATTCCAGGAGGTTGTGTAAACGGCGAGAAAAGTGACGATGAAAAAACATCGCGAGGATACGAGAACGCTCGTGCGAAAATCGTGAGGAAAATAAGAGGTTGAGCGAAAGTTTAAGGGGGTGTCCTACGCGATTGGCGTACCTCGTAACAGGCGTAGGATTTGTCGCGTTCGTGCAAACTCGTCGAGTATGGACTTTGGCCAAAGTACACAGGGTCCCCCTGGCCTGTCGACGACCCGTGAGCGCGGAGGCTGCGCAAAGATGAAAAAAGAGGCAAAAAAAAGGAACAAATGAGTAATGAAAAACGGAGAAAAATGCGGGAGAATTCTGCAGCGAGGAGAGTCGCTGCAGCAACAGAGGCTTTCAGAAATCCGTCAGCGGTACACACGCGGGAATACACATTTTAACAAGAGGAAGAATAAATTTCGCGCACTCTAATATGTTTTTCCATCTGCCCGTCTCTCGCGTTGTCCGCGACAACTGTATTTCGAATTGTTGACATTCCAAACAAGCCTCACCGAGGCATTTCACGCTTTTTCATCTCCGAATTTCATCTCCGATCGATGTCAAACCCGTGACGAAAATTCAAAAATTGAACCAAAGTAATTTCTTTACGACCGATTTTGAGACAAAAATTGACGCATTTTATCTCGCTCCATCATCCAGGGAAGTGGCGGAATTTCTCGAGAGTGAGAAAATATTTTATATCAAGTTTTTTTTAAATTTTTTTTTATAAAAAACGCTAATTTTGAATCGAGGTACAACGGAGGGTGTGTTTTTTTCTTTTTCACGCGTCGGGAGGAGTGCCGTTCCCTCGAAGACGCCGGATGGAATGAACGTCGTTGTGTTCAATTTTCGAATCGACGCGGAGATGAAAACCGAAAAAAAAATCCTCCGCCGTGACAATGTTCGCACATTGCCGTGACCAGGATTCGAACCTGGGTTACTACGGCCACAACGTAGGGTCCTAACCACTAGACGATCACGGCTACCGGAGGAATTGAAAGTACAGCAGCGAGAAGCGAAAATCGATCGCGACGCTGGACCACTTGATCGATCAAGCGTAATGAGAAAAGGAGCGTTCTCCGCGGAGGGGGGAGAGAGCCTGCGCACATTCGCGACTCGACCACCGCGACGAGACACCGAGAGATAACGCACGAGTGATAGGGAACGTTCCTTCGCTTCCGAGATGGACGAGAGAAAAAAGGAGAGAGAGAGAGAGAGAGGAAGAACGAGATAACGCGCCGAGATGAGCCGGAGATGCTCGCAGCTCATCTGTTCAAACATTTTTGGTATCGCCGTTTCCTTTTTTTTTTTTTCTTACACTCCAACTCGCGCCGTCTCGCAATTATCTTTGGGTTTCAACCTATGCCCACCGCGTTATCCGACGCATCGTTCGAAATTTTCTCGCGCACCGAATATTTCTTGCCCAAACAATCTTCGATGCCGGGTACATAAGCTCTCTCGACAATATTTGCGTTTCAGCAATCAGCGATAATATATTGGACAGGAGAATCTCTTCGTCTTGTCATTTTTTCTTCCCTCTCGTTTTCATCGGGGATTACGAAACAGCAGTGAGTTGTAGATGTGTTGCTACACGAGAGCGACGTACGAGGGATTTTTCCGAATTTTTTTTGACGAACATTGCACGTTTTTTTCGAAAAAAAAGACGATTTTTCGTTTCACGATTTTTGACTCGCGATCTACCTTAATAAAATGACCTTCCGAAACGCTTTTTCAACGGTGCTTCACTCGCTCGTCGTTGCTGTCAAAAGTACCTCGTGTGTATTTTGGAGTCGAGCGTCGAAGCTTCCTCCGACGCTGTTTGATTGGAAATTTACAATCCGAAGATAGCTCTCGCATTCCGACACTTTATGCACGTGGTATGTATGTATATACATTTTTTATTTACACGTATATATACATACATACATTCTTTGGCTCTTTGGAATTTTTTTTGACGAACATTGCACGTTTTTTTCGAAAAAAAAGACGATTTTTCGTTTCACGATTTTTGACTCGCGATCTACCTTAATAAAATGACCTTCCGAAACGCTTTTTCAACGGTGCTTCACTCGCTCGTCGTTGCTGTCAAAAGTACCTCGTGTGTATTTTGGAGTCGAGCGTCGAAGCTTCCTCCGACGCTGTTTGATTGGAAATTTACAATCCGAAGATAGCTCTCGCATTCCGACACTTTATGCACGTGGTATGTATGTATATACATTTTTTATTTACACGTATATATACATACATACATTCTTTGGCTCTTTGGAATTTTTTTTGACGAACATTGCACGTTTTTTTCGAAAAAAAAGACGATTTTTCGTTTCACGATTTTTGACTCGCGATCTACCTTAATAAAATGACCTTCCGAAACGCTTTTTCAACGGTGCTTCGCTCGCTCGTCGTTGCTGTCAAAAGTACCTCTTGTGTATTTTGGAGTCGAGCGTCGAAGCTTCCTCCGACGCTGTTTGATTGGAAATTTACAATCCGAAGATAGCTCTCGCATTCCGACACTTTATGCACGTGGTATGTATGTATATACATTTTTTATTTACACGTATATATACATACATACATTCTTTGGCTCTTTGGAATTTTTTTTGACGAACATTGCACGTTTTTTTCGAAAAAAAAGACGATTTTTCGTTTCACGATTTTTGACTCGCGATCTACCTTAATAAAATGACCTTCCGAAACGCTTTTTCAACGGTGCTTCGCTCGCTCGTCGTTGCTGTCAAAAGTACCTCTTGTGTATTTTGGAGTCGAGCGTCGAAGCTTCCTCCGACGCTGTTTGATTGGAAATTTACAATCCGAAGATAGCTCTCGCATTCCGACACTTTATGCACGTGGTATGTATGTATATACATTTTTTATTTACACGTATATATACATACATACATTCTTTGGCTCTTTGGAATTTTTTTTGACGAACATTGCACGTTTTTTTCGAAAAAAAGACGATTTTTCGTTTCACGATTTTTGACTCGCGATCTACCTTAATAAAATGACCTTCCGAAACGTTTTTTCAACGGTGCTTCACTCGCTCGTCGTTGCTGTCAAAAGTACCTCTTGTGTATTTTGGAGTCGAGCGTCGAAGCTTCCTCCGACGCTGTTTGATTGGAAATTTACAATCCGAAGATAGCTCTCGCATTCCGACACTTTATGCACGTGGTATGTATATACATACATTTTTTATTTACACGTATATATACATACATACATTCTTTGGCTCCGATATACGCGAATTCCGACATGAGAATCGTATTTTGGGATCAGGGAGAGCTCCAGTTATACGCGCCTTGATATTCCTCTCGGTTTCCGTCCGAAAATAATCCGGATCAAAACGAAAATCATCGAGCGGGGGAAAGGTATTTGATCCATTAAACTTCGGGACCAACGTCAATGACATCATCAAGCACAAAAGCACAAAGCCGTTAATCGTCGCGTGAATTTTCGTACGAACGTAAAAATATTACTCAAAAATGCTTTATATTCTATACAACAATAAATAATCTAAATGTTTATTATATTCGGATATACATCGATACGAAAAATAACCGTCGGTGAATAATTGCGAATTACTCGCGTGGCGATTAAATATTTTTGATCAAATTGGAGTAATTATTATTGAAACGAAAAAAAGAATACTCGTGTCGGTTTTTGAGTAAAACTAAACGTGCGATACGCACGAGGGAAGAAAGGAGGGAGAAAAAGATTGGAAAACAACCGATACCTCCAGCTCCACGCGGTGTATAATTAACCAGTTTTGACTCTCATTACTGTCACTGGTGATTTTCGTCTTTTTTTTTCACCGTCTTGCCTTCCGGGTGTGCTCCGACGTTCGCACCCCGTCCTGCGATGTTCGCGTACGTGTTATTTCGGGATGTATCATCGAGGAATATGCGTATATATGTGCGGAGAAACCCTTTTCGTCTGCGGTGGCGTGCACGAGTCGGGATTCGCCGGCGTGACGAACCCAAGAACGGAAAAAGAGAGAGGGACCAGCGTATAGTCGTGTAATTCCGGTAGCGTGGTCCAGAGATGACTCGTTTCTTTTTTTTCTCCCTTTTTTTCTTTTTTGCTCGATCCGCTTCTCCCGAGTTTATATATATATATATATATATATATATATATATATTTATGTTAATATCCGTAACATGGAACAACACACATTTCTCCCCCGAGACTTTTGTCACGTGATCGAATTAAGAGACGAGAAAAAGAGGCAAGGAAAAGATCGTAAAAGAGAGAGAGAGAGGAAAAAAAAAATCGGCGAAAAATGCGCCGGTTTTTACCGCAACGGGGGCGAAAGAATTTCTCACAAGTGCGCGCCTTTCAATCACTCCCGGGATTATCCCGAAAGATGTACCACAGCGGGATGAAAAAAAAGATGATGAAAAATCAAAAAGAAATGAGAGAAAAAATGGTCGAAGAAAAAAAAGGCAACCGAGAATAGATTTTTCCTCCAGCCTTTCGTCCCCGGTCCTTGCGTGTCTGATGTATGATGTATCATGGGTGGATCGCGTTTCCGGAAGTTGACACGAGAATCTCTTCGGATAGCCGTTTTACGAACGCACGCACCCTCGGACTCTCGCCGTGTGCTCCTCCGCTCTGTTTTGGTAGCATTGCTGTTATATATATGCTGTTTTAACGATTATGTTACCGGTTTTTTCGTTTGACGAAAACGCCGCCGAATCGCCCGAGCGGGATTCGCCCGAATGGCGTTTTACTACATACATAATATTTTTTCAGCGTTTATACACTTCGTGACGGATCGCGGAGCGGCGGGACACGTTCGAGAAACGTTTGCCCACATTGCCGTGGGAGGATCGAGGGTGAATTTATGTTTTCGAGCCAACGCGTTTTATACTCGAATTTTTCGAAAATTTCGCTTCAAGATCGTATTTAACTTCATTCCGAAGACAATTTCCGCGATTTTGATGAAAATCTTGGCGCTTTTGTATTTTTCATCATCGACAACGTGTTTTTTCCAATTGAATATTTCGAGAATTAATCACGATGAAGACTTTTTTGTTTTTTAATACCGCGAGGCTTTTGCCAAGATATATTTTTTTGCCGCAGCACGAAGAATCGAGTTGAGACGTATTTTCCGATGCTATCCCGAGTGGATTTCAAAAATAATCCTTCCGTCGCGTTATTTATGCGAGCAAAGCTCCGACGAAGCCTCTCCGAGTTCATTAAACGCTAAACGTAGCCAGAATTGATGAGCCACCGAGTGTTTTTATCAGTTTTCAACATCATCGAAGGAACTGTGGGCAACCTCATCCGGCTCGAAGCTTCCTCACTGTGTGTGCTCTGTTATTAATTGTCTTTATCGAGTCGATAGCTTTGCCCAGCTGGGTCAAAAAATCCCGCGCGAGTCTCGACGTTTCTCTCGGCTTCGATCGGCAGCTGAGAGTATTGAGCATCGCGTATCGACAATCTGTACAGTAATTGCGCAATCTTTCAGCACAGTAGCACATATGAATATCATTCTTTGAGGTAAAAACGAAAAAAAAAACGAAAAAAACCCCACCTCATACTCGTTCGAACGATATTTAATCATCGATGATTATTCGTTACAATAAATCGCCCTCGCTAATTAACCAGGAGGAGAAATTGTGAGCCAGGCGGGATTAATTGGATCCTCCGATCGAACGGAGCGGATAAATCTTTTCGAGCTTCGAGTGAGTGCGTACTATTTTTTTTTTTTTTACAAAATTCTCCGTCGCCAGAGTTAAACCTTTGAGATACGCTCGAGCACGATCAGCGATGTTATTCAATTTTCGCGATGGATGTAACGATTTCTTACGTTTGAAGGAAAATCGTTCGTACGCGATTATTCGCTTCTTTTTTTTTATCAACGTGTTTATCGATTTAACGACGACTTAGCGTCAACGGAACGCCTCTGGGCTTTCGGCTCAGCCGTCTTCCGACGCTTTCCGACGTGCTCTCCGACTCGCGCGACTTGCAACGTCCCGACAGTGCGGGAATGCATGTCCGACCGGTTTCAATTTGTCATCCAATTAATATACCGAGGCAAGATCTCGCGGCGCAATAACAACATCGCAGTCCAGTCGCGAGCAAATTCATTTTCACACGCGAATCGACCGTCTTTTTCGTCATCGATTTCTCGATTTTTCCGATCCGTGCGATGTTAAATTTTTGATCGAAACGAGTGTGCAATTTTGGCAGGGTTTTTTTGGTTTTTTTTTTTTTCGAGCGCGAAGAAAGAACCGTGGAGGCTGGACCAAAGAGGCTGGAGCACGTGCTCCAAAAATACGAGCACGAGGGGCATCTGGTCGACCCCGAGAAAAATATAACAACGCCACGTGCGCGGGCCTGTTTCACGCGAGGGGACGTACGCGTTCGAAATACCGCGCCTGTACACACCCTCCTGTGTGCATTTGACGATTTTCAATGAGCGCGAGGAGGCTTTTTCTTCTTTTGCATCTGTGTTTAATGCGCACAGAGAGAGAGAGAGACGACGGCGAAGGAGAGAGAAACCGTGAGAGAGCGATAAGTGTAACTGAATGGAGATGAGAGAGCAAACCCGCGTACGGAGAGCAAAGTCGTTCAATTAAATCGTGCCGAAGGCTATTTTAATCAAGATCAATTTATTATACATATTCAATAGACAGTTTACATATCTTTCCGTTCTACCACCAGACGCGCACCATTTTATTTCCTGGAACGATTTTTTTATTGTACCTACAATTGGGGGAACATTTACATTTGTATTTTTCATTTCGAGAAGGACGGGAAATATATGTTTCTCGTATTTTATTTTCACTTTGAATGAAGAGAATTGCTTGAATCAAAATCGAACGTTTTCCGATATCGTCGATGTCGTATATTTTCTTCGTAATTTTTATTTTCCGTCACAATAAACGATCGTCTACTTTCTCGGACTTTAACCCTGTTAACGGTTACACTGTGGGAGAATGACCGGAGATTTCGCGCTAGAAATTGCCGTACGATGAATCGCGATGCTTTTTCTCTCTCTCGAAATTCCGCACTGTGACGAATCACGTCGATGGAGATGGCGAAATAAAGAGGATATGAGGAAAAAATGGGTTACACACACGGTTAATGAGCATCGATGAGTCGATGAGCAAACGACGTAACGAGCCGTTAGTGCAGAGCGCGATCCGCGCATACCGGACGTCTCCTTTTGCTCTCGCGTCTACCGCGGGATAAACGCGTTTTTCGCGCCGCTGAGTTTGACGAATCGAAATGAAAAACGAATCGAAAATCGAGAACCCGAGCACGGCATAAACGTTTTTCACAAAAAGACACAAAAACGTGAAAAATCCAACGTTTTCCGAGTTTATCATCGCCGCTAATTCGCCTTCGCGAATAATTTCGGGGATACACGCGTGTACCGTTTATTTCCATAACGACGTAAAATTCCGAGCCGCAAACTCGGCGTTTTCGGATACCGTATTCGGATTCGCGGGAAGGTCCTTAAAGGCGGCGCGCTGCGCATCGTAGATTTTTTACGAGTGCCGGCTCTCTTAGACGCGTACGAGGAGCAAAAGGGGACAGGAGAGAGGAAAAAGCGGAGGAAAAAGAGAAGGAAACAAAAAAGAATGTATGATGAACGGTAAAAGGCGATTCTCGCAAAACCTATCATAATCCATGGCTGTTGCAAATTTATTCGAGTGGCCTCACAAATAATTCCGTACAACACGCGCGCACGGTGGCCCCGCTCTCGTACCAGCATTATAAATTCGAGTACGCGTATACGCTCCGCAGAGTGCTGCTTTGAAAACGAGAAACGAATCCCCCCTATGGCGAGTTTATTTATCTCGAGTGGACCATCGCCCAATTTGCGCCTGTGCCAAATACATTTTTCTTGAGTGTCCCATCGTCGAGAGCGACGTAAAACTCCGAACCGCCATGTTTTTTTCTACGAGAATCTCGCGCGAATTCAAACGCGCTTATCTTTTTCTCCATACATTTGGCAGCCACCGTCGGTGCGAATTTTGCAGCATTCTCTTTTTATTTCAATTCGCTCATGCGATTTGATGAATTATTCCGCGGAATAAACGCGAATGATGTCGAATTTCTCTTGATTGAAACCGACGGGTTAAAAAAAATATACATACGCGAATAATCGAGTATATACGTGTATGTGTTTACGTTTATTCGAACGTTACGGGCAAAAGTTCAACCGCGTTGAGGAGGGTTGATTCGATTGTGAATTCTCGAAACGAGACCCGCGCGTATACGGGTCGCCGACCTCCCGTACCAAAAGCCACGTCGAACGAACGTCACTTCTGTACACGTTTGTTGAACGTACGCATACATGTACACGCCGCGATATGTAGGACGAGATACGAGGAGGCGCGCAAACGTGTGCACGTTGAAAGACAATTTAAGAGTGATGGCGAGAGCGAGCGAGTGTGCGAGGTACTTGTACTAACTGGCAATCACGGTAATGCGTTCATCAGCGGTAACACGCGGCTCTAGAAGAAGAGTCTTCCTACACGCACGACGCACGAAGCGATAACTCCTTCTGCGCAACGATCATTTCCGATACCCTCTGGAGATGGTCGAGCGTGGATTCGCGAGTTTCGCAAATCGAAAAACCCGTGTAGAAATTTGATCTGGACGTCCCGACTTTAGACCGGGCCCTGGTCTGGATTTCCTTGGTTTGGCCTGGTCTTAGTTTTTAGGTAGGGGCCTGGTAAGGGACAAATAGGGAAATCGGGCTATTCTCGTCAATATTTCCATGTCAGAAAATGCTCATGGCCTGGTCGGGATTTCCATGAATACAATTCTGAGTTCCGAGTTATATACATATACTCCCGATATGCTCGCCTTCGTTGCGCCTAACGCGCAACATTCGTTGGTAAGGCAGTGCGACGAGGGAAAAATAGAATTTAAAATATGATCTTGCATACATTTGAATTTTATGTTTCAATTTATTCCGTGTGCTCTACTTCCTTATTTCCCTACACAAATGTGTATGATTTCATATTGAGTCTCAGGTCGGATTCCAACCGGGCTGTGGCATGGCATGACATTTGAAAACCAAGTAAGGGCCATGGCTGGGCATGGCTATTTCCCGGCTTACTGTTCTGAGCGGGTGCTGATCAGGCCCTGGTCATTTCCCGATTATTTCCCGGTGTATGGAAATCAAACCAGGCCCTGACTTATTACCCGTTACATTGCTAGCCGGATCCCGGCCTGGCTAGCCTGGCTATGCCCCGATATCAAATCGGGAAAGCCAGTACTGGGCCTCACTTGTTCCCGATCAAAATTTCTACACGGGATATACTCCCGATATGCTCGCCTTCGTTGCGCCTAACGCGCAACATTCGTTGGTAAGGCAGTGCGACAAGGGAAAAATAGAATTTAAAATATGATCTTGCTTACATTTGAATTTTATGTTTCAATTTATTCCGTGTGCTCTACTTCCTTATTTCCCTACACAAATGTGTATGATTTCATGTTAAGTCTCAGGTCGGATTCCAACCGGGCTGTGGCATGGAATGACATTTGAAAACCAAGTAAGGGCCATGGCTGGGCATGGCTATTTCCCGGCTTACTGTTCTGAGCGGGTGCTGATCAGGCCCTGGTCATTTCCCGATTATTTCCCGGTGTATGGAAATCAAACCAGGCCCTGACTTATTACCCGTTACATTGCTAGCCGGATCCCGGCCTGGCTAGCCTGGCTATGCCCCGATATCAAATCGGGAAAGCCAGTACTGGGCCTGACTTGTTCCCGATCAAAATTTCTACACGGGTTGTGACGTATTTCCACTCGATTCTGCGATTTCACGATGAATTTTTCGCTACCAGCGAAGGATTCCAAGCCGGAACCCCCTTAATCGTGCAAATGCATACGCGACGTCTTTGTTCGATCGTCGGATTCATATCTGAAGAAATTCCGCCGCCATTTTGTTTATATTTACGCACACACACACGCAGGCAACGATAAAAGTGCGCGTGGAAAAGATACGAGGCCATATAACAGCTCGCAGCTGTGAATTACAACTCGGTTCTTCCCTTAATTGCAGGTGTCGATAATTAGCACCGACTAGCGCAATGCGCGTCGTCTTTCAGCCCGTATGGATCGTTCGCGCCATATTTATCTTCCCAACTACATATATATACATATATATATATATAAAAATACAGAGGAATATGTATATAAACACAAGGATCCAAGTACAAATATAAAGAAAAAGTAGGAGCACATTCTTCGCGTTCGCGTGCTTTCTGCGGGACTTTGGAGCTTCGCAACGTCCAAACGTCCATCGCTCTCATGGCGCTCTTCGATGACCAAAGCTTCTGACGTAACTGTACATTTTTCTCGCGCGTGCACACGCGAGCACGCTTCGAAAACATTTTATTTATGAGCGAAGCTCTCGCTTCGATCGCCATGCGTTGAAACTCTGATTCTCCGCTGGGTGTATTATAGATGCGCCACTCTTTCAGTTCGTGACTTGGATAAGTAAATTCCTAATACATACATACATGTTTAGATACATACATGCAATGTACAGCTAAATCGTACGCAAATCCATATTTGCCAGGGTATTATCACTATCGTAATTGAACGCCTCGTAATCCCGCGGTGAATTTTGTCCCCGAGACTTCGAAGACCGGAAGTCCCGCGGAATCGCATCGAAATCTTCGTAAAACCGCGGGATAATACGACGAAGATCGTACTCGGAGGTCTCGCGATGCTCGCTGGAGGACATTTTCAAAACACGCCACCCTCCGCCTCCGGCAAAGTTCCCAGAGCTTTTTCTCACACTCGCGACGAGGAAAATGGCGCCGATCGACGTGATCGGACGCGACGGGCGATCGGCAAAGTTCCCTCATTGCGAAAATGACGGAAAATTCGCTTTCGTCGTTTCACGCGTATTTTGAGATGGAAAGTAACGAAACGTGCGAGTATATACAGTCTGGTCCATTTGAAGTGGAGGACTTTTTATTATCTTCGATTTCGACGCGAAATAATCGACTTGAATGCAGCAAAAATCGTGATAATCGCGATGAAAAGTTGCCTTTTCAAAAATAACGAGAGAATTTTTCGTTTTTTTGAATCCGTCAGATTTTTCGATCGACTGGCGAACCGCGCGCAGTGTGCGGCGCTTCGAGTGGCCCGCACTGTATGTACAAATGGCGCGTTGCCTTCTGATATAATAATATGCGAAACTGTGCTCGTGTTTGCGGTTTAATGCACGTCGAGGCTCGACATATCTCATATATTATGCATATTCGTGCGTGATGACCAAGGCGTTTATGCGCACGCACGTGCGGGAATCGTTCCTTCGATCGTAAACATACGTATAGTGTGTACGTCGCTTCCGGCAACTTTTACAGTCACTCTCTGTACATCCTATTCAATCGTTTGATCCAAGACCATTCGTATACTCGATCGAGAGACAAATCGGTATGCTTCGAGCTTCTCCAGAGCATCGCGCATTTTTCAAAAATTAATTTCGCGCGGAGAAATTAGTTTCTCGCGCATTTCAAAATTCTCGTTCCTTTTTAACCATTTTTCAATAACTTTTCAACGTTTATATCGCGTAAAACTAGAACGGCGATATTCGAATCACATCCGAGAAAACTTTGTCACGGAAAAATTCAGTCCGAGCCGTCTCGTTTTCGGCCATTGATCGTTATTCTTAATGACTGTGAAACGCCATGTGTGTCTTTGGCCATTGTATACGTTTTGGGGGACAAAAAAATGCTCCGCACGAGCCGGAGATGAATATTCCCGGTGGTTTGACAACGAGATGGAAATCAATCACTTTTAAAAGGTTTTTGCGCTTCGGCGCAGCGTCGCCCTCTGCCGGCAGCGTCTGCTGTACGCGTTTACTCTCCCGGAATAATAATATTTTTTCTCGATGGTCTTTCGCGCGTCGGATGACGGCGAAAGGAGACTGCGAAAGCAGGAGGTTGAAAAATCTCGCGGGAACAATGGATGAAACGGCTGTTTTGACGTTTATTTCGAGAAACTCGTTGGGAAATCGAGAGTGACGACGAATGTGGGTCTTTGGACCGCGGTGGTCGAGCTAACGACGCGTTTATCGAGGTCCGAAAGCTCTCCTCGTCGCAACCAGGTCGTCACGATTGCGCACGAGCTTAATCGGGATTAAAGACACTGTCACGATTATCTCGCGCGAGACGAGAGGTTTTCTAGTAATAATATACATACAAGTGGAGAATTTATAAATCTCAACGTATTTCCGTTGAGATATAAATGAATCCAGAGATTAATCTCTGCGATGTCCATCGGTGGGCGCGATCTCAATTCCAGAAATATTCTTGAGCACCATCCGATTATACCCGTCTTCGTAATCTCCCGGAGACTCTCAGCCAGCGTTTTTTACGCTTTTCACTCACGATTTTGTACGAAAAATGAAAAATCCAACTGTCGGTCTCACGTTATTTGTTCAGAAGCTTCAACAGCGTTTATTCGGTCTTTTTTTGAACTCGTACGTAAAATTGTGCGAAAATTCTACCCTTCGAGATGGATCAAGATAAATCTTTAATTCCCTCGTGAACGAGACAAAGATGGGACTGCGACGGTGCATACAAATGCTCGCAAAAATTGCAAATACAGAGCCTTTCCTCGAGTCGCGAATGAGGATTAAAGCCTCCGCGAGAGGGAGAGGGCGAAATTCAAACCGGATGGGCAAAGTGCGTGAAAAAAGATGCGTGAAGAGGGGAGAGAGGAGGAAAGATCAGGGACCAGAAACATCCCTGTCTCTCGTAGCGTGTCCGAGCTTACTTAATCTTTTTTTTTCCACCCTCCCGTGTCATCTGTTATCCCCCTTTTTCAGAGGAACGAGCGCTTGTATATGGCGAGTCCGACGTTTTTTTTTTCCGCCTCTCGTGTTCCATAAAACAACGCGGCGGGCAAAAACCTCGTATGTATGCCAACGGACGTTCGTCATGCATTGCGAGACGGGCCAAGGTCTGCATGTTTATTTTTTTATTTTTATTTAATTGCAATAAGGAAGAAACAACGACGCGCGACGATGAATATCGTAAAAAATGGGGGGGAAGGAATCGATCGTTCCAACACACGCGAGAGCAGCTTTCCCTGGGAAACTTTTGTCCAAAAGCGACGCGAAACGCATGCGAAATGACGATCCGGCGTGATAATGACAGCCGATGAGGAAAACCGTGTACGAGCGAGGGAGAGATTTTTGACATTTTCTTCTTTTTTTTTCTTCGTCAATTTGTACGTCCGAGAAACACATTCTTTATCGCTATCTTTTTGTTGCTTTATTTCGGAGATAAATCACGGTTAATTCACAGCGATGTTTTTCACGACGATTCTCGCGAGCGCATCATCCGAGTGTGCGCGAAAGTCGCTGTCAGGCTCATTGGCAATGATCGATACCGCGTATGCAAACACGAAATTCCAGCTACTGCGGTAGCCGGATGCTCCCGTGAATGACAATTAAATCGGGACTCGCATACGTATTCCCTCCCATCTCTTATTTTCCGTCCGCGAGGAACGGCTCTCTCACCGATTATTTATCGATTTTCCAATCGAGTGTGACGAAAAACTTGACGACTCTCTGAACGTGTTTGTCGAATGTTTTTTTTGAATTTTTTTCGGACAAAACTAACGAAGCGATGCGGTGGATGCTCGAAATCTAGTTTTGTTTTTTTTTAGAAAAATTCAACTCGAAAATGGAGGGAAAAATTGAGAAGCGTCGCCACGATCGTTAATTAGACTCTCTTTGTGCTTGTTTGTCACAGCAGGATGGGTTTTGAACGGATAAAGTTGTCTCTATGTCGGGCTGAAAAGTAGCAGGAATAATTCGTCCGGCAGAAGTATATGTTCGTATTGAAATACCGAGCAATAAATGTCTCGAGAAATCGTTATTAGCGAATGTGTAATTCGCAATTTTCTCGGTCTTATTAAAATGTTCCTTGGACACGCGCGTTCTCTCCTGCCCACGGAGCAGAGCAAACGCGGGGAGGAGGAAGAGCACACGGCGAGCGTGTCCTGCACGAGTGTGTATGTGCATTTATTAAATGTTGTGTATCGTGTACTACCGTTGTGCAGATGTACGTGAAAAGAGGAAGAAGATGAAGAAGAACGAAGAGGGAGAATAAAAGAAAAAAAGGGAGAGGAGAGAGAGGCTTTTTTTCCAAAAGGGCGTAACCGCGGAAATTACTTTGGATGTTAAATCATTCGGTAACGCCTTTTTGTTTGTTGACAGGCAATATAAAGTTGCAAGGTAGGAAAGTGTGTGTTGTTCTCTTCAACATAATCATCGTTACCAGTTATAATATCGTTGAGCGCCTTCATCCCTCGTAATTATGTTACCGCCAAGAGTATGTTGAATCGGTTTACGGACGATGCTTGCAACGCGCACGGCTCGTTTCATGCAGAATCGACGAATTCGCGAAACTCGATAAAATCTTTTTTGACTACGGTTTTTTTGGGTTTTTTTAGTGAAATTTCGAGTTTTCGGGAAAAAGTCGGTGGGTTTCGTGATCAGCGGGAAATTTTCGATCGGATAGGGTCTTGAAAAACTGAAAATTTGGGAAAAAAAATTTCGACCCTTTTTTGGCAACTATCCCGAAATCCCCGAAAAGCCGAAATTTCAAGTGGTCATAACTCGGTTAATAATTATGCTACAGACATTTTTTGGGAGGGTTTGGAGACGCTCTCGAGTAGACTTAGAAGATGGTGAAAGTAAAATGTCGATAGCTTGATTCCTTCCCCCTCAAAATCGATGTCGAAAATCGGCGAAAAAGACCGCAAAGGGGTATGTATGGAAAAATTGGCGAAAATCGAAGGTCCAACTTAAAAAATCTGCCAAAAATCGAAAAATCAAGATATCTACATGAATCAAACGGCGTTTTGAAGCCTCAACAATTGCGAAGAGAATAAGCACAGGTTGGGGTGTCTATCTCAAACGAAAAAAAAATGCCAACCATTTTAGTGATCCAATTCAATCCGGCAAAAAATGGCGAAAAATTTAGAATTCCAAAAATAATTTTTAATGGTCAATATCTATGTATTTTTTTCCGCTGATTACGAAATACATCGGTATTTCATCGAAAACCCAATATTTCTGTCCGAAAACGCAACAATACGAATTTTATGAGTTAATTACTATTTTCTCATCGAAATATCAAGTTTTCGGAAAAAAGTCGATGGGCTTCGTAATCAGCGGAAAATTTCCGATCGGATAGGCTCTTAAAAACCTGAAAACTTGAAAAAAAAAATTTCGACCCTTTTTTGGCAACGATCCCGAAATCCCCAAAAAGCCGAAATTTCAAATGGTCATAACTCTGTTTCTATTTGTGCTACAGACATTTTTTGGGGGGGTTTGGAAACGCTCTCGAGTAGACTTAGAAGATGGTGAAAGTAAAATGTCGATAGCTTGATTCCTTCCCCCTCAAAATCGATGTCGAAAATCGGCGAAAAAGACCGCAAAGGGGTATGTATGGAAAAATTGGCGAAAATCGAAGGTCCAACTTAAAAAATCTGCCAAAAATCGAAAAACCAAGATATCTACATAAACCAAACGGCGTTTTGAAGCTTCAACAATTGCCCAGAGAATGAGCACAGGTCGGAGTATCTACCTCAATCGAGAAAAAAATGGCGAGCCTTCAAGTGATTTAAACCACGACAAGAAAACGCAAAAAACGTACTGAGTACGAAACACGTCAGTACGTATCTTTTACATCGCTCCATTTTGCGAGAAAGGTTGCAGCGAATTCCGCACAGAGTAGCACATACATCGTATCTTGTAAAATACTTATTTTACACGTGCTGCAACAACCGTTGCATGCCGAATTAGGTAGAACCTCGTGTGTGCACCCTCTCAATATTCTCTTTTCCGTGTCATCTCTGTGCCATCGTGTGCTAAAATAACATTCTACATATACCTACATAATGTTAATTTTTTTTCTATACGTTCAGCACTTTTATCCTTATGATTATTCAAACTCGTCGTGGGTCTCGTACCTCTTGCTCCTCCTCTCCGCAAATACATTCGGAGGCTGTGTTCGCTCGGTAACTTTACCGGCAAGTGCAAAAGCGTGCAGACACTCGAAGAAACAAAAAAAAAAGAACACATACGCGACTCCTCGAGTCTTCGATGTTTCTCCGATGCTTCTCTCTTTTTATTTTCCCCTACCCATTTGCATTATCGATATCGGGGCTATGCACACGCTATAGACGACGATTACGATCGACACGCGCCGTCCTACGCTCCCTGGTTACTTATTTCCGCGCGTTAGAGGGATTTCCGTTTGGCCGGGAAGAAGCAACGCGGCGTGCGACGGGAAGAAACATTTTCACGCCTCTCAAACGTCCATTTTTCATACAAAACCTACCGAAAATCCACTGAATCCACCGTCTACATGCGTACGTACAGACTTTTTTTTTACACAATTATTGCTCCTCTTCTCCGTACATAATTCACGTTCAAGATCAACCCCATCCAGATTCTCGCTCAAACACCGAAAGGACACGTTTCTTTTTCATTTTTTTTATCACGAAAAATGATTGGTTATCCCACGAAAAACCGTGAGAAACGAGCATGAAAAAGACAAGTTTTTTCGTGGGTACGCGAAGAGATACTAAATTATCCTGAGCTATAGTTGGCTCGGAGGTCGCTGGACCACTCGCGGGATCATTAGAGAGTTACACGCAGAGGGTCGTTACACGCCCGAGATTTTTGCACGAAAATTCATTTCCAACCTGCTGTCATTGACCAGCAGGTCGACCCAGTTTGCGTTCAACCACATTGTCTTCGATGTTTATCCGGAAAAAGCAATCTCAATCTCAATCGTCGAGAAATAACGCGTACGCCCTCTGTCGCGAAGTGACGAAGTTCGAGAAGCCAACCGACAAAACCCTGTCAGAGTGATATCTTGACAGGTCGAATATGATAAAAACGACGTTCTCGACGTCCAAATTATCCACGTGGCGAGGCGCAATTGAGAGAGACAGTTGGAGAGAAGACGCGCAGCGATGATACACAGCAGCACGGGAATGACGATCAAGACGAGACGAGGGACGAGCTCAATTGAAATTGTCATTTACGATCAACGTCATCGGACACCGGCGACTTTATTTTCGCATTTCGAAAATCCTCGCGAGCTCCGCGGGACGAGCTTTTCGAAATGCTCTCGACGATCGAAGACGCGGCAGGAGGGATGCTGATGCGTAAATTGCGGTCAATTGAACGATAACGCGAGATGCGAGTCGAGGGATGTGTAACAACGCGAAATTGGACGGAGCGAACATCGCCAGGAGATCGCGAGAGGGTTTTGGGTGGCCTGCCGGAAATCAATTATTCTCGCGGTTTTCGGCGTTTGGAGATGCCGACAGGGGTGGTCTTTTTGCGCCTCGGTGCTAATCATCCACGTGATCTTTACCGCAAAAGTGCGTCGAAGGGCCGACAAACGCGTGCTGCATAATGCGAGACGAGCTCTCTCTGGTGCGGTTCGAATTGTATAGGATGGCGGTATTGCGAATAATAAATCGCCGAGCGACGCAGGTGAGGAGATAAAGCCGAATTTCTCGTCTCGGTACCTTTTTCGCCGATTTCCTTTCCTTCGAACGTATGTAGAGGCTCGTCCGTCAAAATCGTCAAGCTCGGTCGGCTGCCGAATTTTCTCTTCCTTTTTTTCCTTTTCTCACTCATCGCCGTGTCCTCTCTCATCTTTCTCGAGAGAGAGAGAGCTTTTCTCTTCGCTCGTTCTCGCGAGTCTGCTGATCGAATTTGAACAACGTTCTCAAAAATCTACGACAATGCTTCTGGCGAAAAAAAAAGGAGAGAGACGGAGCGAGGTGCGATGACGGAAGAGCCGAAGGGAGGAGAGACGAAACTCCGAAAGTGTAATTACGCGATATTTCCGACGCTCCAAACGCATTAGAAAATCATTATCCCATCGGTATGTCTTTAATATACTTTCCGAAGCATTAAACTCCGTTTACCAAAATTGAAGACCTTTCAAAACGACATTTTCGAGCGAAAAATTCATGCTGACGCACTTTTGTCTCGCCGGAGTAAAATTGGGAGAGAAAGTATGAGTAAAACGTAGATCGATGATGTTTTGCGAAGCATAAATCGCTTTGTGGATGATTCCGATGGTGGACGATGCAAAATCTGTGTGCGTTTCAGCAGAGTGTAATACGAGCAGAAGCGAGTGTTGCAGTAACGAGATTGAGAGAGTGGGGGAAGGAAGAGGAACGAGTACGTGTCGGTTAAAGCTTCCTGCAATAACGATTATATAGGCGATTGGCCGATTGCCCATTCGTATGACAATCGTCGAGACGCGATATCCTTTTATCATTCGTGCTCAAATTGGGAATAAGCATATTCCCGTCGCGACTCTGCTCGAACGATCGTCATTTCGTGTTTTTTTTTCATCCCCAGCGCAGCTTCGATCGATCAAATATATTTTATAGCATCGACCGAAACTCGCCGACGTTTTTCCGAGCCGTTATTTTCATCAGCACACACGGACGTGTTTCTTTTTTTTTTTTTTAATCGTAATCATCATTTTTCTTTCTCACAAAACGATGAACGCGGCGGTTGACGAAAAGCTGAGGGAGAGAGCGTCGGGAATAATTGATCGAGCGGCATTTTCGATTCGGCGATCGAAAAAAGTTCCTCGGGACGAGGGAGGATGGAAAGAGAGACTAAAGGAGAAGCAAAAGGGCGAAATACGCGTCACACGCGTTGTATATCCGCTCGGACTCTCGTATTCACTTTCGTCTTTGCTTTTCAACGTCTGGTGAATGTTAATTTGAAAAAAAAAAAAAAAAATTATCGTCGAAATTCGAGAAACACTGGTAATTTTTTCGCGACGCGAAAAATGACGGTGGAAAACACGGAATTGCCGCTAGGATCAACGATTTAAAGCGGAAGTTCGAGTAAAAAAAGATGACAATTTTCCATCGGATTTCCCCGCCGGACGAGATCGTAAAATTCGCCTCACGATCACGCGGCATTTCGTCGACTCTACCCCTTTGGAAATTCAAGGCCGCGTGCATCCGTCGCTCGAAAAATTGCATTATCGCGTCATAAAACGTACACACGTTTTTGGAATAGTGAAAACAGAGGAGGGGTGACGAAGTATGCAACCGGAATTTAAAATAAAATCAGCGGGGAAAACTTTCGATCGAAAGTGTCGAGGCTGAGGGGGGGGGGGGAAGGAAAAATCTTTGAAAAATCTTTTAAATTCGTCGCAAGTATCCCCGAGGTTCGTAATGGCGGTGCATCGGAGGTGGAACGAAACGTCAATTTTTCGTGAGAGGCGCGTGCCCATTGTCCTCGATGACGAGGAGAAAGAAGAGAAAAAAAAAAAGACACCAGATAAATTTGTACATAACTATGTATAGAAATGTGAGGAGTCGACGAAGACGAGGGTACATCCGTTGTTGGGTCGCGGTCGCTTATCCGGAATCTAAAGTAGTATCCTACCGCCCCCGCAAGGCGCGCTGGCGAGAAGAAAAAATCGGAAGGGGGAGCAGCGCGAGAGAGGAAATCTCGGGGGGCTTTTTTTCTTCTTTTTTTTTTGTCAACTCCGTCACCTTTACCGATTTTCGAAGGGTCCCACGGGCTCTCCACGTTCGATTATATTTTCACACAAAGTCGTCGTACCTTTCTACGAAATATCCCCACGAAATTTCCATTTTTAATCCCGAAAACCGCGCACGATTTCGGCTTCCTCCGGTGCATCCCGATCGGCAGAGTTCGATGTGCACAAACGCGGTTTTACACGCGGTTTATCGATTCGGAGGCCTTGAAATAACCTTGGCGGTGAAGGGGGACGCGAAGGGAGGCTCGTTTCTGCAGCGCGAAGGACCTCCGAGTAGCCGTAAAACTTTGTCGTCGACTGACTGCTGATGAGACTCGCGGGGGTGGATCCGCGCATCCCCCTCGAGGGAACTTGAGAAAGTTCAAAATCGTGGCAATTTTTTTGCCATCATTTTCTTGCCGTTTTGCCCGCGTCAACGTGACGAGGAGTGCCAAGATATTTTCGTTGACAAGATTAACAAGCACTGTGGAAAATCGGAATGATTCAAGGCCACCCTTCGATAATCGACGATTATCGCAGTCAAAGCCTGAAGATTCTCGCCCTCCTCGACCCCTTAAGGTAGCTACAACACGACGAAGGGAATTCTCACGTTCTCAACAACCCGGAGGAACCAGGAGAGTCCTCGAGGAGGACATCCTCGTCCACAGGACCTTGTACAAAGTGTCCTCAAAGTCCTCTTCATTGAATTCGAATCATCGCGAAACATCTGCCTTTCGTACGCGTCGATGGCGCGTGTGGGAAAGAAAAAGGGGCGCAAGTGGCGTTCAAAGCCTCGTTCAACGCTGACCTTTCGGTGGTGCGAGGTCAAAAAAGTGGCAATAGAATTCTCGAAAACGAGATCATTCAGCAAAGCAAGACTCGCTCGTTTGTACATCCCAGATGTTTCAATAGAGAAACCGGTGTGTGTGTGTGTGTGTCGTCCCTTGGGCCAGCCTCTGCTCCCATATTTTGCTCCCAAGCTCGAAAATCTCGTTACTCTTAAAAAAAAAAAAAATGAAGGGAGAAAAAAAGATGAAACTCGAAAGACCCACTTGTTATTTTTTTCTCCCTCGCTTCCCACACGCTCGAAAAATCACGAGAGAATAAAAGCCACTGGCGAGATTCATCTCGAAAGATGACGCGACAAAAGTCCCCGATATATATATCTATATATCCTAGCGATTTTTTTTTTCCGCAGAGGAACGAGTCTCTTTGAACATTGGCACTCTTTTTTCGAAAATAGGGAAGAAAAAAAAGCAAATTCGTGAAAGTTGCAGTCCGCGGTCGAGATGGCGGAGAAAAAAAATGGTAATCGAATAAAAGATGGGTGTTTTTGCCCCTCGGCTGAATATCGCACGAGTATCTCTTGCAACAACGGAAAGCCGTCTTTGCGAGCGTTGAAGAAATTCCGACGGTGTATACCGCCACAACGGAGCGTCTATATAAATATACATGCTCGCGTGACCATAAGCGGAACGTGATATCGGACGTATTCTCGCGCCGATATAATCCACAAACGTTCGATCGCACTTCAAGTTGCCTTATATGCATACAAGTACCTTCGACGAGGTACCTGAGCATTACCGGTGCTGTAATAGGGCTTATATGTATGTATATTCAAGGTCCAGTCGCGGAGTTTTCTATTACGAGACGAGAGAGCCCCCTTTACCTTCCCTAGATGCGTATACCGACGAGCAGGTGCATATGGGCACGAGTGGCCTTCGCGAAAGGGCACCGTCCGTGACGGCGTAATTGGCGTGCGAGAGATCCGCGCGATCAGCAACCCCCTCGGCTGTAATAATAGTATTTTCTCCATTTTATTCCAGTCGTTGATTTCACTCCAATTTTGTCGCGCGGTGTATTTTGTAAACGGAAAAAAAAATGCTCGTTGAAATTCAAGTCGCGCGACCGAAAGACATCTCGACGCTTTTTTGAGCTTCCACAGCGATAATTTCACACCTGACGCAGCATCCGAGAGCGAAAGATCGAAAGGGGGATGCTGGAGGAACGTGAAATTGTGAGACGGGAAATGGAGATGTTAAATT
Organism: Heteropelma amictum; assembly: GCA_959613375.1. Lineage (NCBI taxonomy): Eukaryota > Metazoa > Arthropoda > Insecta > Hymenoptera > Ichneumonidae > Heteropelma > Heteropelma amictum. The sequence continues at coordinate 2,044,763 of OY390727.1, forward strand.
ATTTAACGTTTCCGTTTCATTGAACGTGCCAATCGGCTTCTTCCTCTTTTCTCCCAGAGTCAGGACGAAATCACAGCTCGCCATGCAGCGGGGCGGTTATAATTAACTCTTTTGCATCGAAATGTTATTTTCCTTTGAAGAAGACCGAAAGGGGCCTCCGGAGCTCTCGGGCTCTCCTCTCCTCTCTGTCTCTCTTTTTCTCCGCGATAAAGCGAGACTTTCAGCGGCATGAAAAGAACAGACTAAACAGCGATTCCAGGTACCGCGCGTGTATGGCGACGTACGACGACGATGAATTCATTCGCTCCCGAGGGATGACAGCAGTGTGTGCGGTACATTCATCCATCGAGATGAGACGAGTGAGACCCTCTGTCAAAATAACAGCACCATCGCAAACGCACAGAAAATGTCCGCGAGTCTTTACGCTGTCCCGCAGCCTCCCTCGTTATTTCAGCGGCAGCATCTCGCCGTTCGCTAAAAATATATCGAAATATCGGCAAAATCATCGCAGTTTCCGTGCCTCCCCTGTCAGAGTGGGGCGCAAAAAAAGTCGGACGAAATTTCGAAAATTTCGTGTATTAAAACCGAGTTCGCCTGGGAGTTTCCGGGTGACTGGACCGGGATGCTGCAGGCGTTGAAGCGTTAAACGCGACTTCCCGTCCAACGTCGGGTCGCAGGGAAAAGGGAACAGGTTCCGTTGACAATTTTCTTTCGGAAGATTGAGTCTTTTTACGAGAGCGTTGACGACAATTATCCGAGAGTCTCTCGGTCCAGATGGACTCTCGGGATGAAGTCTTACCGAAAGGGATGGGAGAATTTACGAGAGCTGGGAATTGAAGAATGTTAATTCCCATGCTGACGAAGGCTTCCCTCGAATCTTCTCCGGTTGTGGAAATATGTAGAAGCTTTTTTCGGCCCCTTAACGTGGGAGAATCTTCAAACGAGAACAGATTCTTCGGTGTATACACCGGGCTTTAATTTACGAACGGAGGATGATGGACGCAGGTAAGACTCGCGCCTATCCTTGCCCGCAAGGCGGTACACGTGCGCGTGCACAGAGGGCTTTAGACCGAGTGCAAAAGGCACGGGGGATCGTTGAGAATGGAAGGAAGCGTTGACCGGAAGCCACGCACGAAGATGTGACGATGCGAAGCCGCTCGTTTTTTTTTTTTTTTTTCATTTTTAATTCCACCTCCGTCGTTCGTTTCCCATCACCTCGCGATATATTTCCACATGTATGCGTCGTTGCGGGCATCTCGCAGGAGGCTTTTATATCGTCCATTGCCACACATCGCTTTTTTCTCGATATGCCACACGTACTCGCTGAACGCGGACACGAGAACATCGGCGCCTGAGGTGTCTGCTCGGCGGACTTGGCGTCTAACCTGACACGAGAGGATTAATGGAGGAATCAGAAGGCGAGAGAGAGAGAGAGAGAGGAAAAAAGAGAATGGACGGGATGAATTTTTTATCGAGCGAAACAGCCTGCCCATAATCGATCGCCGATTGACTCGAGCGACCTCTGAGACTCGCTACATCCATGCTTCATGGTCTTGGGAAGAAAAAAAACGGTGTATTCTCGAAGAGTTTCAATATTCGTTCCACTTCCGGCTCTGTGAGAGTGGACGGTCGGCGCCCAAGTGGGATATGACCTTCGTCTTTGAGCATGGAATACCCGCAACGTGGTCGTAGCGAAAAACGCAATATTGGAGCCAGATTTTTCACGGAAAACTCGAACGGCGCGCGGCGGACGAAACCGCACACCGGAAACTCGACCCTCGTTTCGCCGGAGCGTTTTTTCTCCCTTCGTTCGTTTGAACTTTGGATGCTTTTGGCGGATCATCGACGGAATTGTTTGTTTTACGGAAGCGTCCCTCGAAATTGACCAAACAACCGGAGCTTCCGGAGTTTGGACACAAAAATGGCGACACACGTGGGTCAAGCTTCCTTCCGAGTACTCGCCGCTGGACCAGAAACAATAATTAGTCGTCCCGTTTTCGCTTCGACAAACTCCCCTCGGGTTTGTTGTTTCTCGGGATTACAATCTCCGCTGCCCTGTCCACCGAGAGTTTGCCCGTCGAAGGCGGACTCTTCGGTGAAACTGTCACAACAAGGTCGCAGCGTGGATTTTCCGTCTTCATCGGGAAACACCAGCTTGGAACTCCCCGTGCAGGCGGGCGAAAGAAAAAACGGCTTTTGATCCACGAGGATTCAAACAAGTAGGTCAACGCGAGGAAACGTAACTCACACGGGGCAAGGACACTCGCCGAGTGGGAAAAACTCGCGGAAGATCGAAAAAGGCCGGAAGATCGTTTGGAGAACATGAGACTGGCTGAAGAAAAAAAAATGTAACACAAAAAGTTTGCTCGATGTGTACCGATCGAATTTCGTGTTTCACGCCTTCGTCATCCTGTGGCTGTCGTTGACATCCTTTTTCGTTGGCTCTCACGGAATGTCCAGCGATTTCAGCGTGTACAATCATTCAATCTGACTGTGAGGAATGCCAGAGAGGTGCGAACGAGCTCGTTCACATCGTGGCGAGATGATAATCGTGCCTGTAATAGCCTTGATTCCGTGGCTCGATAATCCGGCTCGAGCCGAGCTAATAGCATCGTTGAATCGTTCCTGCTGGCTTTTCAACGCGTGGTACGACGCACTCTCGACGCGAGAGAACCCACGGCTGCGTTACAAATATGTTATTACGTTTACGGGCCCCGCTTCGAGTGTCATTAAATTCAATGACCGCTCGCGGGGTACGATGAATCCCCGCGAAATTATTCGCGATAGGTCACGCCGCGATCGTTCCACTTTCAGCCCTTGGCACTCGGCGCGTGCATCGCCATCGCGATTTCACGCTACTTCTCGCGATGCGTGCGGAATTTAGAATCCATCGATGACTCCTTCGTTGCGCACTCGAGAGAATCCGAATCACGCTGCAATCTTCCGCCATTACGCAGAATTTTACGGAATTTTACGCGATAACGATGTCGATAACGAATTGGAAAAATACTCGCGATCTAATCGTCGCACGGAAATCCCAAGATTTCGGAAATTTTGAGTCCACCTTCCGCGACGACCCGATGTAGCTTCAGAGCGAAAAAAAAACATGAAAGACCGGCTAATGTCCGTCTCTTTCGATATTGCAGAAAATTAACGCGCTTGGTGTCTTTAGCGCGTGAAAATCCTACGCAGCATCCGCGTTCTCGAGATTTTCCTCGAGGCCTCTTGCCTGCTGCGTGATTTTTTTTTATTTTTCAAAATGGCAAAAACAGTTTCCATTGTACGGCATAGTTTATCGCTTGGCGATCCTCGTGCTTTCTAGGAAAGAAGATACGACGAGTACGCCGAGGAGATTTAAATTATGCGCGCCCGTTGCAATATCGTAGAATCGCATCTTCCGAGTTGAGCGTTTATAACGGTACGTTTTTCTCCATAACCTTGCGAGGCCTCTCTCGCTCGCTCCTTGGGACTCTCGCAGCATCCAGTGATCTTTCTCATCCATATTGCTATGGACCAACGTCCAACTATGTGGGCACAATAACGCGCAAGGGACGCGAGATCGCTCGAGGCAAAACTACGCTCCGATAAGCGTATACCCGTACCGGATTAAACGTCAATAGAGCGCGAGTCCTCTCGATTCCCGCGCTTTCGTATATTCACTCGGAGGAATTTCATTTTTTTCCCATTTCGTTTCTCGTTTATACGCGATATCGTGACCTCTCTCGACACTGGAAACTGGACGAGAAAACGTTTACCGAATCGTGTTTTGCGCGCTGGATTCTTCGAACGAAAATCCAATCGAGAAAATATCGAAACGCGCGAGATTCACCGACGGGTTTTATCGTCCATCCGGCGACGTAAAATGATAAAGCAGACGGGAAATGATAACGTTATTTCGTCGTTTGGAGGTTTTCGATGATAAAATCGTTGACCGCATTTTCCAGTGTGTGCTCGGTTTTTTTTTTTTTTGGATTTTCCTTTTTTTTTCATTTTCTTTTTTGAATCACGAGTTTCGCTGCGTGAGCTCGTTATTTCGTCGATTCACACTGCAGGTTGCGGGATAAACAAGTTTGTTACAACACTGGACTTGAGAGGTCGAACAGCAAACGATTCTGGGACGCTTCCGGTGCGAGGAAACTTCACCAGGGTGCTCATGAGAAAATAAGAAACATCGTTTCCCTCTGTTTGGGCTTTTCAAATATTTTGTCCCATTGACACGTGCCGTTTCCTCCTGAAAAATGCATTCTACAAAAGCAAAAATCAGCATGGCGGACGATCGAAAAACGTGAACGATGAAAAATGGTGTTTTTTCGCGTTTTGAAAAAAAATCTGCCTTCTCGGAGGGTTAACAACTTTGTTACAGTTCGTATTCCGAGACATTCGCCGGCTGAATTCACCGGCAAAAGTGTGAACAAAATCAACGTCGGCGTGACAGCGGGGGTGCCGTGTAAACCCGGGTGGTTCGGGAGAAAGCATCTCCTCGTCTTGGCCGTAACAGCCCTGTGTATACACCGGGAGAGCAACCGCGAGATGACGGAATTATTATTTCGACTTCCCGGCTGCTCCGCGTCGTCGACGAGTTGCCAGAAGAATCTTCTATTCTAAGGAACTTCCGACGCGTATCATAGCGACGATAAATATTTTTTTCACGAAGCGAGAAGAAGATGGACCCGTTTTTTTCCCTCCTTTTTCAAAACGTACAAAATATCAGCGAGAAGAGAATCGAAGGAGCCCGCGGGCCAAGGAAGCCAAGGAAGGAAATTTGATTTTCTTTCTCAAAAAAAAGAAAAAAACGTTTGCATATCGGTGAGTTATGCTTTCCGCTGATGCTCTCAACAGGGTAATAAACGGGAAGAATGATTCTCGGGTTGGAAAAAAAAATAGACTCAAAAAAGTGGAGGAAAACAATACCGCGTAGGGTGGATTTGCCTCTCCGTCGAAAATCTACGATTGAGCGAAATGATCCAGAGAATAACTCGGCAGTGTTTGTTTGAAATGTAGCGAGTAGATTCTGGTGTACATTTTCGAGACTCATCTCCACGAGCGTGGACCGCGGAGGGCGTTCGAAAAAAGGGAGTGAATAAGCTCGTCGAAAATCACGATCATCTCGCGGCGTTAACACGCACAGGCCCTGAGGGACTCGAAAGACGAATGCGAGGCTGCTGGTGCGTGTAGCCAGGAGAGTTTACGAGGATCCCATAAACTTTTATATTTAGACGCGTCTTCCATAGGTGCCACAATGACCTCGTAACTTTTCGTCAATTTTCGTCAGCCCTGTACGCGGTTAACGGAATAACGAGGTTTTTGAGGAAATTCCAGTTCCGGTGATGGCAATTCGCGGGGAGAAAATGGAGACGAAAGAATCTGCGATCGGTCGCGGTGAGTTTTTCCCGGTGGATCGGATGCTGGGCGTTTAGGGGCGAAGGCGGACCGACACGTGTCGAAAACATGTTTCTCCTCGGGGTGAGGACGCCCCGGTGGTTCGACGAGACCTCGTCGGCTGGGAATTCACGCCGTGTTTGCGTTTGACGGATTTTCTTCCGGAATGAACACAAACAGGGGTGCACAGAGTCGTGCCCCAGCGATGCTTGCCAGCGAAAATGATCGTAGCTCCTGGAGAATGACGCGGATCGCGCGTGGTCACGTTTTCACCGCGATTAACCGGCTCGTGCGGTGGTGAATCGGATGAAAATAGAGTAACGAGAGGAAACGGGAGGCTGGCAAGCCGTACGGCAACAAACGCGTTCGTTTGTGCCGGCGGAATTCTCGGAGGAAATTATTTTGCGGAAGGAAGGAAGTGGGCTGGAGAAAATTGCCGTCGAGGGAGCACGGTGGGAGAGAGGGTGTCTCGAAAAACACGAGCGTTCGCTCGAAACGTCGGAGCGGAAGATTTCCGACGGTGAAAGTCACTGGCTCCTATGGCCGCGGACTTTGCGAGAGTCCCGAAGAAAAGGGCAACTTTGGGAGCATTTTGAGCACCCACTTTGCCCGTAGCTTTGATCTTTTCGTCGACGGAGGCTGCGGGAATCCCTATCGCGATATTACCGCCGCGGGTACCGGCGGAGGAACATTCCGCAGGATCCGAGAGGACCTTTGGCTACTTCCGCCGACGGATCCGGCCGTGGGACTCCTTGGCGATGCGACGTCGCCGCCGAGGATGCATAAATGCATTTGGAGAAACGACAATGTGACTACGGCGTGGAATAATAGTAAGGGGTGGGGGTAAGGTTTCGCCGGGTGTCGGAGAAGAGCGAGGCTGTATGGTGTGTGCGGTGCGTGTCGGCGCGACGAGAACGGTGTGTGCCCCGCAGTGATGTTGAAGGCAGGAGGTGGGGCAAGAACGCCGAGGGTTGGCGGAGGGGGATGTGGGCGAGCGGTTATTTCAAGCATCGGTCTGGCACTTGGCCCCGAGCTTCCTCAGAGCATCCTTGGATAACGTCGGTCAGTGTCGTTCCTCGGCTCGCGAACATCGTCAACCTCGCACGCTTCTTCGTCTTGTACCTCAACGACGAGTCCGAAAGCTCGAGCTATTAATAATCGCGACTTTTGTTTCCGTCGAGCCTGAACCAAGAGAGCACAACAACGGCAACAACGAAAAACGTGCGATTCGCCACCGCAGGTCGAGAAAAAAAGCGAGTTCTGACGGTGAAGATCGCTGTACCTCGCCGAGAGAAGAACACACGTCCATCCGGGGGCGGATACTCCAGGGGGGTTGTTTTTCCTCTTTTTTTCGCTGAAAAAATACACATCCCCGAACATTGGTGCGCGTGACTCGCGGTCTCCGGTCGGGAGCTGAATGACGCGTTTCATTGATGAAAAAGCAGTGAATGAGAAAGGTGTCTGCGGAGGGATTTTGGTGTCGCCTCGTGTGCGGGCGAACGAGAGTGAATCTTGCGGAAAAAGTGCCGAGTGACTCGAATTCTTCGGTGAACTGGTTTTTTTTTGCCATTTTTCTTATCGATTTTTATCGTACTTTGGATTTCGCGATCGTCACCGGAAGGAAACGCAGGCCTTTGCCGCAAAGTGTCTTCATCGTTGTCTGGCTTTTTCCCCGCGGCTTTCGTGGTCCAGCGCCAGGGGTCGAAGAGGAGAGACGTCTGTGAAAAAAATATCGGAGATCGGTGAGTCTCGTTGAATGAAACACACTTTGTCGTCACGGATTTCACGTTGAATCAACGCGATATCGGGATGGTTTTTCTTTTTGATCTTACGTCGAAAAAGAGCGCAAACACAGCGCCATCTTCGTCGAACGATCGGGTATAGAAATTTATAGAACGCGGCATGACGAAGCGCGTTTTATTATTCTCGAAGAGTTCGCCACACACGTACACCGCTCGTACACGACCTTATACGCGCGATTAAGGGGACTCTGCTAGAATCTCACGTGGCCTTTTTAATTGGCGCGCAAGTGCATCGCGTTTTGCTCTCAACGACGAGCGCGTACGACCCGCGGACGCGCACCGACGATTAAGCTATTTTACGACGCGATCGATCGCTCATCGATCGTTTTATCGCGCGAGGCTTAAGGGGGGACGAAACACGCGTGTATGTACGTATGTTTCGCACGAACGATGGAAAAAGCGCTTGTGCGACTCGCGATCGGCAGTCGCAAAGCGAGAAAAAAGTTTCGTTAAACACTGATGCGATTAATCAGGCTGCAGGGTGATCTCCGCATAGAGATGCTGCGAAAAAAACGAAATCAAAGTCTTGATAGTTCGATCACGCGTCTCCCGTCAGCGAAGATCGACGAGGTAGACTGCGCTCTTGCGCGAGATCTTTGGATCCATAAATCGATCACCGCCGAGCCGATCGATAGAAAACGATGGGATTAATCTTGCCGTTCGTTTCTCATTAAGCGAAGAATCATTTTTCCTCTCGTACGGGTGAGAGCGAGGCTTCGGGTAACTCGCTCGATTGAGAGGTGAGGTCTATTGTCGAAGCGGACGATGCGTTGATGGTATCTTAAAAAAAAAAAAAAAAAAAAAATCTTTTCAACGAGAAAAAAAATCTCCAAAGCTCCGAGAATCTTTCCCTTCCTCTTCTTGCGTACTTGCCGTTTGTTCGAGGACAGGGATGCAGCAACCGCGCTTCCGGCATTTATTATCCGATTAATAGACTCATCTCAGCCTCTCGCGAGAGTCCGTCGCTCGTTACACGTGTTTTTTATCGTCTCCCATTTCGTGTGTCGCCACTCGTACGTTACACCGTCGTACACACACGCGTGTAAAAGCCCGGTTTCTCACGTACGACTTTCGCAATCGCGCCACTGTGATAACGCGATTAGGGAGCTCGATTTCCATTAACGTACGCGTTTTATTCTCTCGTCGTTTTGTCCCGACGACGCCGTACCGACGAGATCGTCTGGGAAATCGAGGAGATTCGATTATCGATACAAATATACCACAAACACGTCATTTTTGTCCTACTCGATATTTCCTAATTGGAAAACGGAACAAACGACGTTGAGATTTTTCGAGCAAACGCGCAATCTCGAGATGCAAATTCGTGTCAAACACCGCGGAATATCGAGCGTTATCGTTGCAACAACGAGCTCTCGCGATTGAACGAAGAAATAAAGGAAAAATAAGGGAAAATACGAAACGACAAAAATGACGAATTACAAAATAATCATGGCGCGACAAAGGAGGCGATTATTGACAATTATCTCATCGGAAGTTTGTTTTTCCTGTTTCTTTTTCAACGAGAACGACGTCTGGATCTCAGAGAGCGGGAGAGGGAGAGATCGGGGAGGCTGAGTGAGCGCGAGGTTTGGAGCACAGTGGTGGACCTTGTTGAAAATATTCGTTTGGATCTTGTTGCGCGAGAGCAGAGCTCTTATTCAATTTTACCGTGCTTTAAACTCTCGCTCCTCTCATCCCTGCTCTCGCGTATATTCCTTTTCACGGTCGGTCTCTCTATCTCCTCCCGAGTATGTTTCGAGTCATCATATCTCGTGCATTAATCCTCTCTTCCACGAGACTCTCGACCCCTAATACTTGAGATCCGTTGCATTTGCTTTCTCTCATTCTTCCACTCGCATCTCCCCCCCCCCAGGCCCTTATATAAAACATGGTATATATGTACATACACGTCATATCCTCTTTTTCGATCTTTCTCTCTCGAGAGAGAGAGAGCGAGAGAGAGAGCGAGAGAGAGAGAGAGATCCGCGGCGGTTTATTTCATAAATCGAGAGAAGTCCTCTTCGCGACTCGGTGAAAGAGAGAGAGAGAGACGGAGGCTGCGTACCGACCGCGAAGAAACGCGATAGAGGTACGAGGAGAGGAGGAATGCGATTTATTTGACAGATCTCGTGGTGGGTCAGCCACTGTGGAAGACGAGTTTATATACCGTGTGTAGTATATACATACCTTATATGTACTATTCATATATTTATCGCGCAGCAATAGCCCGTACGATTTTATAAGGCAAGAGATTGTCTCTCGCTTTATAGCTGGTCAGCTTCTGTCGGAATAGAATAATGGACCAGCCTGTTATTTATGCACGTGTATATATACGTGTATACATATGGGTAGGTCGTATGTAATCGAATGGGCCCGGGCTCGATACCTTCAGCGAGTAAAGTGACGCGATTTCCGCCCTTTATGTACCCATAGAAATCGATTATACACGCTTATATACATGTACACACATTTTTCATAGATCTCTCTCGATCTCCTGCCCTTTTCTTTGTATCGGGTCTCCTTAACGTCCGAGCAATTTGTCTCCCGTGTCGGCCTCGGCGAAAAATATCATGCTGAACTCAAAAGTCACTTTTTTTTGTGTATATATATATATAATCCTTGTATATGCGTATAGATATAAACATGTATATAATCATCGATTTTTCATCTCCACGGGATCGACTTTATCCCATGTATGGAGCGAAGAAAACCTCCGGACTCGCTGATTCGAGATGCCAAGATGATAAATTCATTATGAAATTTTATTTAATTATCGTTTTTTTCGTCATTTCAAATCGCGCGAGGGAGCAAATCTCGATTCGCGTGACTCCTCCGCACCGTTCTCGTCTCTGCTTCTCGTTATTCCTGTGCTGCAAACACGTGTATGAGAGGTCTAGGATGCATGTATGTGTAGACACGTGATCCTAAAAGCGATCCTAAAAAAAGATCGCGTGCGTGTATACCTCAAGGAGAAGAAGTCACGCGAGATTATTCCTCGATTCCGATTAAGCAAGATCGCGGAGGGTACGAAGCCGCGAGGATAAGCAGCAAATCCGTTTTGCGAGTCCTGCTCGATCTCGCGTCAGCCGTGGACGCTGACGATTTAACGCTGCATCGGAGAGAAAATCCCAGGTCGATCCGACGATTCCCTGCAGAGTTATCGATTAACATAGCCGGGCCAATGGGCGGCGCGCGCTCGCGCCGCGGAGAGGGGAGCGCGCGCGTCCGGTTGGCTCAAAGCTTCGACGATCGATAACTCGCTGGATTTTGGTCGTACAAAAAAGTACCAAAAGACTTTTCGACTCGAAACTTCATCCTGAAAGTGTGGGTTCGGTATAAACCGAATATCGATGTTTATAAAAACATCGATATTTGAGACACCCGGTATGCACACGTATATATATTTGCACGAAAACGAGCTCCTGGTCCCTTAAATCAATCGTCAATTGCCCCGTGGGCGTTCGTTCCGCAACCAGCAGGCGCGACTCAATGACCATTCACCTGGTCGGTGTATTATGAAAGAAGAGATCGACGTCGCACGCGTCCAATTATGTTTCATCATTCTTCCAGAGGCCTCCTTCTCTTCCTTTTTTCCTCCTCCTCTTCCCATTCACCGAGTGAGAAATAAAGGGGAGGGGGAGACTTTATCACGGCAATTTACATCGCGGAGCATTAATTTATTCGAAACACACGCATATTTCGTCGGAAACGTTGATAAAATCGGTAAACGATTAAATTAAATGTCGTCATTAAATCAATTTTTCGATGTATCGAGATAAGCCTCGGAAATCCGAGACGAATAAATGTCGCTTCGCCTCTCGTGTAATAAAAACCGTCGCTTTGATACATTTTACTTTGATAAATTCGATTTATCGAGTAGAAATTATCGCTCGAGAAGTTTCAATGAAGATTCCAAGAGCGACAGATCGACTGTGACTTTTTTTGCCAATAAGTACGAGAGAGGACGGAATTTCGACGGGAAAAGTTGTGGGTGACGCGAGAATACATCGTAGATTCTCTCGAGGTGTATCGGATTTTTTCCGATCGATTTATCATACTCGCGAAGAAGCCATACATCGTTTGATCGTAAGCCCATCATTACCGTCGATATCGAACTCTCGAACGATACATTTTACAAACATTCAATATCCCGGGGATAATTAATCGATATTCCGTTCTCGATCGCCCCTCGGGAGCTCTGCGCACCATTCAGGTTTATTCCCAATCAATATCCTCTCCTTTACAGAACGATACAGATAAATGGCTCTTGATGGATTTTACCGATGGCGTTTTATCGCTCTTCTCTTTTTTCTCTTTCTTCTCCGCGGTTGCGAGGTCGAGACGAGTGAAAAAATCAATACCGCATTAATTCGTTTATCGAGTAATACCGAGACATTATGGATTAATCGAGATAAACTTTGTATATTGGTATAATAAAATGTAATTGCTGCGAATTACACGGCTCCAGGGGAGCACTCGATCAAACGAACGTCGAAGGAGAAGAAAATTCTCGATCGCGGAGAAAAAAAAACGCTTTTTTTTTAAATCTCACATCAGCTTCGGGCCTCGATCGAATTTAAGTGCCACACGTCGTTTCAACGAGGAGAGAAACGTTAACGGAGATTTATCCAGCTTCCAGCAGCGTTCAAAAGATACACGAATAGACTTATCAAACAGAGAGAGAGAGAGAGAGAGAGAGGGGGAGAGAGAAGGTACCCGACAGTTGAGACTCGATTTTACACTCCCTTTCTCCAGAGGTACAGGGCGTTTCATGAGAAATGATCGAAATCAGCAAGGATATCCTCAATGAGAAAGCACGAGGCATCAACGAGAGAGGAAAATTGTCAATTTTTTCTTTCTCAAAATTTCAAATTCCCTCGCAGACTCGTTTCGTTTGAAAACAAAGTGCGATTACGAGCGAGGCACTCGCTGGTCCATCCTGTATACTACATTCCGCGGAAGAGTCGAACTCCGTTGGCCAGTGTTATAATTATTGTTGTTCAGTCGAGTGCAACGCTCGAGGAAGAGCTCGGAGGAGAAAAAGATAAAAGTCGGGATGTACGTGCTGTTTTGTGCGAGATGGAAAGACACCAGGGGGTGTGAATCGCGAGTAAATCAAGAGCACAGACTCGGGAGGCCGAGTACGAAGAAGCTGCGGTCATCTGTCTTCACTCGCGGGGCTCAAGACGTTTCTCGAGATGCTACCAGCGTTCCCGCAACGAGTTCGCAAAAGCATCGTGAATACCGCGTGGCGATTCTCCTCTCGCCTCCGAGGACGCTCGCTCGATCTCTCGCAGAGCGTATACACCCGAGTATCTCTCGTAGATCTCATCTCGAACGTTCGCACTGCGAACAACGAAGAAACAAACGGTTTATCGCCGCCGCTGGCTTATGAAACTCGAGTACACGCGCGGGTAAATTCCAGCGCGTTCGCGATCTCCTCCGCTCCTCCTCTCATCGGCGATTGCCGTTCGATATTTTCGGCTTTTTTCTTCATCCAACGCGGTACCAGCAGCATCCGCGGCTGGATTCTGCTGTTTTCAGATAATTCTCGCAAAATAAATCGAGTTCCATCAAATTTTCGAGCAATCCGCCAGCGTTTTTTTTCCGTTTACGCGAAACGCGCGTGCAAAACTCGTCTCGTTGATGAATATGGATATCCGCGAGGGCACGCGCTCGTAACGATCCTCGTCGTAAGAAACGTTGGGCTTTCCTCATCCTGGATGAATCTCGATGTGCCTTTTCCCGCGCTAATTACTCTAGCTCGTTGGATGCAATAATAGGGACGAGGGGGCAGCCCGACAACCACGTCGGTGTGCGATGGATGTTACACGGCGTAAATGCGCGTTAAACGCGTGTACACGCACGCATTGACGAGTCGAACTGACATGGCGTAACGTTTTAATGGCTCGGCGCGCGATTACGACCGCGGGTGAACGCGAGATCTCGCAACCGCGAGCTTCGCCGTATCTCGCCCTGCCATCTCTCGCTCTTTACGCGTAATTGTTAAGTTTTCAAGTTCAAGTACCTACGCTCTTCATCTTCGGAACTTTCCGTCTTACGAGCCTCCAGCTCGGACCGTCCTTTTCATTCGCAAACGTCGTTATCAAAAATTGCAGTTTCCGGTCAAACTCCGCGAGAGTCGAAGATCACACGATTCGAGCCGCTCACGATTTTGATACGATCTTTTTTCGCAATCACGTGTAATAACGACTCATTATTTGTATATACAAAGTATAAAGTGTATAATTAATAATGAATAAATAACAACACGACGTGAGAGATGTGATAATTAAGGCCTCACGACGACGACTGCCTTGATTTTCATTTTGCGGAAAAGTGAGAGCGAGAGGGTGAAAACGTCGCTTCGCCAGAGTGCGAACGCGCGTGTACACATGTACAAGAAGGCCCTGAGAGGAGCAGACGGTTGGGCGAGCCTCGAAAAGATCCACCTGGCAGCGAGAGAAGATGCTCGAAAAGTTATCCGAGCCTGCATCGAGAGGAGGAAAGGAGAGAAGATGCTGCGCCTCGGTGCGCGAGAGAGAATAACGAGATGGGGAAAAAAGGACGAAAAAAGGAGGGAAGAGGAGAAGATGAAGGAGCTCGCACTGTAACTGGCGTCTCAAAGGCTCCTTGAGCAAATAACCTGTTACAGCATCCGTACGTATATTACCGATACACACTACCGGTAATATGCGTATATATATACGTATATACAAAACGCGTCTTCATTGAAAACGGTCCATACAGTCTCTCCCGTCGAGCACAGCATCAAAGATGAGCCCTTGTGTCCGTTGAGTCATCGCATGTACAGGAAAATCACGTATATTCAGCGGGAGAAAAAGTGAAGGGGAAAAAGAGCAATTCGAGAGAGGAGTAACAGCTACCGCGTCACAGATTTTTTTATTTCACGCGAGAGCAAAACGAGAAAATCGTCTTCATTCATCTCGCAGCATCCGTCTCGTTAGTCCTCTTCTTTGCTCCTCAACTTTGAGCTTTTCTTCTTCCTCGTCTGTCGTACGTATGTATATCATGTATATATGTATATTGTATGTACATATAGACGCGCATAACCACCTGTAGACATTGGAGGTTATAGAGATGCAAAGTAGGTCTTGGAACCGCGAGATTAGGAGGAAAAGAGACTCGGAAAAGAAGGCTGGAGGGATTGGAGAGAAAACGTGAAGAATATCGTTTGAAAATCTTTTTGAATAAATACACGGGTCTGTGGATTATGGACCCACGTTGTTACGCTCGAACGGATTTCAACGATTTTTTTTTTTCTATGCATCCTATTGTCGATAATCCTCACATGTGCTTGTCGAACGTGAATGCATCTCGTTATCGCGCGCATAATATTTATTTAAACGAAAGAAAAAATGGGAAATAAAGTCTGGTGATTTTCCAACGATCTTCAAAAGAAATATCGCGTTCGTTAAAATTCGAGCCTACAATCGAATCTCTGTGATTTTTTTTATCGTTCGTAGTGCAGGATTGGAGAAAAAAAATGAATAAATAGATCTTTGTAAATTCAGAGTGAAGGTTTTCGGTGAAAATTGCGCCTGTAAAATTGCAGAATCCTCAGAATGATCGAGAAACTCGCAATTAGCGACACACATCGAGAGTTCCCTCTCGCGTCAATGAGCTACCGGTCTTGAAAACCGCGAGCCGGGCGACCGGAAGAATTCCTCATCCCCGAGCAAAATCGCGAAACATCTCGTTTCTATGCGCCTGATACTCGTTTGGCTAACAATGCGGGGAGAAAGATGAAAAAAAAAAAAAAACACGAACGCTGGAGAGAAAAAAAGGTGTATCTCTCGTTGTCCCGGTCCATCGTGGTTGCGAGGCTGTGAGAAGCAATTCAGGGATGATTGGACGAGCTTTTTTGCTCTGCATTTTTCCCTCCTCTCGCGGAACGTGATCTAGGATTATTTACTCGGAATATTCGTTCGACCGCGCAAACGTGCACTCGCGAATTTTTTTCATCCGCAAAAACGAGAAGAAATGAAGAACATCTCGCGGTTTAACCGCAAATATCTCGCGAGGGAGAGGAAGAACGACGCGAGAGGGCGTCGCGAATTTATCGTTTCCGGTGCATCGCCAATATTTATCCATCTTCTACATATATTTGCGTATCATCGGAGAATACGCTATGCAAATACGAATATCCATATTTATGATAACAAACGGAGTAAAAAAAAAAAAAAAACAGTTCCGTCTCGCCCGATTCTCGCTCTCCGCGTTTTTATTTCCGTCGAGTCTCGGTGCAGGTGCGGGAGATGAATAAAACGGAGGAAAAACGATCGTGTCTGTAACGAGGGATGCTGCGTGCTCGTCGAGAGCGACGTTTTTTTCAACAATTCACGATTTTAATTGACGATCTTTGCACACCGAAGAGTGATTTCTCGAGAAACACGACGATGAAATCGAGGGAACGAAATTTGTACGAATCGCGTTTGGAATTTCGAGATGATTCGGTGCTGCGATCGATAATTATTTCGTTGG
This sequence comes from Heteropelma amictum, assembly GCA_959613375.1. NCBI lineage: Eukaryota > Metazoa > Arthropoda > Insecta > Hymenoptera > Ichneumonidae > Heteropelma > Heteropelma amictum. The sequence continues at coordinate 2,060,449 of OY390727.1, forward strand.
AAAATGATTTGGAGAGATTTTTTATTTTTTTTCGCCGGAGCGGTGACGAGCTGCTCGGCTCGCGTGCGTCTGCAGCCTCCGGAGAGGGACTCGACCTCGTTGCGCTCATTGCGCCAATTAACGAAACGAGCCAATACAAGCCGTGAGTCCGTTCGAAGGAGCATGTGGAGAAAACAAAAGGCGAAAGCGAGAGGGTCGAGCCGGAATTGAAGAGGTTCCGAGAAGAAATCGAGGATCTTCTGCCTAGCGCAAACACAAAAGGAGAAAACGAGAGAGGGAGATGAAGAAAAGAATCGAGAGGAGCGTCGGAGAGAGAGAGAGAGTTCGAAGCTCGCTATCTCTCGAGCGTGAATTCTCTCGAGGTCTGGGTCGGGAAGATCTCCGCGCAGGGACCTGTTGCTGCTTCTCGCCTCGGCACGAGAAAACCCGACCCCAGGGGCTTTGGAATCGCCATTCTCTCTCTCGCGAGCGTTTTTACGATAAATTCGTTTTTGCGGGAAAATCTCGAACGATCGCGAGCCAAGGCGCTTCGAGCATAGATTCGCGGGACGATCTAAGGCCAGTGATAAATACCGTAGCGCGGATTTTACTCTACTGTAAAAAAAAAAAAATTTATCGTACGATTATCAAAATTCATAAATGTGTTTTTTTTTTTTTTAATTCTTGCGGAAAAACTTTGAATAATCGCGAAATGTCGGGGAGCTGCGAGGGAGCAGCCGGACGATGAAAATAAAGCGAAATCGCTGGAAATCCGAGGTTATGCGGAGAGCCACTCTCAGAGAGTGCAATTATATAGACGAGCTCGTGGGATTAAGTCCGAAAGATTTATCTTCGTGTAAAAGTGCACCGAGATTCGAGCAACGATATCACGGGTACCATACAGCCTCGATATACATTATTCGACTAATACTAAGTAATCGTTTCAGCTCGTTAACCCGCGATACAGCATCTCTGATACAGCGAGATGCCAGTCGTTCAATCATCAATTTATATCGGCTCCGTAAATCGGCCCCCTCGCGTTTCTATATGTGTGTCAGAGATGGGCGTGTTACGAGACACGTTGTTGCGATAAAAACGTAATTAACTTTGATTTTTCTCGAGAATAAAGAAACTTGCGTTCCTCCTTCGCTCGACGAGGGAAAAAAGTTATGATTTTTCGCGATTTTTTTATCGAAAATTTCGCAGGGAGGTTGGCACAGGTTTAAAATAAAAAGTGTATATATTGTCGCGTCGAGATTAAAGAAAATCTTGAAAAACGAGAATAAATTCGTTGGAAAACGCGCACGCGATGCTCCATGGGAATTTAGCCGTCGCGTGAATATTAAATTCTTCCTTCGAAAAATGTGACGAATCTCGCGTATTTTATGTACGCGTTCTCGCCTCCCTTTTCTTCAACGTCCGTGACTCACGCGGTCGTATATCTCCCGTCGTGCTCTCTCTGATGTTATATGCGTGTATTTTTTCGGCCGAAATAACCGCGGAGCGCGAAAGATCGCGAAATTGAAACGAATCCAGAGAGGAACTGGCGCGATCGAGGACAGGGAAGGCTCTTTTTCGACGATGAAACGAAAAAATCGTCGGAAATGTCAAAATTTGAAATAAAAAATGAACATTTCAAATTGGCCTCATTGTGACTAATCGATTTACCAATAACAATATAAAATACGCGAATATTCCCGTATACGCTCTTCGTTTTACGAGCGAAACCAGCGGAATTCTCAAAGCTCCGAACCGGAGCGCATAAATCGATAGCCAAAACAATCCAAAAATATACTCGAAGAACTCGCACCGATGCCCTGGACGTGCCTCGAAACTCTGATGGCGTTTCGACCGGTCCAGAGGCAACTTCGCGAGAGCAGCGTTGAATAATCCGATCGAAAAATGAGTAATGAAAATGGAGCCTGTATGATAAATAAAGGAAGTAAATCACGCGAAAGTCAGATTTCGTTAGAGCTATACTCTTCAACGGTACTTGGACAATAATGACGGAGAGAGAGAGAGAGTTGAGATTTTTATTGTCGCTCTCGAATGGGAACGTGAATCGATGCATTGTGCCGGAGAATAGCTCAGAAAATTCGATTCAATGTGGAGCTCGGTGCGCTCGCGCGATATGTGGGCTTATTCTGATACTTTTACTCATGAGAATTTCAGCTCGAATTAATCCCAAGGACCAACATCAACAGCTCGTCAAAAATACTCGAGAGAGCATGCACAGTCCGCCCTTCTCTCCGTCGCCTACGATCATTGAAATACATACAGGGTGTCTCAAAAAACTGTGTGTTAAATTCGCCAAGTCGAAAAGCATCCCTTTGTCGCTCGATAACTCCTCGACTTCCGGTCGTACAAAAAAACACCAAAGGACACTTCGACTCGGAACATCATCCGGAATCTAGATAAAAAATTTTTGACACCTACTTTTGGGACACCCGTTATACACATTTTTTCACGAATATAAATCAGGTGGAAGAAAAAATCGAACTTTCCAAGCTGAATTCTTATCGGAATGAAATAAATTCGTGATTATTTCGACTTTTTATGTTTGAATACATCATTTCAGCGATACCTGTGTGTGACACATCGGTGAATAATAATTGCTGGACCAACGCACAGTGGGCGAATGATTTTTTGTCTTCTCGCGCTTGTTTTTTGCAACCGCTGATAATTATTTGCACTCGCGACGCGAGTGGAAAATGCTGACTACGTCAGTGATAAATACAACTTTATGATTCATAGACTCGCGAGGAAGACGCGATTTTTCTGCGACAACTCGGCTCGAACACGCCTATAAGGTGAAAGCTTTCTCGTTTCATCTCTCTCTCTCCCTCTCGCTCCATCTCCATCTTGATTTTTCAGCATTCTCCGCATATTAACGTCATTTGCATAAAATGCCTACGCTTCTCTCCCGTTTGTTGGCCGCACTCGAGTACCGCGGCGGGTCTCTCGTGACTGAACGACGCGGGAGAGAAAAAAAAATGCATCTCTCGCTCGGAAAAGTAGTGTCAAAAAGATCCGTTCGATGGAAGCGCGGAAACAAAGCCGTGGATCTTTGAGGTAATTAAAAAAAAAGAAATCGACGAAAAACTTCGTGACGAGAGAGCCAAAAGGTCCCCCCGCGGTAGGACACACGCGGGGACGGGCGAAACTTTTTTGAATCTTTGTATTCAGCAGCCGACAGCCGGACGAGAACGCCTCGGGAATATCGATCGCTTCTCGCGAGGAGTTTCCAGGCGTTTTGTCTTTTTCTTTTAATTTCTGAATACACGATAAATCATCGTACGTAACACGTAACGTAAGAGTGAATTACGCAAGCGAGGAACGTTGCGATTGGACCGTGGGAGAGGCTTGCTCACGTGCGAGGGCAACTTCCGGCGTCAAAAGTAAAAATCAGAAGCACGACTTCCGTCGATGGCGTGCAACGAGGACGTTGCCTCGACCGTGCGCACACAGAAGCGAGAATTAATGAACATTCCGAGTGCATAAATCCTCCCCTTTCGATCGTTTATTCCGAGGGACGAAGGGCGAAGCATCAAGAAACACACGCGCACAAACAGCCGGGCTTTCGGGACTCGACGAAAGCGCGTGACGATTTTTTAAAACGGAGCCTCGAAGCCATAGATCGCCCGTCGATGAAGATCGCGCCAACGGGAATTTCGAACCTTTTTTCCCTTCGTGCTCTTTTGCCACTTCCAGAAGCCGTTTTTCTCGCGACGTACACACACACGAGCCCTGAGAAGATGAGACGAATTTGCCACTCGCGCGTTGATTTCAATGTCGCTTCTTTTTTATCCCCTCGATGCCTGCCCTCTCTCTCAACTTTGCCGGACTTTGCGCGAGTAATTTGATAATATTACGTCGGTTTTTACCGCGAGAGCGATCTAATGCCCCGAGGATGAGAGGCTACACCGTAAAATTCCAAGAAAATATCGGATCCACGTGTTGAAAAGCCCGGAGAGGAAGGGCAGGGGGGGGATGAGCGAGGGATCTCGTTCATGGACGTCGCAGCATCATTTCTCGAGATCAGACTTTGCGTGACTCTCCGACGCCTCTCTTCCCTCTGCTGCTGGTTGTACACAAGGAAGTGTGATCCACACACACACACACACACACGTTTGTACAAATGTTTCTTAATGCCGCGCAGATGCTGTGCGTTTTCTTCGTGAAATCGTGAGCGAGCGCAGCGACGCTACGTACGACGTGTTTTCGGAAATGAGAAACATTTGGGAGGAACAATTCGAGCGAACAATTTCATCCTCGAACGATCGTAAATAACGATCGAAAAAAAAGACGAAAAAAATCCAATTTATATCTCTCGGATATACCTGGGGATAATTACTCGGTGGAACGGTAATTAAAGGGACCTCGACGACGGAGAAGAAAAAAAAGTCGATTTATTGTTTCGATCCCGACGATTTCCCGACGCGATCTTTCATCGAAATATTCACGATGCATAAATAATTCCGAGAGGCCGAAATTTCGATGATTCCGTAAATAACGAATTGCCATAAATTCACGATTTTTGCCGAATTTTCGAAATTCAGAATGCGGACATTCGTCTTCCCGGGTTTTTTTGTTTCGAAGAAAAAGAAACGCAAAAATCAGCGGAGATTTATACGTTCCCGATGAATCGTACAGACTCTCCTCTTCTCCGTCGACTTTTTCAATCATAAATCCGCGAATAACGATGATTTATCAAAATTTTCGTCTTTCGGTGTTTGTTAACACGTATCGTGGTGTAACCCGACGACGATATCCGAGGCGATTGATCAATTCTCGTTGTAATTGCCCCGCCGTAGCGAGAGGAATGAAAATGTCGAGTCACGCGGAGGAGAAAAGCGGAATGGCGTGACGAAATTCGAGTCGCGATAATTAATCATCGCGAGGGTTTTTGTCGCAGGTGCGAATACCGCGAGTTTGTAAGGCGTGTACGTGCCTCGTATATATTTTCACGTTGTGGGTCAGATGGAAGCGGTTTACGTCGCGAGAATGACACGAAACGGCATTCACCGAGTCAGCGACGTCTGTACCCGCGTCTGCTCAGGAAACGGTCCATTACGTCGATCAGACGACGACGACGATGCAGCCAACTCTTTGACTCTCTCTCTCTCCGTCTCGCTTCTTCTCTCATCCGATCGCGAGTTCTCTGCGCGTGCTGAGGAGCACGAGCATGTATGAGCAGAGGGGAAAAAAAAACAAGATAAAAATCCGAGCATGCAACTCGGTGTTACAGGCGTTGACACTCGAGTTTACCTGCAGCCACACAGGGGGGCTTCAAGAGCAATCTCCGCTTGGATCTCGTCTTGCCGATCGCCAAAATCGTTTTTCGAATCATCTGACCATCCGACGAAAAAAAAGTACACCCGACATCTCCATAATCTCGCGTCGAACGCCTTTTTGACGCGATCTGCGAGCAATTATTTCGGATGCTGGATAATTTGGATGTGTCGCGATATTATTTTTCGATCTTTGTTTCCTCGACGATGTAGCGTCAGAAAAACACGATTGTGAGACGATATTTTTTGAAGCTGGTACACGAGGCCTAATTTGATCCAGACATTCTCGTTTTTACAGCTTCTCTCTCTCGTTTTTTTCGTTTCGTTGTTGTTCGTTCTCTCCGCAGTGTCACACAGGGTAAAACGAGACGCGTCCTCGACTTTTTTCATCATCGGCAGATGTTTAGGGTCGCGTTTTGCTTCTCGGAAATTTCGGGACTCTCGAACGGTCTGACCTCGGTGGTGGCGCCTCCGCGGATCGAAAGTCCTCGTTGAGGGTAGCAGTCCGCCAAAAGACGAAGAAAAAAATTTCCAAAAAGTGGTCCATCTCGACGTGCGTGGTGAAACCCGCTCCCATATACAGCGAAGGGGTTGACGTCGCGTACCTGTTCTCTCGTACAGTATACGATTCGCCGCTCCATGTTGGGACTTGAAAATGACGAGTGCGAACGTCAACGCGTGCTTTAACGGAGTTACCGTAGTGTCCGAGCTCTCCAGCGGTACCGTGTGACAGGCATAAACAAACACTTTTGGAAAACGTGCTTCGCCTCTACTTTTGCACTGCCTTGATTTTCCATTACGTACATACATGCATAAATACATATACATATATGTGTGAATGTATATGTGTATGTATATATGTATATATATGTGTGTAAATGTATATATGTATGTATATATGTATATATATATGTGTGAATGTATATATGTATGTATATATGTATATATATGTGTGTGAATGTATATATATATATGTATATATGTGTATATATATGTGTGAATGTATATATGTATGTATATATATGTATATATGTATATTTTATATATAAATGTACGCAGCGATGTATCGATATCATATAGATATTCGACAAAGCCGATCGCGTGAACGAGATTGGAATATTTATAACAGCCGCCTACATGTTCCCCTCCGAGAGCCTGTGAATTTCGTATTTCGATACGTACGCGCAATGAAATAATCAAACGGTAAAATGCCGCTCACGCATTTAAAGTTTTATCCGTCCTGCCGAGCCGCGTTCGCTTCTTCGCGTTTTAGGCCGATAAATCGACGGCGATAAATAATACTCTCGTCGATTTGTTTTTACCTTTTTTATTTTTCTTTTTCGCGGTTAATTCGACGCCCTTTTGTTTGCACGGGATCGTATATTTGTTTTATCGGTATTTCGATCGAAATTGGATGTTTCCTTTCAATGATTTATCGTTAATTCGGGGATATTAACGATGATTATTCCGATAAATACGGCCGCGATCTTCCCGAGTGTAAAATGAGATAATTTACTATCGGGATCTCTCGTTTTTCTTGCCTTTTATCTACCGGCTTGAAAACACTCGAGGCATACGCAGGTATAATTCTGCGCTGCATACGCGGTGTCCACGAAGCGCGATGGAGAAATGTATTTCAGTGTTTCTTTTATTTTGCGATGAAAATTTAACGACTCCTTAATTAATTACTCGACGGTGGTTCGTCGGATCGCAAAGTGCTCAAGGACTTTTCGACTCGGAATCTCGCGACCGATGTAGCATAAAATTATCAGCATTTATTTTTGGGACACCCGGTATATGTGTGTTTTCATGTTTATTATGTATAAACGTGATTTTCGTGGTCCGAGCGGTGAGGCGCGACGATTTTTCGGTTCGAAGATGTCCGAGAGATACGGGGGGATTATTTTTCATCGTTCGACAGCACCGGAAAATTTGACGATCGGAGCACGAGTTCGATCGCCTCGGAGTTTATGGTTTTTTTTTTCTTCGAGTGTTTATAACGACGGAGGTGTAGCGGAAGTTTATGAAAAATTTATCTCGCGTGAAATCTCACTCGTAATCGACGAGAATAATCGCGGAGATCTTCCGCGTTCTCTCGCTCGTATGACAATTAATAAAAATGGTAATTAAAAATCGATTCGAGTTGACGATCTTTTCCATTTTTCCACGACGATAATCTCCGAAATCTCCGTTCCGTTAAACCGAGATAGTAAAAATATGTTTGTACAGGCTCACGAATCTCGTTCTCCCCGTATCGTACGAAGAGATTTTCGCGCCTTCGTCTTTTCCTCTCCCTTCTTCTTTTTTTTTCACACCCACGACATACATTTCGTGAGGAGGAACGAGCTTCGGGAATTCTTCGTCTTTTTTCTTCTTCCTCCACATGCGCTGGTGCATCTCAGACGGAAAGGAAAAAAATACTTTCGGAGGGGGAGTTTGCTCGTTCGGCAGGATAATTTAGAAAAAAATAAATAAATAAAACAACACGAAGAAAACGAAAAACACGACGGAGAAAGCCCCTCGGCGTCTCGCGCCGTCCCTTTTCTCTCGGCTTGCCGCCCGGGCACCGTTTCAAGCGCACGGGAAAATCGGCCATCTGGCATTGGCGCGAGCCACCGACAATCTCGAGATATCGTCGGATTTCGATGCTTGCCAGGAGCCAGAAAGAAAGACGAATCTCGCTGTAGTTTGTGCTGCAACCCGCACGTGTTCTACGTTACGCTTTCAAGTGTATATATATATATATATATATATATATAAATGTACATTATATACATTATTGTAAAAGCGTACCTCAAATCTCGACGATGATGTCGACTTTTTTTTTTTTCATCGAAATTGTCCCTTCCCCCGTCTCGCTCGGAGGAAGTCATTTATTTCAAAAAGTTTCAACCGGAACATTAAGCGGAAAAAAAAAACAGTGCCTGTACGACGGGTTGAATTTTTTTTCTTTTTTTTTTTCATTTATTTATCGTAGAAAATCGTCAACGGATATACGACGATGGATATAAAAACTTTTACGACAGGATCTTACTGAAAATTACGGGTAATTATCACCCGATGATCGTCATGGTGTCACGTGTTTTTTCAGAAAACGTTGTGTATTTATTTCGCGGGGAGAAATATTTTTCGTCGCCGATTTCGATTTTTATTGCGAGAAGCTGTAAATTTTTATTTTATTGAATGCGTTTGGCGCGTGTAGTGAAATTACGTGTGACGAATAGCGCGGGTGTATGATGGATTTTTGTAAGATTTATGCATTGTTCGATTAATCTCGCGAATCTCGTTGCTGCCTTGATATTCTCTCGTCAAGGCTCCGCGTGAGACTTGGAGAACGTTTACAGCATATATTTACACGCCCAGTGCAAAAAAAGGAACAGTCGAGTGTTGCCCTCTGTCGTGACTTACGACCCCTTTGTTCGCTGTGCACTCGGATCTTTGCGCCGCGCTGGACCACAATGTGCATATAACGTTTCTCGAGTACCGGGTGTCCCATGAAAAATCGGTAAATAATCTGAAAATTATCTGGAAAATCGGGGAAAATCGAAAAAAGCCACAGCGATGGAAATTCGCGCTGATTAAGGTGTTATATCATATCCACTGTATCTCGTATTGTTGCTCATTGATTGTTCGTACATTTTACGATATTTGTGTATGTAAATATAATTCGTTATTATCATTACATACCACTTTGTCAAAATCGCAGAAATTTTCTCAAAAATTCAACGATGCATAATTAATTCAGAGCTGGCAGATGAAAATTCGCGCTGATTAAGGTGTTACATCATATCCACTGTATCTCGTATTATTGCTCATTGAATGTTCGTACATTTTACGATATTTGTGTATGTAAACATAATTTGTTATTATTATTACATACCACTTTGTCAAAATCGCAGAAATTTTCTCAAAAATTCAACGATGCATAATTAATACAGAGCTGGCAGATGAAAATTCGCGCTGATTAAGGTGTTATATCATATCTACTGTATCTCGTATTGTTGCTCATTGATTGTTCGTACATTTTACGATATTTGTGTATGTAAATATAATTCGTTATTATCATTACATACCACTTTGTCAAAATCGCAGAAATTTTCTCAAAAATTCAACGATGCATAATTAATTCAGAGCTGGCAGATGAAAATTCGCGCTGATTAAGGTGTTACATCATATCCACTGTATCTCGTATTATTGCTCATTGAATGTTCGTACATTTTACGATATTTGTGTATGTAAACATAATTCGTTATTATTATTACATACCACTTTGTCAAAATCGCAGAAATTTTCTCAAAAATTCAACGATGCATAATTAATTCAGAGCTGGCAGATGAAAATTCGCGCTGATTAAGGTGTTATATCATATCCACTGTATCTCGTATTATTGCTCATTGATTGTTCGTACATTTTACGATATTTGTGTATGTAAACATAATTCGTTATTATTATTACATACCACTTTGTCAAAATCGCAGAAATTTTCTCAAAAATTCAACGATGCATAATTAATTCAGAGCTGGCAGATGAAAATTCGCGCTGATTAAGGTGTTATATCATATCCACTGTATCTCGTATTGTTGCTCATTGATTGTTCGTACATTTTACGATATTTGTGTATGTAAACATAATTCGTTATTATTATTACATACCACTTTGTCAAAATCGCAGAAATTTTCTCAAAAATTCAACGATGCATAATTAATTCAGAGCTGGCAGATGAAAATTCGCGCTGATTAAGGTGTTATATCATATCCACTGTATCTCGTATTGTTGCTCATTGATTGTTCGTACATTTTACGATATTTGTGTATGTAAATATAATTCGTTATTATTGTTACATACCACTTTGTCAAAATCGCAGAAATTTTCTCAAAAATTCAACGATGCATAATTAATTCAGAGCTGGCAGATGAAAATTCGCGCTGATTAAGGTGTTATATCATATCCACTGTATCTCGTATTGTTGCTCATTGATTGTTCGTACCTTTTACGATATTTGTGAATGTAAACATAATTCGTTATTATTATTACATACCACTTTGTCAAAATCGCAGAAATTTTCTCAAAAATTCAACGATGCATAATTAATTCAGAGCTGGCGGAAAAAAATCTCGCCAACAGGTGCAAAATGATGGAAAAAAACAGTTGAATTTTCCATCCTTCGTCGTGAAAGCCCGTGTAAAATGGTCGTACGTTCGAACGAGGAGATTTAAATTTAAATATTTTTCGAGAGCCCTCCAGGCACCGAACGATGACAAGGTACTTCCGGAAATTTGCCACGAGACACCCGGTATGTGCGCGCATGAGATCAGACACGGGGGCGAATATCAGTGATATTTCTCTCCTCGCTGTAACACTGTAACACAAATTCTCGACGTTTTTTTCTTCTTTGCCGTTGTTTTTCTCTTCTTTTAGTTTCTCTCCCGTATATTAATGCTCAAAGCCACGCCGTGGCAGAGAGAAATAGCGGAGGTAAAAAGGAAAGGAAGGAAAAACAGATAAAAGTCCTCCGAGACCAGTTGCCGTGGTCGAGAAACTCGCTGTCTCGTCTCCGGCGTTTATCCCTCTTGTTTTCCCCGCGATATTACGTCGGCGAACGAGGAAGAGCCCGAGGAATAACGAGCGTCGGACATCGCCCGCTTTACGCACAAATAAATGAAAAGTCAGCTCATTTTCATCCAATTGCGATTGACGCGCGATTAAATCTCCCCCTTAAACCACCGGCTGCCACTGTAGGAGGAGAAAAAAAATATAAACAACGAAGACGCGCGTTTCTTCCACTGGATTTCCGCTCTCGATCGTTTACAAATCGTACCGGAAGTCCCGTCGGTCATTTTTGCTCCGTCGGACCACCCGCGGTGACCGTACGCCGCCTTAAGACCATCCGACAGAGAGAAAGGAAGAAAACAGCAGAGAGAATTCGATCCACGAAAGAAATTACGATTTTTTTTTTTTTTTTTTCGAAAAAAAGCGAAGCCTCGGGCAGTTCGAAACGAACGTGGGCCTCTCGGGGGTGAACCGATTATTACAGGCGGGGCTAACACCGTTCCGGCGATCTTGATGAATTTCGGTGTTGATTCCGACCTCGTTTTTTCGACCTGGCCAATTATTTCCGAATGATTAAAACGGCATTTCGCAGCACTCGTGCCAAAAATCAGCGAATCCACACTAAAAAAAAATACAAGTTGAGATGGAAATAATTACGCGATATTTTGTTTGTTTTTTTCGAAAAATACGTTTTTCGGACGTCAGAGACGATGAAGAATTTATTTTTTGTTACAATGGCGACGCGTGTAACGGCTTGGCATGACGAGAACGTGGCGATGAATCGCGACGAAATTATTACGACCGTGAGAAAACGAAATTGTCGCGGACTTTTTTTTTAGAACCAAAAAACATGTCTCTACCACTGTTTTTTTTCTCTCTCTGCCCTTTAATTATTTTCTCACAGCTTTTCTTCGTACGGAATTCTTCATGTACATCGGGGCGCCGAATATTTCGGCCACGAGAGTACGGCAGAGACAGTGACGGCACTGTCTCCGCGCGATGGGACTTTTTCGAGTTCCCATAAAGCGAGCTTACACTTGACACACACGCGCTGTCCATTTGCTCCGTCTTTTTCCTCCGCACTTGCTCGTACGAGTTTCACGATTTATGTGACCCGTCCATATTCGCGTTTTAAGGCAGGAGGATGTCCAGGGAATCCTCGAGGAGGAGGTAAAAAGTGATTTTTTCATTTTCAACGAAAAAAATCAAGCTAAAAGAACGATATTCACTGTTTTCGGATAGCTACTCAAAAAATTGCTCATTTTTTGAGTCGTACGTTGAAATTCACCAAAGGCAAAAGGATCCCCGGCGTCTATGCGGCATTCGCTAGGATTTATACGACCCACTGAGAATACAAACACCGAGGAAGAAAAAAAAATGAAGCCGGAGAAACGAGGGGAAAATACATCGAGAAAAATCGAGAGAGAAGAACGAAAAGTAATATACAAAACCGTCGCGGATGAGGCCACGTGTTTTGCTCAAACCTCCCAACCGTTCGAACGTCCGAATGATTATTTTTCAAAAAAGAAATGGAGAGAAAAAAAATATTCAAGGCGCGACGGAAAGATTCGAAAGAAGGGAAGAAAGACGGTACGTGAGTTTCGTTGCGTGTTGTTTCGCCGATTTATCGATACCTCGAGCTCGCGTTTCGTTGTATTAACACGAGAGATGGACATGTGATATCTACATATCGAAGCGAGTAGCCACTCTCGTTACGCTCATCCTACCGATTTAATTCCCAAGACGTTCATTCGTCACGCCACGCCGAACATCTCTCTGCTATTTTTCAATTTTTTATTCCAGCCCTTTTTTTTTTCTCCATATGCACATGGATGCAAGCAGCTCGAGCACTAATTCCTCAAGGCGTAATGTATTCGCTCGTGAGATTTGTACGTACGGGGTGTCCCGGTAATCCACGGTTTATGATTCAGAGCCACATTCGCAATGAAATTTCGAGACGAAAAGTATTTCGTCACTTTTCGACACGACGAACCCGCCGCGAGTTATCGATCGTCAAAGTTCGAGCCAATCGGACGCGCGCGTCCACGCTTCCCATTGGCCGAACTTCGTTGATTGATAACTCGGCGGGGAGTGGTCGGACGAAAAAATGCTCGAATACTCTTCGGCTTGGAATTTCATCCCCCTCATCTTGGTCCTGATTACAGATCGATATTTCGCATCCTCCGATTTTCAAGTTTCGCGACACCCTGTATACACTCGTGTCTGGTGCGGTAGAATGGTACAGGGCGTAATTGCGTATCGAACCGGAAACGCAGCGAGCTCCGACGACTCTCTTCCTATCCGTACTAGCCTCGAGAATATTTTACACTTATATACCGTATGTACGTTTGATACACATGAAAATAAGATGTATATATACGAGACTCGAGTTGCAGTTTGTTCTGCAAACATCCCTATACACAGCTTCGATCAACGTACGTCCGCTCCGAGATTGCATAATATGCATTCTGCGCATCCTCTCTGCAGAGTCGGAAGAATTCTAATGGATGTAATATGTGCAGATTTGATGCTGATTCTTTTGCGCTAATTTCACGTCGGACGTGACGTACGTATAATGTGAAAAAAAAAACGTTTTATTGAAATTGAAATAAACGCATTTTCTTTTTTAAACGAAATAACAAAGGAATTTCGACGATCGTCGAGCGGTTGATGAGCGATCGAAAAAAAGGGACGAAAAAAATCGGACGAAATTCGATGCTGAAGCATAACTCGAAGGTGGTCCCTTCGAATCTTTTGCATTATGTAATACAGCGGGAATATGATCTTGAACTATGCAGAGGTGAGAGAAAAGGATTATCCGCGTATAAGCCACAGGTATCCTTCTGGTGAACATGATATTTCGATACTTTTGCACGAGCTTTGAAACCCTCGCACGCAACAATTTTTTTTTTGTTTTTGGCATAAGAATTCCGTAAAAAATTCCGTTGAGGTTTCTCTACGGGAAAAAAAGATGGAATGAAAAAACAATATTTTTCGTTGCGCTTCAAGACGTAATTATTTTTTGTTTGTGCGATATATATACTTTTTGTAGCACCTGTGAAATAAATATTTTTATAAAAACATACAATTATATTTGTATGTTATAAAATGAATTTTCTCTTGTACGGGGGATTTTTGTTGTTTGTTCAGACTGCAGGCGTGACGGAAGAGAAAATAGGGAACGAGATGCGTTTCAAGTCTGCGGGAGAAATATATGTAGGATATATTTCAGTCGAGTGTTGAAAATCGAACGAGTTTTTGAGTCTGATCGTGAGTTTGTCTCTGCTCACGCAATCTCATTTCTCTCCCTCCGCCGCTTTTCCTGACCCAGAACGAAACAGGTGTCGGGGAATTAGGTCCACCGGAAGAAATCAGAGCCTCTGGTTACACCCTTTCCCTCTCTTTTTCTCTCTCAACATTCACATGCCAATGTACGCACGAAATGATCGTGACCAAACTCGAAATTGACTCGTTTAATTTTAGAAACTATACTAGGGATGTGTGCTCGCGCCTTACTTAATCTTTTACGTACTTTAAGCTGTTGAAATCCGGTAACTGTAAACTCGATATTTCAATGAGAAAATAGTCGTTAATTCATAAAATTCGTATTATTGTATTTTTGGAACGAAATATTGAGTTTCCGCTGAAATACCGGTGTGTTTTGTAATCAGCGGGAAAAAATACATCGATATAGACCGGTAAAAATTATTTTTGAAATCCAAAATTTTTCGCCATTTTTTGCCGGATTGAGTTGGATCACTAAAATGTTTGCCATTTTTTTTTCGTTGGAGATAGACACCCCAACTTGTGCTTATTCTCTTCGCGATTGTTGAGGCTTCAAAATGCCGTTTGATTCATGTAGATATCTTGATTTTTCGATTTTTGGCAGATTTTTTAAGTTGGACCTTCGATTTTCGCCAATTTTTCCATGCATACCCCTTTGCGGTCTTTTTCGCCGATTTTCGACATCGATTTTGAGGGGGAAGGAATCAAGCTATCGACATTTTACTTTCACCATCTTTTAAGTCTACTCGAGAGCGTCTCCAAACCCCCCCAAAAAATGTATGTAGCATAATTATTAACAGAGTTATGACCACTTGAAATTTCGGCTTTTCAGGGATTTCGGGATAGTTGCCAAAAAAGGGTCGAAATTTTTTTTCCAAATTTTCAGTTTTTCAAGAGCCTATCCGATCGGAAATTTTCCGCTGATTACGAAACTGATCGAGTTTTTCGCGAAAACTCGAAATTTCAGTGAAAAAACGCAAAAAAACATGATCCGAAATTTTAACATTTTTTTCAGAACTGCACTCATGCATAATCGGCAGTGATAAAGAGGCTGTTGGCGTCCGCGATCGAAACGGCACGAAAATGTCGTCGATCAAGCAGCATCGCGCTGTCTTTGGAGTCTCCTTAATTCTACTTGCGATCCTGAGCCAGATTCAAGGACGATCCATTCGACTCGGTAAGCAGTTAAAGACAATTTTTTTTCTCCATTATTTCTCCCTATTTTCGCTTTTAAATCGATCTCAACGAGCCACGTCGGAGAAGCTATGTGTCGGGGCTACCGAATAAAAATGCCGGCAATTATGCAAATAATCAATTATCGCGATGAACGCTCAAAATTTGACACAATTGGGAGAATCAAAAATTACGAGAGTGCACGAGCCTCGGAATAATTTGCCTAAACAGATTAGTCTACATGCCAAACAACACACTATACGTATACACGTACATGAAAGGGTAAAAAAAAAAGTTTCGCAGCAAACAGGCGGAACGAGAGATAAGATTTTGTGTCCGAAAAAAAAGAAAAACGACGAAAAGAAAAAAAAATCGCTCAGTCGAATAAATTGTCCCTTCGATTAGCATAATCGTGGTTAGTGTGTGGTCGGGTGTGGAAAAAAAGATGGTCGCTCCATCGTCTCCGTGTCCAAGGTGAAAAGCCTATGAAAGAAGGGGGTGAGAACGTGTATGGGAAAGAAATAAATCGAAGAGAATAAAAAAAAAACGAGAGTTAAAAAAAATGAACAAGTGTCGAGATGAGGAAGACGAGGAAGAAGAAGAAGAAGAAGAAGCAGAAGAAGCAGAAGAAAGAGGAGGAGAGGGCGATTTTCCAAGTCCGACATCTGGTCCACAGATCCATCCCGACTATATCACATAAATATCTATAATATCTATGTATATATATATATATACTACATACTATACATATATACATATGTATAAAGCACGGTACAAAGGCGAGCACCCCGAGGCCCGCATAAACAGCCAATAGAAACGTTAAATCTGCTCCAAAATGTATGGACCAGAAAGACGTACCGGGGTAGAGGCGAATTTGTGTCCATGCGCCTTTTTTCTCCAAGAAAAATGATTAAACTGTGCGCTCGCATAGACGGGAAGCGGAGGAGGCCCGGTTTTTAATTCCCATCGTTCCTGCCCGGAAAGAGCCTCGGGATCGGGGCGTTTTATAACCCACCCTTCGACCCAGTGCACCCCTGTGGCGTTCTCCCTTTCACCACACTCTCGCCACTCTCTCTCTCTCTCTCTCTCCCTCTCTCTGACTTTCTCTCACTCAGGGAGACGAGAGAAATTCGAGGAAATCCTAACGCTGAACCTGCTGAGCACGTGTTCGTCTTATGCCTCGTTCTAATTGTCTCGGAAGTTTATATACATACAAAACGAGCCTCTCGGAGTCATTTTTCGTACGCACACGTTTCGTCAAATTTCGGCGGGAAAGCTGTCGCTTATTTTTCTTCCCCATTCGTCGCGCCTTCGGCGATGTCTTTTGAAGCCTTCCCCGAGAGGAAGAATGACGTTTTTTTTTGTTTTCAAACAATTTACCAACTTTTCACGCTGAATTTCCCCGTATTTCCTCTGATTTTTCATTCAACGTCCGAACAAGATGCGAATCGTTTCATTCGCGTTACCAACGGGGGTTCGTACGTACGAGGTTTCAATACAATCGTGTGTACTCGGTACACACGTAACCATTATTATGATTGAGCTCAATTGTCCAATTGGCCGCGATTATTGAATACTCGTCTATTTTGCTCTCTCTCTCTCTCTCTCTCTCTCTCTCTCTCTCTCTCTCTGCCAAAGTGGATTACACTATGTGTACGTAATGTACACAGTCGCACAGACGGTCGTAAAATGCACGTAAGATAATCGACGTCGGCGGACAAAATCCCAGTAGCCGGATCACGATTGACGAGAGAAAAAAAAGCCAACACATGCAAGCCCAGAGATGAGACCCGACGCAGTGTCGTGAACGCAATTTGTGGCTTGCAGAAGACTCCCAAGACGAATGAGAGCCTCTGATCACGATCTTTTTGTCTATTGAACGTACATGGATGTTCAACGATGATTGGCTATGGCTATTATCGGCCAATTGCACAGTGAAAAAAGGCAATAATGAGTGAGGGTTCACAGCGTGTGCGTTCAAAGTTACGCAGAGTTTTGTACAGCGGCAAAAGTTGCGCAAATATCGCGCGGCATCTGCTGTACTCTCGTACGCTTTTTTCTTCTCGCGAACCTCGGATCTTTTGTGTATTCTTTTTGCAGCTTCGAATGGGGCAAGAAAAATAATTTTACGCCGACAAATCACTACGTATACGCGTCTCCTTGAGCGATCTCCTCGGGCTCTCGGAGGAAAAACGAAAAGTCACCGCGAACGCGAAATCCCAGCGCGATTGAAAAATCAGCTTCTCTCTCGGCAAGATTTAAAATTTACATTCTTTTTTCTCTCTCTCTAAATCGTAATGCATACACGAGCTTTATCCTGACCCACATTTTCCGAATCGTTACGCAATGTTTGCATCGACCTTGTGGTTCTCCCTTTTTTTTTTTCCTTATTCTTCTCATTTCGTAGGCGCTTTTTTTCCATTCGATCCCTCGTCGCGAATATAAAACCGCGCGAGTTTCGAGCTTGTCGCACGAGACGATATCCTCCGAGACGAGTTCTCTCTCGGAAGGTTGCGGATAGTGCGGAATTTTAATGGCGAGGCCCTTATTCCTCCTCGATGGACGTCGGATCGTTCGGGCGATTATCCCCCAGCTGAAATTCCATCAGTCTCCGAGTCTCGCTGCTGTTAAGACGCCAAGGACGTGAAGAAAAAAGGAGGAAAAAAAATGAAGGACGAGGGAATCGTGATTCCGTGTCTAAAAGCCTTTTGTGGAACGCTGCTGTGATATCGCCGCGCGGATCGGCGACGAAATCCCAGGGTGAAGATAATACGTGTATCAATGACGGCTATAAAATAACGAGACGAAGCAAAAAGGAAAAAAAAAGCAAGAAACGGAAAAAGGACGATGATTCGCAAAGAAATAGACTCGTTTTACACACTCGAACGTACAAGATCGCGTCAATATCCGCTGGCGAGATCCCGCAGGAGTAACCGTAAGTGTGGCGAGTGACCGCGATGAGTTCGACCGCGAAATCACTCGTCAGCTCGCGAAAAAAACCGCGCAGAACCGCGAGAAGGAAGGAGAAAGCGTGAGAAGCGAGCGGTTGCGTTTTGAGTCTTCGCGCGGTGCATCGAAGACTCGAGAGAGAGCGCGCGGGTCGCGCAGCGCGAAGAGAGAGAGCGCGTGCGGCGCGCACGCGCATGCACCGATACGAGGCGAAACTCCCGAATTAATTTACGGCCGGCGCGTGCCCCGGGGAGAGAGTGCGAAGCTGCACAATCTATCTATAGAACACACCGCGAGTTGTATCGATATATATCGAACATAACTCGTGCGAGTTTACAACGGTAAGACCGCACGTTGATGCGATAGGTGGTTATTTTCTCACTCACACAGGCATACACACATGCGCATTAACGTTGTTTTATTTTCATTTTTTAAATCGCGTTTAACCGATCCTTGGATCATCAACGATCTCCAGGTCCAATTTGTGGATCGATCATTCAAACTTCAAACGGGATTTATAACATCGATCGGATCGAGTATCGATGAGGGTGTTTGAGCGACGATGAACTTTATATTTTTCATTTTTCAAAAATCCTTTCTTTTCCGTGTTATTTTATTGATATCATGCCTTCTTGGACAGCCGCGTCTGTCTGTATACAGTTTTATATGTATATACGTATACAAAGCGTCTGCTTTCCTCAGATCTACAGCGCATGCGCGCCTCGCGCGTTTCATCGGGAACGCGCGCGAACGTACGAGTATAATATTAGCGCCAATAACGCCCGGAGGCGCAGCGCGAATTTCCTGGAAGCGACGATGATCGACGTCGGTCTTTTTCCGAACCCTCTCGTCGTAATAATAACAATAACAACAATAAAAATAACGATGACGCTCTCTCTCGAGCGGAGATTTTCAGAATTCGCGGGAGATGATTCAGCGAGAAAAAAAGCGAGAAATACGTGCTGGGGAAACGAAAATTCACGCAGGGAGGGCATAAAAATCGTTGAAGAGGGGGGGAAAGTAGGCTATGAGATATCCGGGCGCCTCGGGGATGCCCCGGTCACCCACGAGTTGTGACTCGGAAAAACAAACACGAAAATACTACGTAGTAGTCGCGGCATCTCCCAAACGTTTTTCTTTTTTCGTCATCTCTGTCCCTCTTCGTCCCTCTCTCTCTCTCTGTCTCTCTCTCTCTTTTGGTCCAAGTTTAACGACATTGAACAACAAATAATCAAAATGTCAGCGTCCTAATGGAGCCCCCGACTGCGAGCCTACAATTCGAGGAACAAAAAAGATTTATCCCTCTCAAAGACGAAACCGTCGAAGCGAAAAAGCGCGGACGATCGCGAATGAAATGATCGAGTAAACGCGGAATAATCGAATCTCGCAATTCCGCTATACGTCCGATTCACGAAGACGAATCGTCATTGCACAGCTACAGAAAGCATCTCGCGCCCTCGCTGTCCCTCTCTTAATTCTATTACGCGGATTTCGAGAGACGAAAGAGCCGTCCGAGCAGACCGCGTCTCGAAAAGATCCGCGCTATTCCTGGCGTCCGCGGCGTGGACCAGATGGCCCGCGTGACGTCACACGGCGCAGTTTCATTTCTTCTCTTTCTTCCCGCGACGAAACGAGCGTATATCGGCGAGTCTCTCGTTTCTCTCGTGTATTTTCTGCTCTTTGATTCCCGAAATGAGAATAAACGAAATTTCGTAGCGGAATTTCGCGGGGCGACGGTTTTATTTTTGGTCCACGCGGTTGAGAAGACGATGGAGGAGCGGCGGGAAGTCGATACGCGGGTATGCGCGAACGAGATATAAATAAATAACAACAAGAGGTTGGAAAAGAAGCTGGAAACGAAAATTTGAGTAAAAAAAAGAGAAACGACGGATGAAAATTGCCATCGGAGAGCGCTTCGCGATTGTACGCACCGAGCACGTGTTGCACAGACGCCGTGTCTCTGAGCGACAGCCCCGAGTATACTCGCGAAAGACACACGTGGAGAGCGCGAATCACAAAAGCGTCGGATAAACTTGAATCGAGAATTCACTCTCGGTGGAAAAATAACTGGACCGAACAACGGTACGACTGTTGCGAGTGTTGAAAACGATCGCGGACGTGTAAACCCCGTGAAACAGGATGTTTTGCTTCGACCTCGGTGTATACCGCACTCGCTCGGGCTCTTGTCTAAAGATTGCGCAATTCACCCTCCGCACGAGCGAAAGAGGGTACGTACGTCGAGATAAACCGCGAGTGATCTCGCTGTAATCGCACTTGGGTCGTATCAAACAAATACAAACGAGGGTATACGCGTTCCCACGGACGACCTTCGCGTTTTGCACGTGCCGAGCTTGCGAAGATACACAGGGTGTCGCAAAAATGACACACTTACACCTTAATGTCCCATCGGGGATTGATTTCCGAGTCAAAAAGCAGTCGCGAAGCGCTCTTTGGCAGGACGAAAGTCCTTTGAGTTATCGCGATTGACACACACGGTTGGACCGATAATCAGATACGACAAGATGCGGAGGACGAAGGAAGAAGCGATTTTTACGATGAGAGCGAGCGGGCGTGTATGTTTTTTCTTTTTTTTTTTAATTTTTTCGTTTGCTCGTGAAATCGTCACGTGAATAACACACTCGAAACGGCGGAGAGAGGGCCCGGGATGCTGCGCGTGGTTTTGCTATACATCGAGACGTCTGGATGTCAAGATGGTTTGTCATACGTTCTTATATGCGCTGGCAGAAATCTCGCGAGACAGCAGGCACATACGAGAAGCATACGTATACATCGCAACACTAGCCGGAGATCTATAATTAGCGGGGTTTGTGCATTCTGGAGACAGGAAGAAAAGCCCCGACGAACGAGATGAGAACGCCTCGGGACGGAGACGACTCGTCGTTTCGACGATCGAGAGCGAGAGATGCGACTGCATATGCGAGATGGAGGAAAGTGATGGACCGAGAGGAAGAGAGATAAATAATAGAGAGAGGGGGGGGGGGAGGGAGAGAAATAATGGCAAAAGAAGAGCAGACGAACGAATGATAAAAAGACGGTTTGTGGCGGTATATACGTGCAGAGAGGGCGAGAAATCGCAAGCACGGAACAACGCCGAGAATCACGTCGAACTCCGACGGAAAGTCCAACGAGATGGAGAGAAAATGCTGCTGGTTCCTGGCTGTAATCCAAGAAGAGGCTCTACGAGAATCCCTGCTTAATCTTTTAGTCTCGCTTTCGTACAAAATGAAAACGCATGAATGAGTCTCGAAGAAGAGACGATCGATGGATTCTCTCGAATTCTCATGAAATCGGATCGCATTTTTTTTTCGCTACTTTTCTCGCAGTTAAATTGAAAATCGTTCAATAAAAAACGTCAAACGCTTTAGGCGTTTTCCCTATGGTCGTGGCGATAGAACGAGACGGTTTGGAATTGAATTTGACGAACGAAAAACGACGAATCGTCGATTAAACAATGGACTCGAGCTCATCGTTCGAAGGAAATAAATATATTTCAAGTGCATATACGCGTGAATCGCGCTACGTAAATATATCATAGCGGCAATTTAGCTAGGATGGGCAAATTATAGAGCCGCGTCTCGAACGAACGCGGAACAGCGTCGGAGAGCGGAGGAGAGACGACGAAGAAACGCCAGAGTCGAGATGGGGAGCTTGGAAATTGTTGGTCATTACGGAGGCGCGATATAACGCTTCGACTAATATTTTGAATAAGTTATTTCGCCGTTTCCGGTTATTTATACCGAGCCTCACACGCGCACCTTCCTCTAGGGTTTTTTCTCGTTTTTCAATTTTCCTCTTTTTCTCCCGCACGAGGTCGATCGACGTTTCTGGCCTCGTTCCTTCGAAAACGTGAAATCGGCACCAAACGAAAATACCAACGAGTCGGGATACATTTTTCGAGCCAGCGGGTTCGAAAAACACACGCTCAGTTTGCTTTCGGTTGGAAAAAAATCGTGGAATCATCGATGGGCAGACGGGGGCGGTTTATAAATAAACTCGCGATCGCGGAAAATCGGCGAATAAACACGCGAGCGATGAATGCATTCGCGGAAAGGATGATTTCCAAATTTGAAAGTTCGTTTTTTCCTCGAAATTTCCGCGGTAAATCGAAATCGAAATGTGTATATTTGTCATTCGTTTGTTCGTCGATTTCTCGTTGCAGAATCTTTTAATCCAGACGCGATCGTGCCTGTCGGTGAGAAGCTGGTACTGCGATGTGTCTCCGATTACGACGTCGAAGCGACCTGGTACAAGGGCGACGATCCGATCGATCGACCGACGACGAGAATGAGGATTTTGAAGCAGTCGCTGAAATTCAAGTACGTCCGATCGAGCGACAGCGGAAACTACGCCTGCCGTTTGAACAACGAACGATCGACGGAATGGAGAAACGTCACGATTTACGTGGAGGATCTGCAGAACGACGGATACGACAGGGAGACGGAGGATTTGGGCAGCGTGCTCGGGGCTCGAAGAATCGACGACGAAACGAACGAGCTCGACGTTGCTTCGCGAGGTAACGGTCGATGGATCGAGGAGAATCAAAATGGCGAACGCGAAATGGCGTCTGCGAATGACGAAAGACTCAACTTTTCTTCTTCTTCTTTTTTTTGCAATCCGATAAATTCGCCGCAGGTTTGCCCGAGACGCGTTCGCTTCATCTGGACATTGACCCCGACAACGACAGGAGCGAGATCGGCAACGCGGGCGACCACAATCAAACGGCGCCGGCGAGCCCTCCGATGTTCAACAAAACGGACGAGATGCACGGCTCGATAGTCAAACCAGCCGGCAACATGCTGCGTCTGCGTTGTCCGAGCACCGGAAACCCAAGGCCGAACATCACCTGGTTGAAGAACAACGAGGAGCCGAAACGCGCGGTCGGACCGATCGTCACGACAAAATGGACGCTCAGGGTGGAGGATCTCGTCGTTATGGACGGAGGGAACTACACTTGCATCGTTTGCAACATTCACGGTTGCATAAATAACACATTCAAGGTCGACGTTATCGGTGAGTAATAAAAATGAAAAATCGGTAATGAAAAATCATAAAAATCGGCGATAGATCGAAAACCAGCATAAAGGGGGGGAGGGACGAGGGTTGGAACGAAATTTCGCGCGAAATAAAACAGAGGTAGAGCAAAGATCAGAGGTATCTCGCGCGAGATACGACGAGGGAAAGATCCGAAACGAAAAACACAAAAAAACGAAAAAGAAAAAAAAACCAAAAAATGCGATCGTTCAGAGCGGTTCCCGCACAAGCCGTACATCAACGAGGGATTCCCGAAAAACGCAACGGTGCTGATCAACAGCACGGCGACATTCCGATGTCCGATAATCTCCGATCTAGAACCGTATATGCAGTGGGTCAAGGTCGCCGAATATCCGGACGACGAGGAAGGTTCGCCAAACGGAACTTTGCTCCAGGTAGAAAATGAAAAGAAAAATGAAAAGAGAAAAGACGTCCTCCGGGTCGCGACCTCGTCGCGCCGGACCTGGTGAAGGCTCCCTGGGGAATAACGGCGATACGATTCATCACCCGTAACCACTACACTTTGCCAATTTTTCCGCCTCCTCGTCATCATGTCTTCGTGAAAATATAACATCGACGAAAACCAAAAACGATCGTTTCTTGGTTGTTTTTTTTTGTCGTCTCTGTCTCTTTTCCTGGTGGTTGCTCATTCTCGCGGGTCTCTACATGTGTATACTCGTCATTAAAATTGTTATTCACCATGGTTACAGGGTGCTTTAGGACGTAAGATGACTAATAAATCGACGGGATAATACGAGCCGATTTTTTTTTTGTAATTAAGAAAAAGCTTGGCTGCTTCGTTACGAAAATTATCGTTTGTACTCTCGCTATTATTTTTCTCAACAACGCTGTATCGACGTTGCGTACGATCGAACGTGTCGCAGCGAGAGAACGATCAAACGATAATTATCGTGACACTCGATATCAAATCACGACTCGAACGTCGGAAAAAACGTTCAACGTTCGTCGTTGCACAATTTTTTCGGCAGGACAACGACGCTACTCTTTGCTCCATTATTCTCAAGCATCTCCATTTTCCATCGTCTCAAGAAAATCGAATCTTATCGATTGGGTTATAGCTTTTTTTATCGAAGAATCGTCCCGAATTTTTCGATCTTATTCGCGGGAATCGCCGTGTTTTCTCACCGGAAATATCGCGCACGGATGTTTGAGGATAATCGGGAATAAACAGTAGGATGATCGTTGGCTGATTTTGTGTTCTCTTCATCAATCTGTACTCTCCATTTACGTGCTTTTCTCTCGCGTCGATGTCTCCACTGGGACATGTAAATTTCGCGTAACGATCGTTCGATCATGGATAACGAGTCTCGTAAAATCGGTGGTTGGGTTCTTATTGAATTTAGAGAGCGTGATGCATCGGCCTCTTCTGACAAGGGCGCCCGTCAACAAGACAGTTCTGATCGGGAGCAACGCAACGATGGTCTGCGAGGTGCTCTCGGACGCCCATCGTCATCTCGAGTGGTACCACGGACGTCACGTCTCCTTTGAGACGCTCAACAAGTCGATGCAAAACTTTAGGGTCGAGGTTGAGGTGGGCATGCGGTACTTCCGCTTACAGCACGCGATGGCTTTTCCTTTTTCTCTTCCGCGTCCTCTCGTCGTCGTTGTAACCCGCATGTTTTCTCGTCTACGCGACGAAATTCGCGTCTCTCTTCTCTCTCACACTCTCCCTCTCTCTCTCTCGCGCGAGTATCGAAAGCGAATCGTTTGTTAAGGTAGTTCTATCGTTAGATTCAAATCGAGAAATTGTTTTGCAGTTTTTCTCACATACAAAATGGTTCGCGGGCTTCGGTTAAATAAGAAAAGTTGTTGCAAATCGACTAAAGAACAGCATACTCCAAATTCACGGTCATCCCAGGTGATATGTGATTGCTCCATAATTACAAAAATTGCGAAAAAAATGTTCTCAAGATTTTTTTGGAAAACTCAAGAAATCTTCTTTGATGTTGCATAAAAATGTATGCAAAGTTTTAGAAGGCTTCACCACGTAGAAGCCAAGATATTCATTGATGAAAATGCAACTTTTAACACGCGCTCTTACGAGAGACTACCGAAAATTGTGATTTTTACCAATAAATATCTCAACTTCCACGTGGTAAAACCTACCAAAATTTATTACACACGTATATATGACATCAAAGAATACGTATTCAAATTTTCAACAAAATCTTAAGAAAACGATAAAACGATAGAACTACCTTAAGGTAGTTCTATCGTTAGATTCAAATCGAGAAATTGTTTTGCAGTTTTTCTCACGTACAAAATGGTTCGCGGGCTTCAGTTAAATAAGAAAAGTTGTTGCAAATCGACTAAAGAACAGCATACTCCAAAATCACGGTCATCCCAGGTGATATGTGCTTGCTCCATAATTACAAAAATTGCGAAAAAAATTTTCTCAAGATTTTTTTGGAAAACTCAAGAAATCTTCTTTGATGTTGCATAAAAATGTATGCAAAGTTTTAGAAGGCTTCACCAGGTAGAAGCCAAGATATTCATTGATGAAAATGCAACTTTTAACACGCGCTCTTACGAGAGACTACCGAAAATTGTGATTTTTACCAATAAATATCTCAACTTCCACGTGGTAAAACCTTCGAAAATATATTACGCACGTATATATGACATCAAAGAATACGTATTCAAATTTTCAACAAAATCTTAAGAAAACGATAAAACGATAGAACTACCTTAAAAAAAGAGAGCAAAGTACACGAGAAGAAAAACCAGAATCGACAAATCGATGATTCCGCAGGCAGGGGCAGCTGCGAATCCGGAGGTCCTGACGCTCCACAACGTTACGGAAAAGGACGAGGGCTGGTACACGTGCATCGCCCAAAATACCCTCGGCGAGACTTTCAGCAGCGCTTATCTCAGAGTCGTAGAGAGTGAGTTTGCGCGGTTTTTTTTGTTTCCTTCGATCGCCGCGTGGCGTCGCTCTTTTAACGCTCCTACGCGGATCTGTCGCAGGCATCGAACCTCCGAGGGTCCCGATAACGACGCGCCCGCAGATATTCCTCGTTCTCGCCGCGCTTCTTCTCTGCTTCTTCTTCTTCCTCGGTGTTTTCGTCGTTATATACATACTGCATCGTTTGAAACGCGAAAAAATGAAGAAACTGCTGGCGATCGAGACCGCGCGTGCGGCGGTCGTTACCCAGTGGACGAAGAAGGTCATCGTCGAGAAGCAGAGTCTCGTTAACGCGCAGAACGTTCAGGAACCTCTGCTGATGCCGGTCGTGAAGATCGAGAAGCAAAAGTCAACGGCAACGACGGAGGACAGCAACGGGGGCAGCAGCATCTCCGAGTACGAGTTGCCGCTCGACAGCGCCTGGGAGCTGGCCAGGGAACAGCTCGCCTTGGCCAACACCCTGGGCGAGGGAGCCTTCGGCAAGGTCGTCATGGCGCGAACCAACACCGGGAAACCCGGAATCCCGTGCGTCGTCGCCGTCAAAATGTTAAAGGGTAACTCGAAGGGGAATAACACTGGCTCTCGACCGGTTTTTCGACCTTTCGTTCGTTCCAAGAGCGACGAAAATTGAATTTTCAACGTTACAGAGGGCCACACCGACGCGGAAATGATGGACCTCGTGTCGGAGATGGAAATGATGAAGATGATCGGGAAACACGTGAACATCATCAATTTGTTGGGCGCGTGCACCCAGGGCGGGCCGTTGTACGTCGTCGTCGAGTTTGCCCCCCATGGGAATCTCCGGGATTTCCTGAGGGATCATAGACCGTCGTCGGGCTACGAGCCGACGATCGGCCACGACGAGAAGGACAAAAAGACCCTGACGCAGAAGGATCTCGTCTCGTTCGCCTATCAGGTCGCCCGGGGCATGGAATACTTGGCGAGCAGACGCTGCATACACAGGGATCTCGCCGCCAGGAACGTCCTGGTGAGCGACGAGTACGTTCTCAAGATCGCCGACTTTGGTCTCGCGCGGGACATTCACTGTCACGACTACTACAGGAAAACCACCGATGGCAGACTGCCGGTCAAATGGATGGCACCGGAAGCTCTGTTTCATCGAGTTTACACCACTCAGTCGGACGTGTGAGTCTCTCGATGATCATCCAGCATCCAACCCCCTTTTTATCACGAACGTTTAACGACGAATTTTTCACGATTTATGCCGCTGATTTCAGCTGGTCGTACGGGATTCTGTTGTGGGAAATAATGACACTCGGTGGAACGCCCTATCCGTCCGTACCGTCGGTCGAAAAATTGTTCCAGCTCCTCAGGACCGGACACAGAATGGAGAAACCACCGTGCTGTTCGATCGAGATGTAAGTTTTTTGTAAGCTTTTCGCTCTCGGAGAATGGACCGGAGATCCATCGCGACTCGAATCTCGACTGTTTCAATAATTCGTCATATTTTCATCCGCGCCGAATTTAGCTACATGCTCATGAGAGACTGCTGGAGCTATCAACCGAACGAAAGACCGATGTTTGGCGAATTGGTCGAGGATCTCGACAGGATATTGACCATAACGGCGAACGAGGTGAGCTCTCGTCATTGGTCATTTAATCAACAAATTATATCACTGTCGCTGATGTTAACATTACCATTACTATTATCACTACTTTTACTATTACCATTACCATTATCACTGCTTTTACTATTACCATTGCTATTATCACTGCTTTTACTATTACCATTGCTATTATCACTACTTTTACTATTACCATTGCTATTATCATTACTTTTACTATTACCATTGCTATTATCACTGCTTTTACTATTACCATTGCTATTATCACTACTTTTACTATTACCATTTCCATTATCACTGCTTTTACTATTACCATTACTATTATCACTGCTTTTACTATTACCATTTCCATTATCACTGCTTTTACTATTACCATTGCTATTATCACTGCTTTTACTATTACCATTACCATTATCACTGCTTTTACTATTACCATTGCTATTATCACTGCTTTTACTATTACCATTGCTATTATCACTGCTTTTACTATTACCATTACCATTATCACTGCTTTTACTATTACCATTGCTATTATCACTACTTTTACTATTACCATTGCTATTATCATTACTTTTACTATTACCATTGCTATTATCACTAGTTTTACTATTACCACTGCTATTATCACTAGTTTTACTATTACCATTGCTATTATCACTAGTTTTACTATTACCATTACTACTATCATTCCCATTACTATTATCACTACCATTGCTACTATCATTCCCATTACTATTATCACTACCATTACTATTATCACTACTTTTACTATCACCATTGCCATTATCACTACTTTTACTATTACCATTACTATTATCACTACTTTTACTATTATCATTGCTATTACTATTATCACTACTTTTACTATTACGATTACTATTATCACTACTTTTACTATTATCATTGCTATTACTATTATCATTGCTATTACATTACCATTATCACTGCTTTTACTATTACCATTGCTATTATCACTGCTTTTACTATTACCATTGCTATTATCACTGCTTTTACTATTACCATTGCTATTATCACTACTTTTACTATTACCATTTCCATTATCACTGCTTTTACTATTACCATTACCATTATCACTGCTTTTACTATTACCATTACCATTATCACTGCTTTTACTATTACCATTACCATTATCACTGCTTTTACTATTACCATTACCATTATCACTGCTTTTACTATTACCATTGCTATTATCACTGCTTTTACTATTACCATTGCTATTATCACTACTTTTACTATTACCATTTCCATTATCACTGCTTTTACTATTACCATTGCTATTATCACTACTTTTACTATTACCATTGCTATTATCATTACTTTTACTATTACCATTGCTATTATCACTAGTTTTACTATTACCACTGCTATTATCACTAGTTTTACTATTACCATTGCTATTATCACTAGTTTTACTATTACCATTACTACTATCATTCCCATTACTATTATCACTACCATTGCTACTATCATTCCCATTACTATTATCACTACCATTACTATTATCACTACTTTTACTATCACCATTGCCATTATCACTACTTTTACTATTACCATTACTATTATCACTACTTTTACTATTATCATTGCTATTACTATTATCACTACTTTTACTATTACCATTACTATTATCACTACTTTTACTATTATCATTGCTATTACTATTATCACTACTTTTACTATTACCATTACTATTATCATTACTTTTACTATTACCATTACTATTATCACTACTTTTACTATTACCATTGCTATTGTCACTACTTTTACTATTGCCATTGCTATTACCATTGTCATTATAATTACTATCATCATTACTATATTACTATTACGATTGCTATTACCGTTACTGTTATACCACGTGATGTTTTTTTTTTTTCATTTAAATAATACCAGGAGTACTTGGATTTGGGACTGCCGCAATTGGACACACCACCGTCGAGTCAGGAGTCGAGCGAGGCCGAGGACGATGATGACGACGGCGAGGAAAAGTTCCCCTATCTCCTCTGAGACGGAGAGAGAAGATCGAGGGAAGGATCGCGAGAAATGCCCGCAGCGCGACGGATCGCGAACTCCGCGCCGCGAGAACCGCCTCAAAGATTTTCAATACCCTCACCCGTCTCAAGTGCACCGATCGAAAGTGCGCGGAACGCTCGTGAATATTTTTTGAATATACGACTGATAAATAGTGACGATCGCGCCAAATACATAAATATGAATCAGTATTGAAGCAAACACTAGCGTCTATTCCGTAGGAGTTAGGACAGGATATTAAAAACGCGAAGAAGAATAAGGAGGACGAAACAACGGCGCGCGACCGTGAAATAACGCGGCGAGTGTGCGGCACGCGGTTGAAAATCGCGAGCGTTGTGCCATTAACGAGCGCCCGAAAAACGTTGCCCTTTTCGCGTCGCGGGACTCGCAACGCGAGCGGAGAGTGAAAGTTCGATGTGAAATCAAAAAAAAAACAAAATTCATCGATATCCGACGGTGAAATCGACCAAGATTCGGAATCCGAAGACGCCGACGAAGCTGAAACACGGGCGCTTGATTCTCAGTCCAACTAGTCAATTCACACACGGCTCTGCGTTTGATCGTCGTTTTTGTTTGTACAATTTATATCGACGCGATGAGAAGAAAAAAAAAGCTCCCGATTACCCGCAATTCACGATTGAATTGGCAGGAAGAATCAAAGTATTTTTCGCGATTGGATAACCTCCTTTTATGCATGTATATACGCGTATATGATAAGAAACTTGTACAAAAGAATGAGTGTAACAGCGCCACCTTTGTGGGAAAAAAACAAAGTGATAATATTTTTTCAGCACGTTTGTAAATTTTGTCGTATTCCTCACTCGTGCTCTTGGCGCGTTTGAAAATGTCGTCCGGTGTCGAAGGAGAAAATAGAGAAAAATACCTGTCGTCATTGCATGGAATTTAAAAGAAAATCTGAAGAAAAAAAAACGATTTTTCACGTTACAAGTCCGACGAGGGCGCCGTCAGCCTGTACGAACGAATCATCGTATCCCATGTTGTATAGACAAAACCAACGTAACCTACAAATCGTGATTGTCGCGATGGACGAATGAACATTTTGTGTACAGATGACTCGGGGAAATCGAGATATTTAATTGTTTGACGATAGAATAATATTTATTTCTCTCGGAGGCGAGAGGCTTCGAAGTTTGTACGAAATATATTTCCTTTTTTTGTACGCACGGTTTTAGATGTTTAAGTGGGGGAAAAGTTGGAAGAAAAGTCAATAGATGACGTTGGTTGCTCAAATGTATCCGCAACCGCAAAGCGCCACGAGAGAAAAAAGCGTATGTATGATTATTCGATAGATCGTGGCTGGGAATATTCGAGAGCTTCGTTGCACGAAGAAGAACGCGAGAGATGTAGTGTATTTTTATTTCAATGACTGTATACACGTTGCGTCTCGGAAATCACGGATTCCCTCGCTCTGTTTCGTCACGACGACTTCCTTTGTACAGCAGCGCGGCATTTACACAATTACACGTGCAAAGAAACGTTATAATACGCATATAGTGTGGTGTACCGTGTAAAATTATTGTATCAAAGTCCATTCGTGAATTTCAATAAAACGAATCTGTTAAAAATCCATAATAAAACAAACTCTCGTTTATCGCCCACTGCGCGAATCACTCCTTCGTTCGTATGCCTGCGTTGATCTTATGTCACTTCGAAAAGTTGATTTATTTACCTCGAGGTATATCCGAGATATCAGCTGTTATGGAAAAAAACCTACAACCGCGAAAGAACACGAGGCATCACCTGACGCTCGTTTCCCCGAAAATAAAGCTGTAAAACAAATCTCCTTATCTAAAAAATTGCCCGAAGATACTCTGAGCCATCGAATAAGACGATAGACGAGGTATTTTTTTCATCACGCGCTGTAATCCCGGAATCAAAGTTTCCTCCTCCAACTTTGATTCTCCGCCGTATATAAACGCCAAAATTTCGCGTATCAACCAGAGTTCCACCGTTCGAAACGGCTTACGAGCACGGCCTCTCATTTTGTCTCTACATCCTACATTCCCGTATATTCAGTCCGAATCCGGGTTTTGTTCCGAAAATAACGATAAAGTTATGTCGCATCAGCGAAAAATCTGACGGAATATCCGAATACGAGTGATAAACGAGATCGGACCAAAGTTTCGAGCTTACTCAAGCTGCGAGCGACATCGCTCGGCGAAAAAAAAATTGTACAGAGGCTGGTAAGAAAGGAACGAATCGGTCGGTAATGTAGAGGCTGAGAGAGAATCGTTATTATCAAGAAAAAAAAATTCCCTGCGAAACCCAAGTGGTCAAACTTGAGGAAAATATTCAGAAAAGTTTCTTTGCTCGCTCACAATTGGACAATGTTTGAACGCGTAGAGGATTTTCGCTCTCGAACGCCTTCTTTCAAACATTTCTTACGAGCTTTCGTTACCGAGATACAGCTCTTCAAAAATTTATGAAAAAATCGTATTGTCGCAGGTGTAACTTGTAATTTCCGTCGGTACTTTGTCGAAAGCACGTCTCTTCTTTATTCACTTGTTTACAGATTGAAATTACCTCGCTAAAGTTGAAGAACGAAGTTGAAAATGTGGCAATTGACTTTATTATCAGCTTTGATGTTGAGTAGTAACTGTCACGCTATACAGCGACAGTCATTGGCAGACCTGACACCGGAAGAAAGGGCAATCAGAGAG
The DNA here is from genome assembly GCA_959613375.1 of Heteropelma amictum. Taxonomy (NCBI): domain Eukaryota; kingdom Metazoa; phylum Arthropoda; class Insecta; order Hymenoptera; family Ichneumonidae; genus Heteropelma; species Heteropelma amictum. The sequence continues at coordinate 2,092,973 of OY390727.1, forward strand.
GAAAATCATTTATCGACGGATGAGCTGATTCAGCTGCTCAATGACATTGACGACCAAACAGGTACCGTTCTTTCATGGATATTGACAATTACAGATTGTTTCTATACGTCCGAGTATGAAAGTGTTAAATACTAGCATTAACCACATTCCGGGATATATTCGTGCGTGGAACTTTGAAACGAAACGAAAGACAAAAATGACGATATAGTTGAGGTAGAATGACTATCAGTCAACGATATATTCGTTATTTTTCATACGCGTACCAAGCTTCGACGGTACGATAATGTTGATGCAATGAATAAATATTTGCCGATCGAATAGCTCTTAAAACTTATATATATATACTAGCGGACCCGACGGACGTTGTCCCGTACACACGTCTTTATAATTCGAAAATTAATTGAATAAACAATTTGAATTAGACCGAATTGTAAATCTAAACCATTCTCGAATCACCTTGAACACACACAAAAAATGTCATCAAAATCGGTTTAGCCGATTAGGAGGAGTTCAGTGACGAACACACGCACAGAAGAAATATATATATAAAGATATATATACTTTATATATGTGTATATACTTTAAAAACTTTAAACTCAGAACTCCTCAAAACCCTCACGTGTGGAAGGCGCAACTGGTTCAATACATCCTTGGACGATTCTCATGCATATCCTCATGAAGCTCCGTGGTTGGTCAATATAAAGTTACAAGCTGGGAAGGATCGGTGCGATGGTTCGCTGATCCATCCTCAAGTTGTGCTCACTGCGGCTCACTGCGTTGCCGGGTAAATGATTTTCCTTAACAATCAACAAGTACTTACTCCTGAGATTAAATGATAAAGGGCGATGCCGGTGGACCCGATTAAAAACAATAATGACTCAACAGCAAACATGACGAGTTAATCGAGGTTTTTGCTGGACAATCGAACCCTCATCGTGACTCTGACTCTACGCAGCGAAGTGAGGTTAAGGAAATAATAATCCACGAAAATTTCGAACCTCTGAATCGTCAAAAGAACTTTGCTATTTTAATTCTCCGGGAGGCCTTTGTGTTGAATGAAAAGGTTGGCGTCGTGTGTCTGTTAGGCATAAGACCAAAGTTCTTCAAGCCAGACGTTATAACCGGAGGATGGATCACGGGTGGCAAGTAGTCGTAACGTGTATATATATATATACAGTATAATGCAGCTTTTACGCTCACTTTTAATTGAGATTGATGCGTCATAAACTTTCCAATTCTTCTGGTAGATAAAATAAGACGAAAATGAAGCATTAAATTGAATATCAATGGAATTTCGCGATTAATTCTATGAATCTGTCATTTTCCTTGCCAGATGAAGCAAATTTGCCTAAAAGCACACTGAACTTGATTAATGATGATGAGAAGTGTCGCGTTAAATTGGACGAAAGCGGCTTAGAATATATACCATTGGAGAAGCATACGCAATGTGCTGAGCCTGAACCGCGGCCAACGGAATGCGAGGTACCAAGCTCAAAAAAACGTTTAACCATTATTCTGTTTCACTCGAGATCGAGCTTTAAATAACGAATGAAATAGCTCCGAAAAGCCGAGTTTTGTTTCGCCCTACGTGAATTTTCAGCTAAATCCTCATTTGCGTGATTGAAAACGAAAGTATCTTTGTGTGTTTTCTACCAACAGGAAACTTTTGGGGTACATTTGGCTGAAGCGCTTTCTCCTAATGCCGGGCACTACTATCTGATTGGTGTCTTATCCTGGAATCCCTATTGTCAATCTTCCAAAGGGCCGTCGCTCTGGTCGCTACTTCAGGAAAATGACAAGGCATGGATCGAGGAAGAACTGCAATCGAGAGGCATTCAATTCTGAAAGGCAGCACTTTTTATAAATATTCGCACATATGTACCATATACGCTGTATGATGACGATGAACCGTTTTATTCGGTCAAATAAGTTGTAGTCGATGTCGTTTTATAAAAGTATTAAAACACACATTGTAGCGGAATAAGGGCAAATATAATAAACGAGAAATCCAAATTATAGAACCTTCGCGCGATTGTGAATCGTGGCGCACTCTGGCGATCGTGGTGTTGACTAGACAAAAGTCGAGGACGCGTTCACACCATGCTCGACGTGCACGTATGTTTTGTTTTTTCGCCTCCACGAGTTGGCGACACTGGGGGGCAAGATTTATAGTTGATCGATTCGCCGCTAAAGAGCGCTGCAGTCAAGCCGTTTTGTTGTCATCAGCCACATTTACGATAATTTGTTTTCAAAAGATCTTTATTGTGGAAAAATCATTATTTCATCATTAATCATCATTAATCATCAAATCATTATTAAAATGTTTCTGTGCCCGAAGAACTCGTTCTTGTTGCACCGATGAGGCTGCGGCCAGTGAAAGGTGACCTCGTGAAATCGTTGTATAAATTTCGAGGTTAGAATTTTGTACAACCCACTTTCCGAGGATAAAATACTCTCGACGAATTAACGACGATTCAGGATATTCCGTCGCGAGTAATTTTTAATTTTCCTTCGACCCTCACGGGAACCATCGACTCGAACGCGTTCAAGCGAGCCCGTGTCGTTTCCCGTTGATAAAAAATGCTTTTTTCCGTCGATGTTTACTTCGAGGTTCTTTCCTAACAATCGCGATGTGAAGTTTGTCCAATTTTTCACGTAAATTCAAAGATTCGATGCAAAGGGCGGGCAAATAATCGCAGGTGATAATATCAATCGAATAAATGGTGCTCACCGGTGCCATGGAGAGAAGGATTAAATTAAAAACATTGAACAGCCATATAACGTGTAAAATATGCCGAGGCTATCTCATAGACGCGACCACAGTTACCGAGTGCCTACACACATTCTGCAAGAGCTGTCTGGTGAAACACTTGGAGGAGAAGCACACGTGCCCAACATGCCAAATAGTGATACACCAGTCGCATCCTCTGCAGTACATCAGTTTCGACAGGACCATGCAGGATATCGTTTACAAATTAGTTCCCGACCTTCAAGAAAGTTTGTATCCAAATTTGTTTTTCCAAAAAATTCGTGCTTATCTTCATAACCAAAAAGTCAGAAATTTCCATCGAGTAGAAAAGGGTGAATGAATCGTGAACAAAAATTCCATTCTTCGCGTTGCAGACGAAATAAAGAGGGAAAGAGAATTCTACAGGGCGAGAGGTTTACCGTGTCCCAAGGATGTTTTACCCAACGCCGGAGAGATGGAGGAGGAAAAAACATCGGCGGATACTCACGCCGAGTCCGATTATCACAGAGCGGACGAACAAGTAAAATCATTATCGAGACCTCGATGCATTTGAATCTAAAGAAAAATCGTAAAGAAAATATGAGAAAAAAAAGAAAATTCCTTCGCCAATTCATCACGAGAACTTTCATTCAACAGGTCAACGTTTGTTTGGAGTGTATAAACGCGAGTTTGAAGACGCTGAAACGACGCTTCATCAGATGTTCGGCTCAAGCGACGATTACGCACCTCAAGAAGTTTATAGCAAAAAAGGTTTTAACCGGGATGGAGAAATATCGCGATGTGAGTTTACAAAAGTCGCGAGACTCCTTAACGCGCGGTACACGCGAACGTCTGTGAAAATTTGTCATCTTTTTCTCCTCAGATCGATATTCTTTGCAACGACGAGTTATTAGGTAAGGATCACACCCTGAAATTTGTATACGTCACGAGATGGAGGTTCAGAGATCCACCCTTGAGGCTACAGTATCGACCGCGAATAGACATTTAAGACAACTCTTCACATATTTTTATTCTCTCCGCGTTTTCAATGCGGACAAGAGGAGCGATGAAATTTCAACAATTTCGGGCAGCTCATCACGGGTTTAACTGTTTCTCGCGTTTCGTTTTTCCCTTCTTAGTCTTCTTTCCGAGTTTCTCCTTCTTTTCCGAAACTCTTTGGCACACATTTTTACGGATCTGAGACGCAGAATTGAGAATCTCCGATTTTTCGCCCAAAGTCCGAGGAAGAAAGCGGATACAAAGAAATTCGATGGAAAGCGACGAGTCTATCGTTTCCGGTCGTCGCATCTTTCGATATGCGATTCAAAGTTCTCGCGGCGGAAATCAACGCGCGCGAGAAGAGGGGCGATTGTTTTTTGTTTTTTCACTTCCGCTAATTTATCACGTTCTTCAAATACTCTCCAGCCAAAGATATTTTATTACTTTATACGACTTTTTTTTTGTGCAGCATCAATAAAGCCGAGAATTTAACGTAAGAGCTGTTAATACGATTGGAAATATGGAATCATGGAGGATTTTTTTTTCTTTCGAGGATTGTCAATCCTGCCGATCCGGGATATCCGTAAAAATAGAGACACGTTTGATCGTGTTCGTGTTAGTCGATTCGCGAAAACCAATTTTCCAATGACCGCGCGTCGGTTTGAATCGACGCAAAATGAACGTTTTTTCGTCGTCTCGTGAGGTTGTTCTTTATTCGTGCTTTTCGTTACCGTTGAAATCGTCATTGTCGAACGTCGCTAATGAGAATGAATCCCGATCGAAATTTTATCGTTTGTTTTGCTCCTTTGGTATTCGGGATTTCACAGTTTTGACGTTCATGTTTTTCCTCTCTCGACTTTGAGTATCGTCCAATGAGGAACTTGCGTCGAAGCGTAAATGTGACTGGTGCAGGAAATTATTCGAGATAAGTTGATTCATGATTCCCGTTTGGATCAAAGGTATCAGGGAAATCTAAAAGAGAAGAAAAACATTTTTTTTGATTATGAGAACGAGCGAATGGTAAAAATGGCTCGATGAGGGAAATGAAAAAGTCGAATGAAGCGGAGAGTCATGAATTTGAACGAACAAAGAGTGCTGAATTCTTCTCACTCGTTTGAATAGCGAATAGAATTATATTGTTCTTTTCCAGTCGTCTGACTCAAAGGAAAATTGAATTTTGTTTGTTTTTTTCTTCATCAAATCGTCGAGAAACTTGACGCCTCGAACTTTGAGCCTTTCTTAACTTTGTACGTTCAAACGCTGTAAATATCGCTATTGTGATCGTGAAGGTTCACTGGAAAAAATTCCTCATATGGGAATTCAAGGTTTATTCTAATAGGGAAATTGATCATATTTTCAAAATATTTTCTCCAAATATCGTTAGAAAGAGAGAGAGCGAGGGAGACGGAGGAGTGTGCGTTTTATCTATGACGAAAAGCGTGTGAAATACACCTTGCGGCAGATAAATGCTGCTGGAGAGATAAAATGATGAAAAGAAACGAGAAAACGTGAACAACAATACAAAATGAATTTCGTCTATTTGATGTTGATGCAAAGAGTGTGATTGTACATAACCTTTAGAGAATTCATTATGACGAAAATTTGACGATAAAAGGGATGAATAATAAAGAAAAAGACGCGTCAATAGCAGCATACGAGGATGGAAAAAGCTTGTACGTTGTACACGTGTTCTGTGTCACATGAATTATTGAATAAATATGTTTTGTACAGTACAAAAGGGGAAACAAGACGCGTTATTTTTCCAACGACATTCTCCTTATCAAAGTTCCCGTCAATCTTTACACTCGCGTTTGCGCGACGATAGTGCATCGAAGTTGAGAAAAACGTCGATTGTTCGAAAGTTTTTTTCAACGATAATAATAATTGCATGAAAATATTTAGTTTGAACCATTATCGTTATTTAAAAAGCCGACTGTAGTCAGTGCATACCGGTTTTCGAGCGAGTTATTGAGCAGATGCATCGCGAGAGCATTAATAATATCGATAAACGTAGAATCTGGAAGACGAGAATGCAACGCGCCATCTACCGTTGATAATTACTGTAAATCGCTCTCTCGCCGTGCGAGTATTTAAATTGGAATGTCTGACATAACGAGGAAAAAGGAAGTCTCTCGTGTACGATAACGAGATAAACTTTTCCTTTCACTTTTGCTGGGATACTGCAAAAGTGGAGTGCAGCAAAGAGGAGGCAAGGTTTTCGCTGGATTCTCGAGTCGTCGCGCGAGAGACGATGTATTTCCTTTTTTTTCTTTTTCATACGCTCTCCGAGTAACGATAGTATACGCGGCCTTGCTCGTACGCGTACTCGCCCGGCCGGTAAAACTTTCATCCGTTAAATCACCGAAGCATTCTTTCTCCGCCTAACGTCGCATCTACGAATTTAAAGATATCGATCGCGATTTTCTTCCGCCCCCGGAATTACACGTTTTCATTCGAGTTCGTGATATTCGTTACGAGCGTCAGTTTGAATTTTTCAAATAACTCGGCTCTCGCGTGTAACCCTTCAAAAAATTCGTCACGATCGACAGAAACTTTCGAATTACACGAGAGATTACGTAAAACATCATTGAAAAAACGAACGTATACAGCGCCACGAGCGGTTGTCAAATCGCGTATGATTTTTGTACGTATGTGTACACTCGTGCAACGACCTTGACCAAGGGCGCCACCTATCGGCCAATTGTTTGAAACACGAAACGGCCATTGAATTTCCCGCGAATTATATATCGCTTCCTGCTCCGAGGGCAATGAAACCGCAGCAGCTGTCACAGGCGCGTCTGCCATTGCTGACAGTGACGCTCGTTCCATTACTCTTCGCCGTTCATCGATGTGAATGCAAATTCGCCTTGTATCACATCTTTGACATACAATTAATGAAAAAGAGAAACAACGTTGGCAAAAATGCAGAGTATTTTTTCTTCTTTTACCGTTCACGAATAGACTTGCGCACTCGCGAAAGGATCGCGGCGCATGCGCGAGATTCCCCACAGTGCAATGTTGGTGGAGACGCGGGAGGGTGGGGAGAGTTCATTCGGTCATCCTCCTCGTAGTTCGGAGTTGGGCTTGCGTTTCGTTGTACGCGTAGTGGATAATACTCGTCGATATATAGAAATATATACAAAGAAGCCGTTGCGAAGCTTTTTCGGAAAGCATGGACGCGGAACAGTCTTATCGTTCGAGAGTTCATGAAGTTGGTGTGTTTTCGTTCGCGAGTGATTCTTTCGTCGTATCGTACTTGACTCGGTAGAAACAACAATAACACCGCAACTGATAGATGAGTCTACAGGACAGTTTATTCGCCGACGAAGTGGAGTACGATATAACGCTCTTCTCGAAGGACGCGAGACGCAAAAGGTAAGAACGCGCGTTCAAGACGATCGAATCATTCCCAAAAGCGCGTGTATGTGAATCGTTGGTTTTTCGGGCCGGCGAGATTGCGTCGAAAACAAATTCGAATTCTCAGGTTATCATTCCATTTTCCACGGACCTTTTTCTTTCGAACTTTGCTGCCTGTTTCTCGACTCGTTGCTCAACATGTTTACGTAATGAAAAAGAATTGTAATATACGTGCAAAGTACCGTCTACGACCTTCTGTTCTTCTTTTTTTTCAATATTTTACGAACGATCGAGTGTACGCGGGGTCGATGAATGTTGTGTCATCGCGGTTATTCCCGCGACCGAATTGCCATTCCATTACGGTGTGTTTTCTCATGTGTGTCACCCGCGCATGCGAGAGTCCCTCACGTACGCGAGACGCACACGAGAGAATTCGATTACATGTACCGCGTACGCGTTATAACACGTTTTATCGTTCCTTCTTTTTCCTTCCATGATTTTCTCCGACGAAACTTTGTTTATTTCGTTTATTCGCGTTCTCAGAATTGCGTCGTACCGATAACGCGAATAACGTCGCTTATGAAACGAGCCTTCGAACCAAGCACTCGTGTGATTTACAGCTGTTACGCAATTCGTTAATAAAATCGTGCCGCGTCGATGTGCACACCCTCGACTCAGCTCCGACGACGTTTTTCTCCTCTTGCCCTTTTGTTTTTGTCTTTTCGTGAATTATTTTTCTTCCCTCTATCGCGCCCCTATCGACGACAATGGTAATTAGAGGCGCGCTGCTGCAGCGCGGAGGAATCTCAATTGATAAAAAAGAGAGACACCGAAAACTCAACGTAAAGAAAATGAAACTGGAAACTCCGGTGGTGAACATCTGCTACAAGCTTCGACGATCATTTCCATAAATCCTTAAATCCGCGATTAATCATTTTTCATTCAATTTATGATTTTCTTCCACCCGCTATTTTCAATGTCGGCCAATTTTTTAAATGAATGTTTTTTTTTCTTTTCGAATTACCATACGAAAAATATAAAAATACAATGAAATACGAAAACCTCGCGTTATATCAAAAACCAGAAGATAAAAAAGAATCATCGGAATAGTGATTCGCGAGTAAAAATTAAAAAAATGACACGATTATAATCATTCGATAATTATGAATATTGGAAGAAAAGAAAGAACTGGGAGAAAAAAAAACGAATCGTTATTCCATTACTCCGACAATCATTTTGTGATGGTCTCATTTTTTTTTTGACGCAGTGATGTAATCTACCGTTGCACGTGTTTTCATGGCCGAAAATCTAACCTCGAATGCACGTACGCGCGTACGAGATTAAGCTTACATTCGTTATTCATATATTCACGATCTCGCTCGCGTCGTCCGACTTGAAAGATAATCGGCATTTTCTCGATTTTCCACATTGAATTTGAATTTTCCCAAATTTTCCCGCATTCCGTTGAATTCCAACGATGTAACCTTCAAAATCAAAACATACGGAAAATTTATTCTCATCAAGTGTTTTATACCGCATCTCCGAAACTGAGCTCTCGAAATTATCGAGATTCTTCCAAAAAACTCTGCGATATATTACTTGGTATATACTTGGCCAGTGATCATGCGTCAGCCCCCTTAATTCGCGCTTCGAGCGCAATAGCGTCTCTGTGAAAAGATTTTTGTCGAGAAAACCACCTTAAGCACGAATAACGGCGTTTCAGGAAGCTGACGAAAGTGAAAGTAGCTCTGGATGCTCAGAGTCGAGCGATTGCCGAGTGTTATGTAAAACTGTGTAACGGAGTATTTCGTCGATTTTTCGTCATTCGCAGACGCGATTTCAAACAACGCCGCCTAAAAAAATGAAAATATCATTGCATCGGAACTCATCCGTGCTCGTATCACCTCGAGCGGAAGTGAGATGCGACATCAGTGATCCCCGATACCCCCGGCTTAGCCCCGCTGATGTTTATTTTTTCCCCTTAATCTTCTTCACAGAGTGCTCGTATTTCCACCGGTGAACAATTATCGGCGATTCCTCATACATCACCTGGTGCAAGAACGCTTCCCGGATCTCCTGAGGACCTTCTCCATCGGCCAGGGAATCGCCAGGAGAACCGTCGTCTGTTACCAATCTGATATTTTGAGGTAAACTTTCATTGATTTTCGCGAAAATCTATCGTAAAATCGCGATATTTCCGCGACATTGACGAGATTAAAAAATGGACCCTCGGAAAACCTACGATTTTCCTTCTCCACTAATTTTCATCCTTGATCTTCTCCGATATGCTTGAAGATTTGAAAATGATCTCGGGAGATTTTCCCTCGTGTCGCAGCGTTGACGAGATTCGAGATTATTTTTAGAGATCCCAGCGGTGGGAAGCTGCGAGAGAACGTCGAAGCTCCGTTGCACGATGGACGTCCTTTGTCCCGCGCGCTTGAGTCTATTTCTGAATGAGAGATCGTTGAACGAATTTTTTTCCCGCGATCTTGCTGTTGTCCCATTTTTCATGTAGAAAATATCTTCGAAATTGAGTTTCGACAATGTCGAGCGAAATTCGCGACGAAATTCCGCATCGATGTGAACACTGAGAGAACTTTTCGTTTTTTTTTACTCTCTTCTTCTCAGCGACACTAAATTGAATGGTGTCCCATCGAGAACGTGCGTTGAGCTCACTCGATCGATTCCCAAGGATTCGGCCTGCGGAGCAATGGGCGTCGAAGAGACCAGACGCTCATCGCAAGACTCATCGTCACCGGAACACACGAGAATGAGACAAGGTGGGTGCTTTTTTTTTAACGCGACTCCGCAAATACGACAAACAATGAGAAAATTCATCCTAGTTTCCGGTCTTTTTCCCGTGATTCGCACGTTCCAATTTTGGCAATCGATACAATTGCAAAACAATGATTTCCGCGTAAACGCGAATCGGTACAGGATTTACGAGACTCTGTTCTTCATTCTCAAACATCTCTCTTCTCGTTTATCTCGATTTCAGCCAAGTTCCATCCCAATTGTCGCATCCCATTTTCAAAATGTCTCGAAACCGCAAGATTCCTCGGTTGCAAAACGTTACCGCGAAATGCATGCGTCCTCTGGGAGCCCAGATATTTGTGATGAAACTCTATTCCGTTTGGGTGTTTTATCAGTGAAATTCCAACGAATCACCATGAATTAACGCGACTCCGCAAATACGACAAACAATGAGAAAATTCATCCTAGTTTCCGGTCTTTTTCCCGTGATTCGCACGTTCCAATTTTGGCAATCGATACAATTGCAAAACAATGATTTCCGCGTAAACGCGAATCGGTACAGGATTTACGAGACTCTGTTCTTCATTCTCAAACATCTCTCTTCTCGTTTATCTCGATTTCAGCCAAGTTCCATCCCAATTATCGCATCCCATTTTCAAAATGTCTCGAAACCGCAAGATTCCTCGGTTGCAAAACGTTACTGCGAAATGCACGCGTCACTGCTTCTTTAACATACAAACTTGGTATTACCGTACACTCGAGACGCTCCGGGAGGCGAGATATTTGCGATGAAACTCTATTGAGAACAGAGATGTTTGAGAAAAAAAAAATACCGACGAAACTCGCGAATATTCCGAAAGATGAGCTGACGAAAGAGTGGGAAATGATGGTTTTAAAGTGAAAACGTCGCCAGCGGTCGAGATTTACAGACCACCAGCGGCGAGAAGAGCCACCAAGGACGGTCAATCATCCTCGACGGTGCCAATCCCGAGTGACTCGTCTTGCTCCTCCGCAAAGTTCGTAAATTTCTCGTAAACTCGCTTTTCCAATCGTCCGGACACTGCGTTCGATGTTTCGTACTACGAAAACGAAAAAAAAAACAAAAATAAACAAATTAACGCAAATTTCCTCAGAGTCAACCGTCAACGGAGACCGGATCGCGCGGTTTACGTGCCGAAGCATCGGAGAAGCACGGAAGCCGAAGAGAGTGGTCCAGCGCCAGCGAGCGATGAGACAATTTCGCCGTCTCAGTGCCGATCGAGATGCTCTCGCGCGAGGGCGAATTCGCCGCCTCTCGACGACGACGACGACGACGACGACGACAACGACGACGTCTCGCTGAGGAAGCAATTTTCGCCCAACGACCACGACAGGAATTTACAGAGTATCGAGGATTCGTGGGAAAAACGTATTTCCTCGCTTCGCCCGTCGTTCGCGGAGTCTCCGGACAAGGGCAGGGACACGGACGTGGGAAAAAGCACGAGCCCGCACGCAGAGTCCGTGGATGATAATGGAGACTCGAGCGAACCAACTTCCGCGGAGAATCATCGTCCGGACGACGAGAATTCCGACGAGAGGATATCCCCAGGATCCTCGGAGGATCAACGAGAAGCGAGGGACGACTTCCGGCAGTTTTTCTCGTCGCCCTCGAGAGTCAACGTCGACATCGAGAGGAAAAAGAGCGAAACCGACGAGATCGTCGAACCTCTCGGGCTCAACGACGCGAAGAGGAACGACGATTCGCGGTCCAATCGCGAATTTCGCGGTTCGTCCGATCAACGCAGGCGGCAGGAGCAAGAACAAACGAACAACAAAAATCTTCAAAGTTCGAGCTCGCGAAACGTCAGCGATGTTCTCATAATATCGGACGCGAAGAAGCTATCGCGCGACGAGGAGGAGAAAAAGGCGATGAGCGCCGATAAGGAGAACAGCGCGGTCACGAGCGTCGTGAGCCCACCGGAGAAGAAACCGAAGAAGGTCGCGAGGGTCAAGAGCAAGCCGGCGTCGCCACCCTCTCCGCCGATAAAGTTGAATCGCGACGAGTGCGACTGGGACAGTCTTTTCGACGACAACGGCGAGTGCCTCGATCCGACGCTGATGGAGGAGGTGAGATTCTTCTTCGTTCGTTCGTATCCCAAATTCATTGGAAAGAAAATCGTCGATAGAAATCGGACACAACCTAAAAACACTGACAAATTGCACGCGGTACGAGAAGCGAAAAAAAAAACGCGAGTTTTCTTCGCAAAAATACTCTTACCAGTACCGGAAGTGCGTTATTTCGAGAGTAATCCATCTGGAACGAAAAAAAAAAACGAGATGGTAGACCATTTTTTTTTTTTTTCGAATTTTCGCTCGATAATGAAGAAACGGTGTTTAGAAAGTACCTTTGTCCTGCGTAAATTCGATCGACGAGATGAAATTGCCGTCTCCGTGGCGTAAACCCGATGTTCTTCGTCCTTGTCGCAGCTCACAGCAGCGGTCGGTGAGGTGACGATAGAACAGCCAAAGAGCGATTACAAAGCATTCAGCAGACCGGTGGAGGTGTCGAGCGACGAGTTTGGCCACGTTATCGAGATTTACAATTTCCCCTCGGACTTTAAAACGTGCGATCTCGCAGCGGTCTTTGGTCCATGGAAGAATGGTGGTTTTGAGCTCAAGTGGGTGGACGACACGCACTGCCTCGGTGTATTCAGCAGTCCGCTCGTTGGTGAGTCATTGAAATCGTGTCATTAAACGTATTTTTCATCAAAATTTGGACGAATAATTTCACACGAAAGTTTCGCGAAAAGCCTCTGATTAAAAAGAAAAAGGAGAGCAAAGTCGCGTGGCGAATATGTCGATGAAATTCCTCGATTATCCAATGCGCGTCTATCGAAAGTTGAATTTGAAAAAAAAAGCAAAAAATGGCGACAAACCGGAAAAACACGCACGTGCTCCGAGTGAAAGTCAATTGCACTTTACACTCCATTGGTTATCCGGCTCGTCGAGCAACCGTTTATGCAGACTCGTTCGACGGAGAGGACGCTAATGATCCTGCTACGGGAGATAATAAATAATGCAAAATCGATTACTTCACGATCGATTATTGAGTCATATCGAAGGAATTCCTCGCAACAGCGCCAACACGGTTGAATCTAGCCTGTCCTCGACTATTTTTTTCTCGCGCGAACACGCGGCGTCCGAGGATAATTTACAGTTTGACTCCAAAACTTGTCGCAGCTGCCGAAGTTTTGGGATCCGAGCATCCGTTCGTGAAAACGAGGCCGCTGAGCGCGGCGACGTCCCTCAGCAAAACGAAAGCTCGGAAGAGCGTCGAGTTTTTACAGCCGTACAAAAGTCGACCGCAGACCTGCGCGGCTCTGGCGAGACGCCTCGTCACGGGAGCCCTCGGTGTCAAACTCGCTACGGCCAGACAGGAAAGAGAGGAGGAAAAGCTACTTCTGCGCGAAGCCAAAGGTAATGACGATGCTGCCTACTTCCGGTATTACCTCGGCTTTCAATTTTCTCATCATCTTCATGTTTTCTTCGTTCGAAATCATTGTTTGCGATAAAACATTCATCCAAGGCAGTTTTGAGTCAAGCGCAAAAAAAGAAAAGAAAGGCGAAAGGCGATCGCGTTTTAATTTTCGTTCTTTTTTTCCGCCTCGTTCCAGAGAAAAGAAGACTGGCGAATAAACAGCGGGAGGACATTTGGGAGGGAATAATAGCCGAGAAATAGAGGCGGGGGGAGCTTTTTTCATAAAAGAAAAAGGGACGAATTACGAAGATGAGGGAGAATGAAAAAAAAATCATGTTCAATTGTGCCTTACTCATCTAATTTTCACGCGCGACAGCAGCGACGATTATCGAGCGCTGACGCGGCTAGCAGATTGGTTTTGGGATCACCGGCCGGGAGTATTCTTTCAGCCAGCATAGATGAGTGTGGCATGAAACGAGACATTAGTTACACTTAAGGAAGAGAAAAACAAAACGCTGCATGTGCCTCCAGAATCGACAGAGAGAAACAAAAATAGGGAGACAAACCGTGAAATCGGTCTTCGGATATGTCGCATATCACACGAGGAAATATCGACGCATATTTTCCTCATACAGATTATTCAGCATTTGTTTTTATCGAATTATCACGTTTTTTCATCTTTCCAGCAGGGTTGCGCACTTTCAAAACAACGTAAAAGAACAATTTTCATTTTAACGATAATCGAGACTAGAGTGCAGCCGTGAATCACCCGCGATTCATTCGCGACTTTTCTTATTTCGTTCATTTTTTTCGGAAAAAATCGTTACCGGTTTACAAATCGCGATGGAACAATTCTTCTACGAGCATACGTTTTGGTGGTCCATCGACTGACGAATGATGATTTTATAACGAAATTTAACGAGAGGAACGAAGAAAGACGACGTTATCGAGGCGGTTATCGACTTGACAGAGTTTAATAAATTGTAATACGTCCGTTTCAATCGGGAAGATCGTCACGAGGACGAACGAACGTTTTTTATCCTACGTGTATCTTACTGCCTCCGTTCACTGCTTTACACAGTAATGTCAATCGTACCAAAACCGAACTTTATTCGATGCAAAAGACAATAATGTAAAGTTCCAAGAGTGTCTCTTTTTTTTTCTTCACAAAAACGAAAACAAATGTAAGAATCGTGTTTAACGAGCAACCGCAATCGTGAGGGCATTTTGACGAGGCATTTACACATTCGGGAAGAAAAAATAGCGAGAGACTGGGAGAAAGAAGCTTATCGTGCAATTCCAATTATCGTATATGACGCACAATCGTACCTCGAGGGATTTGAAAGAGCGATTATTGACGAACGATGAAAAGTTGATAGATGGTTGTAAGCCTGGAAAACGCGGATTGTATTTTTGTATACAATTGTTACCAATGAATAATAAATATGAAAAGTACGTATTACCAATGTACCTAGTCATTACGTAAAATACGAAAGCAACATTAAACAATACCGTGTTACCTTTATGTAGCGTTACGTGTACGATGTGTTGAACGTTAAGAATAAACATATTTTGTCAATCGCACACGTTTTTCGTACGAATCATCGATTTTTCGTTCGTCCTCGTCGTTTCTATTTTTTTTTTTCGTTTTTCACTGCAAAACTACGAGAAGAGTGCAATCGACGGAATGAAACAATTTCGACGTATTTCTCGCAAGATTTTTATTACGAAAAAACGTTGGGCATCCGGCAGCGAGTGTCACGGATAAACCCTTTACCACTTTCCGCCCTTCTTCTTTTTTTTCTGCTGGACTTTACGCTGCTGCTGTCGAGGACCCGCTGGTTCCACAGCCGGACTGTGTCTCGGATTCGGCGACGGTTTCGCGTTCGCCGGCATCTTCGTTATGTCGCTGTAAACGAATAAAGAACATTTTTGCAACGAGAATCGTCCGCGAAATTCACCTTTTTTTGCCCTTCCCAAAAACAAAAGACTCTCTCAAACTCACTACAAGTCGCTGGCACCAGCTGCGGCACCCTGGGTTCCCTTCATCGCGGTGTCCCGGTTGCGTCTGTCTCTCTTCTTCCTGAAACCGCTTCGCTCGTGCCGCGGCAACCAGCGCTCGGGATCCGGAGGGACACCGGCCTCGTGATTCTTCGGCAATTTACCTTTGCGTTTACGCTTTTTCCGCCTCTTCTCCGTCGAATCCGTACCGGGTTTTCTAAAAGTTGCCAAAACCAAACAGACACGATTGAATCGGTGAATTTCGAGCATTCGTCGGTAATGAGAACAAAAAAGAAAAAGAAAAGCTCGAAAAAGTGATCAAAGGATCGTTCGAGGAACGAGAATTTTGAAAAATCGAGCAATGGCGACGTTACCCCGGCGATGGTTCGACCTTGCGTTTGACGACCTTCGTTCCGATGACCCAATTGCTGCTCTCGAGACCGTCGACGTCGGTGGTTTCGTCGAGATCGTGAAGGGGTGGCAATTGTTTCGAGAGCGCCTGAGCCTTGGCCGGTGAGAATTGCGCGTAAGCGATTACGAGCTGAGCCAGGGTTTTTTTGTCGGACGGGGAAGCTTCGAGGAGAGCTTCGAGACTCGCCGCAGCGACGGTAACTTCGCCACCGCGTAAATGAAAATCAGCGGCTTGCCGCCACAGCGTACCCAAGTTGCCCGTGCTCTCGCGATTTTTCTTGTAATAGTTTACGGCTTCTTTGAGCACGAGCGACGCTTTTTCACGATCGTTCTCCGCCATGTGAAGCGTCACGAGGGCGCTGACGATGCCCGGCAGCGATTTGTCCTTTTCACTCAGATTCTCCAATATCACGATGGCTTTTTTCTTCTCATTCTGGCTGAGCAACAGTTGCACCGCGGCTAATTTCATTCGAAGCTCGTTCTCTCCGCTGGCGTACTGCGACAGCAAATCAGCGGCCTCGCTCGCTTTGCCCTCTTTGCTGAGCTGCACCGCGCGAACGAATGTCGCGTCACCGGCCAATTCCGGATGCTCCTTGGCCAACTTTTTGCACAGCTGGTGACAGTGCTCGCCCTGTGGAGCGGAGGAAAAACGAAAATCAGCAATGTTACGAGAAATTCCATTTCGGCGTCATTCACGATGCGTTACCTGATTCGTGTAAATCGCGAGGAGACACTGATTGTAAGCGATGCTTCTTCGCTGCCTCGACGTCAGCTTGTGCTCGAGACCCTCGTGAGTGGCGCTCTTCATTCTCTTTTTACTGTCGAAAACATTCTGATCCTTGTTCAGCGTAACGAGATTGTTGCTCGCCACCGCGACCAGCGCGATGTCATCGGGTTTCGCCTTCAGGGCGTTCGTATAGAGCACTTGGGCGTCTTTCTCGCGGCCCTGCAACTGCAAACAGTATCCCAATTGCACGCGAATTATCCCGAGTTCGTCCTCGATCTCGTCCTCGGCGACGCCATCTTCCTCCAGGCTCTCTCTGCACATTTTTTCCGCGAGACGCAGTTTCTTTTCGGCCTCGACGAGACACGCTCGGTCGCTGCCGTCGCTGCCTCTCGCGACCATGCGGCAAGCCGCGTTGTAAGTCAATTCGTGAGTGTGTTCTCTCAGAGATGGCGCCTCTGTCTCCTGGAGGTGAAAAAAGGTTGTTTGCATTGGGATTGAGAAAAAATGTAAATTTGAGAAAAAAACAAGGAAAAAAACGACACGATTCTTACAGAGCCGCAGATCTGAAGATTCACCAGGACAGCCGCCAGGTTCGTCTCCCTCTCGTCCTCGTAATCGTCGTTGGAGTTCTTTATGATGTCGCGATACACTCCGAAACACTCCTCGTACTTTTCCAAACGATACAATATCTGCGCTTTGAGCTCTTTGACCTTGAGCGACGGGTTCTGCACGTTTTCCACTATTTTCAAAGCTTCCGCGACTTGATTCAAACGATAAAGGCAATAAGCCTTTTCGAATTCAAAGGCGCTGAAAGAAAAAGGGGGATCCGAAACTTTCAAACTGACTCAAACTTGTATTGTACGATTAAATGATTTTTTCTCAGCGAATAATGCATTTTTCCATGGAATACCTCGAGTACTTGGGATTTTTAATGATAAATTGTAGAGCGTCGTTGAACTTGGACAGTTGCATGTAGCAAATGATTTTGCAATGAATCGCAGCTTCCTCATCTTGAGAAATTCCTAAAACTGACGAAAAAAGAGAGAAAAGTTGATAACCTCAAAAGTAACGTATCAGAGTTTATATTTCGATGGTTTACTCGTAATCGGAATCCTTATAATTGACAGGTGCATTAATTATCGAGCAAAAATAATACATATATATATGTTGATAATTATAATAATACATGTGAATGTATATTGAGGTTATGTTGAACACGAAACACTTTATTCTTTGCGGAACAATGTAATCACATTTTTCGTCGCTGATTTTGCAAACTATGGAGAAAAGAAACATGCTCACTCCTATTGGCAGTTTTTAGAGCTCTCTCGTAATCTCCGTTTCTCCCCAATTTACTTAATTCGGCATAAAGAGCAGGTAAATTATTCTCCTTTGCAGCCATATTGGAGACTGGCGGCTCTGAAAACGAGGCGGTATGATAACAACGCTAGTAACAGTTCCAACGCGACACTTGCGCGGTGGCGCTGCAATCGTTTGTCCATATGCGATCAACGCATATATATATATACTCGTGAATATATATGTATAGTCTGCGTATATGAACCGGAATAAAGTATATATATACCGTTATCATTTGCAACATTTTTTCAGGTCAAACATACATACGGATGCAAAATCAAAATCGTCTGAAAATGATTTCACTTTGCGTCATACAACAAAGGTCGATAACGGATGGGTTTTACATAGACAATTGAGGAATTTTCATGAAAAACAAAACCGAACGAACTTTTTACTCCATTTACGAAGCATCAACCTTGACATTATTTTTATCTGAATCTCGGAAGAAATAATGTGTTGGACATTCGGTGTAACAAAAATATAATTTATTATTCAGAGACGCTGGTATATTTTCGAGGGAACGAAAGAATGATGTTTTTTATTTTAATCGAATGAATTCAAGGCAAGTGGAGAACAGTTACAATTCAGTACTTTCTCTCCCTCGTAAAAAATGGAGGTGGAACTTCCGTGTATATACGTGAACACAATTACTAAATGCTGCTGCATGCTTCCAGTCGCAACACAGAGACGTCGAATGATTTCGAGTCATGGCACTTTCTGAGAAACGTACGCGTCTCAAGTCGTGAAAAAAACTTTACTCCAACATTTCTCCAAGCTGCGCCGAGAAGGAACTCGTTGTCCATCGGAGGGTGATTGTTTTTTCTTGTTCACGAGTAGTCAAACTCGAAACGCGCAACGGTCGTCCTTTCGTGGGTGTATGTAGCGTGTATGTGTGTGCGTGCCATGCGACTTTTTTTCTTCCGAATATATGGACGATGATTCTATGATAAAAGATTTTTATTCCATAAAAAACATCGAAGAGCACAAATGGCTCTTGAATTTCGCGCATTATGGACGAAAAGTGTGTCAGTGACGATTATAATTATCGTGCTGTCTTCTCAACGTGGTAAATACATACTGAAACGACATAAAATTCGCACGATATACTCAAGTACATATTTGTATATAAATAAGTAGTGCATGTACGAGGCGGCTTTCTTCGAAACAATGGCGACCATAAGAAGCTCTTTTTGCTTTATTATTTTACAATTAATCTGGAATTAATAGAAAATGACGGAATAAATAACGGATATATAGAAGAAAAGGAAAGAAAACGCTGCAGATCTTTTCGTCGAGTTCTTGATCGATTCGAATTTATTGCGAGTTCAACAATAAAGAAATCTTTAAAGATTGCAATGAAAATATGTCGCGTGGCATGAATTGCCAGGCGTTAAAATCTCCGAATTTGTACTATTCTGCAGCGTTTCTTACGAAAAAAAACTGCAACGCTTAAATAATCAATAGGAATAATTAAATTTAATGAATAAATAATTAATAATTAACAATGCTAAAGAAAGAAATCGCAGAATTTGGGATAATTTCATAAAAGTTGATATTACCTTTGCTTGATAAATTCTGATGCTTTTGATGCTGAAAAAATCGATGTATTGATCGATTTATTCGTAAACGAATTCAGGTAGTTGCCAAGAGGAGGATGAGGAGGAGTACAAGGGCAAGTACCTTGGAAAATTGAACGCCTATCATCATCAGGTCTCGGGCGACGTTTACGCGGTCGACGAGTACACGCTGCTCCTGACTTCCTTCAGTTACGATGGAAACGGAGCCGACACATTTTTCTGGGCAGGAGCATCGAATCGTCCGGGTCCTCAGGGCTTCATCATACCCGACGAATGGGGAAAGTGAGCCGAGAACGGATTTCCACTCGTTTTCATTGACCTTGACGGTTTTACGAAAATCATCTATCGGAAAAAATAACGAGCGACATTGAATTTCAGAACGAACGTCCTCGATCGGTATTTCAACAAGGATTTCACGCTGACGCTTCCGGACAATAAAAAAATCACCGAAATCAAGTGGTTCGCGATTTACGATCTCACCAGCCAGGTGCTTTATTTCTCATTATTTCAATTCGAGTATATCGACGCTCATTCGAGTACTCGTCTCGCGAAAAGTTATGATGAGGATTTTTGGAAAACAACGATCATCGCGTTACCTCTTTCTTTCGCGCAGAATACTTTCGGAGATGTTTACATACCCGAGGAGTTCGATCCGCCAGCGCCGCAAACGATAACCGGACTCTCGAGGCGTTCGCACGGAGTGAATTCCGCGTCGATCGTTATTCTCGATGCGAAAACCATCAGCATACCGTATTTCGAATACGACGGCCAAGGAACCGACACGTTTTTCTGGGTCGGGCCTGGACCACAACCATCCAGCAAGGGCAGCAAAGTTCCGGACGAATACGGCTAGTGAGTACGCTGATGATAAATACCCACATTTAATACCGACAAGTGACGATTTTTCAAAAAAAAAAGTATCATCGCGCACGTTCGACCTTTTTTCACGCCATCTTTATTCGAATTCCGATACGTGATGTGCAATAACTTTTCAATTATAATGCGATTATAATGCGAGTAGAAAAAATGATAAAAAAAAAATTTGGTATTTCGATTTTATTTTCAGTCTGGATCCGCTCCGTCGGTACAAGAGCGAAGACGTAGTTATTCAATTACCGGGAGACATGACGGTCTTCAACATAGACTGGCTCAGTATATTCGACGTGGCATCGAAATCGAATTTCGGCTCGGTTCTCATTCCCGATGGATTGAACGTACCGCCCTCGTTGGTCAAAGTAATTGCGGCCCGTAAATGAAGTATCGAGAACAAAAAAAATTTGAAAAAACGTGCGAGACGGCGGATTTCACAGTGACGCTTTTGTCCTCGATTATTTCAGGTGTTGAAGCACACGCAGAGCTTACCGAATTGCGTTCAATTGCACAAAAGATTCCAAGTCGCTTGGGAAATTTTTGGCCCTCAGATCACGATTCAACTTGCCGGACAAGTAGGTGAGAAGTTTGGGGTTTTGTCGTCGCTGTAAACATTAAAAATACAAACTTTGAGTTTGCCGAACGTTCATGCGAATCGATCAAACAGATGAAGACGAGTACATGGCTTTCGGCTTGTCCGGCTCCGAGGAGAGGAGCCAAATGGAAGGTGCCGACGTGGCGATCGCTTACATGGATGGTGTACGGGGTATCGCAGCTGATTACAACATTACGGCAAAAGCACAGGTTGGCTTGTCTTGACGTTAATCAATCTTCCCACGATTTTTTTAGGGTTAGATTTGATGATTTTTTTTTTTTACGAACAATCGAAATGACACGATCGTTCGTCAACAGTGCGGCAAAATACTCGGTCAGTACAAGGGAGTTTGCAAAGACGAGCTCGTAGGTGGGTTGGACAGCAATCAGCTTTTCACAGCGTCGAGAGAAAATGGAATAAACATCATAACCTACAGACGCACTCTCATCTCGCGTGAGCATTCGATGAAAAGATTTTTTTAAATTAGCGACAAAGAGTCGAGAAAAAACGATCGTTTCTGTTGAAATGAATACGCACGCTCGAAATAACGATGTTTTTCGATGAAAGCTGATTCCGGTGACAAGGAATATCCGATCGATCGGCCGGTCTACGTTGTTTGGGCTCTCGGGCGATTGGACGAGAACAAAGAACCAAACTTTCACGACGTTTATCCAAAGAGCAATCTCAAATTGGAGCTGAATCGTAACGAGCCGGAAAATACGTGCATGGATTTCACCGTGAACGACGTCAAACTGAGGGAAGTTTGGGAGAGGCTTGAGATATTCGACAGAAGTATAAGAACTTTCGAGACTACGATCGGACCATCGGGAGGAAAAAAAGGATATCAAGGAATTACGGGTACATTTTTTCTACGACCGATTTCGCGAATTATTCGATAATTATTCGAGATTGTACATAATGATATGCAGAGGCTCATCGATCTCAGGTATGACGACGACGGGTCTTGCTTGGTACATTAACGGGCTGCTCGTACCGGAGTTGTATCTGAAACGAGGTCTGACTTATACGTTTCACGTCAGAGGAGGAAACAATCCTCACAGTGCGAATCTTTATCATCCATTGATCATCACGGACGAGGCGCACGGTGGCTACGACAGGTTGAGCGACAGTGGCCAGAGCAACGTCCGAGTATTGGCCGGCGTTGAATTCACAAGAAGGGGACGACCGAGACCGACAGCCGGTAATTGTCATTTCCGCTTTATCCAATTTTTCACAATTTTCGTGATAATTCCGCGAGAATGATGAAAAATTGTTTTACCTCACTCTCCACTTTTGTTCCAGTCGGTCCTCTGTGTCTGCGCAAGCACAACGAAAGAGACAGAAGGCTCGACGACAATTTTTCGACGTTCAAAAAGTTCAACAGAACCCTCATAAGCGTCTGCGAACCGGGAGATCCGGGCATCCTCGAAGTAACGCCAAATTCATCCTGGCCCGACACCGTCTATTACAATTCCTTCACTCACGCGAATATGGGCTGGGAAATTCACGTCGTCGATTCTTACATGAGAGTGGAGAAGAACGATGCGATCGTAGTTACGCCTCGCTCCGTTTTGTCGCTGCTGACAGTCGCGTTCTGCTTACTCTCTGCGAAAAATCAAAGCACGCGTTAAAACAAAAACCTCGAAAATTGCTCCATTTCCTTTTATACACTCCAAAATTCATCGATTTCATTGATAGTCGATACTCACAGCGATAAAAAAGATCGTAAAAATGCCGAGGGTTAAATACGTTAGAATATAGCGAATTAAAAAAAAATTATACATTTTTACACATAAATGCGGACATCTTCCGCCATGATGAAATCTGTAAGAAATAAAGGGAATCTAAGCAGCGGTTGTTTGTTGTTATTTATTATTTCCTCCTTTCAATGTCGCTATCTCGGAAAAGTCTTTTTATTATTTTCAGCTTAAAACTCGGCAAGATTATCATCTGATTCCACGGGCAGTCACGGAGTGACAAATGCGCCATGGTATTTACAACATGTTTATAACTATATGTTACATCAACGACGAGATTCGTAAGATGAACTTTGCCTCGATCGTCGGGGTGCTTCCGGTTTGACGATCGATGTTCGCACAGCCGAACAACGGAAGGCTCGATCACAATTTCAGCGCTCGGTATTGGAGAAATAAACATCGATAACGTTATGAAAAATGATATCTTCTCAAAATCCTTTTTGCGAATATCATATTTTTCTAACCTCAATGTTAAAAAGAAAAATTGGTTTCTCAAAATTCTGGGTCTCACGTACAAAAGGATTCTCCGGAATCCATACGAATTTAACCACCGCGCTCAGTATGGAATAAAAAGAGAAACCGTTTTTCAAATTGCACATTATTTCGTCAAATTATTTTGAAAAAAAAAAAAAACAAACGCTGATTCGAACACGACGATATCGCCCGGAAATTCCTCCTCGCCATTTCACGCCTTTTCCGCCAATCGGCCAACGGCATCAGCGAAATTCTCAACGTTGCTTTATTCTCGATGAAACTCCAAAAATTGACGTAGCGTGACCGGAAGCTCGTCACACCGGATGCCGTGCTTGAATATAGCCCGAGCGGCGTGACATTGAAGGGTCATGTAATTCAATAGACGAACGGTATTGTGAGGATTCAAAGAAATCAAACGTGCCGGACTGTCGCCGGCTTTGTTCGGCGTGTCCAAGTGCGCTCCGTGATCGAGCAATAATTCGATCAACTGTAAAGACAAGAGAAACGATTGATTATAAGACGAGAACGAAGAAAGATTCTCGGCGAAAATGTGGATTTTTCTTGCCCACCGGATTGAAAAAGTTGTAAGCATTGCTGGCCACGTGAAGAGGCGTCGAACGTGATTCGTTTCTCGCGTTGACGTGCGCCCCGCATTCGAGCAACATTTTGACGACCGTCAAGTGTGGGAAAATGGTCTGAAAGATTTTCGAAAGACGCGAGCAATTGTAGGAACCGTAAATTCGTCGTGAGGCTCGTGAGAATGAATCAACACTAACAAGGTGTACCTGCGACTCATCGACGGTGAAATAACTCGAATTAATCGTGTTCAAGCTGGAAACGCAAAGGTGCAAAAGCGTATCCTCCGTCGATGCCGATCTTGGATTTCTCTGGACCAAGTCGTAAACCAGCTGTCGCGAGACCTTTTGCTCCTCGCTCGTCTCCGCCGTTTTCACCAAGAGATATATCAAGTGCGTGAGGCATTTCAATATTTTGTCGTAACTGTCCCGTTGTCTCTTGTGAACCGGATGCCTCTGCGATATTTCACGTGAATTCTCCATGAGCGACATGGTTTCTCTTGTTTTTTTTTTTTTTTTCGTAAAAAAGACGACAAAATATTCTCGTTACCTCCAGCAATTCGCGCGCCGTTCCAAGATGACTCGAGAGTAATTTGAATACAGCGACAACGTCGAAAAATCGTGGCTCCTCCTTGTCGCGGTTTCTGTCCGCCACCGGGAGCATTTGCTCGCTCAAATCTACCATTATGCGAACGAGAGCTTGAGCGGTGAAACAAGTGTCGGTATAGAGTATCTGTTTGAGAGAAAAAAAAACTCGCGGATATCGTGAAAAGTCGTATTGTAAATAAATATTCGAGTTTTTAGTTCGACGAAACGTACCGAATATTTGGCGACGCGAATTTCCAGAGCTCGCCACCAGAGGTCGATGCAGTGCTGATATCTGGAAAGAGAATTGTGAGAAGTTTCCATTTTTGCATTACATTCGCTGAAAAGAGGCGGAAAAAAGAAAAAGCGACGAGTGTGGGTCCGAATTACCTCCGAGCATCCGCGTACGACGCACCCCTGTACATTAGCCTGAATAACGTGTCCTTGTGGTGCTCGCCCAATATTCTCTCGCATATGAGGAGGCTCTGTACGCGAATCGCGTCTAAATCGAGCGCGATGGCGTTCAATTCGTCGAAGCTCGTAAATTCCGTAGCGTAACGATAGCACTGGCGTTTCGGCATGATTGGCCTCTTCGGTAAGGGATTACCGTCGACGAGATTTGCATTTCGTATGGCCATTGCCTTTCGCCAATATTTCAACGCCGTTTGCGTGTCATTGTGCTCGTCGAAGAACGTCGAGCCCATCAATTCGTTGGCGTCGGCTAATCTCTCCTGCGAGTACGATATGCTTTTCTCTGCGCCACGAGAATCATGTCAAAAATCACGAATATAAAGAACCTCGATGAGAAATGGCATTTCTTACTTTCGTTGCAAATTCACAAACGAAACATTCTACGTTATCTTGTATCGTTGGTAGTTCAAACATTTTTTGGAAATTCGTAGCTTAAAGAGCAGAATTATCGTTGAAAATTTGTACGCTCGTACCTAAATAATCGAATATTTGTGTCGCTCCTTTGAGACAAGCTGTCAGTAACGCATCGTCGCCGTGGCGCGATTTACTGTGAGGATTAGCGTTGTGATCCAACAGAAGCTTCATCGTTTCGAATCTGTGCTCCTGTATGGAGTAATGCAGCGCAGTTTTATTCTGTATATCGCGCGAATTAACGTCGGCGCCGTGTTTCAGCAAGAACGTACAGAGCTTGACGCTCTGAATCGAGTTTATCAAACACGTTC
Source organism: Heteropelma amictum (assembly GCA_959613375.1). Lineage (NCBI taxonomy): Eukaryota > Metazoa > Arthropoda > Insecta > Hymenoptera > Ichneumonidae > Heteropelma > Heteropelma amictum. The sequence goes on from OY390727.1 coordinate 2,118,392, forward strand.
CACCGTTGTAATTCGTTTTGTGTATGTCAGCTCCGTGCTCCACGAGGTACTCCACGACATCTGACGGTCGAAATAAACATTACATAAAGCATTTACGAACGAATAATCGCAATATGATAATCAACTTATTTGGAATCGTGTACATAGAAATATCCTCTATTCGACAACGCGGTTCAAACGCTTTATCCGCGCCTCTTTCCACCCCTTCCACAGCTGGTATTTAGCAATATTTTAGCCTTCGTGCGGCGCGTTTATAAGTTTATTGCGCAATTATCAACGGCATCAAGATGCAAGCGACTCGACCCCCTTTTCCGACCCACAAAATTTGATCTCATTTCCAAAAGTACAACCGACGCTCACCGTGATGAGTCATGTAGCACGCCGATCTAACGGGCGTAGATCCAGAATCCGACACTGCATTGACGTCCGCTCCGTGCTGGATGAGACACTTGATAACGGGCAATTTGCCGGACACCGCCGCGCACCACAAAGGTGTAACGCAGTGTATCGACCGGTCATTCATCACCTCGTACAATCCGCGCTGTTCGATGTCCGCGCCGCAAGTCACGATGAGATATTCCACTATTTCTACGTGGCCTCTTTGCGACGCAAGAAACAAAGGCGCGCAATCGTCCATCACGCGACTTACTATTTCCTTGCGCGCGCTCTTTTTGTACTTTCCCATGCGATTTCGAATGGAAAAAGAAAAACGCGCTCCCGGCGCTATGAATTTGCATTCCATTATCAGATCGTTGTACAATTGATCCATTTCGTTGTCGGTGTTAATCCACATTCTAGAATTTCAGTAAATCGCAGGTGGATTTCTCACGGCGTAATCTTTGCCAATAAAATTATGTGTATTATCATTCGATTAATACCATTATTCGGTTGTGATGAAATACTCTATTTTTTATTGCTTATTGCGCACCAAACATAACGATGAAATATCGATAAAGATGTTGGAAAACTGCTCGTTACCGCGAGTCGCTTCGATTCGTACTGAGTATGCGGCAGATTTTTTTTTCGGGCAAAAGACGGATATGGATCGGATAATTGACGTTATTCGGCCATATTTGGAATATCGGTAACAAAGAGTAAGCCAAAGATTTTCGATACAAAGGAAACATTATCGTCGTCACGTCCATGCTTTCTTTCGCGTTTCGATGAATCACGGAATTTATCTCTCTTGGATTATAATTCGAACTCGTTGCAATGTTACACGACGGGGAATCGTGTTTCTTTATAGTTGACGAACATGTTGCGTGCGATATGATTTATAATCGCGTTTCTTGCAAAGTTTATTAATAGAAATTTTCTCCGACATTTCATAACCTTCGCGATTGTTTGCCTCCGGCCTCGCGATTAAAATGGATTTTAAAAATCTTGAACCTTTTTGGTCAGAGAATGCAGATACGTAACGATATAACGATGTTGCTGGAGGAATACAAGCGGTATAATGATGTATGCTCATAATTACCCAAATGAGTTCCGAAGGATGTATAAAGTCTTTTTTCAAACTGTCAGAACCGTCAGCAGAACATATACACAACACGTAAAGATCGAAGCACGCACGACTCTTTTATGACTCTTTCACATTATAACGCGAGTATACGTACTGAATAAAAGTGACAGAAGCAACTGTATAGTCTAGCTTGTACGAAAATAATTGATACCATATACTGCTGTTATTACAAAAAGCACAAGTATGTATGAAACAAAAACAAATGGACGTATCGCACTCGTAATTGGAAGATTCTAGAGATTTTCAATGCGGTTGTATACTATTCTTTGAGGAGAACATGATTTATCGGAAAACGATGTATTATTTTCCATGATGAATTTTTGCGAATGTAATAATTACACACACCTTTCTGTTGCCAATAAAGTACTTTTTTCGTTTTGGCGTATTGTTTTTTTATGTGCTCCTCTTGTGTGACCCTTCCACAACAATTTTAGTGTTGAATTTTTCCACCAGGAGCGCCATAATCGATATAGCAACGCACGTGCATGCTTTTTTATAACCTAAAATATTATCACATACGTACACCGAAAAGTGGGATAGAATATCGGTGGCCAAGTAACGTAACGATAAATCGTTGATTAACGAAACGTTGAAATGGTTCGAAAGAAAATTGATAATCGTATACGCGTGTTGATCGAGAATGGAGTTTCCGCGGGGCATAGAACAATGTTTATCGTCATTGGCGAAAAAGCGAGAGATCAGGTACGCTGGTGACGACGCGTTGAGTGAAAATACGTGCAACGAATTCTATACCAGAATTTCATTGCTTTCAGGTCGTTCTTCTTCATCACATGTTGTCGAAATCCGTTGTAAAAGCGAGGCCCTCGTTACTTTGGTGCTACAAAAAAGAGTTGGGCTTTAGCAGTCACCGCAAGAAACGCATGAAATCCATTCAGAAAAAAGTTAAAGCTGGCAAGCTCGACGTTAACGAGGATGATCCTTTCGAGTTGTTTGTCGTCTCGACAAATATACGCTATTGTTATTACAACGAGACTCACAAAATTTTGGGCAACACGTACGGAATGTGCGTTCTACAGGTATGAAAAAAGTCAGATTTAAAAAAAAATTGCATTTTTTTCTAATAATAAATATACGAATGTACAAAATCTACATTCGTTCATTTATCATACATTCTTGATCATTGATATCAAACAATTGTCAATTTTAGTCTATTACCTTCGAGTAATTTTATTTGAGAAACTTTATTTTGAAAATTCTCAATTAACGGTATGTATATTACTCAGGACTTTGAGGCTCTGACGCCGAATCTTCTGGCTCGTACGATAGAGACGGTGGAAGGCGGAGGAGTAATCGTATTGCTTTTACAATCGGTAGCGTCGTTGAAACAATTGTACACAATGAGTATGGACGTTCATCAGCGGTTTCGCACAGAGGCACATCGGGTATTTGAACATTTGAATGTCTTGCATCGATAGAAAGCGCAAATTGTAAATCGTCCTTGAAATAATTAACTCTGCTCAATTGCCAGGATGTCGTATGCAGATTCAACGAGAGATTTTTGCTCTCGCTAGCCTCGTGCGAACGTTGCCTCGTCGTGGACGATCAGCTGCACGTTCTGCCGATATCGTCGAAAAACTTGAAGATCGAGGCGTTGTCAAAAGCCGCGGTGACTTCCGACGAGCAAGCCGAATTGGAAGCTCTGAAAGAGAGTTTCAGGGACACTCAGCCGGTCTCATCGTTGGTAAATTGTTGCAAAACGGTCGATCAGGCAAAGGCGCTTCTCAAATTCATCGAAACGATATCGGAAAAAACGTTGCGTTCGACGGTTTCTCTCACCGCCGCTAGAGGTCGTGGCAAATCAGCGACGCTCGGTCTCGCGATCGCCGCGGCGATAGCATTCGGCTACTCGAATATTTACATCTCGAGCCCGAGTCCGGAGAACTTGAACACACTTTTCGAGTTTGTTTTCAAAGGTAAGTACCGAATTTCGCGAAAACTCGACGAATCTGTAGGAGTGATTTGATTTTCCTTGCTCCGTCATGTTTTTCCATCCAGGATTCGATGCTCTCGCCTATCAGGAGCATCTCGATTACGGGCTCGTCCAATCGACGAATCCGGAATTCAACAAAGCGACCGTTCGCGTTAACGTTTTCCGCGATCACAGACAAACTATTCAGTATATTCATCCGACCGACGTGCACAAATTGAGTCAGGCGGAATTGCTCGTAATTGACGAAGCGGCTGCGATTCCTTTGCCTTACGTGAAAGCGATGCTCGGACCGTATTTAATTTTTCTCTCGTCGACGATTAACGGCTACGAGGGTACGGGTCGCTCGCTGTCGTTGAAATTGTTGCAACAACTGAGGACTCAATCGGCTACTCCGAATACGCACGAAAAGATGGACAAAGCAAAATTGGAAAGGTCGGTTCTCGGACGTCAGCTTCACGAGCTCACCCTGGAGGAGTCGATTCGTTACAAACCCGGTGATTCCGTCGAGGAATGGCTGACGAATTTGCTCTGTCTCGACGCCATGACTCACGCGCCGGTTCTCTCCGGCTGTCCACCGCCCGATGCTTGCCAATTGTATTACATCAACAGGGACACTTTGTTCTCTTATCACAAAGCCTCCGAGCTCTTTCTCCAGCGCCTCGTGGCTCTTTACGTAGCATCGCATTACAAGGTATCGCGAACTACGATTGGCCCGACATTTTCCATGCTGAATAATATGAAAAAGAAGTTTATAGTATTGTTTTCAATCACCTGCACAGTTTTCGTCGATAATAATATATTGTTAATAATATTACATGCTACATTTAATTTTCTGGCACGATAATGACAAGGAACGTTTTATTTCAGAATAGCCCGAATGATCTTCAAATGATGTCGGACGCTCCGGCTCATCATTTGTTTTGTCTTCTCGGTCCTGTTGACCCCAATAGAAAGTCACTTCCGGAAATACTGGTGGTGATACAAGTTTGCCTGGAAGGCGAAGTGAGCAAAGCAACCATAGCCGATGGCCTTGGAAGAGGTCGGAGGGCAGCTGGTGATCTCATACCCTGGACGATAGCTCAACAGTATCAGGACAACGACTTTCCGAGATTAGCCGGCGCCAGGATCGTACGAATAGCCACACATCCCGATTATCACGGGGTAACGATCGCTGTGATAAATTCTTCATTTTCATTCCACGAGCATTTATTTCGCTCCAGGACGAATTTTATCGATACAAAACTTGAAATTCCAATACGATTTCTCGCAGATGGGCTATGGAAGTCGAGCTTTGGAGTTGCTCAAACAGTATTACGAGATGAAAATACCGAATATCGATGAAAAATCGGACGAGGCTACCGCCATGGAAATTTCAAAGGTCGAGAACGACAGCGTCGTTCTGCTCGAGGAAACTATCGGTGAATATTACACTTTTTTTCGACCGATAAACGGAACCGAAAAACAGAATACCAATTGAATTTTGTGCTCTCAGAGCCCCGAGCGTCGCTTCCTCCTCTGCTGTTGAAGTTGAACGAGAGAAAACCCGAGAATTTGGATTACATCGGTGTGTCTTTCGGCATGACGGAATCTCTGCTGAAATTTTGGAAACGTTCGAGCTTCGTTCCGGTCTATCTCAGGTTCGACATTCCTTTTCGTATCTTCGATTTCATGATCCTCCTCTCGCGTTCCGTTCGCGACACTGTATGTATCATCGCGAATTCAGGCAAACCGCCAACGACATTACCGGCGAACATTCCTGCATAATGCTGTGCAAAATCGAGTCGGACGAGGGTAAAGATTTCGGCTGGCTCGAGGCGTATTGGGGCGACTTCCGGCGTAGATTCATGACGCTGTTGTCGTACTCCTTCCGCGAGTACTCGCCGTCCCTGGCTCTTGGTTTGCTCACGAATAAAACGGTGAAATTATCGACCGCCGGTAAGTTCCCCGTCGGTAAAATCGCATCACGCGCAAACGTTGACTAATTTCCATTTTCTTTTTCTCCTCCATTGATCGTTAGTCGTGAAGAAGGAAGTTCTGGATGCCTTTTTCACGCCGTACGACCTGAAGCGTTTGGGAATGTACAGCAACAATATGGCTGATTATCATTTAATCATGGATCTGTTACCGTCATTGTCGAGGCTTTATTTTTCAAATTTAATGGGCGATACGCATTTTTCTCCCGTTCAGGCTGTGAGTAGATCGATTCGTGAGAGTTTCATCGTCGATTAAAATCTCGATGATCATCCGTCTTTTTTTTAAATTATTTTCAGGCGATACTGTTGGGACTCGGGCTTCAACGAAAAACGGTCGACAAGCTCGCCGAAGAATTGAATCTACCGGCGTCGCAACTGCTCGGTTTGTTCAACAGAATTGTGCGAAAATCCGTGCAGCTGTTGAACGGCATAGCCGAGGATTTCGTGGAGAGTACGATGATGACGAGGGAAAGAACGAACGACGATATAACGGTCGACCCGGAAATGGGAAAGAGCATGAACGCCGAGTTGGAAGCCGCGGCCAAGGTAACATTTTTTTAAACGCGCCTCGTCGCTGGATTTTTCCATTTTCAATTCGTCTCTCCCTCTCTCTCTCGTTATCGTTCATTTTCCATGCTTTCGTTCGCGTTGCAGCAACTCAAGGCGAAGCAGAACGCAGAATTGGCGAGGCTCAAGCAGGAAAATTTGAATCAGTACGCGATTAAAGGCACGGACGAGGACTGGGACAGCGTTCTCAAAAGCAATTCAAGCAAATCTCTCATTTCGATCAAAAGCGGTGAGAAGCGAGCCAATTTATCGACGGACGATGCCGCTTTGGATACTTCCGGTGGCGAACGAAAGAAGAACAAAAAAAAGAAGAGATTCTCCAAAGGATGACGATGAGTGTGATTTTCGCTCGAAAAAGATGTGTATAATAAAAAATGATTGCGATAAAAACAACATTCTCGTACTGTTTTGTGCATACGACAACGCGAAACCCTCGGTGGATGGAAAAATAGGGTGGAAACAAGCGTTATCCGTTTCGTTTTGTGTACTTTGCGATTATGAGCTGCGGATAGAGAAATAGAATCATCACGAGCTTCACAGGATGTTTGAATATACATATTTACATATTTACGTTCGCACGATTTGTTATCCCGCGAAGAAATTATTATCCGCGATGTATTTCACGCATTGGCAAATGACGTTTCTTTCGTGCTGTATCGAGCGCGATAACAATCGTTCCAGCAGCATCAGACGTTTTGGAGTGCGATTTTTGATATCGTTGTTGTTTTCGGAAACACTCGGATGTTTCCGCGTCGATGATTTCCTCCAATCCTTTTTCCCCCGTCGATTTTTACGATTATCCGACGGAACACGCGGAACAGCATCAACGATACTCGCTTCCGGTTTCGTCGTCGATTCGCATTCTCGCGAGACGGTCGATGGAATTTCCATTTTTATCTTCTTCGTCGGAACTTCGTCAGGTGCCTCATCTGCGCGCGGGAATCGTGTCATCATTTTTGTTTTCCTTGCAACGTTAGAAAAAAAGAAGAGGAAAAATATCTGACCGTCATCGGAATCACTGGCGTAATCAGCGATCAGACTGGCGAGACTGGATCGATTCTCGCCTCTCGAGGGAACTTCCGGTTTCTCGAGAGGCGTCTCCCAAGTGGAAGAGGGTTCGTCCTCCTCGTCCGTGATGTCGCATTTCACATCGGGAAAGTCCGTGTCCTCGATGTTTTCATTCTCAGGCTGATCCTCCCGCTCTTTGAGGCTTTTGCGCGAATTGGCTGTGAAAAAGAGGAAAAAAAATCTCGATACTCTTCGGCTTGTTCTCATCGAACGTAGGGGATTTTTCTTGACACGTTTTCCTCGACTCTGAGATGAACAAATCAGCGTTATCGAGAATCCGGCTTGTACCGACTCACCGGTACCGGCGAATGGAGTCGAGTCCCTGTACGGTTTGACCGTCACTTCCGGTTTCGTCGGCGCCTCGCGATATTTGCGCTTTCGAGTTCTCCGGCGTTTTTCTTGCGCGGGTTTTCTCGCGCCACGAGCTGATTCTCGCTTCTCGATCATCTCCCCTCGCTCAATCTTCTCCGTTTGCTCCGCTTGCTTTCGCTCCACGTTGACTTTCGTTGGATATTTCCTGCAATGAAAGATGGAAAGCGCCGCGTGTGTTAGAATCGAATATGCTCAATTGAATGATAACGATAACTGCGGCTCTTACTTTTTTCTCTCGACGATCCATTGTTCAATGTCCTCGGGCGTCGAGAGATTCTTCATTCTGTGGTAAAGTCCGGTACAGTGCTGCATCCTTATGTGTTTCTCAACGAGTTTTGGATGAGCGGAAAATATACAGCCGTCGATGCCGCAAGTTTTGTGCGTATCCACGTGTTTCCGGTACAAGGCCGGCGTCTCGAATTCGCGATCGCACACCTCGCAATACAGACTCGCGCAAGCGTTTTCTTCCGAGCTCGTATAGTTCTCGTCTCTCTGGTCATAAGGCTCATCGTCGTCTTCGTATATTTCCGCCTAAAAACGTTTCCTTGAAATTCTTTCGTCACTTCAAAACGATTTCATCTCGCAGGAGGATGAATTCGCACGTCGTTCAATGAAATCCACAAGCTGACGGGCTTTTTCGGATTATCAAGGATTATTATTCGGTTTCGATATGTGTCTGACTGTCGGATCGTTGACGAGTTATTGGGAATATTGGATGACGATCGATTCTCAAAGAACGCGTTTTTTTTCTTATTTTTTGCTTTCTAGTTTCTGACAACAGAGGGATACTCTCTTCTTCGGATCTCCTGGGTTTGTTTTGCTTTTTTTCAAGATAATCTTATTGTTTCTCAATCGATGCAGAGTCTTCGATCGATATCGGGCTTTTTGTGAAAAAATTCAATGTTACGATGCGCGGAGAACGAAAATGTCGAAACGCGCGTGCCCTCGGGATAAGAGAAAGTAAAAAAAGAGCGTCGATTTCATCAATGCGAAAACAGCGTGTGTTTGACAGCGAGGGCTTACGCGAGCGGGGCCGTTATTCGCCAAAACGCACGAGGCGTTGTGTTCATCGTCGTGCGAACTCTTGATTCGTCAAATTGGTTCAAAGACAAAAACGGGAGAGACGACATTGAACTTGTAGAAATATTATTTATTCTTGTCTTCTTCAATATGAATCTCGGATACAAATTTATCATTTTTGTTCTTTCGTTTCTGTTTGTTTGTTTTCATTCAATATATTATCTTATATCGATTATCATCGTTATGAGTTTTTTCGGGATTCCGTCGTTCAAAGTTTCCGCGATAATGAAAGATCGATCATGAACGTTCGAATGAGAGAAAATATCTTGAAAAACGGACAGCAGATGGAATTAAAAACTACGAGAGATTATGCTTGCGCACAAGAGCGAGAGCGAGAGAGAGAGAGTCTCAGAGAACCGAGTTGGAATTAAATCGTATTTAAAGCTAATTCTGCTTTTCTATTTTTTACACGCTACTTTAAATAAATCTAAATGATCGGTGAATCTTTTTTCGTTCCACTATACAATGTATAATAACTACGAGTACCGATGAGGAATGTTACGGCATAAAGCACACTGTACGCTGGTCAAAATAAAGAAAAATGATAATGGAAAGAAAATCATTCGATAAAAGACGCTCGAAGAGAGTCTCGCTCGACAGCAATAAATACCAGTCTTGGAACAACGTACTCTCAGAGTTCCTCACCCGCGTGTGTATCAGTGTTCGTATGTAAAAGTTCCTCGTGACACAATAAACGTTGCAGTTTTACGACTAATCGTTAATTAATCCAACACGGAAATAAAAAAAAACGAACTAATTAACCGAGATGTTAACTTATTTTTCAGACTATCGAGAAATCGAGTTTTGCGGAAATGATTTGGGAGAGGAGGGGGGACGACAGAGACAACCGGGTCTCTATGAGGATACCTCGACGAGTTTCGATTACGCGTGATTTTTCAGATCCAGAGGGAATAAAAAAATTCCACGTCCAACCCAGGGACAAATTGCCCAAATCGGAATGGGAGATTATGGCATCGTGATGTTTCTGCTTTTCTCTTCTTATCGGAAATACCGGTAAAACGAAAAAGGGAGACGAACGAACGAAAAAATAAAGAAAGTCAAGAGACACGGAGCATGAATACTTTCGAGTATAGTGAGGACGAGGGGGGGAGTCTGGGGGGGGGGGGGCTGTAAACAGTGTCGTTGGTTTCATTTGATTTAGAATATGCAATTTACTTCGGAGAGGAGAGAGTAGCCTGAAGCTTTAAGACTGAGCCTGTTTGCCGGAAGGCTGTGTCTCCTCCTTATGCCCAATTGTCTCGGTATTCTCGGGCGCAATACCGGTACCGTTGCTATCATTTTTCTCAGTGATTTCGGTATTCACAGTACTATCGGTACTTTCCGTACACTGATTTTTCACAGGACTCGCAGTATCCTGAACACACGTGGGATCAATTGTATTATCTTTGTTTTCTGTTTTCTGACCACCCTGCAACCAAAGTAACCCGTCAACCACCATTTTGACAATAATCAAGGAAAAATAAACAAACGAACGAACAAACAGACAAACGAAAGGATGATTCCACTATAAATTGCGAAGTTAAGCTGTGATTCTCGTCCGTAGACTTGTCCGATGTTACGATCATTGGAAAATTCAATCTTCATCGATAATCGGATTTTTAAAAGACAAAATTGCTTCTTTATCGAAAAATTGTGCACAGGATCGTCAAGAATCTGGTATTCGTATCGGGTTGTGTTCGAAGGGGAGCGTTTTGGGAAACATTTTGTGAAAAATGCAAATTTTTTTTGGCAGTAGGGGGGAGGAGCGTTCGGAATAGAGAGTTTGTCAGTTCTCGATCGCAGTTACCTACCTGTTGATTTTTTTGAACAATGACAAACGAGTTTTGTGAATGTGAGTGAGAATGAAAAAAAGGACCTTGTAATTTGGCGCGTTAAGTGCAAACTTTCGACTCGTCACTAACCTGCTCGGGATTTATGGCCAGATATTCGTTTTTCGCGTCTCTGATCATCCGTGTCACTTTGTTTCGCAAATCCTTGAACTCCTCCCACTCTTTGGCGTCTTTGTTCTTTTTTGCTTTGGCGTATAGTTTGTTTTTCTTCTGTATCTCGTTGCGTATCTCGTCCGTCATCCAAGGCTTTTTTAATTCGAGCTCCTGCGACGTATCGCAAAAGTTTCACAGTCGTTATCAAAGAAACAAAGTCAAACGGCATAAAGTCTATTAGTACTACGGTTAGGCGGAAAGGATGGTGAATGAAAACGAGAAAAACTCAAAATGTACCAAAATACGTTTTTTGGTACGAAATGCTGTACCAAATGCTGTGAAAAATTACCTCGAGTTTGCTGGATTTTGTCACGTTGTTCATGGGTTTCCTTTTGATACTGCCGTTGCCGATGGGAAATCTCGGCCTCATGAGCGGTAATCCCTGGGGGGGTAAAAGACCTCTCGGTCCAGGTCTGATCATGGGCCCGCGAGGGCCCATTGCTCTTGGTCCCATGATCGGCGGCATCAGAGGCGGAACGCCGCGTCCCCTGGGACCAAAGAGAGGGGGAAGACCACCAGGTCTCATCATCGGCGGACCTGGCCTCGGGGGCATCATTCTTTGGCGCATGGGACCGAACATTGGTCCTATCGGGGGTGGCATACGCAGCGCCATACCCGGCAACGGTAACCTCCCGCCAAAACGTGGTGGGGGTGGTCGCATTCCGATCGGGGGCATTCTCGGACCGAGTAAGGGTCCTCTGTTCAACGGACTCATGCTATTCTCGATGTTTCTCTGTTCGATATGCGACGGCTGTTTTATTTTGCCAAAGATTACTCGATATAACGCTGCCGCTAAAAGACGCATTTGGAAACAATGTTTGTTCGTATTTTATTTCTTTTATTTCGAGCATGTTGCGTCCATTTCACCGGACAGCGCTTCACGCGACTTTCAACGAACGCACACCACGTATAATATACAAGTTTTTATTTACCTGCGCTTCTCCGATAACCGCTGATTTCTTTATAACGTCAGCATTTCACGAGCTTTCCCGTTGTACTTAGGAAAATTGTCCTGAGACTGAAACTCGAAGCGTCTACACTTTTCACGCGCACTCATATAAACTTTTAGGAAATCGGAAAATAAATTGAGTTTTCGCGTTGACCGCGGACCATTCCCGACCACGAGTGTGTAATTAATGAAGATTTTTTTCGCCCGTTGGTTCTTCTTTTCGTCGCTAGAGGCCACTGTTATCGGCCAGTGGAACCAGCAGCGTGCTGCCATCTGTGGCGAGCGAAAAAACCATTTTCAAGCCGATGCGTCTCCCCGCACAGAATACAGTCGGCGTTCTACATCTTTCGCCGTACAGAGGCGCCCTCACGAATTCGGTAGCAGAAGAGAGAACTGTACAGTGCGAACATGAGTTGATAGCGCAAGTTACCTTTAAAAAGATCATCCTTTTGAATTGTTGGCCCTCTTTGTGAATTAATTTTCACTCAAGAATGGCAAAAGGTGAAAGAAAATCGTAAATGTACGTATACTTACGACTGAAATACCGCTATGCATGCTGTCTGCATCATTTCTGCGAGTTGGGGCTCCGACTCGGAATGCGACGAATTCAACGATAGTTCATAAAAATGTCTCCGTATCAATAGACAGATCGTGTGACGAAATCCCCTCTAAAAAAACCCTTCATCGCAAACGATAGGAATGATGGAGAAGCGGGTGAGAAATAATCTCGGGTCCGATATATCAGTGGGATAATCGTGTTGGATTTACACATCTATATATATATATATATAAAACGTGTAATCTAATATGTCCAACGAGTACAACACGATGCATGAAACTTTTATCTACAAAATGTTGTACGAATGAGTAATATTTTCTCGAACGAATAGCCCACGCTTTTATTATCGTTATCTCGGCCATTTACTAAACACGATGACGCTTTATGACGAACCTTATGGACGATTCATTTTTCCTGTGACTGTCGAGAGTGTCGATAAGACTTTTTACTGTTTTCACACGCTGCTGCGGTGATTTATTTTTACCCTTGGAATCGCTATATGCGTATGCACTGCCCATATTGTGCGTCTGGAACGCTACTGCGTTACTAAGAACTTTGTTAGGGGTCACAAAGAAACAAACAAACTGGAAAATGTATACCTAATTTTCCATTTTGAAAAATATGCTCAATACATCGAAGACTGAGCACTTACTGGGCCAAGGAAGTCCTAACCTCTTTTGTCATACAAGTCCCCTTTTATTGCGTTTTTGTTTGATCTTGAAAAATAATAAAAAAAAGCTATGTCCGGTGTATACTCGATGTAGTTTTCGCGAATGAATCTCTCGTGTAAAATCTGCTTTCTTTCTTGGCTGCGGTCGCCATTGCACGGGAAATGCTCGCGTCTTTTCCCACATGGCGATACATACATATGAGAACGAGCATTTTTTATTTATAAAATTGTAATAATGGATTCACTCTCTCGTTCTTGAATTGTAATTGTGAAAATGTTCAGAGGACGTCGTCCCGTTTCGGCAAACACCGGAACAACGCCGTTTCTTCTACGAGCTTTGCGAAACACGTATGAGAGCGCTGGCATACAAAAAAAGTTATAATTAAGAGGTATTTAATCATAATATAAAAAAATGTATAAACACATTGTCATTTGAAAGTCGCACGTAAAATTCAACAATTGAACAAAAGTTGGAATCACACAGCTCCGTGTTTCTGTAATGACTCTTGAATATTTTCCATAGACATTCTTCGGTAATTATTTACACATTGTTTTCTAAATAACATGTCGCACGTAAATGAGAAATGGCGAAATGGAGTCTATATACTTGTGTTTACATTTTGCCAGAAGGAAACGCGTAATTAATTATCCGTGAATGCGTATTAAATATTTGGAAAAAATGATTAAAGTCTCTCCAGGACGAGCAGTTTCGAAAAGACCTTATCCAAAAGTTTGGATATACTTTCTCCTACATGCTCGTTCGAGAACTTGATTAACAATGAAGGAGATCGCCTTCGCGTGTCGCGTCCGTCCTAGTGGGACTATTTCGCCCGATAGACCGGCGAAGGGGCGCGCAAGCGCGTCGCACAGGTGTGCGTCGCGGTATGCTTCCCCCACTACCGCGCGCGCGCCCCCCGGCGGTGCTCAGCCGCGCTGCAGTATCGCGCGGGCCAGTCAGCCGTCGAGCGCCACAGCAGTCGGGTCTTCCGTGACGCGGTTCGCTCGCTCTTCTCAGTCAGCGCGCGTACGCCGTGTTATCAACACAGTTTTGTCGCAGCGCTCCAAACATTGCGTCAATCCTCTACAAAAGGAAAGGACGATATTTCGGATAAACAGTTTGCGAATTAAACACTGTGTCTCACGATACTTGTTACATACCGTTCCGTTCGTCGGCCTTGAATAATCGTGAACTATAAAATCGTCGAAAGGATTTTGCAAAGAACAGTGACAAATTGAACAGTTAAAAAAGACCTCGATCGATGTATGTGTTTGGTTCTATCGTGTACCACGTGGTCGAAGGTCAAACGCAGTGTGTGCTAAACTGACTGTATACCGTTCGGGGTACGTATCACGTCTCACGCGACTGAGCGTCGATACTCCTTGGCCTTGAAGTCGCCAGAAATCGCGAGGAAGCCAAGGAATAAGAGAACGAGGGGTTTGCGCGTGAAAGATCCATCGCGGGTGAAACGTGTTTTATTTACGCGAAACATTTCTCATTTGCTCGTATTCCTTCGCAAAATCATTCGTACATATATCGCGCGCGGTTGAACGAAAAAAACTTGAGAATCAAGACTATCCGAACGACTTGGAAAGAAACGCGATGCCTGCTGACGCTGAGCTGAGTAATCTTCTCAACCGAAGACAGAGAATCAACGACGAGCTCGAGGAGGGCAAAGACGTCAAGAAGGAATACAAATTCGTTAATGTATTCACGGAATTTCACGAATTGACCAGGCGAGAGATCAAACAGTACGAGCAGACTTTCAACAGGTGAGAGATAAGAGATTTTTGTTTATTTTAATCATCCTTTATCGAACGACCTTTCTTATCTTTTTACGATATGAAATCATACAAATCGGCGATTTCGCGAAAAAAATCGTCCAAATGGTTCTTTTTGCGAGTAAAGATTCGTCGCGTTGAACGATTTTATTTTCTTTTCGAATGAAAATATTTTCAAAAGAAAATCCCACATTTTTCGAAATATCTTTTGATTCTACGTCAAAATTACGTCATTTCCCCGATTCGAAATGTCAATTAATTTGATATTCGCGAATTTCCACAAATACGATAACGCGAAGCGCGACGATCGCGCTTTTGTGTGCTAAAAACGCTGTGTTTCCTGCGTACGGAGATCTTTGTCCTATCCGGTCATTGCACACCTCTCCTCGTACATTATGTGCACTTTAGGGTGTCGGGCGATTCTCAAGTTGAATTTTTTGCACTCGGTATGCTTCGAATCGTGAATTTATAGCCGAAAAACAATTTTGAAAAAAAAACAAAGTTTTAAACGGGATTTTCGCACTTTCGAAATTTCACATTGGGGTACATGCCTTCTCGACCGCGATCCTTTTGACTGGACGAATCGTTGTAACCGTGACGAAATTTTTTTTTATTCCTTTTTTTTTCGAACACCCTGATGGACACATCGCACATGTGCCCATATCGGTTTTTCTTTGTTTGAGATCGAGTGCATTGTGTCCAGTTGAGGCACCAGATTTCACAAGATCGTTCTCACAGGAGAAAGAGAGATGGACGAAAACTAAAGAAAAAAAAAAAACGCGAAATTACAGACACAATCATCGCGAATTTCGTTGATAAATCTCGCTTTTTATTCGTAATTATTTCCAAGGGATTCTTCGCGATTGACCGAACCTCGCGCCGTCATTGCGGATACAAAAAGATTTCGCAATGATGCATCCTGATTTCGTCCGAAAAACATTGATGAATAATTTCCAAAGAGACGAAAATTTGCGTTCATCAATTGTACACATAAATATACGAGCATTTTTCGTGCAAATACACGTCAGCATAATGCTGATGATTCTCTGAATATAAAAGCGAAAATTGTAATTCCTCCGAGATCACGACCGCCCGTAAATGTAAATGAGATAGGGAGAGGAAAAAAAGGATATTAATTGACCTCGATGATTTCTCGAATCGCGGATTTGCGAAGACATTTCGGACTTTCTCCCCGACAACGACGAGGGAATTTAAAAAAAATGCATCACACGGGCGATTAATGAATAACGATAAATTATTTTTCGAACGAGTCGCGACCGTCGAGGTAAAAAATCTCCTCGCTACTTTGCATCTCGCGATTTAACGTAAAATATAAAGATAAACAAGAATCTACGCGAGTGTAAATTCGTATTCGCGACGTCGATGAAAACGATGAATGGGATTTGATTCGTAAAAAGCTCGCGGATTGCTCTCCCCCTCTCTCGTCGTGCAAAAGCGATCGAGGTCGTGGAATAATTTATCGTTCGTACCGCGTGACCGGTCTGGCAAAAGGTGAGAGCGGTCAATTCGTACGAATAATTATCACTCGAAGGAGGCTAAAATGCGAAAATTCAATTATACGAATTGCCGGAAGTGAAATAATTGGCATTGACATTCGCGAAGAACGAGTGTGCCGAGATTTTTCGTGGACGAAAAAAAAACAAACAAAAAAACGCCGTTTCCCTTCGCTGTTCTCGTTGGGGTAATCTCGTTAATCGATGACGGTGAGAAATTCGATCAGCACGAGTCTAACGAACCTTCGCGTTGGAAGAAAACGAAGTTTCCGGCGCTGCTCTTTATTTACCAGAAGCGGATTTGTACGACCGAGCACGCTCGTTTTATGTCTATATCACATACGTGTGTATAACGTGATCCGCGTCGTTTGGAATCGCGTGTTATACGATCCGTGAAGCAAAACGTCGCGCGAGCTCGCGTTCGCTCGAGAGTGAATTCGAGCCTCCGGGGATTAATATTACCGTTCTTTTTTTCTCCTCTCTTTTTCACTCATTGTTTTCGAACCGTCCCGAAATCGGATCGTGATTAGCAGCGGCGGCGCGGAGGAAAAACGGGCGAAAATTCGTGCGCGAAACAAAGGCTCCGAAAATCTTCGAGACGAGCGAAAAAAAAAACATTCAACGCCGAACAAACACGGTTTTATTCTAAATTCACATTTTATTCTCAGTACGAGAGCTCTGAAATGGAGGAAACATTTTTTTTGGGTACTTAAATTTTTGGTAAATTCGCGAAATTTCGCTATCCGATTGCCATTTCGCGATTCGTCAATTTGGTCGGAAAATAAATTCACAGGGGAATTTTTCAGCCTCCTTTTACGCGAGAGAGATGATGGAATCGATCGTTGGATTCTCTGGGGTTTTTTTTTTGGAATTAATAAACGTTTTAGAGGGATATTTAATATTGGATACATTTTGAGACGATCTAATTTTGGCTTTATCGGAAAACCAACTTGGCGAGTCCGTAGGTCGTTTACCTGAGGCGCTAAATAAACGTTCAAGTACACGCACATGACGTACATCACGTACAGCATATGTAGACGTTGATGTATTCACGTGGTATCAAAGTATAATTCGATTTTAATGTAAAATGAGAAAAAATCGTTGCTCAAAATTTCGAGAAAGATGGACGGACGATTTGAACACAAAATCACGCGCGACCAAGCAATTTCGGACAACGACGGTGTTCCAAATTCATCAATAAACTCTTGAAAAAATAAATATACATATTTTCGAGCTCGAAAAAAAAAATGAAAGCGAAAATAAAATCATTATTATCGCAAAATCGTTTTCCCTAATGATTTTTCTTTCTTTTTTTTATCGTCGAATTCTCCAAATTCAAAGTCGACTGCTTCGAGACGAAAAAAGCCTGGCCGCGTACGCGTTTGTTTGGTTTTTTTTTTCCCCCATTCGTACGTAAGCAGCATTGTCAGGCCTCAAAAGTTTCATGGCTACATCGGAATGAGCCTGGTAGGAGAAAAAAGAAAAGAGGAAAAAGGCAAAAAAAATTCTAACGCAGCCAATAAGAGGGACGAGAGAAAGGGTTGCGGAACGAGATTTCTCATTTTTTTCCTCTTCAAGATCGTTGGTTCCCTTTGTAGGTATAAAGTCGAACGTGGCGGGCAAGAAAAGAGAAAGGGAAGGAGGATGAAAGTGGCGGAAGAGAGAAGGAGAGCAAAAGAGAGAGAGAAAAAAAGGGCAAGTAGGCTCGGAACTTAGCGAGACGTTGGCTCACTGTTATTTTTTTTTTCTCGTCTCATCTTCTCCTATTTCGTCTTGGATTTCGTTTTTCACTCGTCTACTTTGGCACACACCTCGACCTCGTAATTTTTTCGTCCACTTTCCACGCGAACACGACCAAGTGCCTTGGCAAAAAGAAAAAAAAAGTCTTCTCGTACCTCTCGCGAGCTTCATCTCAATTTTTCCTCTCACGCGCGCACATAACAGCCTCTCCGAATCTCTCCTTTTTTCCTCCTCATCCGCAGCCTCACCTTTGTGGCTCGCGCGAGTGAATCAGCCCGAAGCTAGGAGAAAAATCGCCATGTTTTCGTGAGGAAAAAATGCCAAAAAGTCGACTGGATATTTTCCTTTTTCGAGTTTCGGGAAGGGAAAATTGTCGAAATTTTCGTTTGAAAAAAGGAAATTTGCTCGGTTTAGTCAAAAGGAAGAATACGATTATGACGATGTTGCGGCAAAAAAAAAAAAGCTGAGCGCACCGCTCGATGTTTCCAGCAGGGTTAAACGCCCGATGGTGTTTGACCTGATTTTCATAATACTTTTTTTCTTTACGCCTCATCACGTAACTGTACGCATTTGAGCGATGCACGGCGTGTCCGAGGTCAATTGAGGCTTCGTTGAACGTTGTTTTCACCAATAACGAAGGCCCCCTCGCCCTCGTCCCTCTTTTCGTCCAACGGGAGTGTGAGACACGGATTCGTTGACTTCCGACACGGATTTCGTGTCCCACTCGCGTAATGAAAACATTAATTGCGTGACGCAAACCCTTCCTACCGTCGTAACGATGCGCATGCGATTCAACGCCGCCTAAACACAGCGAAGAGTCCTGTGTCATCGACGAATTAACATCGTACGGAAAGCCTGAGAACGCTTCAAACGAACGGGAAATAAAAAGAAAGACGAAAGCTTGCTGTTACTGAAAAAATATCAATTTTATCGATGTAAAAAATCGATAATTCCAGTATCAAAGTATGGTAATGCTCAATTAAATAAAAAAAAATACTCGGATTTTTCGGTAAATCGTTATTTTTTTTTATCTGCTCGCAATTTGCCAGGGGAATTTCTATTTTTCTCATTTTCATTTTTACGCTGATTCAGAGGGATCCACGCTTTGATTCGCGTCATTCAACTCGGGTCTTTCCGTCCGTCGAAACGTCGCGAATTTTTTCTCGATATTTCTCGTGACATTTGATAATGTATCACAGCGCGTTATGTCGCGCTGCTGTGTGTACGTGTGTGTGTGTGTGTGTAAATGCACACGCAAAAGTATCAAAGTATGGTAATGCTCAATTAAATTAAAAAAAATACTCGGTTTTTTCGATAAATCGTTATTTTTTTTTATCTGCTCGCAATTTGCCAGGGGAATTTCTAATTTTCTCATTTTCATTTTTACGCTGATTCAGAGGGATCCACGCTTTGATTCGCGTCATTCAACTCGGGTCTTTCCGTCCGTCGAAACGTCGCGAATTTTTTCTCGATATTTCTCGTGACATTTGATAATGTATAATAGCGCGTTATGCCGCGCTGCTGTGTGTGTGTGTGTGTAAATGCACACGCAAAAGTATCAAAGTATGGTAATGCTCGATTAAATAAAAAAAAATACTCGGTTTTTGCGATAAATCGTTATTTTTTTTTATCTGCTCGCAATTTGCCAGGGGAATTTCTATTTTTCTCATTTTCATTTTTACGCTGATTCTGAGGGATCCACGCTTTGATTCGCGTTCGTTTATTTTTTTCATTTTGCGTCATTCAACTCGGGTCTTTCCGTCCGTCGAAACGTCGCGAATTTTTTCTCGATATTTCTCGTGACATTTGATAATGTATCACAGCGCGTTATGTCGCGCTGCTGTGTGTACGTGTGTGTGTGTGTGTGTAAATGCACACGCAAAAGTATCAAAGTATGGTAATGCTCAATTAAATTAAAAAAAATACTCGGTTTTTTCGATAAATCGTTATTTTTTTTTATCTGCTCGCAATTTGCCAGGGGAATTTCTAATTTTCTCATTTTCATTTTTACGCTGATTCAGAGGGATCCACGCTTTGATTCGCGTCATTCAACTCGGGTCTTTCCGTCCGTCGAAACGTCGCGAATTTTTTCTCGATATTTCTCGTGACATTTGATAATGTATAATAGCGCGTTATGCCGCGCTGCTGTGTGTGTGTGTGTGTAAATGCACACGCAAAAGTATCAAAGTATGGTAATGCTCGATTAAATAAAAAAAAATACTCGGTTTTTGCGATAAATCGTTATTTTTTTTTTATCTGCTCGCAATTTGCCAGGGGAATTTCTATTTTTCTCATTTTCATTTTTACGCTGATTCTGAGGGATCCACGCTTTGATTCGCGTTCGTTTATTTTTTTCATTTTGCGTCATTCAACTCGGGTCTTTCCGTCCGTCGAAACGTCGCGAATTTTTTCTCGATATTTCTCGTGACATTTGATAATGTATCACAGCGCGTTATGTCGCGCTGCTGTGTGTACGTGTGTGTGTGTGTGTGTAAATGCACACGCAAAAGTATCAAAGTATGGTAATGCTCAATTAAATTAAAAAAAATACTCGGTTTTTTCGATAAATCGTTATTTTTTTTTATCTGCTCGCAATTTGCCAGGGGAATTTCTAATTTTCTCATTTTCATTTTTACGCTGATTCAGAGGGATCCACGCTTTGATTCGCGTCATTCAACTCGGGTCTTTCCGTCCGTCGAAACGTCGCGAATTTTTTCTCGATATTTCTCGTGACATTTGATAATGTATAATAGCGCGTTATGCCGCGCTGCTGTGTGTGTGTGTGTGTAAATGCACACGCAAAAGTATCAAAGTATGGTAATGCTCGATTAAATAAAAAAAAATACTCGGTTTTTTCGATAAATCGTTATTTTTTTTTATCTGCTCGCAATTTGCCAGGGGAATTTCTAATTTTCTCATTTTCATTTTTACGCTGATTCAGAGGGATCCACGCTTTGATTCGCGTTCGTTTATTTTTTTCATTTTGCGTCATTCAACTCGGGTCTTTCCGTCCGTCGAAACGTCGCGAATTTTTTCTCGATATTTCTCGTGACATTTGATAATGTATAATAGCGCGTTATGCCGCGCTGCTGTGTGTGTGTGTGTGTAAATGCACACGCAAAAGTATCAAAGTATGGTAATGCTCAATTAAATTTAAAAAAAATACTCGGTTTTTTCGATAAATCGTTATTTTTTTTTATCTGCTCGCAATTTGCCAGGGGAATTTCTAATTTTCTCATTTTCATTTTTACGCTGATTCAGAGGGATCCACGCTTTGATTCGCGTTCGTTTATTTTTTTCATTTTGCGTCATTCAACTCGGGTCTTTCCGTCCGTCGAAACGTCGCGAATTTTTTCTCGATATTTCTCGTGACATTTGATAATGTATAATAGCGCGTTATGCCGCGCTGCTGTGTGTACGTGTGTGTGTGTGTGTAAATGCACACGCAAAAGTATCAAAGTATCATCTTGCCGTTGGGCCAGCAGTGGTTTCGCCATTGTAAAGGCTCTTCTGTCGTTGAACGCGTATATGGGATGCGGTTTATCTCGCTGGACACTTCCTGCCGCTGCGCGACGGCCAGGCGCTCGGTGACCGCATCTCGAACCGTCCTCGCACCTTATACAGAAGGATCGCGATGATCCAAGCTCTTGGGATACCGCGATTTTTGTTTATCACACTTTTTCCCCGCCATGCCGGATATCACACTTGTGTACGTGGAAATTGATTTTTTTTTGTTTTTTTTTTTTCATACAATCGTTGACCAAATTAAATAGGATTTTCTCATCGAATGACGAGTCGGTGCGCGAACATCGAAGTGGGATTTTTGAAAAGGGTTGAACGAAAATTTCATCGAAAAAATGCGACGCCGGAGACGAAAGCGAATATAAACGGGGTATAGCGTCTATTTTTGAATTTTTTTTTTTTTGAAATTTCAACCACACGGAAATTTGAGCCAGGCTTTAAATAAAAGGAATGATCGAGAGGATAGACTCGAGGAAATAGGGGGAAAAGTCGCGGCCACCGGGAAGAAGAGACCCCCGGCGAGCGGAGGCTGCGCGTCGAAACGAGAGCAGCCGAATAAATTGAAGTATCCAGGGCCAGCCAGCCTGTGTGTATAATACACACTCCTCCTCCCACCCTCCGTCCCTTTTACCCAGGCAACGCGTAGGTAGCTCCTCTCGGAGAAGGTTTACTACGCAACGCGAATCGTTCACCGAGAGCTCCGAGCTAAATTTGGCCGAAAACCGGAGAAAGCCCCGAGAGGTCGAAAACGCAGCATCAACAAAAGGGGAATCGTTGTGTACGACTTCTCGTCTGACTTTTTACGCCTCGGCCTCGGTTGATTAAAAAAAAAAATATGAAAACGCGGGTATTTCGAGAGACAATGTCATCATTTCCAAACACACGCGAGTATGCTGATGGACGTTTTTGCAAAGTGCGGCAAAAGTTGGAAATTGCGTGGAAAAAAAAGAATTGAAAAATGTCAGGGACGCTGAATTTGTCGAATCGCGAAACGGCCACGGTTTTCATTGGAAAGTGATTAAGAACGAAAGTCGTGACTTATTAAAAACGAAGGTCGAACGATTTGAGAATAACAGTCGTATCTTTGATTTTTTTGTTTTCCGAAACGTCCCACGTTTTTTATCGTCGACGAACGCTTTGAGGGGAAGGCTCGCTCGGCTTTTTATCATCGGCGTGGGTATACTGACTTTTTATCGAGTTTATCGAAATTTTTTCCTCCCCGCGATCGCCGCGAGAGTTCGTTTCTCGAAATCAAAATCGAGAAAAGAATGTTGAGAAAAGTCTCGGAGAAAAATCGACGTGGAAAAAAAGATTTTCAAAGGGAAATTTGGGTTACCTCATTTTGCTTCGTTATTCGTTTTTCACCGGCGCCATAAATCGAGATACGTTGACGAGCGTGACGAATTAAAAATCTAGCGATAAGCGAAGCTCGAGCGTTTCGAAAACGATAATGATCTTTTAATTTTCTCTTTGAAGCCACGCGTTCGAAATTTGCCGTTCGATTCACGCTCGAGGAAAAACAAACGTTTTTCTCGAGAAGAAAAAAAAATCGATGGCGAAAAGTCAACGTTTTTGTTATTGTCCTCTAGATCGAATACTCCAGCGTCGCGATAAAAGGCGGTAGGGAGAGGGGGCACGAAAACGTGCGAATAGCTTTGAATTATTTCCGTGTTGTTCGCAGAGTGAACGATCGAGAGAGGAGAGAATATAATATATGCTCGTGTTTTCTCATACGGGAAGCCCAACTGACGGGTCTTTGTAACAACGACACCGGAATTGCGTTGAAGAATATATCGTTATGAGCAAACGCATACTCGCCTTTACCGTCGATTATACATTCGAATGACCGCAAAACGGAAGCAACCAATTCTCGATAAATACGCGTTTGAATCTCCGGCTGTTCTAAAGTCGAATTATCGCTCTCTCGAAGGCGGAATATTTTCAAAAATATAAATTCAATCGAGGGGAAAAAATGTTGGAAAATCATTCTTTTTTCTTTTTTTTCTTTTACCGCATTTGCGTACTCGCGCCGCGTTCAACGTTGCCGAAATTTATACGTCGAGCTTGCGCCGCGCGCCGCCAGGGGGGAATTCTCTCTCGCGATAATCTCAAAGCTCGCCGACAAAATCCTGCGGCGATCTCCTTGACCGAGTTCCGGTTTCCTTTTAGTATATATATATATACATATACGTCTGTGTGTGTATATCTTCGCAATAAACGTATTTTCTTCGACGCGAGTATGCACCCGCAGTCAGTCGCGTGTTCACGATCGCCACGACAATAATCGTTGCACCAAAGTACGTATATGGTATATATATCTATTATCCAAGAAATACAAGCGATCCTCGATAATGTCAAAGCGATTGTATATACGCGGCAAAATTGAAACGAAGAAAAGTGCGCTGTGATTTCATTAAGATTGCCGATATTGGCTCGTGCATTAAGGTAGTTCTATCGTTAGATTCAAATCGAGAAATTGTTTTGCAGTTTTTCTCACATACAAAATGGTTCGCGGGCTTCAGTTAAATAAGAAAAGTTGTTGCAAATCGACTAAAGAACAGCATACTCCAAATTCACGGTCATCCCAGGTGATATGTGCTTGCTCCATAATTACAAAAATTGCGAAAAAAATGTTCTCAAGATTTTTTTGGAAAACTCAAGAAATCTTCTTTGATGTTGCATAAAAATGTATGCAAAGTTTTAGAAGGCTTCACCACGTAGAAGCCAAGATATTCATTGATGAAAATGCAACTTTTAACACGCGCTCTTACGAGAGACTACCGAAAATTGTGATTTTTACCAATAAATATCTCAACTCCCACGTGGTAAAACCTTCGAAAATTTATTACACACGTATATATGACATCAAAGAATACGTATTCAAATTTTCAACAAAATCTTAAGAAAACGATAAAACGATAGAACTACCTTAAGGTAGTTCTATCGTTAGATTCAAATCGAAAAATTGTTTTGCAGTTTTTCTCACATACAAAATGGTTCGCGGGCTTCAGTTAAATAAGAAAAGTTGTTGCAAATCGACTAAAGAACAGCATACTCCAAATTCACGGTCATCCCAGGTGATATGTGCTTGCTCTATAATTACAAAAATTGCGAAAAAAATGTTCTTAAGATTTTTTTGGAAAACTCAAGAAATCTTCTTTGATGTTGCATAAAAATGTATGCAAAGTTTTAGCAGGCTTCACCACGTAGAAGCCAAGATATTCATTGATGAAAATGCAACTTTTAACACGCGCTCTTACGAGAGACTACCGAAAATTGTGATTTTTACCAATAAATATCTCAACTTCCACGTGGTAAAACCTTCCAAAATTTATTACACACGTATATATGACATCAAAGAATACGTATTCAAATTTTCAACAAAATCTTAAGAAAACGATAAAACGATAGAACTACCTTAAGGTGGTAGACTCGCCAGAAGCGTTTTCTCGCACGGGCATTGTGCGAGGCTCGGAGAGCGGATTAAGGACGTTGACGCATCTCTATTACAGGTTTTTCCACGCGGAGAGGACAGAAAATACCAGCTCGGAATTATTGTAATGAATAATTCCGGGCTGGTCGAAAAAATAATAAACAATAAATTGTTGTAATAAATAATACGTGAAATTTATATTTTTTGTTTATTGTATTATTATTTTTGTATTATTCGGGGGTCGAAGTGATGGCATTTTTTCGACGACTTTGCTGTACACTTTTATTTGTTTTTCGGAACTATAGTGGGGAAAAAAAATGCAATCTTCAATGAAATAACGAATTTTTATTATCGAATTTTTGTTTTATCGCACTTGCGGCAGCGTTCGCAAATTCACGACTCTCTAACGTTCTTCTTGTGTGCATATACTTTATCATGTTCATCCTTGTGTAGGAAAAAAAAAAAGAAATCAATGAAAAGCCGCGCCAGCTGACGACGTGTGCGTTTCAAGGCTCCCAAGGTTTATCGATTAAACTGTTTTCACTTCTTGCGTCGCGCGGGGTTTGCGCGAATGTACGTGTATACCACTTGTGCTTTCTCCTTTCTGATCTTTGTCACATCTTTCACCGATTCTCCGCCCGTGGCATCTCGAATTCGATACACAAAACTTTCGTTCGCGCAGTCTCGATCTGACCTCCACGGGTCAAATCGAAATTCCATGGCAATGTCTGTTTTTTGGGTTTACCTGTTTACATGCATGTGCGCAATGTGTTTTTTTTTATGGAAAACTCAATGTTTCGGTCCGAAAATGCAATAATACGAATTTTATGAGTTAATTACTATTTTCTCATTGAAATATCGAGTTTTCGGAAAAAAGTCGGTGGGTTTCGTAATCAGCGGAAAATTTCCGATCGGATAGGCTGTTGAAAAACTGAAAATTTGAAAAAAAAAATTTCGACCCTTTTTTGGCAACTTTCCCGAAATCCTCGAAAAGCCGAAATTTCAAGTGGTCATAACTCGGTTAATAATTATGCTACATACATTTTTTAGGGGGGTTTGGAGACGCTCTCGAGTAGACTTGAAAGATGGTGAAAGTAAAATTCCGATAGCTTGATTCCTTCCCCCTCAAAATCGATGTCGAAAATCAGCGAAAAAGCCTGCAAAGGGGTATGCATGGAAAAATTGGCGAAAATCGAAGGTCCAACTTGAAAAATCTGCCAAAAATCGAAAAATCAAGATATCTACATGAATCAAACGGCATTTTGAAGCCTCAACGATTGCGAAGGGATCAAGCACAAGTTGGAGTATCTACCTCGAAGAGGGAAAAAATGCCAACCATTTTAGTGATCCATATGAATCCGGCAAAAAATGGCAAAAAATGTTGGCCCTCAAAAATATTTTCAAACGGTCCATATCGATGTATTTTTTCCCGCTGTCTACGAAAAACACCGATATTTCATCGAAAACTCAAAATTTCCGTGCCAAAATCTCAAAAAACTAGTCTAATCGAATTCCCTTCGAAATTTCGAGTTTTCGTCAAAAATCACGCGAACTCTACATTGAAAAAATCACCAAAGTGCATTCGGTGAAAACATAAAGTAGAAAATGTCTCGACGTCAATGTACCCGATGACGGGAGAACCGGAAGCTCACAAGGAAATAGTTTCTCGGTGCTCAATCGGTGCAGATTCTCGCGTGGGATATTATTCAGCTTTCCCCGTGCAATTTTCTCGTACACTCGTATCGATCACACGGTACATCAAAACGTCCGCACACATACATATTTACCGGAAGCTGAAACGTCGAACATATTGCCTATATGCCGGATAAATCCTCTCCGAAAAATGGCACACTGCAAATTCGCTGACGACGCGCGAATTTCTTCAAGAAAAGTCAAAGAAGACAATCGGCAACTCGAACACTTCATGAAAATTGTTCTCACTCATTTTTATCTTCGAGAATCATCGTCGCGTAATTTCCTGTTTATAATTCATCCATTAATCCGATGAGAGGAAACCTTGCACGATTTTAATCGATAATATAGCATATATCTTCTGTGCGGCTTCCCAAACCGGAAGTGAGGCTCGAATCGAAACTCGTCATATCGCAGGAAATCATATTTATCACGAACAGTAATAAAAATAATAACTTTAGCGCTTTTCAGCGACTCGATCGTTTTGGAAACGATAAAAATATTATTTACGTCAAATGAATTCTGACGAATTATCGTGACGAAAGAATAGCCCCGCTCATTGACCAATCTGTTCGCGTAAAAACCGCTCGCGAGACATTTATGCTCGAGCCTATGATACCCGCAGCAGGTTTCACCGATTTGCCATTCCGCGCGCGAATCGCTCGATCGGTTCAACTTTCATTCGTGAAAATATCGTTCCTCGGCTTTGTCTCGAGCACACTCGTTGCGCAATTCTCTCGTACGACGAGAGTACGCTTTTTTTTCCACGCTGCATTCACAACTTCACGCAGAGGTTATCGTACCCCCCCCCCTTCGATCATTGGGAAAGTCGTTCTTGCGATAAATTCCCTTTCGTGCGATAATAAATTCATCGGAGGTTCGATCAGTGAAAAAGTCGTTTTTTTTTTTGATTTTTCAAAAATTCAACGAAATATCAATTTTCAGATTCGACGATGGCAAAGACGGTTACCTGGATCTGGCCGAGTTGAAACGGATGATGGAAGTGCTCGGAGCGCCTCAGACGCATCTCGGTCTCAAGGCCATGATTCAGGAAGTCGACGAAGATGGCGATGGACGAATTTCCTTTCGAGAGGTCGGTCAAGGCGTTACGCAAAACCTACCGTTATTATCCGACCAGGCGCACCCATCGTAATGAGTCGCTGCTCGAAAAACGCCGTAATTTCCCAACACGCTCGAGTGAAAACAATAATAATAACAACAAAAACAAAATACCGCGAAAAAAAAGCGTCGGAGCACGATTCTGAAATCTTCGGCGGTAAAAAATTTCCAAAGTCCCATTATCGTCGCTAATTTTGCGCTTCACTGAAAAAATTATTCATTTACGACCCGACCATGTTCCCTCCTGCATGGAAGAGTGGTGAAATCACTTTTATTTCCAGAGTCGGTTTTTCTTTACGAGCGAGCCAGGATATTGCGCGCAACGAAAAAAAAAATCATTAATAACGATGAGGAAGGAACGCCCGAGGGATTATATTTATTTTTTGTATCGTCTTCTATAATAATGATAATAATAATAATAATAAACGACGGTAACGTTGTACGTTGAACGAAATTGTGAAAAAACGCGCGTTTTTTTTTTCACGATTTCTATTTTTTTTCTTCGCGTAATCGTGTACGAAGTAACGATTGAAAGTACCCAAGTTTGCGGGGAGGGTATATGCATATTGAGAGTGACCAGACTGCGTGGAGCAGTCAGTCAGTTGCGCGAAAAAACGCGCGTATTTTTTTTTCACGATTTCTATTTATTTTTTTCGCGTAATCGTGTACGAAGTAACGATTGAAAGTACCCAAGTTTGCGGGGAGGGTATATGCATATTGAGAGTGACCAGACTGCGTGGAGCAGTCAGTCAGTTGCGCGAAAAAACGCGCGTATTTTTTTTTCACGATTTCTATTTATTTTTTTCGCGTAATCGTGTACGAAGTAACGATTGAAAGTACCCAAGTTTGCGGGGAGGGTATATGCATATTGAGAGTGACCAGACTGCGTGGAGCAGTCAGTCAGTTGCGCGAAAAAACGCGCGTATATTTTTTCACGTTTTTTATTTTTTTTCTTCGCGTAATCGTGTACAAAGTAACGATTGAAAGTACCAAAGTTTGCGGGGAGGGTATATGTATAATGAGAGTGACCAGACTGCGTGGAGTAGTCAGTCAGTTGCACGGATGATTCATGCCGGGAGAGCTTCGATTATACATGCGACCACCTGGCTCGCTCGCGAGCCCCGATGAATCGCCCTCGGTTGATTCATTGTTCCCAGCACCTCAACACGCAACCAAACTTTGCCATCATCGATCTCAAACGAGAATTTTACGATTTTATACGTTTTCCTTTTTTCTCTCGATTTTGCTCGCAGTTTCTTCTGATTTATCGGAAAGCTCGTGCGGGTGAATTGGAACAAGACTCCGGACTCGGACAATTGGCACGACTGACCGAAGTCGACGTTGACGAAGTCGGCGTTACCGGCGCCAAGCACTTTTTCGAAGCGAAGGTATGGGAAATTACGATGGAAGACGAAAAGAAAATAAAACGTTAAGGTTCACGGGAGGGTTGATTACTTTAATTAAGAATCATGAATTTTAGATGATATATAATTGATTAAAATACGTAATTATAATAATAAAATGCAATAATAGTCGATGTGATATTTTCTGTCTTATACTTTGAGAATATCCGGCAGGTTGCACCAGACCGGAGTAATTGGACTAGATTTTTTTTTTTCGAATTATTTTCAAGCATTTGGAGCAAAATTTTCAAAGGCTGATAATTAATTTCTTTGTCATTTTTGTTTTTCCAGATCGAACAGTTGCGCAAATCCAATAAATTCGAGGACGAGATTCGCATGGAGCAGGAGGAGAGGAAGCGAGAGGAGGAGGAAAGAGCAGCGAGGCGAGCGCAGTTCCGGCAGAAGGCCGCTTTATTCGGGAATAATTGAGAGAAAAAGAAGCCCTCAGAGATATATTTTCGATGTCGTTTGTTTTCTGTTGTCGGTTTTTTTCGTCTTTTTCTGGAAGCTTCGACGCGCCTGAAGAGGCAAAGAACGTTATGTCCGTAACCCGCGAGTCTGCTTGACGAGCTTACGCGCGAATATTTCGACGTGAAAGTTTTCATCGTAGTTGAAAAAGAAAGAAGGAAAAAAAAGGATACAAAAACACATACGTTGTAAATTTAATGAAAAATTTTATGTATCGTTATTGGTAAATTAATGAATGAATCGAGGGGCGGAGGAGAGAAGCGGAAACGAGTTTAAAGCGAAATACGGAGACGTTTGACGCACCGCGATGCATTTTTAGAAACACGCACGACTGACGTTCAATGTTGTTTTTTAATCTTTGACCGTTCCATCGTCCTTTTGAGGATGTATAGCACCTTACAGTCGCGACAAAAGCACAATTCTCGACAATAATGATATTATCAAGAAGTTATTCGCGAGTTGTTGAAAAAAAAAATGGGTTTTTTATTCTGGAAATGTTCAAAAAATTGTCCACTTATTTATTATTGATGTTGATAATATTGTTATTATGGAAAACTCTCACGCTCGGTATCTCGGACGCGATTGCCGAGCGCTGGAATGTCTCGTGTTATTTCGGTCATTTTCGGGACTGCACGTGCCATGCAGCCTCAATTTGAGCGACGGATGCGAGCGAAATAGTTTAGGAATAATTTTAAGCAAGCTTCCACGTGTACATACGATTTTCGTTGCTGTATTTTTTTCCCCCGTTTTTTTTGTTTCTTTTTAAGTCTTGTATCGAGTATTAATGGAATCGTCGTTGCGTATACATACAAGCTGTATCATTGTATAGACGTTTGTTACACGTTACAGTGAATAACATAAAACCTCTGTGTTTTCGGAATAAATATTGACGTGATAACGTTTCGTGAGCAAGAAAAAAAAAACGCCCGAATAAAGTTTATTGTGAATATGAAAATGTTTGCCGGTGTTTCGCTCGTCTTTTTGCTCGGTGGTGACAAAAAACACGGTGAGATGGGAAGTATTAATGGCATTCACGGAATAATATTTTAGAAAATTATTTTGAAACGAGTCATGGATTTAAAGTTCAAACGCGCGAAGGGGAAAAGTCTTGGTTTTTCAAACAGGTGAAAATATAGTACGCGGGTTTTTAATTCAAGTTAGCGACGTATTTGATTATCTATTCTTTGATGAAACTTTTCATTTTGAATCGTTTGAACGCATTAATTGGACGAGTTGGAGACGTTTTACCGTGTAAATATCCGCTGGTTATTCGCCAAAAAAGCGCTTTGTGGAAACGGAAGAGTGACACTTTTTATTCGTCTTGTTCGGCCTTTGATGGAAAAACTTTACGGGACTGCACACCACTTGATTACAACATTTGTT
Source organism: Heteropelma amictum (assembly GCA_959613375.1). Taxonomy (NCBI): domain Eukaryota; kingdom Metazoa; phylum Arthropoda; class Insecta; order Hymenoptera; family Ichneumonidae; genus Heteropelma; species Heteropelma amictum. The sequence continues at coordinate 2,149,159 of OY390727.1, forward strand.
TTTGTGTAAAGAAAGTAACACGAACAGTTTTACGACGTTTTCGTCTTTACGAAATTATCAATATGGCGTCGGAACGCGGTAATGCGCGCGCAGATTGTAGAAACTACTTGAAGACTCTCATTCCCGTCACGAGAGGCGCTGGGGTCATGGTGGGGATTTTTCATTTTGCGAAATTTTTACGTTGGCACCCATGGGTGGGGAAAAATACGGGACCGAACCGAGGTTATTCCGCTCACTTGACTCGCGTAGACAGCATGACACGAGTTTTATTCGTTTGGAGCTTGAGAGAGTCCGAGTGAAACAGAAAAAAAAGAAAACGTAGGCGCGTTCAATTGACAAAGCAGAAGGACGTTCGCGAATCGCTTTGTTTTTTTTCGGCACAGTAAGAGACATTTTCGATCAACGTCGGGAAATTTTTCGTTTCTCAAACATTAAGTCTTGTACATACAGCGGGCTAATATCGGTCGCGCGTGTGCGAGAGGACAGTGTTATTTTTGCGTTTTTTTAATCCCCCCGCCGGGTAGTTGTTAATTTCGAGGTTTTCGTGTGATTCGAACCGGCGAACGAATACTGGATCTCGCGAGAACACGAAGAAAGAGAGTGTATCAGACTTTATTCGAGAATAAATTTCACGTGCAATGGCAGGCGCGATGTTGTTCGAACGGGCTCGAGCCGTCTGTATGACGAACAGCAGCGAAGGCATAACATTGCTGAGTGAGATCGTATCTGATCCGAGCATCGGTATAAACGAGGACGATGAAGAAAACGTTCGCGTCAAGGAGCAAGGTATCCTTCAGCTTGGCGAGTTGTACAAGAAGGAGGGCAAGGCGAAGGAGCTCGCCGAACTTATAAAAGCAACGAGGCCTTTTTTGAGTCTCATCAGCAAGGCCAAAGCCGCAAAACTCGTGCGATCGCTCGTTGACTTTTTCCTCGATTTGGAAGCTGGCATAGGAATCGAGGTGCGTCTAGATTTATCTCTTCATTTTTTGTTTTCTCATTGTCGCGTAATTCAACTGCGGAAATCGCGGATTTCTGTAGTTTCTCGCGTTATTCGTCGCGACGACGAGCATTTATTTGCCATTCGTTAACTCACGACGATCGAAAAAACGACTTTCGGCGGTCGAGTGTGACACAGCAGACTTTCCTAACCTCTCTTTTGTTTCTCGATCGTTGCGCCCATACGTTCGTTTCACGTTTAGTGATCCTTCGTTATTTTGTCTGTTTTTTTTCTCTTTTTCTCTTCGATATTCACCAAAATTAGGTACAACTATGCAAAGAATGTATAGAATGGGCAAAGGAAGAGAGAAGAACGTTTCTCAGGCAATCTTTGGAAACAAGGTTGATAGCGTTGTACTTTGACACTGGAATGTTCAGCGACGCCATACAACTGGGCTCTACGCTTTTGAAAGAATTGAAAAAACTCGACGACAAGCAGTTGCTCGTCGAGGTACAATTACTCGAGAGTAAGACCTATCACGCGTTGAGCAATTTGGCAAAATCGAGAGCGGCGCTCACGAGCGCCAGAACAACCGCGAATGCCATTTATTGTCCGCCGAAGATGCAAGCCGCGCTCGATCTCCAATCTGGAATTCTGCACGCCGCGGACGAAAGAGACTTCAAGACTGCCTACTCTTACTTTTACGAAGCTTTCGAAGGGTAATTCGTCGATTGTCGATAACATCGTTAAAAACGATCCAAAAATATTTCCAAAAATATCGATATCCCATTGTCGCTCTTTTCTCGCTCGTAGATACGACAGTGTCGACAGCCCGAAAGCACTGACGGCACTAAAGTACATGTTGCTGTCAAAGATAATGGTACGCACGCCCGAGGATGTCCAGTCGATAATGTCGGGCAAATTGGCGGTCAAGTACGCAGGTCGGGACCTGGACGCGATGAAGGCCGTGGCGGAGGCGAGTCATCGACGCTCCCTCGCTGATTTTCAAGCCGCGGTGAAGGAATATCGCCAGGAGCTCGAGGACGATGTTATCGTCAGAGCTCATCTCGGTTCTCTCTACGACACCATGCTCGAACAAAATCTTTGTCGTCTCGTTGAACCTTACTCTCGTGTGCAGGTAACGACAATGTTTTTCCACAATTCCAACCATTTCGAAAAACAATAATTCCCAAAATACATCATTTCGAATTTTGAGTGCATTATCATTATGATTATCAAAGTTTATCAACGGCACGATTGATTTCAAAGGTGGGACACATAGCGTCGTGCATAACGCTGCCGATCGCTCAGGTTGAGAAGAAATTGTCGCAGATGATACTCGACAAAAAGTTATTGGGCGTCCTCGATCAGGGCGAGGGCGTGCTCATCGTATTCGAGGACACACCGCGCGACAAGACCTACGAGATCGCCCTCGACACGATACACAGCATGGGAAAAGTCGTCGACACCCTCTACCAGAAAGCAAAGAAACTCACCTAGCCCGTTTTAATACCAATTTATATAAGTGAAAAGAAAGGAAAAAAAAAAGCAAAAAAAAAAAATGAAAAATAACTATTAATAACGATAACGATTAGCAACTGTCATTGAACAATGTCGGATTAATCGCGTGTTTCTCCATTAACTAACTCCGATCGAGGAAGGAACGGGTGGAGCCATTTCGATCCAGAAAGAATAATAAACGAATGAAAATTGATCAATTTTTCTTTAATCTCGTCTCGTCTTCTTTATCTTCCAGATTTCCCGAATTATCGAGACTCTGTCGTCGTCGGCGTGAAATCAATCATTTTTTACTGTGTGTGTGTGTTTTTTTTTTTTTTTCTCGCACTAATTACGAAAAAAATAAACACGATCGTTCGTGGTGTAAATTTCAGCTTCGATGCAGCAGAGTCAGAGTTGGTGGCGAGACGAAATCACGGGCCCGTCAGATCGCAGACGAAAATGTTGCAGTTGCCTCTGTACGGTTCCACCGATTTCATTAATTTTTTCATGTTTTTGTAGCGTATACGAGCGTCGAGCGCCTTACGCTGAATTCTGAGGGGAGAATTAAGTGACGTAATCGACGAAGCGAGCGTTGAATCGGTCGGGAAGAAAAAGGTCGACTCACGAATCCACGAGATGTTGGTTGAAACTCCGATGAACGTCCAGTAAGTCTTGTTCGTCATTGGCGCTTCGTTCGATTTTGTACTCCTGCTGAATCTCGCAGGCTAGCCTAGCCACGCACGTCGGAGAATCCACGATCTCCTTCAGTATTTTTTCCCTGTAAAACTGTTCGATCGACGAAGAAAAAAAAAGCCCGTTCCTGATCGATTAAAGCGAAAAAACTGACGATTTCCAGTGTTTTATCGAATTTCCATGCGCGTAATTACCTCGGGGAGATTCTCCAGCAATTTCGTCAATTTGTGAATATTCTCGTACTCCGACGGAGAATTCAATGATCTTTTTCTTCTTCCAGCCAGTACGCCGATGGGCAATAAAACGGGATTCGTAGCGAGGGCGGCGGCAGCTCCGATCAAAGCGACACCTGCGAGGGCTTTCAACGCGACTGCCTTGATGAAGGGAAAGAATGAAGAAAAAAAAACAACGAAATTATCGCGAAATTTCCATTTTTCTTTTTTCCACCCACCAAAAATCCGACTAAATTACCTTTTGCGTTTGAAGATTGTTTACTCCAGGAGGTGGTGGACCGCCATCCGGACCGTTGTCCGATCCAGGAAATTCATCCTGCTGCTCGCCGATCGTCCCGTAAATTCCGTGGCCACCGCCGTAAACCCCGCCGGAAGGACGTCCGACGTTGAAGCTTATCTCACCGGGATGCCTCTGGCCGAAAGCACCACCGCCGGGACGACTGATTTCGTAGCCGCTGCTGCCGTAAGCTCCGCTGTCGCCGTAATTACTTCCGCCGTATCCGTATCCGGGTCTTCCCGGACGATTTCCGGTTCCCGGCCTGTCTTGATTGTTCTCCCTTCCGCCGTAAGGGGGTCGCGTCCCGTATCTATTTTGCAAATTTGCAAATTTTTCAGCGCGACGATGAATCAAAAATGTTTAACGCGCCATTTTTTTTTTTTTCATTTTCGTAGCCACTTTTGGGCTACAATGAAATTCATTATTTTTCGGACTATTTTGTGTTTTATCGCTCAAAACGATGAACACAAAAGATTGAGAGGAAGCCATTTTTTGTGTTCAGCGTTTTTCGTTGCGTTGAAAAGTGTATTACCGCTCTCCGGGCATGCTTCCGTGCAAATCGGCCGATGCCGAGCTCGCGGACGGTCCGACGCTTCCTCTTCTTCCCGCCGATTCGGGATTATAGCTGTGCCATCCGTATCTGAAACGATTATTTTCACCTCACTTGGAATATATTTTTGTCATTTTTTTTCTGTGTATTTTTGCATTTTTTGTTTGTTTTTCATTCTGCCTTTGTCGAGAACTTTTAAAACGACAATTTTTTCGATTATTTGTTTTTTTTTTTTGAATCTACGACGACCCTCTTGTGACGCTTGTTTTTCTTTTTTTTTGGACGTCAGTCACGGCAACGAAAGATCATCGGAGCTCTGACCTGTCGTCCGGACGATGGCTATAACGGGGAGAAAATCTCTCGTTTTCCGAAGAGGATCTCTGCCCGCTGTTGTCAATTTGTCCTCCCGATTCCCGTCGACCGGACGAGCCAATCTCGCGTCTGGATCCGCAGCATTGAGGACTTGAGGATGAAAAATAGAGTCAGTAAAATTTCGCTAGTTCAGCGCAAAAAGGCGGCAAATTTATTTCGCGAATTTATGAAAAAACGAAATCTCAATTTAAATTGAGAATAATTCGCGTGATTGAATATTCGAATATTAGTCTTCATTTCAACGAAGACATTTAAATATCAAAATATCTCGACTCAAATCGAGAGAAATTTGCTCAAATTTCGACAAATTGGCAAACTCATCTCCATTTTCCAAAGTCTCCGACGATATCGTTCTCGTTTTTTTTTCCGAATCCGTGGGACTCTCGTTGCTCTTTGTTTCATCCTTGCGACTTTTTTCATCCGAATTCAACGATCTCTCCTTGAAATCGATCGAACGTTTGTCGTTCGGAAGTTGATCGACCACCGACGACGGTTTGACAATCTCGAATCGTGCCTCGTCGTCGGTTGTCGTCGTCGAACGAGCAGCCTCGATCGCGACGACGAGTAAAATCGCGAATACACATTTTGAGTACATGTTTAACTTCACGTCGAACTTCACCTCATTTGTCACAATTTCCAAAATAATCGAACCTGATCGAACCCTTCGTTAATTCCCCACTCGCGATTTTATTCAATATCTTCGACGAGATTCATACATGTTATTCTCGTATGAAACGTCGAAGCACTCTCTGACGAATGACCGACTATTTTCGAAAGTTCCACCATTTATATCCCGGTCATACCCGAGGTGTCGCTTTTTTTTCGCCCTTCAGGGATGCACGATGCTGCTCGAACGCTCGTGGGGGGGAAAAAAACATTTCCCAATTTTGACATTGTTGTTTCTGCTACGCTGGTATTGCGCGTCGAATTCTTTTCTCTTTTTTCGCCGCTCGTGACGTTGCGGCAATTTTTCAATTCACGTTTTTCACCTCTGACCCATCAGAGTTACGAATAAATTACGCAATTTTCATCATTCATCTCTCGAATCGTCCGAGACTCGCGATATGCTTCACGGAAAAACGAAAATTGCGGAAAAAAAAACGTCGTGTGACGATTTTTTTTTAACAGCGATATTCTTTCTATCGAAGCATCGAGACTTTTAACCATTTTTGTCGATAAATTATTCCGCGAAATAATTTTCCGCAATTATCTCGTACATCGACAGTCACAATTTTTGTTTTTTTTTCTTCGATTAATTTCCTTCAATTTTCATTGCATTTTATTCACAATTTCCATAACGACATCGAGTTGTGAGTTCGCTTAGTGCGTCCCTGTATTCACGCGGTGTGACAAAATGATGAGAGCAGGTGAAAACAAGAGTGTCACGCGTAATGCAAGCGTATCTCCACGTTCTTTTTTCTTTTTCGTCACGCCATACATTTAATTGACATCCACAACGTTGAATTGAAAAATTGCGTTCGCGCGTTCGTGTGCGTATACCGATAAAACGGAGTGAAATGAAAAAAAAAAAGGTGCGCAATGAAATCTTTTTGAATTTCATGTTCGTCGCTCGAGAGATTTCGCGGAATTTCGAGTCAACAATATCGGAAAGTTATGAAAAAAGTTCTGCATTTCTCTCTTTTTTTTTTAATTTTTATTTCTCAGTTTATTCGACATGGAAACGAGAATTTTTGCTTTTTGATTTTTTCGCAACGCGTTATTCGACGCGAATCATTAAAGAGTCTGGGAAATCTCGAGGGAGTCGATGTTTCCCGACGCTCGCAGGACTTTTTCTCCCCCCGGGAAACGCATCATGAATTATTTTATGCTTTTCTTTTTTCGTAATCCCTTCTCGCGCGAGTTTTCCTTGCCACTCTTTTTTTTCTTCGCGTTTCCCTCCAATCTCTTCGCTGTCTCTTCCAAGGACCACGAGTGAACCTCGAGTCCTTCGTCCCTTTTTTCTTTCTCAATTACGCGACTGCTCCAAGTTTGAAAAAACTTTTTCTCAGACTTTTTCACCGAGGAAAAGTTGCGTCGGGGACGACACGGAAAATGGATTCGCGCGAGTCAAAGTTTTGATGAAATTCGGCAATGTCGTTTGCGGTGTTTTAAGCTGATTTTTTTTTTTATGATAAATTTTTAATAATTTAGAAAAAAAAATGAAAAAATCAACGCTAGAGGGGGGAAGTTTGCATCACAAAAGCTGCGTTGTCGCCTTGGCCTTATTTTCACGAGTGGGCCGAACATTATACGACTTCCGGTTTGCTTTTTTTTTTTTTTTTTTTCAATACAGATACACACTCTCGAAAATTGCGACACACACGTTCGGCCGACAATTAGTTCCGTCTAATCAGAATTTTCTTTCCAAATTGTACGCGCGGTCAATTGTCGCAACGATAAAAGTTAATTACGCAAAAGGCACTGTTGAGCAACGTTGCCTGTGGAGGTAAATTCACGGAGTGGAATACGTGATTTTTCATTTTTTTGATCCTTCGTATTTTTCGAACGTTGCATCAAAAAAAATAACGTCATGATCCCGAACAACCGCGCCGCAGTTTCGAAATTTTTCCGAACGATAAACGAGCGAATCACGGAGTTTTCGAAAAAATCCCCCAACATTTTGACCGCTCGGTTTCGGAGATGTAATATAATAATAATAATAAAAGTAATAATAATAATTATTATTATAAATGATAAATATACGCAAGATAAAATATATAACCAATATTATAATATTTTAGGAACATCCCGCGTGGTACACGAGTCTTCGGGCAACCATCTTAACGTTGAATCTCCTCGAGTTTGAATTCACAATGTGAAATGGCTTTTCGGCCATCTCGCTGTAATGAAATATTCTCCCTTTTATCATTTTTTTTTCCCTCCCTTTTGAATTTCGTGAAAGTAAGAGGAGCCAACGAGCCTGACGACAAAGTATGCGGAAATTCGCCTCGTTGTTTATACATGTGCGCGTAACAAAGAAACGTTTGCACAAACGCACGTGCAAACGCTGAATCTCGAAATGAGAAAGTGCCCGGGGGGCCCCACGGTGAATCCAGCGCGGTTGGAAACCGTCGGAAAAATTGCGATTATCGCACAGCCAGCGGAAAGCGCGTTGACCCGCTCGGCGCCGACCAACGGGCTTCTCGTGAAAAATCGCGATAAAAAAAAAAGAAAAATACCAATATTCCGCGATAAACTTTATTCGGAGGGGAAAAAATCACTTCGGGAAAAATCGGGACTCGCGTAACGCGCGGGAAAATCTCAGAGTCGATGACGCGCGAAATTGAATTAATCGAGAGCGGAGTGAGGGAGAAAAAATGGCCAGCATTCGGATGTGTATCGAGAAAAAGGGGGAAAAAAATTGTACGAGAGAAAACCGTGAAAGACATACCGGACGATTGAGATCGTCGAATGGTCGCTCTACAAATTAATCAATACAGATTCGCACGAGGCTGGCATCTCGCGTAACCCTTGGCGACCGATGCACGCGCATGCGCCCCCACCGATTTTCTTCTTTTTTCCGAAAAAGAAAAAGAGAAAATTCGCGTCCCTCTCGCGGACGAACGAGGGACGACGAACATTTTCGGTCGTCACTCGGCTGAGAAGAGCGCGAGAGCTCTCATCCTCCCGTCTCTCGGCTCTCGGCCGACGAGAGAAGAAAAGATCGCGCAAATCCCTTTGGCGAAAAAAAAAACGAGGAAAATCGTTTATGAATGCTTTTTCCAAACTTTTTTTTGTCATTTTTTCAGGGATTTCGATCAAAATTTCATCGCTCTGAAGAGAAAAATAATCTCGCCTTTGCTTTCTCGAAGCGTGCGCTTTTCGAACGAGCGGAGGAAAATTGAAAAAGAATTCAGAGACAAAAATCGGTTTGAAAATGCTCGAATTTCGTTGACTCGAATCAACGTATTCCCACGTAAAACGGTACAATTTAAATTCGTGCGAAACTCGAGTGCGAGGGAGCAGAAAGTTTCGTCAGTCGGCATGACGAGAGAAGAAATGACCATTTTTTTAAATTCCATATAAATCGTTTCGATAATCATCTGGGTGGGGATTTAAAAAAAAATGTACAATTTTTTATACGAGATTGAAATCCTCTTTATCATCGTTCCATAAGCTCAGCGTTATCACTGCGAAAGTGGCTTCTCCCTCGCAAGGCAACATCTCCAACGTCGAGAGGTTGGGCTGGGTTTCGCTCGGTTAGTCTTGGCTCCGCGACGGAAAATCTTCGGATCCGAGATATATTTATATACAAACGTACAGGGTGATTCACATCCAACATGGAACCGAGAATCTTTAAATTCTGATATTTTTTTCCCGAAAAAACTGCTCTGCCATTTTTTGAGTAATTATTCAACGAGAAGCAATAGAATTTTAACGTAAAAATGACTCAAAACTGTTTTTTCGCCGAATAGTGACTTGGTTTTTTTGTTGCTTGTTTCAAAAATCGTGATGGAAAAAAAATTGACGAGAATGTCGATCGAATTATCGTATTTTTCGTTGCCGTTTTTTTTCGCAGTGTTTCGACGCATAATATGAATCAACCTGTACATATATATATATATATATATATATATATACACACACGAGTTGAGGGAAGCGCGAGGGTAGCGTGTACACAGTAGGTGATTTTCAGGGGAGGTTTTCTGAGCGCGTGCGTCGAGTCCTCAATGACGAACCACCTAGGGGGTAGGTAGGTGCTCGACCCGGACGCAGAGTACCAGAGCCGACGTAACACGTAACCTCGTGCGCCCGATGCGCCACGACGTTACGCCGATAATACGGGCATCAGAGATAAAAGCAAATTTGCCAAAATAACAACAAAATAAACGAACAAACGGCAGTGCGAGATCGGTCGTGACGTTAAACCGTGAAATTCCTCCGTAAACGATCGTGAAAATCATGAAAAAAAGGGTGAAAAAACAAAGACCGCATTGAGGCTGGTCGTGGGAAAAATTTGGGAGAATTCTGCATTTTTTTTAATTTTTATTTTCATAACGCAACGTGACAAAGCGTGTCGCCATGTTATCTCGCGTTCGTTCTTACGAAACGACGAGTTTTTTGATGGAAAAATAGACGGGCGAGTGTATTTACGCGAGAACTTTGGTGATTGAAAAAAAAAAAAAAAAAAATAGACTTGAAAACACGGAATTGACTCTTTTGCTCGACGATTCCGGCCAAGTTGTTTGCGATTTTTTCGCTTTGTTTTTGTTATCTAATTTTTGTGTGTTTCTTTTTTCTGTTTCGAGGAGTTTTTTTTCTTGTCGTCGTTTTCGATCGTGCGGGGGATATGACAATCGAGTAAGCCGTGATATGTGTCAGCAGCGTGGGTGCCGCATACACTCTCGGCACGCTACGGTTGATTGACGGCGAGTCGTTCTGTTCGTAATTGGAATGCCCTGACACCGAGAGCTGCCAGGACAGCCAGAAAGGTAAATACACTGATTTTACAACTTTTTTACTTCGCTCCCTTTTTTACATTCCACGAAGATGCTGAGAGTCGCATCGTCGAAGGTCCCTGACGGAAAAGCAAATTTTCGCAACCGCACGATTTTTTGGAGTTTATTCTCAAGCGGGAGAAATTATCGTGGAATGTTTTTTTTTCTCACCCTCGTTCTTTTGACGTTGTTTTGTTATGGAAGTTGTCGATAACAAAAAAAATTCGTTATCTCGAAAGATTATCGCAATTTTCCTCGAATGTTTTCGAAAAATCGACGTATACACAAGCGTTTTTTGGGTACGTCGTTTATTGCCCCTTTTTTCATACGCACGAATAATACAAATTTTCATTGAAAAATAATGACCCCGTCGAGTGAAATTTCGAACGAGAAATTGAGGAAAATGTTTCGTGAAACAGTTGGTGAATTAATGAATTTCGCTGCTTTGTTTTATGCGCTGCAATGTTGAGAGAAACGTTGCGTGACAAGAGAATTTTGTTGGACGACAGTGGAAATGTTCGTTTCGTGTGTGGGTGCCTGAAAATTCAGGTGTAAGTCGCGATTAATCGTCCAGCTCGCATTTGGGTCACACAAGTTGCATACGACTAACAGGATATACCGCGGGATTTGCCGAGAACCGCGGTAAGCCTGTTTAAGAATTACCGCGTCTATGATCAAGACTCTGTACACACACGCGAACCTTTGCAAAGTTTATACATGCCTTTGAATTTATATTCACATTATACGGAAGACATCCGGACGTAAATACATACATCAGGGTGGGTAAAACGAAACGCCCATGTTTTTCTTGTCGAAAAAGTCAAACCAGCCAAAAAAAAGTAAAATAGAACGAACGATTGCTCGGCTTCTTCGGTGGAGGATTAAATTCACAATTTGATCGATAATTTTCTTTCGCTCCGACATTTACTGAAAAACAAACCTTTTTTTTTTAAATAAGGATTCATTCAAGTAAAAATGAAAATAATCAAAGAAAGTAAAATAAAATCAATTGGTTATCGATGAAGGAATAAATTCATGTACGATCATTTTCTTTCGCTTTGAGATTTAATGAAAAACGATCCTTTTTCTTTGAGGAAAAGGATATTCGTTTTTTTTCAATATTCGCTGCTTCATTTAATTTGATTAAATGTATGAAGGACGAAGGAGGAAAAAAGGTTGTTAATTCGATTATGTAAATACGTTCCTCGTCAAGTTGGAGTCTCCGCTTCGTCGCGGTACGCACGGGGATGAAACACGCGAGGGAATAATTGGCAATTAGAGCAACGGACACGAGGGCTGCGGGCGGTGGAGTCGAAAAAAGTCCTTTTGAATAAGGACTATTTTACTATGCTGTATAAAATTTTCAGAAAAATAACACGAGTTCGAGATGAATTATCGAGAAAAGAAATCTCCCGCGGGAGAATGTATTTTCTGAGGAAAATCGAAAAGACAGCGAGGAGACAATAAAAAAAAAAAAGGTATTCAACCCCCGCATTCGGATGTTGATTTTTTACACCGGGGAGAAAAGTCGGAGGAAATCGTTGGAAGCGTGTCGAGCAGAGAGAGAGGCAAAGGAAAATTAAAGCTTCGCGAGTTTCGTGGGTGGGCTCTCGTTTCGGCCGAAAATATACCCTCGAGGGTCTCGGATCTAGGGGTTGAAATTTGAAAGGGGGACTTATCGTCGGAATAGCGAAGGGAGGGGGGGGGGGGAGGAAAAAAGCTGTGGAAGTTTAGATTAGTCGAGCAGCCTGAATGATTTTGTCGTTCGTTTTTATCGTCGATCCGACTTTTTCGTTTAACCTCGCTCTACGCTTTTGAGCTCCTCGATCCGAAACGACGTAAAATACTGGGAGGGCGAGTTGCTTCGAATTAAACGAAAGAAAAAGTTGTCCCTCATTTTTCGCTCAAAATTCCGAAAATCGTGAAAAATTCGATCAATGTCGAATCCGCTCGAGGAATAATTTTTGGAAAAATCGTCGTACACGAGCCCTTCGCGAATTCGCGATCTCGCGAAAACTGAACGAGACTCGACGTCTGATTTGGTCCATACCGGAAACACGAGCTTCCTCATCGTATGCTCGCTAGTTGTCCAACCCTCGTGCTTTATTCCCACCGTGTTTCATTCTCGTATGAATATATCGATTTCTCGAGTTTCTTTTTGTTTCAGTTTTTTGTTTTTTTTCAAAACCGAAAAAATAGTAGATGATTATTCGACGAAACGATGCACGTTTTACATAATCGATGCTAGGCGTCTGCATTTGACTCTGAATAGCGAGGAAATGAGCGAGAATTCCGAACGACGAGGCGCCAGACGAGCAGAAAAAATGTCAGCGAACAATGCGTCTCGTCACGCGCGAGTTTCATCAATCATCAATCGCGAATCCAATCTTGCAGCTCTCGTTAACGCACGCGTATACGAGCACGGAAATTCCCGCATGCCGAGAGAGCAGCATCTCCGAAAACGCGATACATTTTCGAAAACTGTCATTTTTCCAAAATTTTAACGATTACAACGCGTTTTTTTTCTCCATTTATGGCGCGACGATCATAAATTTGTCTTCCGAGGGAAAATAAGTAAAAATCCGCCGCGGGAGGGTACGTTTTATCGCCGAGACTCGAAAGGGGACAAGATTTATCGGAAGTAGGAATTCTTTGCTCTCTCACGCTGGGAAAACTTTGGGAGCGAGAACAAAATGTACGATCGATGTATTATCGCGAAACTTTCGTCGGAATCTCTTTGTTTTTTTTCTATATTTTTGATAAAATTACAGGGATTAAGTTCGACGTTGGAACAATTCGCATTGAGAAAGGAAAACGCCGTTGAATCTCCAGCGTGACGAAGATGGATGGAATTAAGATGGAATAACGAATAATCGGGTGAGCAGGAAAAAAAAATAGAAATAACCGAAGAACGGCATGACGCGATAAAGATCAGCGCGGGAGCCACGAAAAAGGGTCTTGACGAAACCTCTCGAAATCCACAATGCGTACGCTCGAGATTCTAAAGGCAAAAGGGTTGCACGGATGTCGAGAGGACGACGAGTTTCGCGAATGGAGCATCCTCTCTCGTCTCTCCTCCTCTCTCGACGAACCCTCACACATAAACGTATGTGTAAATGATACATAGACAGCTGCAGCTACGATGAGGATCGTAAGTTAATGAGTAAAAGGATTAAAGAACAGGAGACGATACAAAAGAGCCGGAAAACCGGGGGATTCTCTCTTTCGCTCGAGAGAAGAAACAGAAAATGAAGTAAATTTAGGTGCACGTTGGGCAGGAAGGGTTCTATAAAAACAGCAGGAAGAGCGATACGGTAGAAAAAACATTGACAAAAACACGTCCCCTTGTTGCTCGAGCTAGAGTTAGATACACATATGGGGCGTTCCAGCCCGTCGATCTCTCCAGCATCCGATTTTAACGTCGTCAGGCTCTCGTTCTCTGGACCGGGAAATGCCCTCCGCTGGGTAAACACTTTTCAATCGACGGTTCGAAATCGAAAAAGTAGCATATTTCAATCAATCTCCACTTGATTTTTTTATAGTACTTTTATCTAGATGTAGATGGAGTAAATTGATCCGAAACGCCCCATATATGGACATTCCTTTTTATTCGACGATAAAATTACGTGGCTGCCACTGAATCTCATTTCGGGAGAGAAGCGCACACACGTAACCCGCGATGATCCCGATCCTGGAAGGAATAAAACTTCTGGCCTCTGTCAGTGAACCCCCGAACGATCGATAAGCTTCCACTTTTCGCGTGTATATATACGTATACGTCTAACGGGTACAGACTCGCGGATAATGGAAAATGGCTGCTGCTTTTGACGATATCGAGAGAGGGAAAGATCTCGCGAATGTTTTCGACAGCCCGCTGTCATTTTGATTTACCGACCGCTAAAATACTCGAGGAGGCGCGTCATTCTTACATCGCCTTTTCACCAACTTTTTCTACGAAAAATTTCAAGTCTCCGGCTCGAATGACCCTCCAACGAAAAAATGACGAAACCGAACTGACGATAATCGTCACATTCGCGGTTTTTGTTGTCATCTTTTTCTTCTCATTGCGACTTTTTGTCTTTCGGGGGAAAACGTTGCTGGAAAAAAGGCGTTATTATAAGCGGTTCGGGTTTTTCCGTCAATCCGCCTCGCTCGTTTCCTCCGACACTTCCGCTTCGAGGGAAAAAGCTCGCGCTGGCTGCCGCGCTTCGAATGATTTCCTGGCAAAGAATTTTATGCTCTTAGACCACTTGTTCGCCTCTTTTTCACTCTCCCTTCTCCTCCCCCTCTTCCTTTTATATATACGTCGTCCGCGAGGGGCTGTATGCATATTCACCTTTTAACAGTGTAAACAGACGGCGGTCTCGATTGTAGAACGACGAGATCGTATATAGACTCTGGCGTCTGATGACGGACGCGGAAAGCTCGTGCAAAATTCAGCCTCCCACAGCCCACGCTCCTCCTTTGACGATAAAAAGCAAACCTCAGAGTCACTCGATGCGAATAATTTCACGGACAAACAAGAAGCAGCCTTTACTCCGAATAATCGGCGGTACTTGAATATTTTTTTCATATTTTTCCACCGAAAAAAAAAATGAATTTGAAATTTAGCGAAAAAATTAATTGGAAATTTAGCGAAAAAATGAATAAACAAATAACCGTCTCCTTCCAACAGAGTCTCGCGTTCTCGCGAGGATCACGAAGGAATAACGAAAGATTTTTGTCGAACCGAGCAAAAGCTGCTCGTGTATGCACTGCGGTGTCATTATCGTCATCCCCGTCATCCGCAATGACGAACGGGGAGAATTATAATTGCCGCAAATACACGAGTCTGGACACGTCCGGTCGAGATGGTACAGCAGGAGACGCTGCGATAAATACAGCCTCCCAAATGTATGATTCTCGTCGTTAACAAAGTGTGATTATCGGATTCCCCAAATCGAGTTTACCCGAACGAATGCACCCTCACGCTTGACAAACACACGCGTGGCGCATGCAAATAACACGTAGCGATATGTACGATTCACCGGGATGAGTCCAAAGTACATTTCGCCTCGACGATGTTTATCCTCCTCGCGAGGACAGCAGGAAGAGAGCAAACAAACCGAAAAATCCTCCGCCAAACCCGCCGATTCCCGAGGAAACGTGTGAAAAGCCTGTTTTTCTATTTACTCTATTTTTTCTTCTTTTTTTATTGCAATTTTACAACGAAATTTCGCGACGTAACGTTTTTGCGTTTTTTTTTTTAGCTCGAATACAGAGCGACGTTTGCAGAAGGATAAAGAGGTTGCATCTCGCGCGTGTATCATCGTTTTTATTCACCGTGTGTTTTTTTTTCTTTTTTATATCCAGATGTGATGAAAAACGTCATTAAACGCGAGAGGAGGATGCTGCGAGAATTGCCGGAATCATTAACGAAGCGACGAAAGCCTCCGCGTCTCTTTGTGTTTGTTGGGAAGCGAGGGTAGTTCAACCAACTGCCCTACTTTGCTCGCAACTGCAGCATCCGGCGTTCGTCATCTCGCGGAAAAAGCGGATAATCATTCGCCTTCTCGAGACAATAACGGAGATGCGCGTGTTTCTCTCTCTCTCTTTTTTCTCGCATCGACAGTGAGCTTTCGTTACTTTTTCTTTCAAAATTGCTCCGCCGACGTCTTGTTCTCCGTTCTTTGGCGCGATTCCTTTTTTCATTCTCCGCATCGCCGGGGTGCATTGAACTCGAAACAAAGCAAGTGGGTGAGCCCATTTTCAGGGCAAACGTGCCATTCGCGCATTCTTCAAACTCATCCTTTCGAGTAACATCTTTTATCTTTTTCGCCGCTTTCGGTTTGAGCGAGAAAAGTTGCGAAAATTTCCGAGTGAAAAAAACGAAATTAGATTCGAAAAAAACGTGTGAATTTTCGTTTCTACGATAATTAATAATCAGGCCAAAGATCGGGGCACATTTTTTTCTGAAAATTTGTTTTTTCTTTTTGGATAATCAGTCAATTTTCGAAATGAAGGTAAAATTGATTATCGAGATCGGAAAAGAGAGCGCTTTCTTCGTTCCCGTTTGCGCCGTGTCGTGGTCTGACGAAAATGTCATTTGCAGCTTCCGACCACGCGTCTCTCTCACTTTCGACACAAACGAATGCGAGAGGATTCCGGTATAACGACGGGCTGGCAAAAAGAATGAAGCAATTTTCTCGCTGACGCTCCCCACAGCTCCAAGGGGTGCAAGACCACCCCTCGAGGGTTGTAACGTATATGCCTTGGGCGGTTAAGCCGCGCGGAGAGTATAGGCAAAGGAAGATGGAGAAAAAAAAAGGAAAGAAAAATTACCTCGATTAACCCGAGGACGCTAGTCTTTCGAGAGGAAAAAAATCTTGACTGTGTATAATCCGCACGCAGGATGAAAATAAGCGAGTGTCGCGGAGAGCCAAATAACCCGAGGGGAGATGGCAATATGCGGAGAAAAAGACCCGTTACGTTGCACGTACTTTTGGGCCCTTCGATCTTACGTCCCGCTCGAGTGTAATTGCCCTGCGCGGGCAATTAAAACGACGCCTGAACGTCGTTAAAAGTACCTCAAACACGGGTAAAACCTCGTCCTCCTTGCTTCGGCAAAACTGTTTCCCGATCAACGACAAGTCGCGAGACTCGTCGCAATTTTGAGTTTTCATTTCCCCGCTGAATACATCCATCGAGGAGAAAAAATGTGACAAGACGAGAAGAATTTTTTTTTTCACGACGCGAGAAAAGCATCGAGCGCGCGATCATCTTGGGACAATTTTTCCCTCGTAAAGTCAAAGGGATGCGCGCGATTGTCGCGGCTGTATTGTAAAATCGGAGCGCCTCGCACCCTCTCGATCGTTTCGATGTCGCGAACCTTTTTTATGTCTTTTTTTTATTTATCGATCTCCCAGCACACCAAGAGAATTTCCGATAAAGAGTAGAATGAATTCTGGACGAACGTGCTTTCGCAGCGTTCCGAGGCTGCGACTTTAAAGCGCTTTTTTTTTTAATCGTGATAGCCTGTTTTTTTTTGTGATTTTTTGTGGGAACAAAAAAGTTCGTTTCAATTTTACGAAAAATAATGTTCGACTCTCTGACGGTTGAAAACTTGGAAGAATCGCGGGGAAAAGTCGTTTTCCCACGTTCTCGTGGATATACTCTCGGGGTATGTGACATTATGCGCGTTTTCACGCACAAAGGACATTGGCGAGAAGACATTTTGCATTTGTCTGCACGGCGGTCGTGTCTCTCTTTGTGGAATGCCGGAGGAACAATTAACCGGCAACGGAGAATGCACCGTGTGATGGAGAATGGAAATAGGCCTGGAGGAGTGAGAGTTCTCTTCAGCAGCCTCCTCGATTGGCACGTTTCGTAACTGCCTGAATATTGCTCATCTCCTCTTCTTTCTCCGTTCCCGCTGCGGTGCATTCTCCAATGCATTTATGCACGTTTGTTTCTCCGATTCTTCCGTACACTATTCACTGTCGATAATTCAGACGCAGATTCAGGCGGGGGATGAAAATGACAGAGTCGAAAGGTCTGAGAAAATGTTTGGTCGTATAAAACATACATACCCCGCGCGGAATTAAACAAAAAAAAAGTTTTTCCAACATTTACATGCGTTTCAAAAATAATACACACTTTAGCATACATTTTGGAGTACAATATGATAAATGTGGAATATCGCATGGATTGATATAAAATGGGAAAATTTCGTGAATATAAATAACTATAAATTGTCGATATTTTTTTTTACGTCTCGTGTATAAATATCGCTTTTCTCTTTTCGTCTTGCGAGCATCGCAGACGGAATCGATGAGGCATTACGAGCGTGATCAAAGGAGAGCTTTGCTCCAATTTTTTTTTTCTTTTTTTTTCAGAAATCGATTGTGTGTGTTTTACACAGCAGGGGATAGAGTCCATTGCGACTGCGGGTGCAGGGACGTATTCAATCATGTGTCTATGAATACATCATGTTTTATATATATGTACCATGTACACGCGAGCGAGTGAATCGGTCGCCATGGGCAACCCCGAGATGCGCGACTTTGGGAGGGTGTGTTGGAGCGAAAAAAATTCCCATGCAGTCTCCGCAGTCGAGTGTGCACTGCAGAAATATGGAATGCATGGAAAATAGCCGTGGAATTCGATCGAAAAAATTCTCCAAAGCTGTTTAAGAAGAAAAAGCGAAAAAAAAAATTACATTCATCGGGAGAGGAAAATTCCGTCCGAATGTTATTTCCTGCGAAATTTTTCTTCGCTCGTTTCAGACTCGACCTCCCACGAGCTTTTCCATCTCGATTTTTATGCACATAAGCATAAATATCGTAAATGATTCATCTCGTTATCCGCAGCGAAAAATGGGAACCACCCGGCGATACGTACTCGAAAAGTATACATGTAAATAATGTACAACGACGATGAGCACCCTTGGTTGATTTCGAATTCTCTCGGCCCCCTTTTTATTCCTCGCACGAAAATATACGCGAGATAAAAGGAAGAAAGACGATGAGCGCCGAGCAGTCTTCCCTTTTCACCACTCGAGACCGTATCGTAAATCCCGAGCTGCGATATTTTCATCCCTTCGAAGATGAGATTGACCGCGCGCGCGGGCAAAAAAAAAAAAAAAGATAGAAATTTGGGGAGGACGGTTGCCGAGAGGGAAGATCGCGAGGAGAGAGAATGAATGAATTTAGCATGAGACCATCGCGAAAAGTATATCACGAGATGAAAGGAACGGTAGAATGAAAAGGGGAGACGTTTTTCTTTGATTTTGGCAAAAGAAAAAAATCGGGATCGAACCAGCGGTATTTTTTTTCGTAGTTTAATGATGAAGAAGCGAAAAAGAAGGAAATTGTCGTCTTAAATTGTGCAATAATAATAAATGCCGTTTTGATTTTATTATTTTATTAACGGTGCATTATTTTTTATCTTGAGCAGGGAAAATGTGGAGCTCTGTGACCGCAGCTGGAATGGAGAATGGTCCTGCGCCACCATCGAGAAGCAAACACAGCGCTACGCTTCTCGCGGGGCACGTTTATCTCCTCGGCGGTCGCAACGGAAATTTACCACTGAAAGATCTGTGGCGATACAGTCTCGGTAAGTTTTTTCATTACAACAATTTTAGGCGAATTTTTTTTCGCATTTTAGGCGAATTCGCAACTTTTGCGAAATTTTCACGTGTGTTTTTTGAGTTTTCTCATTGAAATATCGAGTTTTTCGGAAAAAGTCGGTGTGTTTCGTAATCAGCGGAAAATTTCCGATCGGATAGGCTCTTGAAAAAGTGAAGATTGGAAAAAAAAATTTCGACCCTTTTTTGCCAATTTTCCTGAAATCCCCGAAAAGTCGAAATTTCAAAGGCTCGTAACTTGGTTAATAATTGTGCTACATACATTTTTTGGGGGGGTTTTGAGACGCTCTCGAGTAGACTTAAAAGATGGTGCAAG
This sequence comes from Heteropelma amictum, assembly GCA_959613375.1. NCBI lineage: Eukaryota > Metazoa > Arthropoda > Insecta > Hymenoptera > Ichneumonidae > Heteropelma > Heteropelma amictum. Next base: position 2,168,599 of record OY390727.1, read on the forward strand.
TTAAATGTCGATAGCTTGATTCCTTCCCCCTCAAAATCGATGTCGAAAATCAGCGAAAAAGACCGCAAAGGGGTATGTATAGAAAAATTGGCGAAAAATAAAAAATTCAAAATTCTCACTGAATTTTCGAGTTTTCGGGAAAAAGTCGGTGTGTTTCGTAATCAGTGGAAAATTTCCGATCGGATAAGACTTTGAAAAGTTGAAAATTTGAAAAAAAAATTTCGACTCATTTTTCGCCAATTTTCCAGAAACGTCAAAAAGTCGAAATTTCAAAGGCTCGTAACTCGGTTAATAATTATGCTACATACATTTTTTGGGGGGGTTTGGAGACGCTCTCGAGTAGACTTAGACTATGGTGAAAGTTAAAAGTCGATAGCTAAATTCCTTCCCCCTCAAAATCGATGTCGAAAATCAGCGAAAAAGCCTGCAAAGGGGTATGCATGGAAAATTGGCGAAAATCGAAGGTCCAACTTGAAAAATCTGCCAAAAATCGAAAAATCAAGATATCTCGATGAATCAAACGGCATTTTGAAGCCTCAACAATCGACAAGAGAATAAGCACAAGTTGGAGTATTTACCTCAAAGGGGAAAAAAATGCCGATACTTTTAGTGAATCATCTAAAGTTGGCAAAAAAGAGTCGAAACATGTTGGATTTTTCAATTTTTTCCCGCTGATTACAAAGCACACCGATCAAAAACTCCAAATTTCAGTGCTAAAATCCCAAAAGACCGGGATTTATAAGCCTAATAATAACACGCTTCCGGATGGTCAGCGTTAAATCCGGCCAATTCGTTATATTTTTAATCCCCGCAAATGCTCTTTACTCTTGACTTTCGAGGCTAGCATTATCCCCTACACGATGAAAAAGGGAGGGCAGAGGAGACCCGTGGAGTCTGGAAAATCCTGCGATTACTGTGGGTAGAGTTTAATGGCGGTCGATTGGGGAGTCTCGAAATTCCACAGGGTTTTTGCACCCGCGTATACATGCGTTTATAAATATACACAGTATACATCCAGTCTTATATATTCGAATATTCATTGTATACACAATGATGCTCGAAAGAATTCCATACCATTTTTATTTTTTATAAGTAATCATTTTCCCAATATCGCTTTCCGTATTTCAATGAACACATCGTACGAGAAATAACGAGGGGATTTGATTGTTTTGGAGAGCCTTTTGGAAACCACCCCGACGGAGAGCAGCAAAAACAGATGCTGCTGCGAGGGAGGCGATGGTAAAACACGTCGCGGGTACTTCAACGAGGATCGATAATACGCTCTCGTTAAGGTCCACCGGATATTACGTAAATATCGAAGAAAAATAATTGCCCTCTTCTCTTTCTTCAAGAACAAAAATGAGAAACTTTATGTCTACCCATCAAAGAGTGAAAACAGCGAATTTTCTATAGTACGAAAATGGCGTTTTCGGTAAAATTTCCTTTACCTCTTTCTGCAGCCGAATGAGATGGAAAAATTTTCCGTAGGCAGTCTGCAAAAGTTACATCCCCGTGTAAACAGTGTTACAAGTACGTATTCCGGTGGTAAACAACTTCGGGGTTTTATACGTAACTCGCGTAAGCTCGGAGGGTGAAATGGTGGTTGATTCGAGAATACAGCGGAAGGGGGTTTTATCCGGCGTAGCCACAGAAACCAGGAGCCTCGCATCAAGCGTGTACGTACCCTGGGAATAGGGTCCAGTTGCGTCAATATGAGAAGAGGGGAAAAAAACACGACAAGCGGACAAGATTTTCGGGCCAACGAATAAACAAATTGTTCAATCTTTCAAAGCCAATTTCACCGTTGGATATTTAAAAAAAATCATGAGCATTGGCCAGCAATGAGTAGAATTTATTTCGATAAAAATACATCATTTTTTTTCTCGACCTTCAGAAATCGACCGGAGAAAACGATGAGGGAAATTTCGGCATCTGAAAGTTTTAGAACGTCGCGTGGTACGTTTATTGAGTCATCGGTGTTCGACCTGTGCGTAACCACGAAGAGCACGAATTAGTCGAGGGAGCACAGCGCATGGACCATGCAGAGACCAATCAACTACGTAGACGTACTCCCGGATACCCCCTTGGGCAAACTATTAATCAAATGGGCTTGTACGTCAGGGTGTTCCCGGGTGAATATTAAAGCAGCTATCAAAAGGGTTGCAGACACTCATGCAGGTTACACCCCGAGGGTAAAAACCACCACCGCACCAACGCGAATCTTCTCCCCGCGATCTCTTTTTCCCTCCTCTGATTATCACGAAAAACGTCACAACGGACTCGTCTTTTTCCCTCGCGAATATTTCTCCCGCTGCATTACGATTGTTTACGTTTCGATCGTACGTTTCTCCCACCGGAAGCGATCGACCGAAACGATGACGAAATGTTAACATCGTGTTTCGAAAAATCGTAATAACGAATTTCATCTCAATGAAGATCGATGGGAAAGAGCGGCGACGACCATGTCGTTTTGTTGTTCGACTTTTGCTCGCGGAGGAAAAATATTGTGACAACTCGCCGAGGGTGGCACTCTGCGAATGAATTGGAGGGATCGCGCGTGTGTACACCGCGGGGAAAAAGCGTTCGGTGGTGGCGGAGCTGGTGGACCAGCCGCGCCGTTCGGAGAGGGAAGCGAGAAAGAAATGAGAAGTCGAAGGGTCCTCGACAGGTCGAGTTTATCAGAATGGCTTTTCCCCACTCGTCGCCATTTGCATTTTTTTCTCCCCGTCGTGCCCCTTGCGGATTCCATTGTGAATGAATTTCCAGACTCGTTATCGAAGGAAAGAATCGTTTATTTCACTCTCTGAGGACGCACTCGAGGAAATTCGTAATTTCATAATTCACAAATGTGAATTTCGAGGAAAAATCATTTTCGCGATATTTCCTCGTTATTCTCTTCTTCCGTTCCTCGCGAGGAACACGCTCGAGCTTCTCTTGTTCGATCGAGATGAAGATTCGCGAACGACAGTTGAACGCGCCTGTTTCCATCGATCGGAGACAGCCTCCTTTCGTCCGTCGCTAAATGGGGGAAGTGAAATTCTTGTGAATCGGGAAATTAAGTTCGAACGAGGGGATGAAACGATCGAATCAATGATTTTTTTGTAAATGAAAAGAGAGCTCTGTGCTTAGGTCGTAAAGCACGATTGTTTTCGCGTCGTGCTCCGCTCTTGGAAAAAAATGTGTCCGACCAAAAGGAGCGAATAACGCGATGGGAATGAAATTACCCTGATTTGATTTTTTTTGAATGCATAATCATCATTTTTTACCATCCGACCATAAGGAAACCATCGAATCATGGGAAACGACGACTTGCGCTCGTTCGGTCGAGTCGTCGTGGCCATCAGGAAATTGGGCGAAATTCGGGGATCATCCAAGCGAAGAATCTTGAACTACATTTCCGCCGAATACGGATTACCCAAGGAATCGATCAAACGACCGGTAACGTTCGTTTTCACCGAGCAAACATTTGGGGGATGAAAAATCATGCTAGGTTAAAGCGATGTTGACAGTGACCGGAAGCAAAATTGAACAAAATTCGTAAAAACGATAAATTCGCTAATGACGATTCTTGCATACAAAAATAATCGTTTGAGAATTCCAAAATTTGCAGGATTTTGGGAGGAAAAACGAATGGGAAAAAGAATCCTGAAAAATGATAATGTCGTACAACATAAAAATAATAATCGTTTGAGAATTCCAAAATTTGCAGGATTTTGGGAGGAAAAACGAATGGGAAAAAGAATCCTGAAAAATGATAATGTCGTACAACATAAAAATAATAATCGTTTGAGAATTCCAAAATTTGCAGGATTTTGGGAGGAAAAACGAATGGGAAAAAGAATTCTGAAAAATGATAATGTTGATCGCGACTCGTTCGTTTTCCTTTCCCCCCCGCAGTTGGCGACGATTTTGAAGAGATGCCAAGAATTCGGTTTTGTCGAATGTCGCAACGGGCAGTACTCGTTTCCGTCGAATCCGCAGGTCGACCTGAAGCCGAGCTGCTGCAAATGCCCGGACTGCACGGGGGCGTGTGGTTTTTGTCCAAAGAGTGGAAAACGAGGGAGAGGATCGAGCGGGAAGAGAGGCGGAAGTCGAAGAAGACGAGGAGGCAAAGGTTGCTCCAGCGGAAGACGCGGCAGGAGTCGAAGAGGAGGAAGCAGGAGAAGAGGAAGAAGCGGAAGAGGAAAGAGTCGAAAGAGCGCCGGTGGTAAGACCGGAAGAAGGAAAAGAAGAAGAGGAGGAGGCAAGAGTGCGGAATGCGGAGGCAGGAGAAAACGCGGGGGTAGACGAAAAGCCGGAAAAAGTCGCGGAAGGAGCAAAGGAGATTGCGCTCCGAAATCTCGACGTCGAAGAGGTCGCAGCAGTGGCGGTGGAAAAAAAGCCAGGGGTTCCAGGCGAAGATCGAGACGAAGGAGATCGATAAAATCGCAACAGTGCAAATCGGAGCGAGAAATTTTCGGGCTTTCGCCACTCGGGCGTAATGAGAACGGTACATAAACACGTGAGCATATTCCCGAAGATTGATGAATTTTAACACGATTTTTGCCATCGTGCGATCGCAAATATCGTTGCGAGAAGAAAAATTCGAATTTTGCGATATTTTTTCGATAGTCAGAGCGAGGAAAGTGATGAAAAAAAATGTTTTTCAGCCGATTCTACCGTCTTGGAGGAGAACGAGTTTCCGACGATCGAGCCGAGAGTCTCGTTCGTTAAATGATAGTTGCCACCCCCGCGATTTTCGAATCGCCGCGGGTATGCTCGAGCGTACGAGCGAGGAGAGCTTGGAAAACGTGTCGTTGAGACGCGGGATGAAAAAACGATGTATATTTCACGAGCAGCGCGAGGCAAGATCAAAAAACCCCTCGACTTTCCAAGCGAAAGAATCATCTCTGGCTCTCCAGTTGCCCGTCGAATTTAAAACCGAATCTGAAAATACTCCAAAAGCTCGATAACGCAAAATTGATCCTCCTCAATAATGCAAACATCGTGACACTCTCCTGCGAGATTGGTCGTTGGCGTTTTAGCGAAACTTGCGTCTTTTTTGTCGTTTTTTTCCCCCCGTTTTCCGTCGCGAATTTTACCCCCGCGTATTTCTGACTGTACTTTTACCATTTTTGCTTGAGAAGACAAAAAAAATGGAATACTCTCCAAATGCGAAACTGCGAAGCTGGAAAGTTGAAAAAAATCGAAAATCGACTACTTTTTATCCTCGATCTAATTTTGAATGATTAAAATCGATTTTTCAGAAATCCTACACCACAAATTCATACATTAAACATATTTTCTAGGTGAGCGCGATGAGGTTGCAAAAGCGTGTCATTTCTCTCGTGGAAAATCATCCGCGACGATACGACACGTGTCTGTTAATCAATGTCGAACATCTCCAGTGTCGATTTTTTCAACGTAAAAACCCAACGCCTCCGAGATGAGGTGGCATCCGCCAGCAGGCTCTCCAACGCCTCTTTCACGAAGGAACGTTCGAACGTTGCTGTTCGTCGCTGCGATATCAACTCGCAAATGCATTGTCCAAGAGCACGTTCTGCGCGAAATCGTCGATTCGCGATTTTTTCCTACGTTCCAACATGCTTTTTTCTCACGACTTTGTCCTCTTGACAAAGAGAAAAAATATCTGGATCAATACAGGAAAAAAAAAACGTCTGTAATCCAGCAAACAAAATAAGCTCACGATTTTTCCTCTCAATCTCCAAAACTCTAAGGATTTTCCAAAGACACGCTCGTACACACGCTGATGGCGCAACGAGCGCACCACAGAGGTTGAAAGAAAAAAAAAGATTGCGAAATCGTTTCGGAGGCGCAGAGGGGATGAAAAAGAAAAATTACACTCTCACTTTCTTTGATCCTCCAGCGAGTGTAATTCGTTTCTTTTGGCTTCAATATTCATGAGCTATATTCGTACGGGCGACTCCACCCTCGTTTAAAATCGAGGGAGAGGAAGCTGCGAAGCCACGAATGAGGGTGAAGAAAGAACGCATGTACATCGCTAGGTGAAACAATTTGTAAGCGCAGACAGAGACGTACACGTGTACGGAGTTTTATTCATTTTTTTTTCTCGAGCCTCCCTGGGAGCTGAAAAATGTTGGCTCTCGCAGGATGCTCCCGCTCCTGTGTGACTGCACGCCCATTACTCTGACGTATTCCCGACGATTATGGGGGAGCCTGAAGGATTTCTGCTGCCACACAGAGAGCAAAAACAGAGCTTCCTCGCTCCATTTTCGCGAATCTCTTTTTCGCTCGACTGAGTTCGCAGCATCCTTTTTACGAAATACCAGCAGATTCCGTCTGCGATATCTCGTTTTATATTCGCATTCTCATTATCACGAAAATTTTGCACTGATTTTCAATTTTTTCGTACAGGATATTGAATTTAAAATCGTCATTTTAAAAACTGCTACTTCCGCTTGTTCATCGTCGTAATTTTTCGTTCCATTTTCTACAGACTCATGTTTGTACTCTCGACAATCAAAATTGACAAAAGTCGATTCAAAAAACGTCGGGACGATTGAATTTTGTTGTTGGCATTTCGGAAAATTGCTCCATTTCGCATCGCGATTGTGGGTAGAGAAATTGATATCGAAAGTAACTCGGAGCAGCTAAATTGAACGCCTTCGCGTAGCCTTAAACTCTTCTCGACCTTATTGTTTTATTCAAGCAGCTTTCTCTCTCTCTCTCTGTCTCTCTCTGTTTATGTGGGAAGACATCGATCCACCAGCACCAAAGCGTGCCGTTATCACGAGCTTTACATTCAACGTGAAGTGTTCACTTTTGTCTTTACATCTTAAGGGGATCGCGGTCGTCGTCGTCAGCAAAATACGAGGACGAAAATCAAAACGAATCGATGGGTTTAATGAGCTTGCATCGTGGTTTCTTTTTACGTTTTCGCTGCAAAACGTGACGATTCGAAGATGAAAGCTCAAGATTGAGAAAAAACGTCTTTGGGACTTTGGGGGTTGCTTTCGCTCGTGAATCTTTGAAAAACTGGGCCAGGCTTGGCCTTGCAGACTCCACGAGAGAGTCGTTCGAACGAGAGGAGCGTGCAAGCGTGCATCGTGCTCGAACGAAGAAGACAAAAGAGAAAAAACGAGAGAAAGGCGATTATACACTTTGTATCAAAGGGAGGAAAAATCGATTAACGTATCATCTGTCGTCTTTCTCTGGAGAGAAAAATACCTCAAGGTTCTGTTCGCACCACGAACGGAAAATTGTAGGAATCTAAAGCTCGAATTGAACAATTAGTTTCTTTTTTTTTCAATGGGACATTGGAGTAAATTAAGCACAGGGAAAATTTTATATTTCTCTCGATAATTAGCCAAATTATCCGACTTTTTCCTGCCACCTCGAAATTGTAAATGAATATATCGAGAGGATTTTTTTTTAAGCTTGAAAGAATAATCTATTAATCTATCGTGATTTCTGTTGGTTTTTCAGCTGAAAGCAGATGGGAGGAATTGCATCCCAGTGGGGAAAGACCTCCGGCTCTTCAGGAGCACAGCGCTGTCGCTTACAAGGACTGCCTCTACGTATTCGGAGGTGAACTCGGTTTTTCCGCAGGCACAGAGACACCACTCTGGGTCTACAGCGTTAAGGTAAAAATTTCAACGAAATTTCATGCTCCAAAATGCTCTTCTCCACTCCAATTCGCTACATTTGCCGGTTTAAAACATTTTTCATGACCAAAAGTCGACCAAAAGTCGATCAAGTAGTTTATGACGTTTCAACGAACCGTCGTGCCGATATTCAACACCGAAAAAATGCTACGAGATGACGAAAAAATTCGCAAAAATGGTATTTCATAAAAATGCTCAAATTTTCCGATTCGATCCAGTGGAGATGCGAAAAAAATCTATCTTCCCCGTTGACGATCATCGTCGAGCACCGGGACGCTTTTTCCGATGATCGTACATCGTCGGGGGAGTTTTTTTTTCATCGTAGGGGTTGGAATCATCGCCCGTACCCCCATCTTTTCGCGATGCATCGTCCGTACGAGGGGCGGAAAAGGAGACAACCGTCACCGCGTACGACCGCAGCAGTATTGTCTCAATATGGTGCAGGTCCCACTGTCGTCAAACTCCCCGGCGTGTGACAACCCCTCGACGTCGATTGCCTGCGAAGGGTAACGACACGCGAGAGCAAGCCCAAAGTGCGAAATGGGGGATGGGCACACGCGTGTAAAACTTGTTACCGATGACGTAGCTATTGATTTAGCGGTTTTCGTCGAGGGTGCGCCAAACCGGAAATTCCCGTTTCTTTTTCCCTCCCTCCTCGCCCTCCGATCGGTCTGATCTTGCTTCTCATCGTCGGGGATGCGAATGCGAGACAACCCCATGGGTGTCCTTTCGCACAGACCCTTCTAACTTTCTCCAGCATCCCTTCGCGACGCGAGAGACGTCTGCGTGACATCATTAAGCGTTACCTCGACACCGCGAGGGATGCTGGAATTCTCCGTCTCTTTTTGCATCCAAGGTTACAAGGGGGGAGGGGCTCCGTTGTGGATGCAACGATAGGCACGGGGTCATTATCGAAAGGACAAAGGATTTCGCGTCCTTACTCTCGCTTTTAATCATCTCATTGGTTATTTCGATGCATTAAATATTTCTCGAATTTTCCAAGGTCAATACATACCGTCATCGTCGTACAAATACCTCCGAAAATGGATTTTCGGTGGAATTTTACACAAAGGCATAAATGAGAAAAACTCTGGACGCTCCGAAAATCTGGAGAGTTTTTTTGAGTATTTTCCGAGGTCTTTTTTCGAATTTCCAATTTTCCAAGGTCAATACATACCGTCACCGTCGTACAAATGGATTTTCGATGAAATTTTACGCAAAGGAATAAATGAGAAAAACTCTGGACGCTCCGAAAATATGGAGAGTTTTTTTTGAGTATTTTCCGAGGTCTTTTTTCGAATTTCCAATTTTCCAAGGTCAATACATACCGTCACCGTCGTACAAATGGATTTTCGATGGAATTTTACGCAAAGGAATAAGCGAGAAAAACTCTGGACGCTCCGAAAATATGGAGAGTTTTTTTGAGTATTTTCCGAGGTCTTTTTTCGAATTTCGAATTTTCCAAGGTCAATACATACCGTCACCGTCGTACAAATGGATTTTCGATGGAATTTTACGCAAAGGAATAAATGAGAAAAACTCTGGACGCTCCGAAAATATGGAGAGTTTTTTTGAGTATTTTCCGAGGTCTTTTTTCGAATTTCGAATTTTCCAAGGTCAATACATACCGTCACCGTCGTACAAATGGATTTTCGATGGAATTTTACGCAAAGGAATAAATGAGAAAAACTCTGGACGCTCCGAAAATATGTAGAGTTTTTTTGAGTATTTTCCGAGGTCTTTTTTCGAACTATTTTGACGATTTTTTAATGAATTTTTGAAAAATTGGCGTTTTCCGAATGTTGGCATTGCCGAGTACACGGAATTCTGTATAGATTCCGAGATTACATGCGATTGCTTTCGATTTTCGCGTCGTCGGGACTGATAATTTAATCGAGACTTTTCCAGTTTCAGTAGGGTGTTGAATCGCGCGGGAGGAATTCGCCCAGAGTGCCAGACGTGTGGTGGGACTCTGGGGAGCTCAATGTCCTCTTCAAGTTCGATCTCGTTTGGCGCGACGAGGAGGAGAAAGCCAGCGCGTTGATATAAAACCCGGAGATTTCAATTTCGCGCACGAGTTACATTCGCCTTTCGTTCCATTTTCCCATCCCCCTTAAAGACCAGAGTCTGGGAGAGTTAAAACTCATTCACATTGAATTCCGACAAGGATGGCGGTGGAAATCGAGCCCTCGGGATCGATGCGCCCCATTCGCTTTTTCATTGCCATTTAAAAATACCTCGTTGCTTCCGGAGATGATACACAGATTTTATTCCCCGGAATAATATATTTTTACGATTATCTGAAAAGTCATTCGGAGCAAAATGGAATTTTCCACATCTTCGCAAGCTTCAGCTTCAGCCGCGCGCAATGTTTATCATTTTCTCATCACTTTATCCAGCTTCCCTGTTTCGAAAAAAGAAAAAAAAAATACCGACAAGCGTGTAGGTATGGGACGAACGAGTAGTTTCGCAGTTGGGCATTTCTTGAATTTTTCTAGACACTTTATCGGCCGTGATATGTATATAAATCTCATTCGGGAAATACGAGACGGAGGGAGAATCTTCTCCGGTCCTTTGAGATGTAATTCGAGGGTTGCTCACCCTCTGCCGAAAAACTGAGAAAGTATGGAAAATTCGTTCCCCGGGTCTTGACAACGAGAAGCACTCGAGGCAAAGCGAAAGGTTACACGCGTCTCGTAAAAGATACCGGAGACGCTGTTGACACCAGATGTTGCCAAAAACGATATTCGTCCTGCATCTCCTTCGTTCTCACGTAAAAGTACTACTGGATATTGTACTCTAGAGGAATACGAGACGGGATACTGAGAGGAAAAAGAAGCACATATATCGTCAAGGGAAATAAGCAGGAAATCAACAGAATCTTCCCTTCCTGAAAATTCGAGAAGGTTTAAGTGACGCTGCTGAAAGTGGCAAATATTCTTGAAATCTCGTCTTCGCTCACATCAAATTTGATCGACTATTCCTGCCTTCGAGCTTCGATAAAAAGAGCTACGGAACGCGAGATGACGCTGCGTTCGATTAAAATAATAATAATCGATGAAATCGCAAAGTGTCGACACTTTGGACCGTCGATGAGGACCCGCGGATGCTGGAGGAAAAGCGAGGAGAAGAGAAAAAAGTCTCGAGCAAAAGCGACACCCTTTTGGATTTGCGCTTTTATCCGCCTTTCTTTCGACGCTGAAAACGACCCAGGAGCAACGTCCGTGTTCCACCGGGGTTACCATGACTACCTCTGGACCATTTGTTTTTAATCACTGGACCAGAGGAAAATTGTCTCCTCCCGTTCTCTCTCTCTCTCTCCCTGCTTTTTTTTATTTCGTACATCGCCATTGTGCGCACGTACACAATGTGTGTTCGGAATTCGGTTGAAAGCCCATGGATTACCGAAAGCCACCCTCGGTTGCCCGTAGACGCGAAATAAACATGATTGAAGCTAACGCTAGGGCGAAATCGTATATCCTCCACCCTCGGGACCCTCTCAATTTTTCTCCGTACGATTTATCATACAACGTGGACGCTCCGTGATTCTGTTCTTTCGTCAGGATCAAGCTGGACCGCGATGTAACACCGCGTAACGAGCGATAAAGAATAAATAAAAAAAATCCATTACTCATGGTTTTCGTTATGAAAAAATAACCATTGTCGCTTCTCCCATTGATTTCAGACAAACTCCTGGAGGAAGATCAGAGCACAGAGAGGCTGTGCGGTTCCCAGAGGACGAAGGGGACACACCGCCCTCGTTCATCGTGGTCAAATGCTCATCTACGGTGGCTATCAAGATCTTCGTGGAAGTTCATCGGAATTGTGGGCGTTTCATTTTGGTAAGCTCGATAAATTCGCCAGCGGATGACTCGTCACGATTTTGATGATCTCCACCATTTTTTTTATCGAAGAAACCGAATCGTGGCATCTCCTGTCGTCGAGCGAGTGTGGCCCGGCGGCTCGTCACAAGCACTCGGCCGTTTTGCACTGCGACGCCATGTACGTTTACGGCGGAATGACGGATCTCCAGGAGCGAAGCGACTGCTGGAGGTGGGACGTCAATACGGCTTCCTGGTACTCTCTCAAGAGCAAACCAGGCCCCGGACCGCTTCATGGCCACGCGGCGTGCCGCTTACCCAGCTGTATGCTCATCTTCGGGGGTGAAAGCGGAGGCCTCGCTACGAACGAACTTTGGCGTTTTCATTTCGGTAAAGAAAGACAAAAACCAGCGTTTTTTCGTTGAAACCAAAAGTGGGAGAGGAGAAATTCCGATGATTTTTCGCCGTTTTTTCCCAAAAGGTACGGAGACTTGGGAAAGATTGGCGGTGCCTGGACCGAAACCGCAGCCGAGAGCAGAGAGCGTCGCGCTCGCCGTCTCGGAGCTGCTGATAAAAGGCCCGTGCGGCGATAATTCACGGCCCAGACAGCGCAATCAGAAGCAGCGTTTCGCCAGCAATCGCATATCACCGCAGGAAGCCCCAGCGAGACCGAGCTTTTTGAAGGAAATCTCGAAATTGTCGCAGATCAATCTGTCGCGATTGAGTCATCCGAATAAATGCAGTTATTCCGTCCTCAGTGGTCAGGATGACAACGAGGAGAGTCCACAGGAAATAACGAATCAACAGGTACGTTGAAATTTGTTTTTTTTTGCGTCATGAGAATCTTTTTCGCAATTTTTATTCGCTGGACGATAAATCGGAGATTTTGGTCATAGTCGAGCTTCGAAGTTTGTTTTTTTTTCCCTCGTTCGCGGTTTTTCTCCTTTCGCCAGTTTGATATTTTTGGGAGAAGGAAAAAGTAATCAGTAGGATCGACGGAAATTTTTTACTCAATATCGCGACTGCTCCGATCGACGGACGGGTTTCTCTTGAGCTTTGCGTCGAACGTGCGTATAGATTAGACGAGATTAGAAATGAAAAGGAAGCCTGGCACGAGACAGGCGAACTCTTATTATCCGTTTCAGCAAGTGGACGGCGAAGTCGCGGAGACAACGACCACCGGCATGGTGAAATCGAGAAGCGCGAATACACTGGCCCGCAGAAGGCAGAAGCCACCGGAAGTTCTGATGAAAAACAACAGTGTAGATTGCACGAGAGGAGGAATGACGCGGGATCCGATATCGGTGCCAAATTTTCGAGCTCTGACTCTGCCCACGCCTGTCCTGACACCCGTGGAAGCTTCGAGACTCGTGTTCGTCGATCCTGACGAGGACAGCGACGAGGAGAAGCGAGAACCGCCGACGACGAGATTGATCGAGGTCGCCGAGGAAAAAGGGTCAGTTTTACCCACCGCGTGATTTTTTTCAGATTTTTTCCACGCGTTTTTGGTAAAACATATATATGGGGCATTCTCAGGCGCAATCTTCAGAGGCGACGTTTTATATCAGCTCCGATTCCGCTGATGTTTCTTCCTGATTTTTAATCTCAGGATCGTTGATATTTTCAGAGATTTCGAGGCTCTTCATCAGGCTTGTCAGCCGATGCGCGGCGAGAGCTACAGTTCGCATCTTTACGCGGCTGTGCAGACGCCGAAGACGCCGACAACGTCGAAAATACCGACGTCGGCGTCGGTGAGATTCGCCGATTTGGAGGAGGGCGAGGAGTCGACCTCGGATTACGCGAGCATCGAGGCTCGAAGTCCGGGGGATCCATTGGCCGACGATGATTGGCCGAGGAAATTTTCGACGAAGCAACATCGGAGCTCGATACGCGAGGGACCGTTCGGCTTCTGCAATCCGAATTATCTCGGTCTCGAGGCGAACAACGACGTCAAGTACGCCAAAATGTTGAACAGCCCACCCGACAGTGTTCTCGAGGACGCGTCAGGCCGGTCGGCCTCGCAGACGTTCACCGAATTGCTCGAACTTCAGGAAATAAAGCCGAGAGCACCGCCGAAGAGTCTCGCGCTTGGTTCGCCCTCGAGGCGCGCTCTCAGCGCCTCGAGGGCCGAGCGGCAGCGAGCTAAACTCGCCGCGAATGAAACCAGCACACCCGGACCGGCTCCGCTCTACGTGTTCCTCGTCGGCGGCAAGGAAAAGGGCCAGGTTACCGTTTTCGCGAGGCCAGTTTCGCTCTGGAAGTTACAGCTCGCGCCTCACATTTATTGAAAAATAATTCCGGAACTCCTCTCGTCGATGACGAAAAGGAAGCGCGGCTAGCGAGTTTTTACGATTGACGTTAGCGAGCTAGTTCGCCGGAGAGATGAATGTCCAGATTCGAAGGAGAGCACCGACGAACTTTCGGCGACTTTTTCACTTTTTCTTTTTCCGAAAAAAGCGTCCGGTTACGCGCGAAAAGTCGCGAGAATCGGAACGCCCTGTATACTTTCAAAATCCGCGTATGAATAAGTGTTTTCAATGTGATAAAACGATTAGAATTTTGAAAAAAAGATTTGTCTCTAGTCACGTGCCACTTTCGACGTCGGGAGATGGGTTTGATGCGCGAAAAAACAAGAAAAATGGCCAAACGCGAGAGGCCAACGAAGCGAGATGCCAATTCGAATGGGGAAAACGTAATAGTGATGGAAAATGATGAATAACTTGTTCAATCTACGGTAGATATTTTTACGAAATTGTTTTCACTCCTGCGCAGCGAGAAAAAATGGAGATCAAAGCTCCGTTTTGTCGTTGCGGTCAAGTTTCCGGAAGAAGCGAAAAAAGTAGTGTAAAAAAATGAATAACGATCGAGCGAAATTAACGTAAATTTTCAAAATTGGGAAATGATCGAGTCTCTCAAGGCCTTGAGCTCTGAATTCTCTTTGTTTTTCCTGTACGATCGTCCATTAGCACGTGAATCTTCAAATTCTTCGTAATCTTCAAGAAGGAGACGTTTTTTTTGTTATTTATCCTCAAATTTTTCGATGCAAGAATGAAACGAATTTGCTTCGAGACTTTAGTGGCCAAAACCTCACGAGTGTAATTGTACCCCGCTACGTGAGTGTGTACCGTTCGAATAATCTTTAATGAAACATGAAGCGAGAGAGAGAGAGAGATGAGTCGATATTTTCAGATACAAAAAAAATGTCTCATCTCTGTTTAGCGTGTGTAGGCGTTAACGTTAATGTGACGATAGCAGAGTCCGAAAAAACGCCATTTACACAGTACAATTGTTTTTCCCCTTTTTTTTCGTTTTAACGTGGAGCGAATCGAGAAAACCGAAGAGACGGGAAAGAAATTAGCTGAGAAAAAAAAGACACGGAACCTCACGCTAGTTGGCGAGACAGAATATTCGTGTATACGACGTAAGATAAATTAGAGTATTGATTTGTATAGATTATTTTTTAAAAAGTACGATAAAACGTGTGAATGATTATTCTTTTGTATCGTTTAGAATTTCTATGCCCGTGATGGCCCGATACGTGTAATCCATCCATAAATAGTTAGAAGCTCGGTGTGGCTTTGTACCAGAGCTGGACATTGAGACGTTATTCCGTGCGTCGTTACGAGGATTCTATCGTTTACAATTACCGTAAAACCGTATTCTGTGGAGATATTCTTTTTTTCTTCGATTTTTTCATCATTATTTTTTTTATTATTATTATTATCGATACGATTACTTTTAATCGAATGTTACGATCAAAGTGCAATTTACGTTATTCGTTCGTGATGTTGAATTGTTTATTTAGCTGATGTAGTTTCAATTTTCGTGCACGTGTTGTGCAATAAGTTGCGAGAAGTAATTTGAAAAAAGAAAGATGATGGTAAAGTCGCGCGCGACATCTTTCAACGACGATTATCGACATATCGAGAGTGAGACGCAGGACGTAATTATGGAGTAAGGGAGATTATACGGACGGTGAAATTTGGAGCGAGATAAAAGTTTGCTTTTAAATCGGATCTTCTCAATGGCCAGCTCGAAAGTAACGAACACCCGAAAATCAATGTTTTCCATTCGTAGGTAAAGAAGGAGGAGGAGGAAAAAGGAAAAAAAATTATCGAAACGAAGGACACGTTGTACAAAAATGATGAAAAGTGCGAGAGGAGGGTGGGAATGCTATTAAAGATTCGATTAAGCGTTCGTAATAGTAGGAATATATGTTTATCATCACGAATATCGTATAAATGTATAAATATTCTTGTCGTTATTATTCTTATGATTTTTCTTGAGCAAAAGATACCATCGTGCTTCTTGCTATATGGCTACTTCATTTTTCGTGGGCAAGAGCTATCCGAGCAATCATAATAATTTAATAAACGAACAAAGTGTTTGAGCAGAAAATCTTGAAGAAAATC
This sequence comes from Heteropelma amictum, assembly GCA_959613375.1. Taxonomy (NCBI): domain Eukaryota; kingdom Metazoa; phylum Arthropoda; class Insecta; order Hymenoptera; family Ichneumonidae; genus Heteropelma; species Heteropelma amictum. The sequence goes on from OY390727.1 coordinate 2,184,457, forward strand.
TTTGAAAATAAAAAAAACAATAAACAAGGATCCGATACTCGAGAACAGTAGTGTAAAAAGGAACAGCATAGCGTAAACCACGAAGCTACCAGAGCAGTATTCGCATATTTTTCGCGGCGATTTGCAAAAAAAAAGAAAAAGAGAAAATTAAATTAAACGGGAATACGAAAATGGACACGAAGGCTACGGTATTCCATGAGATTCACGATAAAACGCGATATTTTTTCACCGCAGAATCCCATCATCTATACAACACGTTTCGTGTAAAAATAAATGGGGGGAGATGAGGAAGAGAATGGAAAGAAGATTTTCCATGTATTGTAATAATCGACGAGATACTTTTGCCCAAAAATAGTAATAATAATTTAATGGCTCATAATTTACGACTGGCTGAGCTTCTGATGAAGCTGAGAATTACGTTTCTTCGAGAAACAAGTTGCGACCAAAGAGATTTTTGCAAATAGGGAAGTCAAAAAAAAACAGCAGACACCCTGAACAGCTGAATAATCAAACTCACGCAGATGAATACGACAAATTATCGTACGCGTCCGATAATTGTCAATGCCCGTATTATTGTGATGTTAAAGATCCTATGCCAAGGCATGTAAAACAAAATGACGTTAATTAAATAATATATATCAATAAATAATCGTACTAATAATAATTGTAGTATCAGCAATGCTCATTTAAGGAACTTTAACGTAATAATGAAAATTTGTGTTCTCTCGTCTTTCCACTGTATAGCGTAGATCCCGACCACACGCGCCTCACACGTGTATAATCATATGAATAAAACGTACGAAGAAATAGGAGTTATTTCATTATTCTTTTGCGCATAAATCGATCGATCGCGTCTATCGTTTTATCGGTATGCCATTTTTGGTACGTAATGTAAAAACAATGGCCGCACCTCTTGTATAATTGCCGGAAGAATTTTCAGAGTCTTGACCAGTAACGATGCGGTATGTGGTGTGAGATTGCGATAGAATGCCGCTTTTAAAACGTTCAACTACTTACGGTAACGATTTTGGCAACTATACCGGGAGATCCGTAGGGTGTGAGAGTAGTTATATCCAAACAATATAGCACGTTGAAATGAAATTTTCGAACTGGACACTTTGTTGACGACTCGAATTTTCCGTTTCAGTATGCGCCGGCGCGTTGTCGCGCGAAGCGTTACTAGCGCCACCCGAACCGCGTGGCCGCCTGCAGTACTTTGGCAGCACTTTGGCAGCACTGGCAGCACGACGACGACGACGACGACGAGACAGGAGTGGCAAAACATCATGGTAATAATCGCAGTACGGTTAATATACATTTCAATTATTTATATTTTTCTTCTTTCTCGTCGAGTGACGAAACGCGTTTGAAACGAATCGTTCAAGATCACTCCAACGTGTATAAAAATGACATAATTATACGAGAATTCCTCACCCACAGAGCGGACAACAGACGTCACATTTCGAACGTACAAATAATGCATGCTTATATACATATACATACACATATTTAATGTATTTACATACACATGACGCTTGGAAATATTCAAAAACAGTTCGACGGATTGAGAATGTTTCATTTTTGGATGACGCGCACATTATTCAACTTTTAATTCCGTCGTGAAAATCACCGTTTTTCCTTTCGTCCCTCGGACAAATTTATTTCCTACCGATTTTGCATACTTTCATCTCATCCGCAGGAACAATTATTTCTCGTCCTCATGGACTGACTGAGTGTTTACGAAAGTACAACGACAAAAACAAAAACGCGTTGATGAACGAAAAAGAGGCAAAAGTGTATTACGAAAGAGTGAACAAAGATCGAGCAGAATAGGCAGACACAGGCAGAACAGCGGGAGAAGGCGAGGAAGACAACGAGGCGGAATGACGAGACCTCCCAACAATGATAATCTTATGACATTCAAGCTCGTCGTCGTTGGCGATGGAGGAGTCGGAAAGAGCGCTCTGACTATACAATTTTTCCAAAAGTTATTCGTCACCGATTACGATCCTACCATCGAGGATAGTTATATACAACACACCGAAGTCGACAAACAATGGTGCATTCTCGACGGTGAGTTTAATAAAAAAGTTTCGTCAAAAAATTTCAAACTCAAAAAAATATCCCGAGTTATCGCAACGTCGGAGGAGATTGTCATTTCGCTCGTTGTATTACAGTTCTCGACACAGCGGGACAGGAGGAATTCAGCGCGATGCGCGAGCAATATATGCGCAAGGGCGATGGTTTTTTGCTGGTTTATTCCGTAACCGACAAACAGTCGTACGAAAACATTGTTAATTTCTATACGCAGATATTACGCGTCAAGGATAGAGACGTTTATCCCATGCTTCTCGTGGCTAACAAAGTCGATCTCGTACACTTGAGAAAAGTTACGGAGGAACAGGGACGCGAGCTCGCGCATCGTTTGAGCATCCCCTACATCGAGACGTCGGCGAAAGATCCGCCGTTGAACGTGGACGCTGCGTTTCACGAGGTACGTCAATTATACGAATAAAATAATAAATGTCGATATTTATCTCACGAAGAACGCACAGGACGGTACTTTCGCATCAAAACTTGATCGATTGCTTGAATTTCAAGCAATCAACGCGAGAAACAATGTTAGCGATAATGAAATTTTCAGGTTGTGCGTATAATACGAAATCAGCCGCCCGCGGAATTGGAAAAGAATCGTCGCAAACGAAGGCGTTCGGGAAAGTGCAATCTTCTGTAAGATTTTCAATGTGGATAGCGGAGAAGGAAATGGAAAAGGAGAAAAAATGATCGCTGCACGTTTATTCGTTTCAAAGAAAATGTCCTCCCGTTGACAAGAGGTAAGAGAGAGAACGAGATTCAAATTTGAAAAAAAGATCATTCGCCGGACTAATCGAAGAGCGAATAGTACCTAACATACTGCCGAGATAGAAATATTCTTCACATACGATAAACAAACGATAGACATGACGAAAATGAAAAGAAAAAGAACAGGTAGGCGTTCAAAAATACGTCGGACTTTGCAATTTTTTCCCTGCAGATTATATAACGACTACGATATTCTTAATAACGTTGATGAAGAGAGAAGCAAAAAAAAAAACGAAAAAATCGAGTGAAAGTTGTTCCGTAGCTGTGATAATTGCGACGAATCGATGAAATCGCGTTTTTTTCGAAAATTATCGATCGCGCAAAGAGCGAAAGCAAAATAACAAATATATTCTTCGGCATGCTCGATAAAATAAAAAACAAAGCGAAAAACATACGCAACAGACGTACTCGAGAAACATACATTAGAAGCGTATCGAACGTGGCTTCGCAACACGATTTGATTATCATGATTATTCGTAAATTCGTTGTTGTGTAAAAATAGCGAAATTGATAGCTTTTGTACGGATAATTCGAGAACGAAGCGTTTTTGCCAATTAACGATACTCGCAACGTGTCTCTTGTAGCTATAAGGCAATCACGATGATATCGCGATCGGCACGAGACGAAAAACTTTATCCCATTCGCGAATCATGAATTTAATTCGCGACAAAGGCCGCGGTTTTCCCTTGAAAATACCTTTTTCTTTTTTTTTTCTCAACTCGATTGGAATTCTCGAGCGAATTTCACATAAATCATAAAGAAGCACGACTACAATTATTTTTACAAAAATTTAATCAGCCAACATTTGCAAGCGTCGGAATTATACTTGGAACAAGCTTTTCCGAATATCACGATTTAACGAATATCATTCAACAAAATTTTTCGTTTTTTTCTCGTGACTTTTCGATGACGGATTATCCAAAAAGTATATGAACATACAACCGCTGTAAATTCCTTCGGTATTTTAAGTTTGGCGTTCGTAAAAAATACGAAAAGAAAAGAAACACAAAAGAAAGAACATTTCATCACACGTTGAAACCCCGATCGCGACACTCGACGTTTCTTTTTTTCCTACGATTCGTATATCTCATCGATACGACCGAGTGAAAAATTTCATTGGGGAGGAAGAATCTCGACGGGAAAATAATCTCGAGAGATTTTACATTCGAAAAATGTAGCTAGCACTTTGAATTTCCATTGGGAAAAAAAACATAATTGCAAATGGAATACATACATAACTTCATTATCAGAGCTCATACGATATAAGGAGAAGAATAACGCCATGGCCTATTATACAATAGTAAATGAATTAATTATCAATACGCGCAGATGAATATTCGTCAAAACGGATGTATGCAGAAAATCACGTACATGCGTAGATGTACATGTGATATATATATATATTGATACAAATAATGTGTAACGCACGTACAAACGAAAATTGAATATCGTTGCGACGAAAATTGAATGAACATTCAAGAGCTTTTTCGTTCGTCCCATTACGAAATTAATGAAATAATAAAAACGTCTTTCGATAATACGAGAATTTTGATCAACGTAACAAGAACGTTGAATCAGTCGCGCAAATGGTCCTCCACTTTTTACGTTGACGAGAAATCATCGAGAGATCGTGTTTTTTCATCGACTTTTATTTCATTATTTTTCCAAACGTAATTTAAGAATTACGTCGATCGGATGGACGCGACGTGCGTGCAATCGTATTCCTTTTACTTGTGCGACAATAACATTTTCATTGACGATTATAACCGACGATGTACTATCTGTACGAGTGAAACTTTCGCTCAAATTCTTTCAACAACGAAAGCCGAGGAGGCTACGCAACTGCGACGATTAATTCGCTGTACGGAAAGCTATGACGAATGAAAAAATTTGCGTAGCACGTTCGTTTGTCATTTCAATTATCGAACGAAGAAAAAAAAAGGTAATAAAAAGAATAACCGAAGCAACACGCTGATAGGTAAATTTGTTAAAAGAAAAAACTCGATCGATGCACAAACGAAAATGTCTCTATGCCTAATTATAAGTATATATACGTATATACGTACTTTATTTTTTAGGTTAAACGAAGAAACGATAAAAGAAGAAACGTGTATGTTTATTCGCATGAGTACGATTATGCGGAAAATGTACAAGCGTGGAATAATAGTTTTTTCGCATATGACGATATAAAAGAAAAAGAAAGCACTATGATATCGAAACACAATTGCCTTTGATAAGAGGTTCACTCGAATAATAGATAGAGACAAGAAAATAAGCCGACTTTCATCGACGAGGGATACGACTTTTGTTTTATTCGCGAATAAATTCTGATTAATCAATTTTTCCGTCGTTGATTTCGAAACGTTTGCAAAGTGCACATTCTCGCGGGATTGAATTTAACGTTCTGTATCCACAGCTGTGAGAAGAAAAAAAAATTGTTTGCGGGCAATCAATGTGTGTGTGTGTGTGTGCGCGTGTGTAATTCATATGATCGATCTCAGTATTGAAATGTCGTGTAAACATCTTTGTTTGTCGTATATCGTTGAAAAAAGTGGGAAAAAAACGTATGCTAAACGAAAAGCGTGTGCGAGCATGTTTTTTTTTTGCATTTTTAATATTCACGAGCGGTCGCAGGAACAAAGTTCTTTCCGCGACAGCTCGCTTCGTTTGAAAAAATGTATCTTCCATTATGAGAATGAGACGGAAGTAATTGGTGAAAAAAATGGATTTATTCGCAACGGCTGTTCCTTGAAATGTTCAATTTTGCAGGATTGACTCCTGGAGAATTAATGATTGACGTAAACACTAACAATAGACTGCGAAATAGTTTAGCCCGCCTACTGGATCAGCGAGCTCAGGCAGCCGATTAAGCGAGTGTGAATTGTAAAAGAAAAGAAAAACATTTGTGCCACGCGGTCTGAAGCATTGAATTTTTGTGCATTGCCGTCCAGGAGTTACGATAACGAAGAAATAAAGAATAACATGAAATAGAGGTAAACCGTTGGTAAATCGAACACACAAAGCTATATTCTCAAGAAACAGGATGGTCTGTAAGCTTACGGAGGGAAAGAAAAATTCAGTTAACGAAGAATGATATATTCCTCTTTACGAAGGGTGGAAAGAAATAAAACGACAAATAATGAGCGAACCGTCATACGTTACAGAGTCAATACGCGATTGCGCTACGCTAAAAACATTGGAAAACCATTGATGCGAAAAAATTAAACGACGAAGGAAGAAGGTTTATCGAAGATCGATGCACCGATCGATGTATGCCATTATTGTGTAACGCTTGCTTTTCGAAGATGTAATAATTATTATCGTATTATTTTTAAGATGATATTTATTTTTGAGTATTATAATCTCTTCCAGTATTAATACTGTATTGAAAATAAGAACAAAATGATGTATCGAGATGTATAAGATCGCACAATTATCGCTCTTATCCAGAATTAGCTGAGAGAAAAAGGAAAAAGAAAGATGATATAAATATATATTTTGACAATGGAAAATCCTTCACTTATCATAGAATGTATTGATATATATTGAGCCACGCATGTACGTGACTCGAAAATATTTTTTTGTCGAAACGTCACAGACTTGACAGACTGTATTGCGCAGAAAATTGGTAATAAATTATTAAGTGTTTACACAAGAAAAATCGATTATCGCCCTCATGGTTGGACTGCACGGAGCGGGTTTTCACCAGGTTCTTTTCTTACATCTACCAACGATTGTCTTTATGAAAACCTCGTTTTTATTTTCTCAATCTTAATTACAATATAACAACGCTATCGTTGGACGAACGTTAATGGAATTTTCATGATAAAAATAGACTTTGCGAAAGAATTATTCGATTTTCTAATATTCTCATCGATTATCATATTTATCACATTATTATAACGTTAATTAAAAATCACACACGAAAGAAAACGAAACACGTCGATTGGAGAAATTCATCGTCGCGATGTTGAAATAAATCGAATACAAAAATGAAATGATTGATCTCAGCGACGAAATGTCGTCCCGTTGAATTTTGTTCTTCAACTTAAATTATTACGGCGAAAGTAGCGCATGTGTCGCACGTTAGATACAAATAAAACGAATCATTTTCCGGCAGTAGCATGAAGCTCGGTCGGTCGCCGCAATGTTGCCCGTGCAAGGACGTTTGATTTTCGAAAATTCTTCCAAAATCATGAGCTCCTCTCTTGGAGGGCAAACAGAAATTACACAAGGAACAAGTCAACGTGTCTTTTTGCGTCTCTGTTATCGAACCCCTTTCGCACAGAGGACACATCACAATGTCCTTGAGGTAGTCTTCGGCGAAGAGAGAAAGCATTTCAGCTTCATCCCGCTGAAGTTTTTCGTACTCCTGAAGTATCCATTGCTCTGAAGGTCAGGACGTTACTTTATCGTCTCACATTTTTTGTTTTTTTTTTTCAAAATCTTCAACTAAATTGTTGGTTCTCGCTTGAATGTTTTAACCAGGAACAAAGACGAGGGGATAAACAAAAAACGAACCTTCTTCGGCAAGGATGTCGTTCTCAGCTGCTAAAGCCTCCTCCTGGGTCATCGCGGTGTCATAATTTTCTATCAACAATAATTTTTTGTCATCCATATCCATCGTCGCCAACTGACTCAATTCGCTTCTGACGATTTCCGTCAGAGCGTCGTGTACATCCTGGTCCATTTCCATTAAATTGTATCTTCTTTTGTCGAACAATTCACGACGCTTTTCTCTCATTCTCTGACGGCATCTCTAAAATGATAGTTGCAGGCAATAAAAGTACGATCGAACGGAAAAATGTTTATGAATTTAAAAAAAAGAAACATCGTGAAATAAGTTTCGAGAGAAACGGAAATGTTGATACAATCGCTAAAACTGTACCTGTCTCAGGACTTCTTGAAGTTTCGGCAAGCCATGTTTCATTTTGTTGACGGTATCTTTCGTTTTTAATTTGGCTCTCAACGATGAGCCTGTTTCCATATTCGCCATGATTTTTACTCCGCAAACACTGCGAAACGATTTATTTTCCACAAAATTTCCACGTGTATCTCAACGTCGTTTTTTCGTTTGCTTATGTCGCTCCAAACATCGCGAAACATGTAAACAGACACTGACCTCTGTGACGCTTACCGGTGTGGACGATAACAAACAATAAATACCTGTATCGCGCGTTTTGTAAACGTTAATGGAGTTTAGTCAGTCGCGCGAAACTGTCATCAGAAATTTTGAGTTTTGAGTTATTTGTGAGAAAGAAAAAAATTCAAATCTCCAGCACGATATCAGCTGTTCAACGACGTCGTAATCGCACGCATATATCGAAGGTGTTTCGGAATTTTTTATTCGGTTCAGCAGGATATATGTATATTGTCATTTCGCAGGACACTTTGTCGGGAATTAAAAACTTGTGGAATAAAATTAGAACATTGGTTGAAAAAGGGACATCGCACTTGGATTAAACATGATTATCGAAGCGTCGAAAATCGCGTACAACGAAAAATGATACTCGAGAGAAAACATCGCGCGCGCTCGTAACATAACCTCGAAATTGCACGATGAAACGCTATTGTTGTTAAACAAAACGCTGCAGTACGAAAAAAAATATCACTACATACTTCTGTTACAATCAACACGGTAGTATGTCATCGAAAACTGTATTTGTGACTCAAGAAGGGCCAGCAAATGCCTTAGCCCTCAACAAAGACAATACTCAAGTTGTTATAGCAGGACGAAATGGTAAGACGATATTTTACGAAAACTCGCTGACGTGCTAAAACTTCGCGTCGTTCCAATGAAACAAAAGTACCATTCAAATTTCACAACTGTTCGACCTTCAATATCAGCAATTTTAGCATATTTTAGTTACGAAAATACAAACAATAAACAATAATACTCGATAGTTCAAAGAGGGGAAATGAAAATTTGTATTTTCGTCTTTTCAAAAACTCGGATGAAAACTTTTTATACACAAAAAGTTGTTCTCGATGTGTGATTTAATCGCATCCGACACTAAATCTTCACACCTGTTTTGACAGTTTTCAAGATATTCGCATTGCTGGAGGATAAATTCGACGAAGTTTGCAACCTCAGAGTGGGAAAGAATTTGAATTTAAATTTTTCATGCAACGACGTCGCCTGGAATCTTATTGACGGTGAGTCGATATCGAAAACAAAGATTGAAAACATTGTTGATTATAATTCACAAAATTACACGAAAATCCTGTAGATCATGTATTGGCAACGGCGGCGACAAACGGCGCGGTAGTTTTGTGGAACCTCAACAGACCTTCGAGATCCAAGCAAGATCACGTTTTCATAGATCATAAAAGAACCGTCAATAAAGTTAGTTTCCACATGACGGAGCCAATGTGGCTGATTTCAGGCTCCCAAGATGGCACTATGAAATGCTTCGATCTTAGAATCAAAGAAGCGACAAAAACGTTTTACAGGTATCTCGGAAGATGGAAATACATGTATACAGTCTTGACCAAAATTATCAGGCAGCACAAGCAGCTTCGACTGCTCAGGAATACCGTTAAAGGTCGCCAATAATTTTGGTCAAGGGAATTCCTGATCATAATCGCACCGATCGAGTTCATTTCTCCTATACACGAAATCCCTTTATCGTATTTTCAGCAATACAGAGTCGGTCAGAGACGTTCAGTTCTCGCCCCATCAGCCGTACACGTTTGCGGCAGTTTCCGAAAATGGTCATGTTCAGCAGTGGGATTTGCGAAGACCTGATCGTTATTTTCAACATTTCACCGCTCACAGTGGTCCGATATTCGCATGCGATTGGCACCCGGAGGCGACCTGGTTGGCCACGGCATCTCGCGACAGAACGATAAAGGTAAAAAATGTTATCAAAACGGAGTAAATCTCGGAAGAATGACAATTTTTGTTGGAAAATCGTTGGCTGATTTTCGTACAGCTTTATTGATAACACCTCGTTTTCGAACAAAGGTGTGGGATTTGTCGGTAAAACCAACGTGCGAATACACGATAAACACAATCGCCTCGGTCGGCAGAATAAAATGGAGGCCGCAGAGGAAATATCACATTGCGAGTTGTGCTCTGGTCGTCGACTGCAGCATCAACGTTTGGGACGTGAGAAGGCCCTACATACCATTCGCCAGTTTCAACGAGCACAAAGACGTACCTACGGGTGTCGCGTGGCGAGGAGATCCACAATCGTTTCTATCGACCAGCCGAGTAATTGATTCTCATCGCTAGTTCGTTCATTCTTTACTCATTTCTCCTCCATCGTAATCATCATCGAATTTCGTTTTGCTCTCCAGGATTGCACGCTCTACCATCACGTGTTCAAAGACGCAACGAGACCAGCGACCAAAGCTAATCCGCAAGGTGTCGCGCTCAACTCCAACGGCGATATCGCTTACGCCTGTAAAGTCAACGTTAATCTTCCGACGACCGTTAAACAATTGTCCAACATTATGAGGTATTATTTCATCCGATTAATTCAAATTGACGGTTTTTCCTCAAATCTTATTGAAATTGAACGTGTCCGTGTTTCTAGAAAAGTTCCGGCAAGCAACGACACATTCTGTATGGCGTCGAGCATGATGCACAGATTTACGGCGACTGCACCGCGCGAGCCAAAGTGGTTCAAGTCGTGCGCCGAAGGATACCTGCTGAGCGGCAGATTAAACGACATTTGCGATCATAACGCAGCTGTAGCGAATAATTCCGGTAGAAATGACGTAAGTCCTCCGATCAACGAGAAAACGAGAAGGAGATTCGCGAATGACCATTCGATCGATGCAACAACTTTTTTTTCTTCATTCGAAGATAAGTACCGTGTGGAGTATCATAAAAACGCTTTACGCAAATCCACTGGGAAATATATTGAAAACACCGCCGGTGATAAGCAAGGAAGAGACGGCGAACGTGATGAGCCTGAACCAGTTGAATCTCGGACCTGGCTTGGATCCAACGAACGCAGGTTTCTGCACGTTAATACTCTGACTCTAATCTCGCGGCAAATACGAAAATGTTTCAATGCGATTTTCCTTCCGAAAAAGGCCACGAAAACGACGTAAGATCCGTTCAGGGTGAAGCTCCCGGCGGCGTCAGCGGAGGCGACGACGAAACGGAGACGGACGAAACGCCGGAAAATCAGAATTTCGTCGGACCGATATTACCTGGGTAATTACCGACAATTCTTCGGAATTTGATGCAAAGAGAAGCGGAAAAAAAGTCCCACATTCGCCTTTTTTGTTTTTGGACAATCGCGTGATTATGAACGCCCGGATATAGGAGAGAAAAAAACGATGTAATACACGTTACAGGCGGATGCTTAACGGCAACAAGAGACAGCCGAAAGGTGATTTTTACTTTGGCGATGGCGAACTCGAGCCAATGACGATGGAATATACGACCGGATTTGTCAACAACGTGATAAACAACGACAGCGATTGGGCGTTACCGAAAGAGGCTTTTCCTCTGCGTCACGAGATACAGGACAGATCGCCGCCGCCGGAACAATTTCCGAATCATTCTCCGGAAATCAATGACGACGCCGGCTCGATAACCCTCGATCAGCCTTGCCAATTGATCGTAACGACGCTGCCAAAACCAAAATTTTGGGACCCGACGCACTTGATCGAGGATGCTCTGAGATATCACGCGGCAACCAGGGACTTGCAGACCTCGGCTTCGGTGCTCATAGCCCTGGGTGAAAAACGAAAAAATCTCAACATCGAGAAGGAAGTTCAGGAACATTGGCTATTGGAGTACATCGATATGCTCGGACGATTCAAACTGTACGAAGTTGTCACGCAGGTATCGATCGCTTTTGACCGAAAAGCAAACCTAACCTCCAAATCGAATTTCATCTTATTTCGAACATAAAAAAAAAACGAGTGCGCGTTACACGAGTACGATACTCTATTTCCTTTCGCAGATTATTCAACTCGCCTGGATACCCTCGATATCGCAATTGAATCAACAATCCACGACGATACACGCGTGCTGCACGGCGTGTACGAAGCCCCTGCAACGCTCGGCATGGCTGTGCGACCGTTGCCACACGTCGAAGCACGCCCTCTGTTCCATATGTCATCAGGTATCAAAGATGTCTCGATAAACAAACGGCGTTTTACCAATGATTCTTTTCGTCAAGGTTTCGAGAACGTTGTTTCATTGAGGGTTTTTTGTTTTTCAGGTCGTTCGAGGTGTTTACGCCTGGTGTCAAGGATGCACGCACGGCGGTCACGTTGTTCACATGCGCGAATGGTTTCTCTCGAATCGCCAATGTCCGACCGGATGTGGCCACATGTGCGAGTACACTTAGAACAATAATTCATCGTGTATATATGTAAATTTACATAAAACAGGGAAGAAAGGAGGAAGATTGAAAAATTGTGATGAGAAATCGACGCAATATGCGGACATGATGATTTTCGTGACGATCGAATATTGTGGATGGTGAAAAAAAGAGAACAATAGCGTTATTTATTCGCTTCAATTGTACATTCGCTTGCCATTTGTTTTTTTTTTTGTAAATATTATAATGGCTGATCAGTACTTAATTATACGTTCCTGTTTGTTCGTTTTTTCGTTCGAGTAGGTGATGATTCATTTGTAAATATGTATATTTGTGACGGAATATGCGAAGGATTCAGTGACGATAATCGTCTTGTTTTGTGAAAAAAAAAATCGTCTCTTGTTTCCACGTGCTGCTCACATGGGCATTGTAACAGGAGGTTTTCGATGATCTTTCGCTTCGACGTATTTATTCTTGGTTCGTGCAGATGCACAAGGAGCTTCAATGAAAACAATATTACTGCAAAAAATTACTTTATTATCCAATTGGAAAATAACGTTTCAATATCGATTTAGCGTTGAGACCCATTAATGCTCCTTACAGTTTATAGACGAGCCGTTAAAAATCACGAAAAAAATTCTTCCCCTCTTATCGGCGAAGCAAAGGACAATTAACGGCAACGAGAAAGATTCAACTCGTTCTTTTCTCATTTTGGTAAATGTAAAACGTCGCGAATTCGTTCATTTTACCAATATTATTCATGTTTCACATTATCATTTTTCTTTAATGATAAAAATATCAACCAACAATTCCAGGATTGTGCGTTAGTCGCGAGACTCTAGTGTAAAATTGACTTGCGTGTGTTTTTTTAAATAAAATTTGAGATTCCCAAAAAAAAAAATGAAAAGAAAGTGAACACAGCCTCAAAGTCTCGTTTCTACCGCATGGTTTTGGAATTGTTACGTAATCGTCGTTTTTCAATGAAACCTCTCGTCTTTTTTTGTATTTACGCAAAAATCGACTCGTTTTTAATATCAATTTCAGTCAAATTGCCGAGCGTGCAAGGTACAACCGTACACGCGAAAACAAAAAAAGAAAACTCGTACTCGGTCGGTAGAGACGCGACATCGTTCGATTCCCCGGAATACGGCGATCGCCGTTCATTCAACGGAAAAATCAATTTCCGGTCAACTTTTCGCCAGTTTGATGATTTTAAAGTAACAACCGATGAAAATCGATAAAATGGATAAATATCAAACTGTTTTTTTTTCAATTTCAACTCTGCCGATCTTTGCTTAAAAATGCTACAAGCTTGATTATCTCAACAGTTCGTGACACATGGAAAAAGGCACGATCAGCTGCAACAGTACAAAAATATAAAAGGAAAGAAACAACGAAAAACACGAATAATACCCATCCGACGTCGGCGACGATAGCCGAGGATACACCGGCTGTGTAATCGTAGAAAAAAACTTTTCCAGCGCTCGCTGAGACGATGAAAATCAAAGGGATTGTAAAAAATGAATTTCGCTGCAACGGCAAAATGTCTAAAAACTCACCGAATTGTTTTTTCTTTTCTACGATGTTACAGCCGGTATACGCGCGATGAAACTTTCGTAAAGCAAAAGTTTTCCGCGTAACTCAGTACATGAATAATCATAATTGAAATTTAGCAACGTATTATAATTAAGTTTTGTGTTTTTCCTCGCAGCCTCACGGAGGTGCTAGTCTCTTTGAAGAAAGCATAACTTTTTTACAACACTTGACTTTATGCTCTTTTCTTTCGTTTTTCTCTATGTAAAACGAGCTATAAATATATATATGATTTTTTTTTTAACGAATGGCATCGAGTCACGACCGATGCTAGTGAAAAAAATGGAAATAAAATTAAAAAAAAGAACAACCGGTACAAGAACGAGCTCGGCGTTTCGTGTCGATGTGAACATGTGCCGAGTCATCATTAGGATTTTCTCATCTTTACAGTGCAGAGACACGATATTTTCACTCTTCGACATCGAGCAAACTTTCGACCAACGGTAAAGGTTTCATCGTTTTTCTCTTTTATTTACTCTTTTAAATATATAAATACGAATTAAATTACAGGATGTTTCGATAAAAAGAACATTTTCGACGGCGAATCGTACGACTTTTGATGACATTTATGATCGACATTTATGAACGATGATAAACGCAGATACGTGTAATGAATGCTTTTTCATGCACGAGTTTTAACGCCGATGTGAAATTCGTTTGCCAGTACGGAATCGCGCGCAAACACGCTTCTTGTGCAAATTATATTTCAAGGATACCTTTTCTCTCTCTCTCTCTCTCTCTCGCTCTCTCTATCGATTTTTGTTAAAAACCATAATCCCTTCTGCATATTTTCATAGAATCGAAGAGAAGCAGCACGAATGTAGGAACTATGCATCGGCGTTAATGAGAATGATTTTTTAATAGCACCGAATCAACGGAAATGATTTACAAGACGAAACTTTGACAATTCATCGAGCTAAAATCGCAATCGGTGGGCTCGATTTTTGTGACGATACCTCGAATAATTCGTTCAAGTTATCGAAAGAGTGTCAATTCACTGTAAAGCGTTGGAAAACCTGTTTTCTTTTCTTTTTTCACAGACACAGGTTAGTTATACATTCATAATGTTTCGATATTATTTAAATTAACGTACGATTTTGTTTTTGTTTCTTTTGTTCTGTTTGCTTTGTTATTTCGTTTATAAAAGCTATAGCCTGTTTTCTCATGTTCGTTAGAGAAGGATGCAGCAGCTCTTTTTATTTTTGCGCTCGGCCCCGTCGCTCTGATCTTCCTGTGCCTTGCGCGCCGCTATTGCACGCATTAAGTCAAAAAACACCTGAAATCAATGAAATCGTGCGCGATCAGACGTCGCTTTTTGAAAAAACGTGAAAAACACGCTGTACCGATGAAAAGTTAGGATCAAAAAAGGAGATTCGTTGTTTGTCGAAAAATCTCACGATTTACCCAAATTGGCTGATGTTTTTTCGCGATGTGCGAACAGTTTCTTTTTCATACTCGAGCTCGGACGATTTGAAATTCATTGTGAGACTAACTTTTCATTCGCGCTGCGCGAAACATTCCTGAATGCGGGTTTTCTTTTCTCTTTTCGCATTCACTTTCACCCGAGGATAAACTCGGCAAAAACAATGGCAACAAGCATGCTTCCTACGCCGACGAGTGCAACAACGAAGAGCCAATTGTACAATACGACAAATATCAGCCGGAAGCTTCGCTCGCGATGAAATCGAATGGAGGAGAAAAAAAAAGATCGATGAAAGAAAATCAAACGAGACAAAATGCGCGCGAACGTTGCTAATAAAATGGTGTGAGGGACGAATTAAAATTGAAAAAAAAAAGAACGTCATGATTAGCGACGGAACGAAAGTGCGAACCTATAGTATAATGCACTTCTTTTTCTTCCTTTTGGCGCGGTCTTTTCCACGGCCGTTACTCGCCGATTTGTCCTCGATCTTTCGTGACCTTATTTCACGCATCAGGTCGAAAAATACCTGAAAATGTGCAATCGACGTGTGTCTCAAGGCTCGTAAGCGTAAGAAAACATTCGAAAATAATACAACGTGCCGATAATTGAACATTCAGTCGGTGTACGATAAACGAGTGTTTGTAACATTGAACGAGTGCAGAAAAGAATGATAAACGTAATAATTGTGCGACGAAAGATTAACGATGACGAGATAAATGTCGATTTAAATCGATAAGCCATTATGTACTATGAGTAATTGTGGCGATTCGAAAGCTTGAAATTGCGGAAACGAGCATCGTGCAAATAGAGGATATTTTGCGATTACATCAAAGAGAGAAAAATCTGCAATTTTCGTTTTCGAAATAGCTCCTCAGCAAGGTTCCAGTTTCATCGATGCTCGTCTCTCGTTGTCGTGCGCGGAAATCACGATAATCCAAAGATTCAAAGAGGAAAATATCGAATTTTTCACAATAATTCAACGTTCCTAATCAACGTTTTATAATATTCTTACCTTGTCAACGTTTTCCTTGGTTTTAGCGCTGGTTTCGACGTAAGGTACGCCCCATTGCTGGGCTCTACCTTGAGCCTCCGCCAAACTGACTTTTCTCTTCTCTTGCAAATCGCTCTTATTGCCCACTAATAAAAAGGGAATGTTTTCGTCGTTCTTAACTCTTAGAATTTGTTCCCTGTAACATACATTGAAGCAACAAGGAGAAAAAAAGATTATACAATCACTGAATCACGGAGGGGGGAAGAGATGGTCAACGGTAAATTGACTCTCACCTAAATTCTTGCGTAGATTGAAAACTGTCGTCTTCGGTGATTGAAAATACACATAGAAATCCCTCCCCGCTGCGGAAATAATTGTCTCTAATGGCGGCGTAATCTTCCTGACCCGCCGTATCTAGAATATCTATTTGTACTTCTTCTCCATCCAGGACCACTTTTTTCCTGTACGAATCGGCTTTGGTAGGTTCGTAGTCTTCGACAAACTGGCGGAAAAAAGTAACAAACGGCGCGTTACGTTCGCTAATCGGAAAGGACGATTACGCCGACGATTCGTGCAATTATATTTTTAATCACCTCGTCGTACATAAACTGCAGAGTCAACGCGGATTTTCCAACGCCTCCGCTACCCACCATAATGACCTTGTGGAGGGCTTGGGTCGCACCGGGCTTTTTCGACATTTTGAATTTTCTATCAAACTATCCTGTGCGAATATACATTGTTTTTCATTAAAATTTCAACGATATATTATTGCGATACATAGTTTTCACGATTTTGGTATTTCAAAATTATTTTCGCAAATTTAAAAAAGAAAAATTTTTCGTTTCTAGGCCGATTATAATAGAAGCTCTCGACGAAAGGTCGCTCCGGCAAAGTTCTTTGGAGGGTTCTGAAAAAACTCTCTCGATGTCGGCGTGTAAAGTTACAGGATGTAGAAATGTAATCAATGTGAGAGATCTTGCAGGAGGGTCAAGTGAATTGAAGCCAGTAATATATGAGAAAAAAGAGTGGGGAGGGAAAAGTTGCTTCTCTCGTTTAAAATGGTGCATTCTCGCGACGAGCGATAATTGCCTCTGCTACGAGTTAACCAACGCTGCCTCTTAGTCATCGACTTTGAGATAATAATCAGTTTTCATGAAAAATTAATAAATCAAATTTCTAAGAATCCTAGAGTTATCTACGATCGTCCTATTCTCGGCGTTTTGCTCTGATATTTGTGATACCGTTATTCTCAATGCTTGGAACGAGATAATAGAAAAAAATCGCGTAAATACGAACAACGTAAATATGCATAACGGAAGAATGATTTTTTCGCATTATTTCATGAAGTTTCGAACAAACTCGGCATTATTTTACGATACTTTTACGTTCGGCAAAGGACTTTGGTTCAAACTGGATCGCGTGTAATTTTTGTTTGACAACATTGTTTCACACGCGACGTTCGTGTGTATACGTATACGTTAGGAATAATTGATACCGCCGTAATGTCATTAATAATCAATGATAGATCGATAACAAAGTGTTTAAATGAAAAACGTTTTAGTAAAGAGGTATACGTTACCGGAATAACGGATAATAGAAAAATTCTAAAAGTCACAGGGCGTATACGAAGTATGAATAATGAAAAAGGCGGTGCCGCGCTGTCGCACGAGTTTTCACGAGGGCCTCCGGATCCCGATTTATGTTTTTTTTTTCGTTCGTTCCCCTCCGTTTTCAATCACCCACATGTCGATTCGTCCGTCACGAAAAACAAAAGACAACACAGTTTGCACCCCGCCGACGTTAATTTCGTTGACGAGTTCACGTCTCGACGAAAAACCAGAAATACCTGGATAAAAATGGTCAATAAATCCAATAATTTGCCGATGTACACCGTTCCACCTGTACGGCCGTCACCGGAGCGTCTCGCACTACTGCGGCACGTACGCAACTCGCGCTCATTCGGTCGGTACTTTTGACATAACCTTAAGGCGACGACAAAAAATCAACACAACCTCAAAATAACATATATCCGAGGTTTTATGCTGAAATTACGTCAGACACTTATTTTTTACGTGAAAAATCACCTATATATTCACTAAATTGTACATCATTTTTCGACATCTCGTAGAAAGAATTTCGCCGGTAAAAACAACTTTTCAAGTTTCGAGCAGGATCATTTTGAATTGCGAAATTGTCGTCGTGACGATTTCCAAAAAAATTCTCAATTCCCCCGTCGAAAAAGTAAAGAGGCTTCATATTCGTCAATGCGTGCATGTGCAAAAGTTTTTTTTCCAAAAACTGCGATAAAAAAATTTGCGAAAAGAGCGAGAAACGATTATTCAGCGTATGTCATTTGATCGTGAATCTTTTCGAAGAGGAATAACGCGCGTGTCACAAAATAAAACGCTAATCAAAAAAGCAAGCGAAAAGCAACGAAATTTGAAAATTCAAATCCTCGCGCGACTAACTTCGCAGAGATACACGATCCTGCGTTTTCTCACGTTGGTAGCGTGTGAACGGGTGACAAGATCGAAAGAACCTTCGTGAAGTTGGCGCACGCCGACTCGTCATGACCCGGCGATTTTAAAAAATTGCCAATCGTCGGATAGTCGAAGAAGAAAGTGTTTCTTCGTACGAAAAGCAACAATAGCCGATTTAACAATTGCGATGTGCAATAAGCAATCGGCGATAAAAAAAAGGTCGCTCGAAATGACGTCGGCGGGTGGCAGCTTCACGGACGTGTGTCTCGGTCATGTTGATTCAAGAAGCGCGCCAGTTATGACGAGAAAAATCGTCATAATCGCGCGGTCATTTAGGTTGGGACTTTAGGAACGAAAAAAAAAACGTTTAGTGATTGAATGTTCTGCAAAGGCTTCGTGTCAGGAGTACGACGTCTCGCAATGTCATTCGCCGAAAAACCCGAGGTACTTTTCGTGCTTGGCGGTCCAGGCTCCGGAAAAGGTACAGCATGCTCCGCGATCGTCAAGAATTTTGGTTATGTACATTTATCCGCGGGTGATTTATTGCGAGAGGAGAGATCAAAACCAGACTCCGAATATGGCGAGCTCATTGAGTCTCATATACGCAATGGCACTATTGTACCTGTCGAAATAACGTGTAGCCTGCTGGAGCGCGCAATCAACACTTCCGGCAACCCAAAAAAGCGTTTTCTCATCGATGGATTTCCACGCAACCAAGACAACGTCGACGGCTGGACCAAGGTGAGATTTCCTCGTGGACCTTTCTTGAGATTCAAATTTGCCAATTTCTTAATTTTCCTTGACAAACGTTCCTCAAAATTTTCAATGGAAATTCCCAATGGATACTTTGTTTCCAAAACATCACGACGAATCGTTTTTACATCAACTTTACGAATAATATTTTTCAACCAACATCCAAGCTCGATAACAATGTGGTTTGACGACGAAACGCCGACAGGAAAACAATGTTTTTTTTTTTTATCGAAGCGACGTTTGATTGTCAGGTGATGGCCGATAAGGTGACGCTAAAAGGGGTATTCTACTTGGAATGCAGCGAAAAAATATGCACAGAGCGTTGTCTGAGACGCGGCCGAATGGGAAGCGGGCGCACGGACGACAACGAGGAGTCGCTGAAAAAGAGACACGTCACTTACATCAACGACACGATGCCCATAATAAAGTATTACGAAAAGCTCGGTTTGGTTTATAAGTTTGACTCGTCAAAGACGCAGAACGAAGTTATCGAGGTGGTTCAAGATAAGCTCAAGGAAATCGGATGGTAAGCCTGACAGTGAGGTTGAAACTCTCGCTCATAGATGAATTTAAAAAGCTATCGTGTTGATTTCGTCGGAATGAGTTTGCGCAAAAATTGCAAGGAAACGCGCGTCGATCATGAATTCTTTGTTCTTTTTTTTTTTATGCATATACAAATATAGCGTCGGAATCGGTGGATGACGCGACGGAATAATCACAGATCAGAAAACTATTTTTTTGCAAGTCGCGTCGACGGCTGTATGATAAGGAAAAAGAAAACAAAGAGAGAAAAAAAAAACAATCGCAAAAGACGAAAGATTGAAAATAACTCGATAACATTCCTTGCGAGAGGGTCGAGCGTTGAGAACATGGTAGACGTTTTTCAGATTCGAGATATTTTGTCAGAGAGAAAAATGTTGAAACGCAGTGTTAAGAGCAAAAAATAAAAAAGAAGATGATAAAGCCTCCACGAGTCAATGAACGATGCCGGATATCTTTTATATACAAGATTATATACACCGCAAGGTATACGTACCTATATATTATTATATATACACATATACAGAAAGCAAGCGTGCGTCGATCGATGCATTTAAAAATCGTTACTATCCGAGTGAGCGCCGTTTAAACTGTACGTCCGTTATCATGTTATTGTCAAGGCCGTCGGTGCGACGGTCGAGAAACTTCGTTTTAAACAGTATTCGCGTTATCTACGGTTTAATCGGATAGTTTGCGAGTATGAAAAATCATTGCAGAATTTTCCTCGTAATAAGTATGGAAAAAAAGGGGGGCACTCTCTCGTCGCTTTCAATTTTGTTTTCTCAGTGATGGTAATGAAAACTATCGGCTGATATTTCGTAGTAACGAACGATTATTCATCGGCGGCTGAATCGTGTAGGAGGAAAAAGAAAGTGTTTATACGAGGATGTAAAATCGATTTCACCGATGATTTGCGAAAAAAAAAACGTCGGACTATTTTCAATAAAGGATAGAAACTGCTGGATTATACGAGAAGCCACGAAAGATCTTTTTTCCCACTTCAGCTTCCTCTGGTACGACTGTCGTACCATCGTTCCACTGTACAATGTGAATTTTTGTTGTCTTGAAAAAAAACAACTTTCGAACGTTATTACCCAAGCGAGCCCGTTCCATCCTCGGGATGTTAGCTCATAAGCGCGATTTTAGCCGGTTTTTTTTTACTCGTTGTCGCCCGAAGGCATTTCGCAATCAGCTTTTTTTCCTCTTGTGCAAAGAGGAAAAAAAAACAGCGAGGTGAAAAAAGGCAGCGTTCGAGAATTCATAAAAAGTTCTGGGTGGGTTCGACAAACCTCCTGCAACGTCATCTCACTCATTGACGCATGCGGGAAAAACACAAAACCAGAGAGAGGTACATCAAGCCGAAGTTCGTTGATACGTTCTCGCAGCTGGCGGATGAGGAACGATGAAAGTGAAAATTTATTAATTATCGAATTATCGCGTCGCGCCCGGTTCTTTAATCCCATCTGTATACACAAAAATTATCAACAATCCCGTCTGATCGACGAACAGTGTTTGACAAACTGCGATCGAGATATCGATCGAACGAAATTCCTTTTTAAAATCGTTTTAGCTCGAGAGCAGAGTGTGTCTCGACCGCGTTAAAACGGACACAAAAGACACCGAAATCGCGGTTACCTTTTAATCTTTTTTTTTCCTATTTTTCAATCGATGAGTAACTTTGAGATTCATTTTCAGACTCAAATTTTGCGTCGCATCGTAAATGCTCCGAATTGTCACGCGCAAAAATGTTTTCCGAAAGCGAAAAAAAAAAGTCCAAGTACACATCCGGATTCAAAAAAAGTATGTACTTTGGTCGATAAAAACTTTATCGGCCGATTTTCAAGCTTTTCTCCATAAATCGATCAAACGATTACTCTCATCATCATGCTAAATCGATGTGATCGATTCAATCGATTGTTATATAGTGTTCGATAAGATTCGGCTGAAAGGATTTTGCGTTCGTTACGAGGGCGATAACGAATCGTTGTTTTGACAAGACACACTGTTTATGTACGTCGGAGTAACTATACGTGTTTTGTAATTCTTCGATGATCAGACGCACTGCCCCTCCACCATGTATTTTCCCTTCCTCCGATAAATATATAAGATCGAATTGACGATTCTCCGAGTGTTCAGTGAACGTTCCGATTTTCAAGATTGCGATACAAAATCGCACCCGTGGAGTCGCGGGTTTTAACCACGCGTTGATGCAAAAGCGTTGAAAAAGGGAATAAATTATTCGATTTGAAAAAAAAAAAAATAAACATAAATAACGCGAACGGAAAAAAGATCATGAGAATCTCGTCGTTCGTGAAGTATTCACGCGGTTATCGGCACATCCGATGGAATTCATTTCTTCTCTTGGTCCTCCTGACCCGAGTTTGCACGGCGGATTTTTCATCGCAGCTCGATGTCAGACCGGAAGCGATACTTTTTCGATTTTTCGCAAAATCTTTCGCTCCCGAGGCCGGTACGGTCAGCCCGGATTGCCAGAGGGACAGCGATCTCTATCGCGCCGATCTTGAAAATTATAGGCCATGGGCGTTGCAGAGTAAGCAGATCTTTTGTAACGCGCAATTTTCTTTTTTTCCTCTGTTTTTTTCATACGGATTTTACCTCGTGATAATACCCAAAGGTACTTGTTCGCTTTGTTATTCGCATTAAACTTTTTTTTTCCGAATTATCGGTGCAAAGTGTTTGACCGAAGATGAAATTTGAAAACTCTCGAATTTTGTCATGACCGTAACGAGGAATAACTTGCTTGATCGCGCAATCGCTCGGGAAAACTAACGCTCCTCTTTCCCTTTGTTTTACGAAGGAGAAAAGATCATTCGCACTGATTGCACGAAAGTATTTATTGATTACGCCAAATCCATCTCTCGATCTCGGGTATTTTATCGCCTCACCAAATATCATTATCTATACTTGCGTATATTTGTAAGGTTTACGATATTCGCCAAGCTGACTATTTTTACTCCAATTCGCTCTAAACTATTATAGTTTGCGGTTTCGGAGCTAAAGCGGATTGCGGCTGAAAAAGAAGACAATTTTTCGGACGACATTGACGCACTGATTAAATTTAAAAAAAATGTTAAACACAATAATTGCGTCATTCAGACTCGATGCCGTTTGAATTTTGTTTCACTTCCAACATTGCTTTTAGAGGCTGACGTTTTGGAGCACATGCGGGACTTGGGCAATACAGGAAAGCCTGATATTAATTTTTTACACGCGTGTGTGGTTCGAGAAAGTTTCAAAGCATTTTTAGGCTGATTCGAACCGTTTTTGCTTCTTTCAAGAAATATTTCATCCCGATACGCCACGTTTTAATCGAATTAATCACGGGTGACTCTACGTTGTTTTTTTTTTTCCTACTTTTCACGATAAAATCGAAATTATCGTCAATTTTTTTTTCCCCTGTTGGTGGAACAAAATGAATTTGAACGCAGCGCACAGGGACGTTCGTCGATGGAGTTGACGAGACTGAGAAAATTGAAAGTGGACCAGCGAGGATACGCGGAGTAAAAGGCCGCTCGTGTCAACGACCGGCCTTGCACCGTTCGTTAAGGGGTTGTCGCTTTACGAGATGGACATCGTCATCGATTATCAATTATCGCGTACAACAATGATCGATAATCAACGTACATAACGGATAATCGTTATTTTACGTCGTATGATTTCTTGTTTCATTATGCTTTTTAAATCCACAGCGAATGCAAGAAAGGCTCGTTTAAAAAAAGCCGAAACCGTCTCGCGCGCGTGCATTCACGAGAAAACATCGATATCGATAAGATGATAAGAAAATCACTCGGAATTCATTTTTCAAATCAATGCACGCGAACGAGAAACGTCCGATCGACGGAAAAAAAAGGTTTTTTTCACACGCGCCTCGTACCTTCTCTTTTATGGTCAAATTTGGAGTACCTTCTAGCTCATCGATCGCTCGAGGACATTGGTGAAACACCTCGCGAATGTTTCGAGCCTGAAATCACGGTGAAATTGCGAATGAAAAAAAAAAAAAAAAAACCAAAAGCATCATCACCCGTAAAATTAATGGCGCGTTATTTTTTGTTCTTTTTTTCATTTTCCAAGTGTACGACGCATCGACGAAAATCCCATCGGGTCTCATCACAGGGAATACGATACAGCTCGGTAATTACGACGAGTGTCTGAGGGTGAAGAGCGCTTACGGCTTTGTCGGTAAAGCCTGCAGCCCGAAAATCCAAATTCTAATCGCAAACAAAAACGCGGCGGAGCAAGTTGAACACAACGACCTCGATATGCGAGATTTGTTGATAAACGTGGCCGAGGCTTCGGTAAGTTGGAAAGCGCCGAATTGTTCGAAAAATCTTCCATGTTTTCTCGTTGCTTTTTTTGTTTTCGTTTTTCGATAAAGCGAGCTGATGATTGACGATACCTTTTTTTTTTCAGGGTTTGAAAAATTGGACTTCCGGCGTCTCGGTGCCGTACGAGTGGCTCTGGTGCGTACCGTCCAGCTGCAGCATCCGCGATGTCGCTCAGACCATCGAGATAGGTCTGGATGATTTGAAAAAATCGCCCAGCATCGATTTTTTCGTTTCGATCGGGAACGGCTCGTGTCACACCCAACAATCCGATCGTCCGATTTTCGATCTCGCCGATTGGTCGTACCTGTAAGCACACACCCTTAAATCAGCAAATAAGCAAACAAGTTCGAGTTTCAAATCATTTCGGTCATTGAAAAATCGAGATTTATCACTTTGGCGGAAAATTCGTGCAGCAGAGTTTCTTTTCCCTTTTTGTTTTTTTTTTTTCGAAAATCGTGTTTTTCGGTTGGAAAATGCGATGATCGCGAGCATGAATGAACTTTCTCTTTCCGAAACGACGAGACGCTGCTCTGTTCGGAGATAAAAGTAGTAAAATAGTCAAAAAAGCAAAGGCAAATAATCGTCGTTAATTTCGTCAGATGTTTGTTGATCCTGTTTGGGTGCTTGGTCGTATTGAGCACGCTGTACGATTTGGCGAGAGATAACATTCCGGATAAACCGGATTCGCAAGGTAATTAAGTTGTCGCGTTAATTTTTTTACCGTTTGTAAATTACGAACTATAATTACGAGCTCATTCACGAGAGACAACTTCATTCGTCCAATTTGGAGGGATTTATTCCATGTTCCAACGTTGTTTACGTTTCGAAAAATGGTGTAAAATTGATTTTTCCTCTTATCTCGTTGTGACTAAATGCGTATCATTCGCAGACACGAAGGAGACGATTCTGCGTTCGTTCTCCGCTTATACAAACGGCAAGATCTTCGTAAATACCGAAAGAGGGGCAAATGCGATCGCTTGCATCGACGGTCTTCGATTTCTCAGCATTTGCTGGATCATTTTCGGCCACACGTACTATCTGAAGGTCGTGGGAGTCGCTCTCGACTTTTTGTCAGTACCAACGGTAAAAATCGATTTTTAAAAGACACCCTTTTCCGGTGAGCCTCGCGATGAGAGAAAATAAAGCAAGTTTGTGATTTTTGTTGGTCAAAGATGCACGAAAGATTCGAGAGCCTCTTGTTGCTCAACGGCAACATCGCTACGGACACTTTTTTCTTGATAAGCGGCATTCTTCTCGCCAGCACGGAGCTCGCTCGTTGCCGATTCAGCATTTGGCATCTCTACGTCCGACGGTATCTCAGGTGCGTTCTATCAACGAGTACGATCTTTTTCAACGCGGCGTTCGAAAATAGTACGAGAGATGGAAAAAAACACGGAAATTTGTTGTCTTCTCATCGAATTTCGAAATATCGGAGAATTTTGAAAAAAAACAAAGGAAAAAAGTTTTTTGTTTTGATTTTTTTCAATTGTTCTTCGTTCGATTCGATGGAAGTTATCGATCAGATTAGATAAAACGCAGCGTTACGATTTTCTTTCAGATTAACCCCGCCTTATGCGATGATAATCGGTTTTTACGCCACTCTGTTCAACAAAATTGGCAACGGCCCATTGTGGAACGCTTGGATCGGCGCCAATCGCGATGCCTGCCGGGAAAACTGGTGGACGAATCTGCTCTACGTTAACAATCACGTCAATCTTCCGAACATGGTACGGCTTTGAACAATTTTATCAAGGAGAAACATCGACCAATCGCTTCTTCCGATTTTTCCGTTTTTTTTTACGAGTCCCTTCAAACGGGCTCTGAAAACGAAAAACGAAATAAATTTCCCAACAGTCTCGAGCAGGCCCGCGCGATCGTCGTTTCGAAATTTTCATAAATCACTCACGAATCCACGTAGATTTATGCCATCCATAAACATATCGAAGTTAAAAATTTCACTCGTTTCGACGATAAAAATCGTGAATTTCCGTTCAATTTCAGTGCATGTCGCAGTCCTGGTATCTCTCGGTGGACATGCAACTCGTCTTCATATCACCGATATTCCTCTATTTTATGCTCGGCGGAGGCAAAAAAAATCAACTGCTGTTCCTCGTTACGCTGATCAGCGGACTGCTCGCGTCAATTTTCATCCCGTTCCTCGTGACGTATCACAACGAGTTGACAGGCACGATGCTCTATTACAAGACGTGAGACTCGTTAATATCCATGAAAATTCGGCGCGCGTCCAAGACGCTGAAAATATCCATGAATTATCGTCGATTCGTTTCTTTTTTCTTCTCAATATTGCCTTCGCGTCAGTCAGGAGGACGTCGAAAAAGTTTATCTGCAGGTCTACACAAAAGTCTACGCGAGAGCGGCGCCTTACTTCCTCGGACTTGGATTCGGCTATTTCCTGCGGAAAATCAAACCGAGCGAAACTTCCATACCGACCGTGAGTTTTTTTTCCAAAGATCTTTATAGAAAAATAGTCCATGGACATTTTTCCAATCCGTGCGAGATTAAAAGTGCAAAAAGCAAAATCGCTCCGTGTTCTTTCGAAGAACAAAGACGATTACGATTTTTCCGATTTTCGCGAAAATTTCAAGGCTGATTGAACAAATTTTCTTTTTCTCTGTGAAAAAAATGAAAAAACCCTCACGCGATCGTTCAGTGGATGATCGTCGTCGGATGGATGTCGTCCATAGCCCTCGGTCTGGCGGCTGTTTTTGGTCCACGAGCCATGTATTTCCCGGATTACGATTACAACGTCATCGAAGCTGCGTTTTACGCCGGCTTTCACAGATTCGTCTTCGCTCTCGCCGTCGCATGGATTATCTTCGCGTGTGTCTTTGGTTACGCCGGTGACTGCATTGAACAAAAAATATACATGTAATTAGGTGAATTTCAAAAATAACAGCATCGTTTTCCCGCAGGACCCATCGGAGCACTTTTGTCCTGGAGCGCGTGGGTTCCCCTGAGCAAACTCACCTACTCGGCGTACTTGACGCATTACATAGTCCTGCTGTACAACACCGGAAGCGCCAGAACTCCCGACTACGTAACACCCTACAATGTCGTGAGTAAACAAAAAAAAGAGGGAAAAAAGCGGAATTATTTTTAAGGTTCTTCCCGCGTAACTCCTTCGATCGTCGCAAACTGTCGTAAAAATCTTTCGTCTCACCTATACCGATTAGTGGCAAAAAAAAAAAGGAAAAACGTCAAAAAAAATGTATTCGCTTTTCTAATCGTTTGATTATTCTCTCGATAATTACGACGTTGCGAGTTTTTATAAAATGCTCTCTTTTTCTGTTCGTTTTGTTTTGCCAGACACTAGCGTTCTTCGGCAACCTCGCAATGACTTTAATCGCCTCCGTTATCCTGAGTCTAACGTGTGAGATTCCATTGATACGGTTGTGCACTTTATTCTTATCGAGGAATCAATCGTCGTCGTTATCGAAACGATCGGTCGTACCGACGTTCGAGACGACCGGATCCATCATCGAAATTTATCGTTCGGTCAACGACGGGCCGTACAACGTCACGCGGACGTACGACAATCTCGTGGAGGGTTCCGTCGGTGTGGAAACGGAAATCAATGGGCAGCGCCCTCTCGGATGCTCGAGCAACCCTCGGAACCCCAAGGAAGCATCTTCCTTGCACGACGATCTCCGATCGGAGGGAACGCGCTGCGGACGCGACGGTGGCGCCTAACGCCTACGAAAAAAAAGAAATCCAATGCGATTACGGAAAAAATCGAGATCGGGAAGGAAAAAAAAAACGAAAAATATCAAATTCAATCGGACGTCAAAAACGAAGGGGAAAAAAACGAATAATGCACCTGGCGAAACGTGACGAGGTAATTTGCTCGATGCGCTCTTTCATTTTCGAAAATATGCAGCCTGCGAACCTGTCGAACCGCGCGATTACCGCAAGAGTACAAATCCAACATCGTTTATAGTATTATTATTAATATCATCGTTTATGATTATTTAATAAAATAAGATACTTGTAAGTCTCGTCGAAAGTTTGTATTCAGTTATTATTTGCTGTTTAATTGTTACGAGCAATTTTACTGTCCGTTTAAAAAACGTGGGAATCTCACAACGCGGATAACTCTTTGCCCCTCGGTTCCAAGTGCGAAATCCCGTAGGATACGCGTGCCCGTAAATTCCCCAGGGACTCTAGCGACCCGGGAAGAACAAAGGTCCCATCGGAGGACTCGATTTAACGAGTGCAACGAAAAATTCATTCGAGGGGAGAAAAAGTGCAAAACGAAGTTTTTCAAAAATTCCAAATAATTGATTTCGCCGTATTCCCGCGTGTTTTTATGTTTTCGGAAGGCGGTAATGAAAATTTTATAAATACGGTGAGGAGCCCGTGAATGATGATGAAAAAGTGTGGACGGTATGTACGAAAAATTCAATCAGAGTGTGAATGCACGTTTGCTCCGTTACAGTCTGTGACAGGCTCGTTACGAATTATGACATAATTTACGAACGAGGGGCTCCGATCAGAGGATGACTCTTCCATAAACGGAAGCCCCAAGTGGATTGACATATTTCGAGAGGAAGCTAGAGAAAGAGAGAAAAACAAAGGTCGAAGGTCTGGAACGCACGTTGCACCCCGCTGAGTGGGGGTTGAACTCGCACCCCCATTGTGACAAACAGAGGGATGAATTTCACTCTCACCGTCGCTTTAAACGCTCACTTTTGCATCATGTGTCGCGCATGCCACTTGTATCGTCGCGTACACACAGTTGCACTCGAACGTGTACCGAAAGTCACAAGGGCGTCCATCCTACGAGGCTTCCTGCAAAAAAAACAGCAGAAATACGCCCTTTAGACTCGTATCGCTCGATGCATTATATTATTGCGTAAGCTGGCTCGAAAAACCTCGACATCTGTCTACCCACAAGCACGCCAATCGTCTCATTCCGGTAAAAATGAATGAAATTACCACGCAAATACATATACGTGACAAAGGGCGCGTCTTTTTTTTCTCTCGTGTTTGATGGACCGAAACCACGCTCGGGTTTGCGACCGTTTTTAATGTACATTAGGGGTAATTGCGATTGGACGGCGTGAAAGATTATTTACGGAGGAATATTGGGTAGAGTTTGGCGCTAGGAGAGAGCGAAAGAAAAGGTGGCTTGAAAAGAAGGGGGGGGAAAGGAGAGAATGGAAGATGGATAATTTTTATTCCTCCTCGAAGCTCTGGTGAGGCTGTGGGGGGGGGGGGAGAAAATTGAAAAAAAAGAAAACACACGCGACTTACACGAAAATTTGTGTACGGGTCGAAGAGGATCCGAATGAACATGATCTTTAGCTTTATCCGGAGGCTTTTTCGGGTGCTCCTCGTGAAGCGATAGAAAAAAAGGAATACATGTATCAAGTGCCAGGGAAAAGTGAATCTCTGACGCGCCGACAAAGACAAGGCTGGAATGGGTTTTTTTTTTTTTGATAACTATCGGGATGCCACTGGAAAGTCTCGGAAAAACGTTGAAGTTTATGGTAACCATTTAAGCTGATTCACTAAAAGGGTTGCCATTTTTTTCGCCTTTGAGGTAGATACTCAAACTTGTGCTTGTTCTCTTTGCAATTGTTGAAGCTTCAAAATGCCGTTTGGTTTATGTAGATATCTTGATTTTTCGATTTTTGGCAGATTTTTTAAGTTGGACCTTCGATTTTTGCCAATTTTTCCATGCATACCCCTTTGTAGGCTTTTTCGCTGATTTTCGACATCGATTTTGAGGGGGAAGGAATCAAGCTATCGACATTTAACTTGCACCATCTTTTAAGTCTACTCGAGAGCGTCTCCAACCCCCCCCAAAAAATGTATGTAGCATAATTATTAACGGAGTTATGACCACTTGAAATTTCGGCTTTTCGGGGATTTTGGGAAAGTTGCCAAAAAGGGGTCGAAATTTTTTTTTTCAAATTTTCAGGTTTTTAAGACCCTATCCGATCGGAAATTTTCCGCTGATTACGAAACACGCCGACTTTTTCCCGAAAACTCGATATTTCAGTGAGAAAATAGTAATTAACTCATAAAATTCGTATTATTGCATTTTCGGACAGAAATATTGGGTTTTCGATAAAATACCGATGTGTTTCGTAATCAGCGGAAAAAAATACATCGATATAGACCATCAAAAATTATTTTTGAAATCCTACATTTTTCGCCAGTTTTTGCCGGATTGAGTTGGATCACCAAAATGGTTGCCATTTTTTTTTCGTTTTAGATAGACACCCCAACTTGTGCTTATTCTTTTTGCAATTGATGAGGCTTCAAAACCCCGTTTGGTTTATGTAGATATCTTGATTTTTCGATTTTTGGCAGATTTTTGAAGTTGGACCTTCGATTTTCGCCAATTTTTCCATGCATACCCCTTTGCAGGCTTTTTCGCTGATTTTCGACATCGATTTTGAGGGGGAAGGAATCAAGCTATCGACATTTAACTTGCACCATCTTTTAAGTCTACTCGAGAGCGTCTCCAACCCCCCCCAAAAAATGTATGTAGCATAATTATTAACGGAGTTATGACCACTTGAAATTTCGGCTTTTCGGGGATTTTGGGAAAGTTGCCAAAAAAGGGTCGAAATTTTTTTTTTCAAATTTTCAGGTTTTTAAGACCCTATCCGATCGGAAATTTTCCGCTGATTACGAAGCCCACCGACTTTTTTCCGAAAACTCGATATTTCAGTGAGAAAATAGCAATTTATTAGTAAAATTCGTATTATTGCATTTTCAGACCGAAATATTGAATTTTCGCTGAAATACCGGTGTGTTTCGTAATCAGCGGAAAAAAATACATCGACGAAGACCAACCTCCGGGCCCGCATCAACTTTTTATTAGAAGAATTTCATGCTTAGACCGGCAACGAAGGAAAATGCCGCCGAGAGACTCGACCTTCCTCCTCTCCCGCTAATATTATTAAGTACCAAAGACAGATAATAGGCTCGAGAGTAATGTACACGGTGGTCTGGTTTTACTTTCCGGGGGACAGAGACCAGAAGCCCTCAGAGCCGTAATCGGGAGAGAAAATTTCATTATTATACCATTTCTCTTATCGCGTAAAAGTCACTCGGAAATACCGCCAGCCGCGGTCGTTCGATAAATTGGTCCAAGCTGCATCGACGAAAAAACCAAAAAAAAAATTCGATAAATAATTCTACACGTCGATTGGACCAACAAATCTGTCCTTCATCTTCATCTCGTCCATCAGACCTCGCACAGTCTCGTTTTGACGTGAACGGATAACGAATAAAAACGAAATGAAAAAGAGGCGAGTGGCGAGGGGAAAAATATGAGAAGAAAAGCAAAGTGGATGCTGTTTGCGTGCGGTGTAAAGCGACGGCCTTTTCTCGAGTGCCTCTATGCGGGGCGCGAGAGTCCATGATATTCGTGATACGCCCGGAAACGTTGGGTGCACATCCAGCGATTTAGGCAGGAGGCCGAGAAGAACGAGAATCAAGAGGATTTTTTTGGATGCTGCATCAAAGAGAAGGGAGAAAAAAAAAAAAACGAGCCACAGGAACAAGAGCGAAGAAGCTCCGACATGACTAATTTGGCCGCCTTTGAACCCGCGCTCTTTCGGAATCTCTCAAAACTGACACAACGTTATCGCCATGTTCGAAACGCATCGCGTGTGGCTGTCGAGGATACGGCGAACATTTTCTCTGCGTCAAACGTCGTATTCCCTTCGAGATAACGGTGAGCTGCTCTCTTGAGAAAATCTCTTCATTTTTCCTCTCCAATTTCAACGGAATCAATCACGGATGGGACGAATGACGAGTATGGATTTTTGAAAAATTGAAAATTCCCCGAGAGATTCCAGCGATGAGAGACGAGAAAAGGAGGAATCGCGAGATGCCGGCCACTCGAGATTTCGAAATGAATAAAGCGCGTACGAGAGGAAGAGGAAAATGGTCTTCTTATCACACCGGATGTTCAATCCTTTGCGGTGACGAAGCGGGTTATTCGAGGATTCTGTACACGCGCATCTTTCTCGAGGAGCAATCTGGAGCGGAAGTGCTTGTGGCTGGATCTTACGAGCAACGCGATCTCGAGTCTATTCTTCAGACACGATTTTTTTTTTTTCAAAATCGCCCCTGAGCGGGTACTCGACGATTCTACGACAGTCCAACTGATTTTCGATAACGAGAAACGCGTTGACGAAATATCTCGAGAATGTCGAAAATTTCGGAAAAAAACTTTTTTTTGTTCGGGAATCTTTTCAATTTCAAAATCTTCCGGTTCTACCGTTCTCTAGTCGAATCTCTCGAACGAAATTGGGGGAAAGATGAGATTTCGAGGCATCGAGGAAATTTTGAAAAAAAAAATCATCGAAATTCCGCCAGGGGTGAAGTGTGTTGTCAGCGTGCGGTTTTTTTCACCGCCGTTGCGGAGGGCGAGAGACGAAAAAAGGTGGCGATCCGGGTATTCCGAGTTTACGATTGGACAACGGGGATACACCCGAGATCGCCTCGAACGGAGGCGGGTGGATGGTTTTTCGACGCAGGCGCCCGATAGATAAGCCGCGAGCAAATGTGGTCCAGCCACGCTTTCCACGCCATCTTCGCTTCCGTCCGAACCCTCGTTTCCCTCTTTTTTTACCGGCGCTACCGTCGGAACGAGGGAGATTACAATTTAAAAAAAATCTCTCAAACACACAGGGATGCTGCGATCATGCGCTCCGAGAGAGCTTCCGAAAAAAAGCGCAATTTTTCATATTTCTCATCCAAACCGTCGGAGGGAGCCTCTCGAGGGTGGAAAAGCGAACTCTTCGACGGGGAGGCAGAAAAAAAGCGACGCGGTCCAGAAGCCTCGTAATCACCAATCAATCGGCTGATTATACTCCTCGACGCCCATATTTTCCGTCAAAGTTGGAGATAATTCTCGTCATTTTTCATCGTGAAATACATATATTCTCAAAAATAAAAAGAAAACGATAAATAACAACGAAGTATCGTGAACGACGTCGAGAGCAAAGTCGGACGCGAATCTCCGCGCTGCTCCGTCATCATGCGCTCCGAGAGAGCTTCCGAAAAAAAGCGCAATTTTTCATATTTCTCATCCAAACCGTCGGAGGGAGCCTCTCGAGGGTGGAAAAGCGAACTCTTCGACGGGGAGGCAGAAAAAAAGCGACGCGGTCCAGAAGCCTCGTAATCACCAATCAATCGGCTGATTATACTCCTCGACGCCCATATTTTCCGTCAAAGTTTGAGATAATTCTCGTCATTTTTCATCGTGAAATACATATATTCTCAAAAATAAAAAGAAAACGATAAATAACAACGAAATATCGTGAACGACGTCGAGAGCAAAGTCGGACGCGAATCTCCGCGCTGCTCCGTCGCTTTTTTTTCGCGCACCGGCGTGTCTGCTGCCGGAGCGTGAATATAAATTTCGGTAGGCGATGACGCAATGGAGCCATCGAGTTTATGAATGAAAGTCTCGAGGTGACTCGGTGGTCCTCGGGGGTCGGAAGGGATTTCCGTAAAATTGGCGAACGTGTTTATACGTGAATTACGGACGAGAATGAATAACACGCGTCGCGCGTCTTGCACAGAGAGGGCGCGCGTGTATGTGCACGGGAGAGGAGAAATGGGAAAGCGAGGACCACACGTGTCATGGAGGAGAAAATAAATAAATGTTTCGGTAGCTGTTCGCGGATGAAGAGCAGATCTCTTCATCTCGGCGGTAGCATCCCGAGAGAGAGAGAGAGAGAGAGAGAGAGAGAGAGAGAGAGAGAGAGAGAGAGAGAGAGAGAGAGAGAGAGAGAGAGAGAGAAAGAGAGAGAGACTCGTTTCGGTCTTTTACCTTGTGTATCCACACACGCATGTATAACCGTGTATATACACTTTGTTTAGGTCTCATCTTCCTCGAGCCTCGAACCTTCCTCCGCGCCTGCACATATATATATATATATATATATATATATATATATATATATACACACACATATATGTATACATATATGTCAATTACGTTATATATATGTGTGTGAGTGTGTATATATATATATATATATGTATTGACACGTAATTGACTTCCTCAACCGCGGGTATAAAGTCGTATCGTAGCAAAAAAAACAAAAATAGTGTCCTATCGCTCGAGTGCGGAAATAATAATTAATTCAGCCGCTCGATCAGTCGTCGCCGGACCACGAGGGCGGTGTGTATGTCTCTGCAGAGTCCGAGGGAGTTGAATTTCAATTTCGAAAAAAAAATGGCAGATTTCCGATCGCGTCTTTGAAGATCAGAGGACGCTTTGATGAAAAAAAAAGCAACAAATGGCGGCTGGATCACGTGACCGGGGTATATGCGTTTTTTGGAGCAAAAGAGGATACTCTGGTTTTTCGTGCATTACCGGCGTGTAACGCGTGTACGATGGAAATATACGTAGCGAGGAGGGTGCAAGGGAGCGAGGCCGCGAAGGAACCGCGGGCCATGTGGCCTTTCAAAAGATATCAAATCATGAGCTATTCCGACTTTTATATATATATATATATATATATATACATTATACATGGTATATAACGATGTGTACATACAAGAACAAGTTTGCTCGAGGCTACATATACCGCCTCCTCCACCTACTAAATATAGTTTATTGCGTTACCGAGTATTAACGGCCCAGGCCGGAAATGATATCGCGGAGAAAACGTCGAAGCTCATCCCGCGAGACAAATCCCGAAGGCTGGCCCCGGAAAAAAAGTACGCACGAAAAGGACTAACCAAAGGGAAGATTACATTCGTGAAAAACAAAAAGTCTCCTCGTCGAGAAAGATTTTCCCTTTTTTTTCATAAACAAAACAGAGGAGAAATTTCTTTCCGATTCCGGGCGCGCTTTTTCTTTTTTTCATCTCTGAAATTTCTCCCTCGGCCCTGTCTTTTTTCACCGAAGGATGTTTATAAACGTATCTCGGTCCACGAGCGTCGTGCGCGATGTGTTATGACTCGGCCCTTCGTCACTTTGTCATTCGCGAGATTTTAAAAGAGGCTGGCGGAGAGGGGGGATTTTCGTCACGCACGTACGTTGTACATCGGGGGAGAAAAATTGCGCGAATTCGGGGTTGAAGAGCCCGGAGGATGGACTCGGATGATCAGGCTCGTTGAATTTATTTTTCTTTTTTCCTTTTTTTTTTTTTTCGTTTTTTCTTCGCACTACGAAAATACAAGGTACACACACGTATGCGTCTCGCGCTTCGAATTAGCTCGAGATGATCTCGAGTGGCTTTTATATATCTGCCTCTTTCCCACAGGGGTAACGTACCCGCCGATGTATACACATATTACACTTTGTCGAGTGCTCGGGATGGCAAAAAAATTCATCGTAACTTTTTCGCTCCGCGCGTCAAAGAGCTTCAACGTCAATGAAACTTTATACGATTTGTATATACGTGTATATGTATGTATTCTGTCCGTAAAAGACGATAATATATCCGCAAATACATGTACTTGGACATTAGGGTGTCCGTTTTTTTCTCAAGCTGACTTTCAGCGCTCGAAAAGTCAAAAAACGAGCCTGAAACGTCGACACTTTTCTCATTTAAGGTAGTTCTATCGTTAGATTCAAATCGAGAAATTGTTTTGCAGTTTTTCTCACATACAAAATGGTTCGCGGGCTTCGGTTAAATAAGAAAAGTTGTTGCAAATCGACTAAAGAACAGCATACTCCAAATTCACGGTCATCCCAGATGATACGTGCTTGCTCTATAATTACAAAAATTGCGAAAAAAATTTTCTTAAGATTTTTTTGGAAAACTCAAGAAATCTTCTTTGATGTTGCATAAAAATGTATGCAAAGTTTTAGAAGGCTTCACCACGTAGAAGCCAAGATATTCATTGATGAAAATGCAACTTTTAACACGCGCTCTTACGAGAGACTACCGAAAATTGGGATTTTTACCAATAAATATCTCAACTTCCACGTGGTAAAACCTTCCAAAATTTATTACACACGTATATATGACATCAAAGAATACGTATTCAAATGTTCAACAAAATCTTAAGAAAACGATAAAACGATAGAACTACCTTAAGGTAGTTCAAACGATAGAACTACCTTAAGGTAGTTCAAACGATAGAACTACCTTAAGGTAGTTCAAACGATAGAACTACCTTAAGGTAGTTCTATCGTTAGATTCAAATCGAGAAATTGTTTTGCAGTTTTTCTCACATACAAAATGGTTCGCGGGCTTCGGTTAAATAAGAAAAGTTGTTGCAAATCGACTAAAGAACAGCATACTCCAAATTCACGGTCATCCCAGATGATACGTGCTTGCTCTATAATTACAAAAATTGCGAAAAAAATTTTCTTAAGATTTTTTTGGAAAACTCAAGAAATCTTCTTTGATGTTGCATAAAAATGTATGCAAAGTTTTAGAAGGCTTCAGCAGGTAGAAGCCAAGATATTCATTGATGAAAATGCAACTTTTAACACGCGCTCTTACGAGAGACTACCGAAAATTGTGATTTTTACCAATAAATATCTCAACTTCCACGTGGTAAAACCTACCAAAATTTATTACACACGTATATATGACATCAAAGAATACGTATTCAAATTTTCAACAAAATCTTAAGAAAACGATAAAACGATAGAACTACCTTAAATAACACGAGCTTTTTGCTTCTTTTTTTTTTTGCATTTTAATTTCTTTCTCATTTTGTTGAGATTTTGGGGAGAATCGTCGATTCCGCTTCGACCATGGTGAGCTTCGATTTTCGATTTTCTTTTGGGAGGTGGTTAAATCTCGTGGTAATTAAATCGTTTTTGATTCGAAAGCACGCTCGAGTGCGAGAAGGCGACTTGACGGATAACCGACACCCAAATATACTCGCGCACACTCGCGGACATCGCGCGGAGCGTGAATTCGCGTTTGAGACGCTTTTTGCGGGAGCACTGAAATATTGAGACCTCAGGGGAGCATGATTCATCGGGCGGAGGATGCATCGAAGATTGAGAAAGAGAAGAAACGACGGAGAGTTCGGATGAAGAATTTTTCAACATCGTTGTGCGTGGAATTGGTGGAAACGTGTTAATTACTTCCGCAGCATCGCGGAAAACTGCAGGCGAACGGGGAAAAACGAAATTCGCGGTTTGACATCGCCTCGACGAAAATGGAGGAAATTTGACGAGAGTTTTTCGCTAATAAACTCGCATTTTCTCGAATCAGCGGAAGCTGCAGAGACGCAGTGGGCGTCAACCGTCGTCACGGGGATCCCTTACGCGAAATTCGATCCCACCACGAGACACGCTTTGTCCCTCTCTCTCTCTCTCTCTCTTTCTCTCTATTTTTTCAACGACCTCTCCTCACTGTCTCTGTCTCCCTCGTGCGGAATTCTGACAAACTGACACATCGATGTATCATCAAGGAGGAAAGAATTTCAGAGTCCCACGAGTGAAATTTGACGACTCGTCGTCAATCGAGATGATACAGCAGCGAAGGCTGCTGTATCAACGTTATCTCTCGGTTTGCCTTTTTTTAAGGGGGTTCGCGAGTCACTCAGGACCCTCCGTGAGGAACGAGCGAATCTTTGGCTGCTCCGATCGTCAAAAAGCGTCGAATATATTCGAGATACTTGAAAATTGCTCCGATCGTCAAAAAACGTCGAATATATTCGAGATACTTGAAAATTGAGAAAAAAAAGGAACGTGCTCGTTTTCCAGGCTCGAAATCGACGTTTCCTTTTCTTCCCCCCGCTTTTTCGTGAAAGGAATATTGGATAAACGCGAGTCACTCAGGACCCTCCGTGAGGAACGAGCGAATCTTTGGCTGCTCCGATCGTCAAAAAGCGATTGGAAATTCATCATTTTCACTCTTGCAATCACGGGCATGGTATTATTCAGAGAGAACAAGATTGTCGGAAAATCGAAAACGTCGAATATATTCGAGATACTTGAAAATTGAGAAAAAAAAGGAACGTGCTCGTTTTCCAGGCTCGAAATCGACGTTTCCTTTTCTTCCCCCCGCTTTTTCGTGAAAGGAATATTGGATAAACGCGAGTCACTCAGGACCCTCCGTGAGGAACGAGCGAATCTTTGGCTGCTCCGATCGTCAAAAAGCGATTGGAAATTCATCATTTTCACTCTTGCAATCACGGGCATGGTATTATTCAGAGAGAACAAGATTGTCGGAAAATCGAAAACGTCGAATATATTCGAGATACTTGAAAATTGAGAAAAAAAAGAAACGTGCTCGTTTTCCAGGCTCGAAATCGACGTTTCCTTTTCTTCCCCCCGCTTTTTCGTGAAAGGAATATTGGATAAATGCGAGACACGTGGGAGCGAGAGTCGGAAGAAAGAAGAGGGACCTCGAGTTTCGCGATGGCGCCACCAAAAATCTTTCTCCTCTCGATTTACGAGCGTGTATCTCGTCCCTCCGTCTCTCTCTCTCTCTCTGTCTCTCTCTCTCGAGTCTCACGAGGGAATCGCCGAGGAAGAGGAAGAAAAGTCGTTGGCTTTATTCCTCTTCGTCTTTCTTCGGACAGGACACACTTCACCCGACTGTATATCGGAGCAAAGATGGCGCGCGAGAGACCGTGCGAGAAAAATCGAGCAAAATCGTCGCGTCCCTCACGTGCAACCACTTGAGCCCTTCGCCTCTTCGAGTATACGATTTCACGCTCTAATCTCTTATCTCGAGATGTACAAATATCCTCGTAAGCATATTTCCTCTCTTTTCAACGCAGATCGCGAGATTTTTTCTCAATCCGCGAACCGCACGTCGTCAGATTTTGCCCAATTACTTTTCGCCAAAATCATCATTCCGAGGTGGATTTTTCGTACACCGGAGCTTCTCCGAGCCTCCGCGTGCTCGCTGCGGAGGGATACGATTTTTTTCCGAGTTGGAGAGGGACTCGGAGACGTTGAAAACGACGTTTTTGCCACGAGAGCGCGCGCGTTGTAAGAAAAATATTTGATTTTTCTCGTCTTTGGTACACAATTTTTCTCCCTGTCGTCTCTTGCCTCCGGTTACACTTTATTACGGTCGCGAGACGCCGCTTTTGCTCCTTCGAATTCTCATCTGGTGTCGCGTCTTGTGCGAGGAAAAAAAATGAAAGAACGCAACCGCGTCGAAGCGACGTTTAGGACTAGAGGAAAATGGATCCTGGCGCAAAGGGAGACGAGTCCTCGAGGGAGGTCGGCGCCAGCGTCTCTCTCGTGCGGTATACATCTCGAGAGACAAGTATTTTCCTTCCATATAATATATAGCTACAAGATTTGCGCGCAGCATCCCGACTCTCGACGAATTTCCGTGTTTCTTTTTTTTTTTACGAAAAACGTTTTCGTCTTTTTCCTACTTTTCCTCTCGAATCTTCTTCCCGACTTTCGCGACGCTTTGCAAAAAAATAAGCGTCAATCGCCGTCCAACCATCGTTCGACGAGATGAAAAAAAAGATGGCGAGTTTCATCGAATCCGGAATACGATTACGAAGAGCGCGCAGGGTGGATGGGTTATTCCCCGAGAGGAAGATGTTATCGCGGTCGTAAATCGAGCCAATGTAGCGAAATAAGCGGCATATGCACTGCGGTCCAGAGTCTTGCGCGCAGCATCCCGACTCTCGACGAATTTCCGTGTTTCTTTTTTTTTTTACGAAAAACTTTTTTGTCTCTTTCCGACTTTTCCTCTCGAACCTTCTTCCCGACTTTCGCGACGTTTTGCAAAAAAAAAAGCGTCAATCGCCGTCCAACCATCGTTCGACGAGATAAAAAAAAAGATGGCGAGTTTCATCGAATCCGGAATACGATTACGAAGAGCGCGCAGGGTGGATGGGTTATTCCCCGAGAGGAAGATGTTATCGCGGTCGTAAATCGAGCCAATGTAGCGAAATAAGCGGCATATGCACTGCGGTCCAGAGTCTTGCGCGCAGCATCCCGACTCTCGACGAATTTCCGTGTTTCTTTTTTTTTTTACGAAAAACGTTTTCGTCTTTTTCCTACTTTTCCTCTCGAATCTTCTTCCCGACTTTCGCGACGCTTTGCAAAAAAATAAGCGTCAATCGCCGTCCAACCATCGTTCGACGAGATAAAAAAAAAGATGGCGAGTTTCATCGAATCCGGAATACGATTACGAAGAGCGCGCAGGGTGGATGGGTTATTCCCCGAGAGGAAGATGTTATCGCGGTCGTAAATCGAGCCAATGTAGCGAAATAAGAGGCATATGCACTGCGGTCCAGAGTCTTGCGCGCAGCATCCCGACTCTCGACGAATTTCCGTGTTTCTTTTTTTTTTTACGAAAAACGTTTTCGTCTTTTTCCTACTTTTCCTCTCGAATCTTCTTCCCGACTTTCGCGACGCTTTGCAAAAAAATAAGCGTCAATCGCCGTCCAACCATCGTTCGACGAGATAAAAAAAAAGATGGCGAGTTTCATCGAATCCGGAATACGATTACGAAAAGCGCGCAGGGTGGATGGGTTATTCCCCGAGAGGAAGATGTTATCGCGGTCGTAAATCGAGCCAATGTAGCGAAATAAGAGGCATATGCACCGCGGTCCAGAGTCTTGCGCGCAGCATCCCGACTCTCGACGAATTTCCGTGTTTCTTTTTTTTTTTACGAAAAACGTTTTCGTCTTTTTCCTACTTTTCCTCTCGAATCTTCTTCCCGACTTTCGCGACGCTTTGCAAAAAAATAAGCATCAATCGCCGTCCAACCATCGTTCGACGAGATGAAAAAAAAGATGGCGAGTTTCATCGAATCCGGAATACGATTACGAAGAGCGCGCAGGGTGGATGGGTTATTCCCCGAGAGGAAGATGTTATCGCGGTCGTAAATCGAGCCAATGTAGCGAAATAAGAGGCATATGCACTGCGGTCCAGAGTCTTGCGCGCAGCATCCCGACTCTCGACGAATTTCCGTGTTTCTTTTTTTTTTTACGAAAAACGTTTTCGTCTTTTTCCTACTTTTCCTCTCGAACCTTCTTCCCGACTTTCACGACGCTTTGCAAAAAAATAAGCATCAATCGCCGTCCAACCATCGTTCGACGAGATGAAAAGAAAGATGGCGAGTTTCATCGAATCCGGAATACGATTACGAAGAGCGCGCAGGGTGGATGGGTTATTCCCCGAGAGGAAGATGTTATCGCGGTCGTAAATCGAGCTAATGTAGCGAAAGAGGCATATGCACCGCGGTCCAGAGTCGCTCTCGCGCTTCTAAATCATCCCCCACTTTGCGGAGCAATTTGCTAATTGAATCGAGGGGGAGGAGAGAGGCAGGACATAAAAATGAAGATACGTACGAGTGCCTGCGTGTGCGAACGTATCAGATAGGACGGGTATATACTTATGTATTAGGGTGGCTCAAAATAAACCGGCCTTTTTTCTCGATCTCCTCAATTCCCGGAGAGGCTGACTCCGGAGATGGCAAAACCATCGATCTTTCGGTAAATCGAGAAAAAAAAAGACGTCGATTATCCGGAGCCACCCTAATGTAGAATGATTCAAAAAAATGGCGGAACCGAGCAAAAATGCGACCTTCCCGTCGTTGCTGCACGCTCCGCGACGTCCCGTGCATC
Source organism: Heteropelma amictum (assembly GCA_959613375.1). Lineage (NCBI taxonomy): Eukaryota > Metazoa > Arthropoda > Insecta > Hymenoptera > Ichneumonidae > Heteropelma > Heteropelma amictum. Next base: position 2,226,258 of record OY390727.1, read on the forward strand.
CTCAGACCCCGAGAAGAGATGCGCACGTAGATTCACGTAAAAAAACACATGTGTATGTGCGTATATGTATTTATTGTATGTACATTCATGTATACATGTGTTTTGAACGAGGCAGAGGAGTTTGGACGCGTGGGTGATGCCAAAGCTCCACCCAGAGGCGTCTTCGCTCTCGCCCAATGAGATCGCTCCGTTTTCGTCGGCAGCCTCGTCCTAAAGGGGGACCGGACTTTTCTCCAACGTCCTTGTACACGCACGTATCCGTACGTACGTGTGTACACTTTGTCGATTTTACGCCGGCGATCTGCGATACGCGCGAAGCTCGTCATCGAAACGCTCCGTCGGAGGATCAGTGTCACTCGAGCGCAGCATCGGTGCGAGTGCTCGCGAGAAAAAAAAACAAAAAAAAACGCATTTCGAAAATACGTTCGAGACTTCCGCTTTCCCGAGTCGCGAGAAGCGATCTCCTCACGAAGACGTTCTCTCCTCAAGGGAATCCCGATTTTCGCGTGAATTTTCGCGACGGTGCGGCGAAAGATCGGTGGTGAATCGTGTTTTTTGTTTTTTTTTCGGTTTTTCGGTATCGATTTTCCTCGTTCGTCAAAGGGAGAAGGAAGAAGAGTGAAAATATGCTCGGTGGATACGAATCGCAGGCGGATTATTATCCGCAATGGCATCAGCCGTACAATTACGTCACGCAGCTTCCGTACGGTGAGAGCGCATCTCGATTCGCGCGAGCGAATTGATTTTGTTGCGAAAGAAAAGAAAGCACCCCCTCGGTTAATCGGGGAGGAAGAGGGCCGCGGGAAATGTTTCTTCTTTTTTTCAACGTACTTTCGCGAATTAACGGATATATGGACCGCGAGGGAGGATGCTGGAACGAGGTTTCGCCGCGAGGGTCGCTTTGACGATTTTTTCAAGCATGTTGCGTTTTGTCGGCAGGTACAATCGGCGTGCCGGACGCGGATAGTCAATCGACGTACTGGGGCGGAGGAGACTCTGGAATATCGGGCGGAAGCTCGGGCGCCGGAAGTCCAGCGACTTCGACGCCGCCGCTCGTCATCGAGGAGATCGGCGGTAAAGACTCCGGGGCGGTTTACGCGGGGGTACATCAGTACGACAACGGGAATCATCAATGTGGCGGAGGATCGCAACAATTGTACTCCCCCGGGATTCATTATTCCCAGCATCATCATCATCATCATCATCATCATGAGGAAAATCATTTACGAGAGCTCGATCAGCGACAGGATCAGCTCGACAATGATTTCCCCATGAGCGACTCGATGATTCTTCAGCATCATCAGATGGACGGTGGGGTGGAGGCTGCGACGCCCTCTACGGCGCTCAGGCAAATGAATCTTCATCATTCTCATCTTCTTCACAACGCGATTCACGGGGGAATTCGAGAGTCGGTCGTCGTGAGGCCAAAGAGGCGCAACACGGCGAACAAGAAGGAACGGAGACGCACGCAGAGCATCAACAACGCCTTTGCCGATCTGCGGGACTGCATACCGAACGTGCCGGCGGACACGAAATTGTCTAAAATCAAGACTCTGCGATTGGCAGCCTCCTACATCGGCTATCTCATGGCTGTTCTCGAGAGCGACGAGGGCGAGGAGCCACAGACTTTTCGCGCCGAGATACTCTCCAACGGGAGGCGCAACAAGTCTCAGCAGCATTTGGTGAGTGTTTACCATTCACGCGGCATTTTTACCATCGATTTTCTCGCGTTCTCTTCGGGCATTCGTTTTTTCTTTCGCTCGACGTTGAATTCATCACGGGTCGAAGAAAATAACGGATCGAAGAAGCGCGCGCACGTTCCGAGCGAATAAAAATAAATGTAACGGGCGATAAAACGAAAAATTACGCAAAATGGAGTCGAACGACGCTCGGGAAGCTTGCGCGAAGAGGAGAGAGGCGAAAATTGTTGCTCCTCGCGTTGAGAAACGGTCCAGCGATGATAGCGATGATAAATATATGTATATGGCTAATTTAAAAGCGACCGCGTGAATATTTTTTGTTCAATTTGGCCCTCGATCTTTTCAACGAAAGGCTCGTATCGTTTTCTCGACCCTTTCGTCTTGTATTACGATCCCAGGGGGGATGGGATCGAATTTTCTCAGCAGCATTTGGTGAGTGTTTACCATTCACGCGGCATTTTTACCATCGATTTTCTCGCGTTCTCTTCGGGCATTCGTTATTTCTTTCGCTCGACGTTGAATTCATCACGGATCGAAGAAAATAACGGACGAAACGATTTTACGCACGTTGGGTCGTTTTTCGGACGCGCGAATGATTCCGGATCGTTTTTTTTTCTTTCCTCAACGTCCTCGTCGTGTACAGCTCATACCGGGGTACGTGTGTTTACATCATAATGTCTCGAAACACTTCGTAAATCAAGGCGCGAGGGTGGCGTATGTCGAGATCGAGAGACTCGCGCGAAACGGAGCGAGTTTCTCCCTTCCTGTCTCGTTTATCGCCTCGTAATTTTTCGGCACGTCGGTGTTTGAGAAAAAGGACGGTCCTCGACGTTCCTCGTCGAGGGACGTCCCAATTTGCTTAATTACGTAAGCAAAGATCAAACGTACGAGAGAGAGAGAGAGAGAATGCTCGATTTACGATTCGCGGGTAGAAAAACGCGCAAACGAAAAAATTTTTCCTTTGACCACAAATGCGCGTAAATTGCTAATCCCAGCATGCACGCGTTTCCAAAGGCGAAGAAACGAACGGCAGAAAAATGCTGAAAGAAGCTGCTCCTTTTCGTATATTTTTCTCCGCGTGGCCACTGTTTTTTTAGCGTCGCGAGGTCTCGCACCGCCGCGGGTATTCCGCGAAATATTATTCAGAGGGATTTTTATAGCGATTAAAAAAATATGGCCCCGCGCGCGTCGATTCCAAGATTCCACCTCGGTTAAACATATCAGCTCGCGCGGCGCAAGATCTACGTGGGAAAAAACATCCGTGCAGGACCAAAAGTGTGAGAAAAATCGAGATCCACACTGAAATTCGTTCCCCACGACGAAATCCGTCGAAAATCCGCCGGAAAATCCGCCTTTTCGCATCGAAATATCGACGGAGCTTTGTACGTTTTTTTTAAATCGAAAAATTTGCAAAATTTCTTTTTTTTTCATTTTCAACAACGATATTTTTCGTTTCGAGTCGTGCCAAGCGTCGTAGATCGCCCGGCGAGCCGACTGTCGAACGAAAAAGCGAAAAAAAAAGCAACCGCGATTGATCGTTCGGCGCGAATTGTTATTGCAGACCGAGGCCTGCAGTCAGAACGTCGTGAGTTACGTCAGCGAGGAAATATCAAAGGGAAAGGGTCGCACAGGTTGGCCGCAGCACATGTGGGCCCTCGAGCTCAAGCAAGAAACCTCAACGTCGACGGGAGCAACGATATCCTCGTCGATATCCGTTCAATCGATCAATCACATGCAGCAGTAAGGTGTCTTCGTTTATTCATTTTTTTCGACCCTCGTTCCATCGATTTCTCCAGTCGACATTGTAAATAAGAAGAAAAAAAAAAAAAAAAAGCCGGGAGAACGATCGATTTGTAAATAATTGTGTTACAAAAATAGCAAAAGGGGGGGGGATCGAAGGAGGGCAAACGTGTAAATACAAAATTGTACGAGTCACGCGCGGTGAATCGAACCAAAGAGTATTAGAATCGCGAACGAACGATTCTTCGCAACGATCGAAGAAGCACGCGCACGTTCCGAGCGAATAAAAATAAATGTAACGGGCGATAAAACGAAAAATTACGCAAAATGGAGTCGAACGACGCTCGGGAAGCTTGCGCGAAGAGGAGAGAGGCGAAAATTGTTGCTCCTCGCGTTGAGAAACGGTCCAGCGATGATAGCGATGATAAATATATGTATATGGCTAATTTAAAAGCGAACGCGTGAATATTTTTTGTTTAATTTGGCCCTCGATCTTTTCAACGAAAGGCTCGTATCGTTTTCTCGACTCTTTCGTCTTGTACAACGATCCCAGGGGGGATGGGATCGAATTTTCCCTCGAGACTCTGGCAACGTTTCTGGACCGAAGGACCTCTCGAAAGTGTAAGTGATACGATGTGGAGGAGACGGTGGTGGTTTTTAAAAAAAAGAGAAAAAAAAAAACTTTCAAGACCCTTGGAACAAGAAATGCATTGTTCTCGCTGTTTATCCCCGCGGCGGAAAATTCATCCGCACCTGCAGAGCGGCTGGACCGAGGACGAACGAGGGAGGATGAAAAATCGTCGGTCTTTTACTTTTTTTCTTCGATGATGATCTTTTGGATGCTGATTTTTTGGTCCAGGAAGATCAGTGACGCGTTTTGTTTCGCGGATGCTGCGGAATAATTTGTGGCGCGGACTGTGTGACTCGAACGTCCGTCGGCTTTGATCGACCGTCTCGCGAATCTCTCTGTATTTATTTTTCAGGCTCATCTCGAGTGTTGCTCGCGCTCGTCCCGTAAAATGTATCAAACTCGAAATGTATCAATCTTTCATACACGGGCTATCAGGAATGTTATTGTTACTCGTCGACGTTACTGTATATCGTGTCATAAACACTCGCCTCTCGTTCTCTCTCTCTCTCTGTCTTCTCTCGTTCCAGTCGCCCATCGAGCTCCTTAGTCCAGTCATTATATACATTCATAAATGCAAATGAAATAAGGCAGCTAATTTTTTTATATGTTGTAGGGGATACCTAGAAAAGCTTAACTTAGCAAACAACAAAAGTGATGTCCTAAATTTTTGACTTTTTCGATCGATATCTCGATAACGATGCATGATACGCGAAAAATGGTTAAGACTTAATTGTAGAGCACAAAAAAAGCTACAAAAAAGTTTCTTACAAAAATTTTCGTATCTCATCGGATAGCCGAGTTATTGCCAAAAAACAAATTTTATCCTTTTTTTCAAAATATCGGTGAAAACGTCCCGGAAATCTTGGTCGAAAATCTCAAGTTAAGCTTTTCTAGGTATCCCCTACAACATATAAAAAAATTAGCTGCCTTATTTCATTTGCATTTATTTGGCCTTTTTTCCGACGAAATGACTGGACTACCTTTGAGAGTTGCTCGATCATCGAGAGAACCTCAAGAGAGAAAATACTCGTTCGGTCCTCCTGGATGTTCGGAAGAATCGAAAAAATCCAGTCAAAAAAACCGGATGTCGGTAGATCGACGCAATGGACCGATAAAATTAACGAAACGGTCGAGACTGAATACGAAAAAAAACATCCGTCGCTGAAAAATCGTTGTAAACCCCGATCGGTTTTGACAAAAATATTCTTGTGTTTTTTTTCTCTGGAAAAATTCTGTTTCGACGTTTGACGAGTGTCAAAATTCGACGAGCGATGGAACCGAGAATCGAGGGTGGAAAAAAAGGATTTTCATCTCAAAATCGGAGCAGGATGAATCTTTGAAGGAGGAGATCGAGACGCAGAGAGAGAGAGAGAAGACGAAAAAACGCAAGGGGAATAAATAAATCCAACGAAGATTCCGAATGACGCAGCTTCCGTACGGAATACGATTTATATCGCGGGTCTACGTGAAAGGCGTATATCACTCCCGTGAGCCAGCATCCTAATTTGATTCCCAGAGTCGGGTCTCTGTGTGTTTCGGCAAAATTCACGGAGGGGTGGCGCTCTTTTTTTTGTTTTTTCGAGGGTGAGTCTAATTTGATTGCCCACATCGTGCATCGTGACGTATAAACGCGATCCACGATTGTCGTAGGTTTTTCCCCCCTTAATTCTCCCTGCGGTGAAATTAGGGTGGAGGTGTCGGTTCTGCTCGAAGGACGCCGAAAATTATGACGTCTTTTTCGATTTTGGGTGCGAAGGTCGATGAAATTTCGTTGTACAGGCGGGATACGGACGGTACGAGTCGATTTTTCAAAATTGACGGTGCAAAAATGGCAAAAACAAAAATCATCTTTTTCAACTTTTTTTTTCGGCGTTTTGACGACACTTTGGCATTTTCCTTACCTCGACGTGTTTCGGAGGCATCGCGGACTCGATCGGAGAGAAAAAAAAGATTGGATCGAGGATTTTGATGGAAGACCATTAGACGTGGGAATTGGCGGTTTAAAGGGAAAAGATCGCGCGATGTTTACAATGTACCATCCCGCTCGCTCTGTTTTTTAAACACTCTTGCGCTTTGATTCACTCTCGCGCGTCGTTCTTCGAGAGTATTTTGGAAATAAATACAGAGAGAGAGAGAGAGGGAGCGGCTGTAATACGAGTATGAACCCAAAACGATGTTTGCTTTTCCAAGTATGAAAAAAATCGTGCACGATTCGTCTTCTTCGCTCATCTTTCTCTCTCTCTCGCTCCGAGACGGACGCGAACGCAGAAATCGAGTCTCCTTGAATCGACGTTGAAATTTGCATCGTTTTAACGCAACGAACGAAGGAGAGCTGCTTTTTTTTTAAATCTCAGTCAGGGTTACCGAGAGAAAAGCGTATTTTCGCAATTTTGCGAATTACGACAGTCGCGAAGGAGGCGAAGAATTTTTAGGCAAAATTGAAACAGGAGCGTGGCTCGATCGAGAAGAATCACAGCTGAGAAATCGTTGATTAACGTCTGCGTTTATAAAATATAAATGAAGAACGAGGCTGCTGTCGAGGCTGATGGAGCAAAGGGGGAGGGGAAAAAATCAACGATTGTCGTGTTTTTTTTTTTTTTTTAAATCCAACAATTTTTATTCGGACATTCGGCCGCCCACGTGACGTCAAGGACTCTCCGCCCGCTGCTCTTCGCTGATTCCTTGGATATCTAAATAGCACAATCGACGGGTTTAAATCGGGACTGACGGAGTCGTAGATG